>CAMZMU010000111.1:35949974-36549974 GCA_947311845.1 Poa pratensis | reverse complement strand
GCACCGCCACAAAAGGCGCCACTCGCCACAAAAGGCGTTGACCACAAAAGGTCACAAGAACACCGTCTAGGGTCCAACGACCCAAGAGTAACAAGCTCACAATCTTCACTTCCATGAATCCTCGTGGAGAGAGCAAACCTATGCACAAAAGCAAAGGCAAACCTATGCACAAAAGCAAAGGCAAGAACACAAGAAGTGATCAAGTCCTTCACTCCCAAATCCCACCAAAAGCAACAAATGCTTGTGGGGGAGAAGAGAGGAAGAACAAAGAAGAACACAACAAATGGAACTTCAAGAACTAGATCGAAAGGGTTCCACTCACTTAGAGAGGAAACGGCTTGGTAGAAATGTAGATCTAGGTCTTCTCCTTCAATCCTCCAAGGATCAACGAGTTTGGGTGGAGGGATTGGAGATCTTGTTGTTTTGAGCTTTGCAACAATGGAGGAGAGAGAATGTAAATCGTGCTCAGCAGTTCTACCCTGGCTGGAGGAGGGTGGAGGGGTATTTATACCCCTCCCAGAAAAAGAGCCGTTGCAGCCAGGGGAATCGGATAATCCGATCCAAATGAGTATCGGATTATCCGACCCACCGGATAATCCGAACCCAGTCAGACTCGGATAATCCGATAAACTTCAGTACTGGTTTCCTTCTGCTCCTTAGTCAAATTCTAGCATCTCTTGACTATCGGATAATCCGATCCCAGCAAGAATCGGATATTCCGATAAACATCAGTACTGGTTTTCTTCTAGTCCTTAGCCGAAATCGAGGAAACTGGAGAATCGGATAATCCGAGTCAGAGAACCGGATAATCCGATTCCTCTGTAAGAGCAAAACTGCAAATCCTGAAATGCAATAACTTTCTCATATGAACTCCAAATGAGATGAAACCAACGGCGTTGGAAATATTAAGGGTCACAAATATGGAGGAGATATCACACATGGGAGGTGTGGATCCTATCTCGAGGTGGACCGATAATATTTCCAAAGCCGAGAATGCAAGCAAGTTTTCATCCGGACTCCGTTTTCGATGTAGAAACATCATAGTCCATCATGTGAGGAGGAAATCAAATGTAGAGAGGTAAAACCTCTCTATAACAAGATGAACCGGCAAAACCTCCAAAACCGAAAACGCAACAAGTTGTCAATACGAAATCCGTTTTCGGTGAACTAGAGCTTGGTATGGAGATGAACACAAGCTCTAAATTCTCACATGGATAAAAGCCAAATAAGAACCAAGAAAGATGATAATGCCAAGTATGCAAAGGTTTGAGCTCTCCACCAAGATGCGATCAAGTTACTCACTTGAGAGCCCCTCTTGATAGTACGGCATCTATCCTATAACCCGGTCTCCCACTAACAGCATGAGACCGGTAAAATAGAAACCTATCAAGATCATACCTTTGCCTTGCGCATTCCACTTGAGCTAGATGATGACAATCTTGATCTCTTCAAGTGGACCACTTTTCTTGATTTGCGCTTGCTAGCACA
Source organism: Poa pratensis (assembly GCA_947311845.1). Classification (NCBI taxonomy): domain Eukaryota; kingdom Viridiplantae; phylum Streptophyta; class Magnoliopsida; order Poales; family Poaceae; genus Poa; species Poa pratensis. Next base: position 36,548,486 of record CAMZMU010000111.1, on the reverse strand, counting down.
TGCTTGATGAAGACATCTCCAAATGCTCCCCCATACACCATTATGGGAGAGCCTCGCTAAGCTCCGTCTTCATATATCCACTTGCGCTTCATATTCTTCTCTTGATATAGATGATGGCTTGGAGATAAACATGAAGTTCACTCAATCTTCTTTTCCAAGCAATGCTTGCAATAGGCTCAACTCTTCACATGACCATTCTTCATATAAACCCTTGGAAGGAACCTTGGTCATCATGTAATCTTCTAGAGTCCAACACATGAACTCCAATATTCTCCTATGGACAAGATCTACAAGTATATCTCAAAGCAAACATTAGTCCATAAGGATTGTCATTAATTACCAAAACCACGCATGGGGCAACACATGCACTTTCAGAGGGTATCATTGGAATTTTAATGGATATCCTACTCTGGAGTACTAGCTTTCATCTGTTTTACTGAACATTATTTATGGGAAATGATCAAACTCTCTAGAGGCCTGTAGGACGGCGAGACAAAGTTAATATTAATTATACTAAACTTCCATACTTTCTTAAATTTATTAATTATATTGTGGTTTTAACAAATATATGTTTATAACACTTAGTTAAAAAAATCAACAATATAATATTTTTCAAATATTTTCCTTTCTATAGTTGCAGTGTATATCAGTGAAAATATATCTAAGTTCCGCAAACAAATACTTTGTGAGATATCACCCTTAACAAAACAGAAACCCACCTTAAATGTAAAAAAGGGAAAAGACACATCTCCTTTTTTTTAAATCGATAAATTATATATATGTACATTATTGTGTGATTGTTCTTCTCAGTGTTTAATATTATTAAATATAGTGATCGAGATTCTCAAGCATACAACCTAACAAATATATTAATAGAGGTGTGTAGTGTATGGTTATGTAAAAAAAATATAGAATCTGCTGGTGTGTATATAAAGTGAGCACTTGGCATGATCTTTTTTGCATATTCAAATTTGTCTTACAAGTTGTAATGGATTTAATAATAAGTTGATTATCTATTTTTGTTTTTGAAGTAGCGTTGTTTATTGTAATCACGGACCAACATAAAAATATTATCACGCCCACAACTTTTGCGCACACAAAAATCAATTATTACATACGCTCACCACAATGTACACAAAAATACAATGGAGCCACGTCGCGGGGTTCATGTTGGCGTTGTAGCTCTTGTGGTGGCCCCTTGATACCGCTGGAAGCACTCGGCTCGAATGTCGGGTCCAAAGCAGTGGGGATCAAACTCGTTGGCTCAGACGGACTCAACGCGCTTGTTGTTTTGGTGACCGTGCAGATTTGGGATTTTTTGAAATACGGAGTAATATTTTTAAAAAGTTCATTTGACAAATAGCACACGTTTTTAGACAATTCAAAAATAACGCGCCGTCGTCATGCAGGCTAGCCTCAGCACACTTTTGTCTCTACCTGGGCGGTGCCAAAAGGAGGATTTCGGTAGTATAGCTGCCGAAACTCTCACTTCGTCATTAGACATGACGACGGCACGCTATTTTTTGATTTAACTAAATACATGTGCTATTTGTCAAATAAATTTTCAAAAATATATTATTTGAAAAAAATCGCAGATCTGGGGCCAAGGACAGGTTGTATGCCACATGTTGTTCGCGACGAGCTGAGGCGGCGCGTTGCTGGAGACGGTCGGATCCTCAAGGGCGCGATTGCGTGATACGTCCACCACCCCGGCACCGAGGAGGCGAGGACATTGTAAGTACACTCCTGCGATTAGACCAAGGAAAAAAATAGCGCGCTACAGAAAAATAGCGCCGGCCTAAAAATATGCTATTATCGTGTTATTTCACGCTATAGCGTGCTATTAACGAGACAATGTACACTGATCTATTTAGCGGGGCAATTTTCAGGATACTATAGCGTGCTATTAGCGGGATATATCGCCCTATTTTTTTTCGAGTCAGGTTTGCACAGGAGAAAGGCGCCTTGGTAGGGGGAAAGCGTACGCCCGGAGTGATCGCTACTAATACAGCTTTGGCTCGGCTAGCTTCCGCAACCTTCTTCCAAGTTGTACCAAGAGCAGCACGAGTGCCGACAAGTACTCTCGCCGGTGAGGAGATGGAGAAGCAGCAGGCGAAGGGAGCGCATGCGGTGGCGCCGCCGCCGGCATGCCGTTGAGCGAGGGCGGACTTGTCGAGAGTGAGAAAGTTCCATCTCTCTTTTGCTTCGGTTTTACCTGCCCGGAGTGCTCTGAGATTTTGGTTGATCACCAGTCAGTTGCTTTTAGTGATTACTTGATCGATCGTCGCAGATGGGCCTCCGGCACCAGCACGGACAGCGCACGCGCCGGGTTCAGCTGCCAACGGCGGTGTGTGTCCTCCATCTCTGCTTAAAGTTTTCAGTTGCTAAAAAAAACCAGTCACTTAGTAACATGGTTAATTGGCGCAAGAGAAGAGTTATTTATCCAAGAGTTGGTTCAACATTTCAAATGGACCAGCTTACTTCTGTTCTAACTGAATTCGTTTTGATGCAGATGTTCCTCCAGCAGGAGTACCAGCACCAGCAGACAGAGCAGCAGCGAGTTCAGCAACTGACCGAGGTAGTATCCTTGGAAGTTTCAGTTAGACATCCTCCCCTGTGATGAATCGATCTAGTTAAGTTCAGCAAACTGATGGAATCGCAGATGTCGTGCTCGGGAAGGTGGAGATGGAGAGGAAGCTGTCGATGGTCAAGGCGTGGGAGGAGCACGCGAAGAGCAAGGTCGACAACAGGTGCCTGCTGCTGAACTGAACTTTGCACAAGTCTGTTTTCGCAAGTACTTATGTTTGGCCGCAATGTAATTAAACTGGAAAAATTGATGCTTCAGGGAGAACACCAAGAAGGCGGCCGTCGAGGCGAAGCTCCGAACACGGGAGGTCTGTCAGCTCTGAACCTTGAATTGCAAAGTTTCAGTCTGTTTGGGGCAGTGACCTTGGATCTCGAGCCTTTGTGCCAAAATCATGATCCACGTCAGTACTAACTTTGTCGATACGTTATCGCGATTGATTTGCTTGCAGGAGAAGCTGGAGAAGAAGAAGGCAGAGTACGCGGAGAACATGAGGAACCGGATCGCGACGATCCACAAGGAGGCGGAGGAGGAGAGGGCATCTGTGGAGGCGAGGCGGCAGCAGGAGATGATCAGGTGCCAGGAGAGGGCGGCCAAGCACCGGTCGACGGGGACCACGCCCAAGAAGAAGATCCTTGGATGTTTCGGCTGAACTAAACACGTACAGTACATACGACTGCATACCACGAGTTGTGAACTAGGTAGGAGATGTGGCTCTTGGTTTGTAACATGATGATGAGCTAAGATCATGGATGTGTTATATAGCTGGGATCACGTATGTAATACTAGCTGTCAGTTTCTCTGTGTCTGCTGTATGTGACGTAGCTGTGCTGTGTACGTACTCGGGTTTGAGTCACGAAGTGTATCTGAAGAATTAGCCTGGCTGTTATGCAGAGATGTTCCCAAGTACGTCAAGTTCAGAGTGACGCTTCAACTGTTGCACAAGAACCAAACATGAACTGAGTTGTTTGCAAGAATTCACACTTGCCAAATAGTAACAACGTTTAAGTAATTGAAATTTAGAATTATATGCAGAATAATCATTTCTAGATGTAGGGTAAGGATCGGCGCTCTCTGTGCCCAAAAGGTTCAACCGGTGCGCTAGATCAGGAAATGATGAAATCTGCATATTATTTCTGATTTTTAATAAAAGATATTATCTTAAAACTACCGTATATTAATCCAAGGGATGCCGCGCCAAGTCCATACATCTGGGTGTGTTTGGTTACTTGTATCGATTTTTCACCTTTGACATCCGTGACCTGGCAGGTCTCGCCTTTGAAAAAACAAGGCATGAGACAAATTGTGCAGCATGTTTGGTTGCCAACAAAAGTCCATTCATGCACATTCGGCAGGCAACGAAGTTGAAGGCTCCAAGTGTTTGTTTGCATGTGTGTTTCATAGATGTAAACACTGGTGTCTAGTTGCTTAAAGATGGTTGTTGTGGTCACTCATTCTCTCTAGTGGTGATCTTATTGTAGGCTACACTATGATAAACATGTAAATAGAGTACAAATTAACAATGTTTTAGTTCTAGCTACAAGCAAATGACACTTTATCACGACATTAAAGTTGTCCTAGCTACTAGCAAATGTCGGTTATAACACGCATACAATATTAGGGGAAGTTATACGGTAGTCGTAAGGGGGAACCATCGTCTTCCTTCTCTTCTTTAGATCCTAGTGTTACCCCTGTGTGCCCACATTGCGTCCGTCCACTCTTGCCTTAAGTTTTTCCAAACTTCTTAATCATGAGAGCTTCAACAACATGGTCAGAGTCATCTGTATCTGGTGTCACATCATCCTCGCCCGGGAGATACTCATCAATACCCCCACCCTATGATCCAGTTATGTAGAATGCAATAGGCAAGAAAAGCTTAACTTGGGTGGCGAACTGGTGGAATAGCTTATGATTAAGGATAAAAACAGCAAATGCCCTCTCCACCGTAACTTAAGTCTAAAGTATCTCAGATTGAACAATTGTTTGGCATTTTAGGGATAGTTCCTTACACATAACTCATTAAGATATTTTTTTCCGTGAAAACTCATTAAGATAGTATTTGTACCCCTAAAAGATGAAAAAACACTGGGACGACATGCATATACTGCATCTCCAAGGTAGAACTAGCCATCCAGAATGGTCTCATCTGGTCGACTCATGTTGTCAGCGAGTATGCTTGCATGATGGGCTGCTCCTTCCCAACCAACTACTATTTATGTGAAGTTCAGACCGAAATCAACAGCAGCAAGCAAATTTGATTGGTGTAGTGTTTTCTACCATGTAAGCAGCAACCTCTGACTGGGCCCTCTAGCAGTGACATGAGTACCATCAATTGCAGCAATACAATCATGTTGACATGAAAAAAATCTTGTGTTACACAACAAATCAATTATGTCATGGCATGAACTAACAAATATGATTTCCTCACCTTGAAAATGGATGCCACTTATAATTGTTTTTTAGCTATCCAACCGCATACATGATAGCAAATGCCCTCTCCACCATAACTATAACACTAGAGTGTCTCAGAATGAACAATTCTTGACATTTTAGGATAGTTTCTTGCACATAACTCATTCAGATGGTACCCGGTATCCATGAAGGACAGAAAACACCAGGGCGACATGCATATCCTGTATCTCCAAGATCGAAATTTCCATCACAATATTGATCCCATCTGGTCGACTCCTCTTGTTATTAATGATGCTTGCATCATGGGCTGATCCTTACCAACAGGATAGCACATAAGTGAACTTCAGATTTAAATCAATAGCGGCAAGCACATTCTGACTGGTATAGTGATTTCTAGCCTGTAAGCGGCAACCTCTGATCTATGCACTCTAGAAGTGATATGAATACCATGAGTTGCACCAATACAATCATGTTGACATGAAGAAAATATTATGTTACACAAAAATAATGATGACATGGTATGAACTAAAGGAACTAATTTCCTCGCCTTGAAATATGGATGCCACCTATAGCTGTATCATATCTTCTGTGGAGTTTGATCAGATGGTGTCTTGATCATCTCTTCTCTGAGCTCTTCTACCGCATACATGACTTGCTTACTAGTAGAAAAAGGACCTTTCGTCCGGAGTCCTGTTTGCCATTAGCCCCGGTTCAGGCAAACACCGGGACCAGTGTCTGGCACTGGTCCCGATTCGAGCTGCCAGGTCTCCGTGGGGCATTGGTCCCGGTTCGGTTCGGGGCATTGGTCCCGGTTCTTGGCAAGAACCGGGACCAAAGCTCCAGAGCCGGCCACGTGGCGTGGCGCGGAGCTTTGGTCTCGGTTCTTACCAAGAACCGGGACCAATACCTCCACTGCCAATATATAACCCCCACCCCCCCCCCCTCTTCTCTCCTCTGTTTTTTTTCTGGTTGGATTGGTGGGAAGTGGGTGCTAGTTTTTTTTCTTTGCCACGCACAAGATGTGTTCGATGAAATGCCCGAGCCACACTTAAGTTCACACAAGATGATATCCTCGGCCGAGGTTAGCAACTATATCCTTTTCATCTGTAATTGATACAGAAATATTGCACGTGTCGATGTACGGTGGTCATTTCACTATTCACGATGTTATTGTCATGGTATTTGATAAACTTAATTATATATATGATGCAGACGGATGCACGGATGCGATGGATGTACGGCGAACGACGCAGTTCCGAGTTTATTGCAGGCCTGCATAAATTTCTCGATGTGGCTGAGGCAAACAAAGTGGATAATTTTATGCTTTGTTCATGTGAGAAGTGTCGGAACGTCAGGGAGTACTCTGACCCGAGAAAAATTCAAGACCACGTGCTTCGGAGAGGTTTCATGCCCAGCTATAATTGTTGGACCAAGCACGGAGAAAGAGGGGTTAGGATGGAAGACGATGAACAAGAGGAGGATGATGACAACTATCCTATGTTCCCTGAGGAATGCGGTGATACTGTAATGGAAGACGTTGAAGAAGAAGGAGGTGAACATCGGGCATCAGATGAGCCCGCTGATGGTCTTGGTGGGGTCATTTCTGATGCAAAGCGAGAATGCGATACAGAAAAGGAGAAGCTAAAGTTGGAGGCCATGCTTGAGGATCACAAAAAGTTGCTGTACCCAAACTGCGAAGATGGGAGTACAAAGCTCGGAACCACACTGGAACTGCTGAAATGGAAGGCAGAGACTGGTTGTTCTGACAAGGGATTTGAGAAGTTACTGAAAATAATGAAGCCGAAGCTTCCAAAGGATAACGAATTGCCCGAGACTACATACGAAGCAAAGAAGGCTATCTGCCCTCTAGGATTAGATGTGCAGAAGATACATGCATGCATTAATGATTGCATCCTGTACCGCGGTGAGTACGAGAATATGGATAAATGCCCGATATGCAATGCACTGCGGTACAAGATCAGACAAGATGACCCTGGTGATGTTGAGGGCGATGACGAGCCCCCCCCCCCCCCCCCCCCCCCCGGAAGAGGGTTCCTGCTAAGGTGATGTGGTATGCTCCTATAATACCAAGGTTGAAACGTCTGTTCAGAAACAAAGAGCATGCCTTGTTGCGATGGCACAAAGAAGAGCGTAAGAAAGACGGGAAGTTGAGACACCCCGCCGATGGGTCCCAGTGGAGAAAAATCGACAGAGAGTTCCCGACATTTTCAGATGACGCAAGGAACTTAAGATTTGGTCTAAGTACAGATGGCTTTAATCCTTTTGGGGAGCAGAGCTCCAGTCATAGCACTTGGCCCGTGACTCTATGTATCTACAACCTTCCTCCTTGGTTGTGCATGAAGCGGAATTTCATTATGATGCCAGTGCTCATCCAAGGCCCGAAGCAACCCGGCAACGACATTGATGTGTACCTAAGGCCATTAGTTGATGAACTTTTGCAGTTGTGGTCCGAACCAGGTGTACGTGTGTGGGATGAGCACAAACAACAGGAATTTGACCTACGAGCGTTGCTGTTCGTAACCATCAATGATTGGCCTGCTCTTAGTAACATTTCAGGACAGTCAAACAAGGGATACAATGCATGCACGCACTGTTTAGATAAGACTGAAAGTATACATTTGGGAAACAAGAATGTGTACCTGGGGCATCGTCGATTTCTTCCGAACGGTCATGCCGTAAGAAAGCCCGGCAAGCATTTCAACGGTGAGGCAGATCACCGGAAGAAGCCTAACCTCCCTGATGGTGATGTTATATATGACATGGTCAAGGATTTAGAAGTAATCTTTGGAAAGGGTCCTGGCAGTCTATCTGTTCCGAATGACGCTGACAACCACGTACCCATATGGAAGAAGTGCTCTATATTCTGGGAGCTACCCTATTGGAAAGTCCTAGAGGTCCGGTCTTCAATCGACGTGATGCACGTGACGAAGAATCTTTGCGTGAACCTGCTAGGCTTCCTGGGCGTGTATGGGAAGACAAAACATACACCGGAAGCACGGGCAGACCAGCAACGTATGAAAGACCCATACAACAAGCCGACGGATAAAGGGCGTCAATACTTAAGCAGCTACGCTCTTACCAAAGCAGAGAAGGAAATCTTTTTTGAATGTCTGAGCAGTATCAAGGTCCCGGCTGGCTTCTCGTCAAATATAAAGGGAATAATAAATATGGCAAAGAAAAAATTCCAGAACCTGAAGTCTCATGATTGCCACGTGATTATGACGCAGTTGCTTCCGGTTGCATTGAGGGGGCTTCTACCGGAACATGTTCGAGTACCCATTGTGAAGCTATGTGCATTCCTCAATGCAATATCTCAGAAGGTCATCGATCCAGTAACTCTACCAAGTTTACAGAAGGCTGTGGTCCAATGTCTTGTCAGCTTCGAGTTGGTGTTCCCCCCATCATTCTTCAATATTATGACGCATCTCCTGGTTCACCTAGTCGACGAGATTGCCATTCTCGGTCCTGTATTTCTACACAATATGTTCCCCTTCGAGAAGGAAGCATCTCAAAGGGCTATGGAACAGAAGAGGTCATTGAGTTCTGTGTTGACTTTATTCCTGACCTTAAGCCGATTGGTGTTCCTGAATCGCGGCATGAGGGGAGACTGAGTGGAAAAGGCACGCTAGGAAAGAAAGCATTGATATGTAGGGACGATCATTCTTTAACTCAAGCACACTACACAGTTCTACAAAGTTCCACCTTCATTGCTCCGTATATCGAGGAACACAAGAATTATGTACGCTCCAAGAACCCGGGGAAGGCTGACTCCTGGATTAAAGAAAAACACATGGAGACCTTCGGCAGTTGGTTGCGATTACAGCTCATGAATGACACCACTGTCGGAGATCAGCTCTACTTGTTGGCCGCGTCACCATCTTCGACTGTATTGAATTTCCAAGGGTACGAGATAAATGGGAATACATTTTACACGATCGCCCAAGATAAAAAGAGCACCAACCAGAACACTGGTGTCCGCTTTGATGCAACAAACGACGATGGGCAAAAGGACACATACTATGGTCGCATAGAGGAGATATGGGAACTTGACTATGGACCTACTTTTAAGGTCCCTTTGTTTCGGTGCAGTTGGGTCAACATGAATGGAGAAGGGATAAAGGTAGACCAGCTATACGGGATGACAACAGTGCATCTCAAGAATCTTGGTTGTTACAAGAACGAACCATTCGTCCTAGCCAATGATGTGGCTCAGGTTTTCTATGTGAAGGACATGTCCTCCAGACCGAAAAAAAGAAAAAACAAGCAAACGAATACATCAGACAATGAGCCAAAGCGTCACGTAGTTCTTTCAGGGAAAAGAAACATCGTGGGAGTCAAGGACAAGACAGACATGTCAGCAGATTATGATAAGTTTGATGAAATTCCGCCCTTCACAGTGAGAATTGACCCAAGCATCCCGTTAAATAATGAAGATGCTCCATGGTTACGACCGAAGCGATCATACGCGAAGAAGGGTTCATGACTTTTATGTAAATCAATGTAATGTATTAAACCTTTATGTGATGTGTAGTAATGTATTAAACCTTTATGTGGTGAAAACCATAATACAGAGTGCATGCAGTAGCCTCCGGTTTCCAGCTGTCGGCCATTCTCTACCCAGGCGATCGGAGAGCTCGAGACTCTTGAAGTGTTGAGGATTAGACTGACATGACAACACCTCGAGTGTGAAGGTTCAGAGCTAATTGCGCGGGAAGCTGTTCTGCATTAATAATTATTATTACATATTATAAATATAGGTTCACTGAAATTGTTCTGCATTTACTTCTGCTTGCCATGGTATTTTACAACACCAAAAATAGAATTAACTGACTTAATAATTATTATTACTTAATCATAAATCTTACTTAATCATTTTTGATCGATTTATACATATTATTAGTCGAGTTTCGACTTACGGATTTAAAGATATGAATTTATCCATATTAAATTGAAAATGACAATAATAATATAAAATTGATTTTGGATTATTTATACAAATTCAAACACTTTTCATATTGAAAGTTTTGTCAATTCAAAATATGCAATAAAGTTAATGCATTTTTAGTTGAAAATGGCAAAATGGTTAATAGTTTGTATAGTTAGAATAATTATTTTAGAAAACAGAAAATGGTTTTGGATTATTTATTCAAATTTAATAACTTTTCATGTTGAAAATCTTTTCAGATTCAAAACCATTTGAAATTCATATCCAAACACCTATCTAAGAAAAAAAGGCGGGAACAAAATTTCAGAACTGAAAAGTTCAAAATAATTTTGAAAAAGGAGTCTTTGGTCCCGGTTTCTAGCAAGAACCGGGACCAAAGAGTCCGTGGATCCTGCGCTTGATCTGGCATTAACTGCCCACTCATTGGTCCCGGTTGCTCGCAAGAACCGGGACCAAAGAGGCATTGGTCCCGGTTCTTGCCAGCAACCGGGACCAATGAGTGCTGCTATAACTGCCCGCGCCCTCTCTTCTTCCCCATTCAGGCAAAATCGACTAAGGACCGGAGAAGGCGTGACGCAGAGCGAAACGACGCCGGCAGGCTGCCCGACCTCCACGCCGCGCCCCACGCCGCGCCCCGCCGCCGCCGTCGACGTCCGCCGCGCCTTGGACGGCCGCGCCACCTCCTCCACACGCGCCACCTCTCCTCCACGGCCGCGCCCCCCGCTCGCGCCCTCCACGGCCGCCCCCACGCCGTCGACGCCGCCTCCGACGCCGCGCCGCCCAAACACCGTCGACGCGTCTCGTGCCCCCGACGCCGGCCGCACGCCCACACACCTGCCCTGCCCTGACGCCGCCTCGCCGTCACTGCCGATCGATCCCCGGCCGCCGTCGCCGTTACGTACGTACTGTACACGTCCAAATGTTGGCAAAATTCGTCCAAATGTTGGCAAAATTCGTGTTTGCAAAGATTTTTTTTTGTACAATGTATATTTGTTGTTCACCAAAATGTTAGCCAATTTACAGTGTTTAAATATGTTTAAATGCTGCACTGGTTGATTTACTGAATGTGCGGCTGGAGATTAAAATTATAGATTAAAAGTAATTAGATTAAATTAAAATTGTAGGTTAGAAGTAATTAAATTAAAATTGTAGGTTAGAATTTTAGTGTGATGTATATAGTGAATTACTTGCTGCATTCTACTAGGTTAGAAGTAATTAGATTAAAATTGTAGCAATTGTGATGTATATAGAAATTGTTAGGTTAGAAGTAATATATTAGATTAAAATTGTAGGTTATAATTTTAGTGTGACGTATATAGTGAATTACTTGCTGCATTAGGGAAAACATTTAGGATTTTTTGTGATGTAAAATTGTACACAAATGCTTAGGTTTAGAAATTCAAACCTAAAAGGATTTTTTGCTTAGGTTTAGAATTCAAACACTTAGGATTTTTTGTGTTAGGGAAAAAAAATTTTGTTAGAAAAAAAAATTATGTTAGGAATTGTTAGTACTGTGTTAGGAGTTTACGGGTTTACAATACGAGTTAACGAGTTTACGGGTTTACGATACGAGTTAACGAGTTTACGGGTTTACGATACGAGTTTACGAGTTTACGGGTTTACGATACGAGTTTACGGGTTTACGATACGATTTTACGAGTTTACGGGTTTACGATATGAGTTTACGAGTTTACGGGTTTACGATACGAGTTTACGAGGAACAAAGTTACCCAACTAAAATTTTGTGCATTGTTCTTAATTTGCAGAAACTATGGAACGAGACGAAATAAAGGAAAACATACTCCAGGATATAATCCGCGGGCCGGAAGATATAATCCACGGGCCGGAAGATATAATCCACGGGCCGGAAGATATCGTCGATGTCACCACGGAGTTTTTGAACAACTCCGGTGAGGGAGATGAGTCTCTCAACCGAAGAGACGGCTCCGGTGAGGTAGAACCCGACGGCCGGGGTGAGGGAGAAGTCGGCGAGGGAGAAGCCGACGAGGGAGAAGCCGAAGGCTCCGGTGGAACATTAAATGTTGCAAACTCCGGCGAGGTGCATATACATATATTAATGAAGCCGAAGATTGTATTAATTAAGCCTCTGCTGTCTATATACATATATTAACGCTCTTTCTTCTTTTAGCCCTCCGGATCGAGCAAATCTTCTGTAAGGACAAAACGAGGCCCAGCCAAAAAGTTGGGCGACCAAGAAAGGTACAGGATCGAAAGAGTCGCTGAAGACGGCACACCGACTGCTCCCCCTGGTGTTGCAAAAAAATGGTAAAGCAATGCGGAGTTCTTGTTAGGGACTTCATCCCGATCACCGTTCGAGAATGGCATCGGCCAAAGGAGAAAGGACAGCTATATGTCAGCGATAAGGGCAAAGAAAGACTTTGGAGAAAGCTCATGGTTAATTTCACCCTGCCGGCGCCAGAGGTGGATTCAGATGAGGAGGATCCAGATGAGGCAGAAAAGATTGCCCGGAAAACATGGAGCAAAAAGTCAAGGACTGGGCACTTAAGAAGATGGCCGAGCTATTCAAGAACTGGAAGAAAAGATTGAACAACCTGTTTGTCAAGAAAAATAAGACTCCAGACTTCGATAAAGGGTATGAGAAGATAAAGGACTACTGGGAAGAATTTGTGGCGTACAAGAAATCGGAGGAAGCTCTGGAAAAGTCTGCAAAAAATGCGGCAAATGCTGCTCTAAAGATGTACCACCATACTATGGGGCCTGGTGGCTACGCCCATAACATCCTAAGTGGGAGAAACTTGAGGCGGACCTGCTGGCTAAAGGGATCACTCCAGAGCCACTCGCATGGACCGAACGGGCAAGAAATTGGTTTTACGGGCATGGGGGCACGTTGGACGCAGAAGGGAAGTGCATATATAACAAACGACACAAAGATAATCCCCTACTACCCATCAAGAAATTAGAAATGCATTCAAGGATGTTGAAGAGGGACGGTTCATTCCCGATAGAGAGGATGACGAGCTCACACGCGCCCTTGGGAATAAGGAACACGACGGACGACACGAGGCGTGATAGGCTCCAAGCCCAAGACAATTGCGATTCCCGAGCACAGGAAGAAATTTCCTGATAGAAGCCATCAGAGGAGAAAGGAAAGGGAGGCAATGGAAGCACGCGCTGCTGCAGACCGGCTGCGTAATATAGAAGAAGAATTAAAGCTGCACAAGGAACAAATTGCCGCACTTAGCCAGCAAGGTACTAGCGGCCAATCTCAGCGGCACATGGTAGAAGCTGCATGCGATGGTACCGGTGGCCCATCGAATCGGAAAAGCAGCGTGGCTTCCACGGAGCTCCAGGATGGTAATGATGATGCAGTGGCTCCTCTTCGTCGCTACCCAGTGGATGATATCACGGAGAGCACACCTTGTGAGCTGCATGTGAAAGTTTATAACATATCCGTGAAGGTGGCGGTCGGCTATGCCCTACCAATTGGACCTAATCCAACTTACCATTTTGCTCCGGTTCCAAATGGCTACGCTGTTGTCGGGGTGGATGCAGTGATGAAAGATTTTGAGGAGCTGAAGCTGCACCACCCTGCAGGTGAAGATGGGGAGGTGCTTGAACTTGGAGAAGCCAAGAAAGCGCCAATTCTATGGCCAAAGGAATTCATCGTGCTTCCGAACTGGCAGCCAAGGCCATCGACTCCTCACCAGTCTCCAGCGCAACAGTCCTCTTCACCGCCTCAGCATTCTCCAGCGCAGCCGTCCTCTTCACCGCCTCACAAGTCTCCAGCGCAGCCGTCTCCGCCGCCGCGTGACCAGTCTCCAGCGCAGCCGTCTCAGCAGAAGAAACGGACCAACGCCGCTCCCCCGCTCCCACTCAGAAGAGAGGTCGCACTCAAAGATAGTCGACATCCCGTCGGTTCCTCCCAAGAGACCTTATGACAGGACTGAAGCGGAAAACGCCGAGGTAGTGGCTGCCTACAATAAGGCTTTTTTTGCACCAAAAAAGCCCGAGCAAAGAAGGTATATGATGCAAAAACCAAAAAGTGGGCTAAGTCCTTCCTTGAGCAGCCATCCCAGATATCGATGAATCTGCCATCTGACTATGGTCGTGAACTTACTAAGCTAGCACGTGCCCAGTCTGAGCAGAACAAGGGAAGAAGTGCAAAAAGCGGGAAACAAATTGCCCAGCTCGGACAGCAGAAAAATCAATCGGTCCCCCCGCTCATAGTGTGTTCCGATGTCGACAAGGACTTCAGAGCCGCTATGGATAAGGACCTGGAATTATTGGACCCCAGAGCCATAGCTGCTGCTAAAGAACTTGGTGTCACTGTATCGCAGGCCAAGGAAAATGCTACCGCCTTGGGTATGAGCCTTGGTCAACTTTTAGGCTATGAATATGCGCCAATGTTAGAGATGGCACGGAAATATGTCCAAGGGGAGCCTATGGTCAGTAATGAGGAGCTGCGGGTCTATCAACACATATGCGAAATCTGCATACCTGGTACCTGGTGCACACATCAAAGAAGGACGCGAAAGAGTGGTTTCCGTGGACGTTAGAGTGGAGCATTTCTTCAAACGTTACATTATACAGGTTCAACTGACTGAACTGTTCCAGTTATTCCAAAAGCGCGCCCTCGACAAATCTATCCTCTCTTGCTATTGTCTGTAAGTGATTTATTTTCGTAATTAAGTCTCTAGCTCAGCTCGTTCATTGCCTGTATTATATTATCCTGACTATATATATATATCCTTTTGTACGCTATTATGCAGAATGAAGATGCTGGAATGCAAAAGATCTAGAGTTTTTGAGGTTGGGTTCGTTGACCCATATATCGTGAATTCACATAATTTAGTCAATCCCCAAAGACGTGGAGATGACCTGACCACCTTTTTAACCATGCAACATTTCTGTACGGAAATACTATTTCCTTACAACTTCAGGTGAGTGTTTCTGTCTTGTACATATTTTTATTTGGCTTTCTCGATGTTAAGTGTAATTGATGAGCTATGCATGTCTGCTTTATGTAAACGTCCGCAGGTTCCACTGGATTCTGCTAAGCATTCAACCTGACAAGTCCATAGTTGAAGTCCACGACTCATTAAGTTGGGACCAAGCGTTGTGGTCCGACATGAAAGAAATGCTCAACAAGTAATTTCAATCATTATCGCATTATATCGCCCTCTTTCGTTCGTTCCCTGATGTCAAGTAATTAATAACTCCTTTGTTCATTTTCTTTGCCAAAGCAGGTGTTGGACAATTTTCAAACAGAAGGTAGAAGGTCCATTCAAAGATGAGCTAACTTTAAATCGGTGAATGTCCGCAGCAGCCACCGGGGAGTAATTTATGTGGATTCTACGTTTGCGAGTTCATTCGCGAGTTGACCACTGAGCGGAAAACAACTCATTTGAGCGACATGCGGGAGACGCTCGACCCAAACGCGCGTAGGAGCAATTCAAGAGGAATTGGCGGGATTTCTGCTTAGGGAGGTCATCGATGAAAAGGGAGAACATTATGCTTCGGACGATGAACACATATGTGATGTGATCTATCTCCATGTAATTAAATAGTTGTATTCTCGCAAGAGATCGAATATTAATTATATATGCATCAACGTGTACTGTGTATATAGTAGAGCGTATAATATGCGTACGGAAACGATGGAGAGCACGTCGGCGATGCGAAGAAGGGGGAGACGATGGAGGCACCGGCGAGAGGGAGAGGGGGCACCGGCGAGAGGGGCACCGGCGAGAGGGAGAGGGGGCACCGGCGAGAGGGAACCGGCGAGAGGGAGAGGGGGCACCCTAAACCCTAAATACCAAAAAAAAGGCACACATTGGTCCCGGTTCGTATTAAGAACCGGGACCAATGAGTCTCCCCCCAGGCCCAGCCAGAACTGGCCACGTGGCCACCCATTGGTCCCGGTTCTTGGACCAACCGGGACCAGCATTGGTCCCGATTGGCCAGTCCCGGTTGGGCAACCGGGACTGATGGCCCAACCGAACCGGGACCATAGGGCATTTTTCTACTAGTACTGGATCTACTTAATGTGATGTGAATCATTCTGAACCTCTGGTTAGGACCTACAACGTGAAGGGATATTGATACTTGCTCTTCCACATAGGTTTAGACGCTATCTTGTAAAAACCTCCTTACCCTAAATGTCTAGCTTGGCAAAAGGGGCACTACCCATTTATGACATGTTCGTAGACTGTACCTCGTTGTTGTAGATGTAGTTCATATTGGATATATCCTCTCCCAATGTTGGGCAAACAATGGACTATATCTGATTGCACCCCTGTAATTGCGATGAACTGCTCTATGATGGACTAATAGGAGCTAGGCCTGCATCACAGTTATGAGTGTTGTTGCCTGAACGATAAGTGGCATCCGACCATCCTAGTGAAATCAAGGTGCATAAGTAACAACGAAATATCTAGCTGCTAGTGCTAGTCTGTGCCTTGCAAGGTGAGAATGGTGCTTATCGCCATGAAGAAGAGGGCCACGACCTGCCCGTGTCGAGGCAACGAATAGATAGATCTTGGTCCAACCACCGGAGCTCTTGGTCCTCGCCATCGCCTCCGAAGATCTAAGTCGCCGCGTGTCGCAACTTAGACCTAAATCGTCGTCGTTGCCGCCTCCTGTGCCAAAATAATGGGGTTTGTCCTCCCACTCAAGGTGATCGACTAAAGAGTGGGTAAACTAGCTTTGGCGCCATACCCCAATATTTCGACTCCCCACCATATCCATTGCTATATCCCCGCGCACGATTCCTTCCCGCACAATGCTCTCGTCGACCTGGCTTCGGTGAAACGGCGAAATTTATCTTTTCTATCGGGCCTGACTGAGAGTGTTTTCAGTTTCGTGCGAGCTTGAAAGTGTTAATGGAGCCCGAGCTACACATAGCTCGTCTTTTTCAAGATTCAAAGTCAGAAATTTGAGTTTCAAAAAACTCAAAACAAAATCCTATGATATAACAACGTGCAAATTTTAAATCCAAAATTCGTATTATTCTAGGATAATAAAAAAAGTTAGACCTGCCAAAATTTAAGTTCTTAAATCCGTGTCCTGTTCACCACCCAAATCCATCCATTTGTTATTTTTTGTTGAGCCTAAAAATATTACGAATTTCGAATTGCAAAGTTCCATCACTAACTACATGCAGCATTTTTCTCCAAATTTTGAAACTTAAAAAATGCAAATTTATATTTTTGAAAACACGAGATATGGGCAGCTCCTGTGCCCTACCCAAATCCACCATTTTTTTGTCCAGCCTAAAATGTAATGAATTTCAAATTGAAAATTTATGCCTACATCTCGCATTTTTCTCCAAATGTTTGAAACTTATATTTTGGGAAAAAACGAGATAGTATACCACTCTTGTCCTGAACTGCTTGGCTGTGTTGTGGGCCCAAGGATTTTTTATTGCCACTGCAACACAGACCCACCACAGGTGCGGTGCGGTGCGGTGGGCCGCAACCGGGTCCGGTCGAGCCGTTTCACTCACCCTCTCCCTTCCTCCCCAGTTCCCCTCTTCCAAAGCAGCAAAGCTCTCTCCTTCATCATCAGAGGAAGAACACACCAGCAGGCAAGGGAATGGGGCACGAATCGCCCGACCAAATACCCAGCCCCGGTCGCTTGGCGGCTCGAGCCGTGGTGCGACCGACCGGGCGCCGCAAGCCACTGCGACCGGCCGGGCTCGGAGTCGGCGCGGCCGAGGGAGCGATGCTTCCGTCGCGCGCGGAGTCGGCGCGGGCGAGGGCGCGGAGGCCGCCTCGCCCGCATTTGAGGCTCCATGCATATAAGATCGCAGGCGCAGCGATCGTTCGACCCATTCCTTCCACCGCAAGGTTTCTCGCAGGAAGGCAACCGCCCGCTCGCCGACGAACGGAAACCCCGTGCCCTCCTCGTCGCCCCGTCCCCGCGCCTCCTCTCGCTGGCGACGAACCACCTCCCCCGGTCTCCTCCGCGCCTCCGCTGCAGGTAATCATCCTGCTCCGCAACCTCCCGCCTCCCCCCCTCGCTTAGGACTTTCTGGCTCGACGAGCGCTCGCGGTTCTCGACCTCGCCGCCGACGAAGGATAGGTAGGAGGCCACGGGCTTGGAGCGCAAGTTGGTTGCGGCGTCGCCGTCGCGGCCGTGGAAGCGCTGCGTGGCGTCGGCCTCCTAGCGAACGTGCCGAACGATACTTGTAGATACCTATATTGGGGCGCCTCTGTCCCCGGCTCGGCGCCGTCCAACACCGCGCTAGCGCCGCTGCCCACGCGCTTGCTGCTAGCGTCCTCTGCAATGTACATCGTGCTAGTCCATTTCAATAGCTTGATGCCCACCAATTTCGCTCCTGTCGCTTCACTTTTTTGTTCACATAAGCTGTTTGTGTTAATGCTCGATGTGGCATCTGAACTTATGCAGGTTTCTGGTTAGATAATTAGCTATTTAGAGCTTGTGTGCAGGCTTCAATCTAGATGATTTGCTATGACACTGTGTAGAGCTAAGTGGAACTCTTCCACTCTTGTATGGCTTTCCTATCTAGATTACTCTAGAGGCACATTGATAAGACACTTATGTGCAGGCTTCCACTGTGGATTACCTAGAGTACACTGTGCAGGCTTCCACTGTGGATTACTCTAGAGGAACTCTTCCACTATGTGTAGAAAATGTGGTGGCGAAGTGACTAGCTTGTTTGTATCTGGATGACCACTATGTGTAGCATTGTGCAGCAAAATTTGATTCTACCGATTAAAGCATGATAGACCCTTCCTCTCAGTGCATGTGGCATTTTCGTTTTCCATGTTTTAACTTTGACCACTAATTTAATTACATGTGTCACTTCTTATACAACTAGAAACTTTATCCGGATACAAGTAATACATACTGCATCTACTTGGTCAACATTTGCAAGCATGTGCATTTCTAATTGGGGACGAATGGTGGCATCTACACTGACGTAGGCTCTAATCTCCTGTTGTTTAATCTTCTTATTTATCTCTCCGTTAGATTCTGTTCGAACCATGGGCAATTGGTGGAACCGGCGGGGGCCTTCTCGTGGAAAGGGTGACTGGGATCCGAAAGAAGGAAAGCCAGCTCGTGCTCCCAATCCGAGACCTGCTGAAGGTGGTGTACTTTACTATTTTCTTTGCCCATCTGTATTATCACAAATTGAACTAAATGTGTAACATCGGTGTTCAGATCTTGTGACGGAGTACGTGTCTGTGTCAGTTCAGAGACTCGGTGATCCAGACGAGTCCGACGCCAACCTAACGTGAGTAGGCTTGTTATGCGTTTTAATATACGCTGTCAATATGTTAAGATCAATGGTTTACTAGGATGTTGGTTACGGGGACGACTACCTTTGCGGAGTTCACGGCTACAGCGAGGACCCGACTCAACATTGCTGCTGATATTGCCATCGAGTGGTTTGTTGGCCCGCGACGCATCGCACCTGACAACGGTAATGCCACCTTCGTTTTGTATGCTTGTCTACAGATGTGCCGTGCTTTTCAATGGCAATAGTAGGATATTAATACATGGTTAAAATGTGCAGATGCAGAGATGGGGTCCTTCCCAAAGCAGGACTACCTATACGTTTCCTACCTGTTCCCGCACGTGGATTAGTGTGATCGGCCTCCAGTGCTGACATATGCTTTGAGCTACCACAATGCGTGATGGCTATAAACCCGAGACATACGGTTTTGTGGTGTAATTCTTAGATAGATGTATTGGAGAATCGGACGTGTACTAGTTTAGACGCGTGTGAATGATTGCCAGAGCAGTGAAGTGCCGGATTTAACTCACCCGCACGTTTTGATACACAAGAACCAACTATACTAGCTGATGATTGTGTCATCTCTCTGCCAGTACAGTACTTGTATACATACTCCCTAGCTACGTTCCAAATTACTCCATGTATGATGCATCTCATGTATGAGATGTTCTACCTTTTTTTCCTGATCTCATGTATCTACACACATTTTAATATACATAGTGATATTATATTGTATACTGAGACCTTTGTGGTTGGACAACCTCATCGCGTGCAACCAGAAATTTTATGCATTATCCCTCCTGTTAAAGGTTGGAACTTGTATTTTTCATTACGGAATTACAACACAAACTCGAACTGGATACACTATGGAAACAGCATTCTTGCATCATGGTCATCCCTAACCTTGCCTGTAGAGAAGTGAACCGTGGCAGATGACTGGAGCCCAAAGGTCATTTCAGTACCCACCAAGCACTTCTCTGGCTCTGTAAACGGGAAATTGCACGGCTGTGGAGGGTTACCGTTGCATTTCTTACACGTCATCCTAGGCCACAGGAACACATCCTCCAGGTTAACCGCTGTTTCCATAACACGTCTGACATACTTCACCATGTAGTCTTCATGGTGAAAACCAAATATGACGAGGGTGGCCAGATTGTTGTGCCGGAAATTAGATGTAGATGATTCCCAGTCTACACCCCTATTCTCGCTATATGAGAATACATTCCTATCCTTGGTGTCCATTTTACACAAATGATCCCATACCTGCGTGCAATCAGACACGGGTAAAGGAACATATCAATAAATTTGCATCCATTTGTATTCGATGCGAGAAGCGAAATAAATTAAGTGCAGCGGGTAGAACCAAGGAAAGAATAGGATGAGCTAAAGGTAATAACATACCGTCAGGTCTAGCTCCTGAAGATTTGGTGCAACTTCAAGGAAGAACAATGTCCAAGTAAGATCATACCCTTCAGGAATTTCATCTAGGTACACAAATCTTAGTTGATTGAAAATAGATGCCTGCCTTTTCGTCAGTACTTCTGGATGAACCCAAATCTGCAATAAATAATCACATGATGAGACGAGAAGAAATGAAGTAAAGCCAAAAAAAGCAAAACATTTTTTTAACTTGCCTTTTCACATTCAAATCCCAACTTCAGATATCGCAGAGAAGTACCAACAACGACCTTACTTAGGTTGACCATCTCATGCGAGCTAAGACAAACATTGCAAAGGCTCAAGTTCTCGAGTAAAGGGACATAACCGAGGGATAGTGTATCTTCTAAAGAGAACCAACCAACAAAGGTCATCCGCGTGAGCTTTGGGAGTGAACTGAGCTCGACTCTTACAAAAGAGCACTCGACGATAGAAAGCTCACTGAGCTGCGAGTGTTCAACTTGCAGCAAGGGCCAGGTCCCCGAGTCACAGTGGACCAAGCGTAGATACTTTAATCGCTTGCAAGTGGCGAAGATGTTAGAGATCTCCAATTCACCAAATATCAAACACTCTAGTCGGAGGCTTGTGAGACCACCAAATGCGATTGGACAAGCTTCAAAGAACGACATGAATTGTCTCCCATTGCCGTCAGGATCATCATCATCGCAGTAGCCTTCCTTCTCTGTTAGAACTGTGAATTCAGCAATCTCAATATTCTGGGTCGCCATCGTGTGGCCCACAACACGTCCAATGGATATAGCATCGTCATCTTTCAAGAAGAAAGAAACACACAGAGACCGGATGGTGTTTCGGCTCGAATCCCTTTGTGCCAGGATACTCTTTGTGGCGTCAACTGTAGCTGCATTGATCCGAACAATTTCATCATCGCAGATTGCGGGTCTATCCTCAGGAGGGAAGTCATAAAGATCTATGTTAAGTATAGAGAGCATAGCCGGGAGATGCCGCCACCGTCTGGAGAGGACGCTAGATCTCGTAGCATCGCGGAGATGGAGTTGTTCAAGGATGGTAAGCAAAATATCATCTGGCAATCTGTTGAGTCTATCATCTGGATTGTCTTCCTGCACATGGCGTGAAAACAGGTCAGAGTTGATATATTCCATATCGGTCACAAAGATGCAATTTTCGTACGGTCTTATTAAAGATCAAACTTTGGACAAAAATGCAAGTATTTTCAAATTTGAAGTTCACTAGTCTAAAACACCCGGTACAAATATGGCCTGAAAGGTGTTCCACAGCATCAACAATATACAATTTAGACACAGTCCAAAAAACTTATGTGCTTTTTGTATATATATATACTTCCTTAAAGTTGGAAATCCTAAACATTTTTACTCAGTTTACAGGCCACCTGTTCGGTGACCAAGGGAGTATGACAAGACAACTCACCACCATGTCGCCGAGCCGGTCGCCGGAGAACTTGTCTGCCGACGCGCAAGTGCACCTTTGGCCTCCTCTGAATCTGATGGCTCCAGCAGCGAGCTCTTGGAATTAAAGATATACACCGGGCTTGCTACCTCTTCCGATTGCAATTAGGAGACCGAACTCGATTTCTTCGCGTACTCGGAAAGGGAGCTGCTTCTTTTCCTGTCTCTTCTGAAACTGCAACGACCTTCACAGTGGAGGAAAGGCAGCGGCGGCCAACCACCAGCCGACGATGGGCGTATTACGGCGGAGGCGCTCCAATATTTGTGCATGACGCGACGACGACGAGGGGGCTCGGCCGGCGGCAGGGCAGCCAGCCCTCTCCACCCTAATCGCCCCGCACCGCATATGCATAGATCTATTCCGCTTCGAGAGGAACCGCTTGATCGGTTTCCTTTTTTTTGGTCTCCGCTTATTACTTTCCCCTAAAAAAAAACCACTTATTATTTAGATCTTTTTTGAGATCACTTATACTATTACTTAGATCTTCTAAGAGCATCTCTAACATACACTAGAAAAATACCCCGCAACGGTCCTGCAGCAAATTATGCAAATAGCACAAATGGCTTGTAACGGGATTTCTTTTAATGTACCCATATGTTACAACAAAGAAAAAAGGTTTGATTTTACAGTTGTATATATTCTTTCTCTAGATGTCCAGCACATATAGTTCACATTCTCAACCAAAACATTGAAATATCGGTTATTTTGTGGTTTCAAAAAAAAAAAACTTCCGCATAATTATCACACTATTATATAAATTTGATAAAAACTGGAAGAAATAATTCTAAAATAAATTTCGAAAATCCCAAAATATTGGAAATTTCAGTGGGGCCAAAAAGTTCATTGTCTTCAAAATTTAAACCTTAATTGCTGGAAAAATCGAATAGTGGACGGCCGACTCTATTTATAACCCAAGATGATTGTTTTTTGAAAAGGACCAGGACTCCACACATGTTTCTTGTAAGTAAAATAGTTAACCAAACATTTCGACACATACGGAGATAAAGCCCAGATACAAATTGATATTATGTTCCAAACTCCAAAACTATTTGAACCACCCTTAAATCCCCATACCCTTTTTTGTATTTGTTGAAAATGAATGGGAAAACATAAAAGAAGGTGAAACACACCCAATAACCAGCCCCGAATCCTCTTTTCCTAAGCCCACTAAGTAGCCGGCACGCCTAACCCCTATAAGCCTAAACAGACCCAGTAGAAATACTCTTTGCGAGCTCTTATCTCGCCTCGTCCGCGTATGGTTCCTTCGTTTGTCTTCTTCCTTCCGTTTCGTTTTCCCGTTTCTTTCTTCTTTTTATTTCCTCTGTTAATTTTTTGTTTTAATTTTTCTTTTCTCAGTTTTTGATTTCTTTTCATCCTTTTTTTTCTATTTTTCAAAATTTGAGCCATTTTTGTTTCTTTTTTTAACCATTTTAAAAAGGAACCATTTTTTAATTGGAACTATTTCCAAGTTTGAAACCATTTTATAAAATGAACAGTTTTCAAAATCTGATTTTTTAAACGAACCAATTACAAATTTGGAACCATATAAAAATGAACAATTTTGAAAATCTGAACTGTTTTCAAAATAATCAATTTTCAAAATCTGAATAATTTTTTGAAAATGAAACATTTTCAAATTTTGAACCTTTTTATAAGGTGAACTTCTCTAAATTAGAACCATTAAAAAACTGAACAATTTTCGTTTTTAGTTTTTCTGAACCATTTAAAAAATCGAACCATTTTTTAAAGATGAACATTTTTTAAAAAATGAACCCTATTTTTTAAAATGAATATTTTAAAATCAGAACCATTTTCAAAATTTTGAACCGTTTTCAAAATCTGAACTACTTTTTGAAATCTCAAATCATTATTGAAAGCTGCATATTTTTAAAATGTATATTTGAAAACATTTTCAGAAATAGAGAAGAAAAAAGACAAGCAAGGAGCATGGGCGTTGGACTCTAGCGGAGATGCTCTAGTAGTGACATGAGTACCATCAATGTCGACATGAACAAATCTTATGTTAAACAACAAATCAATGATGGCATGGCACGAACTAACAAATCTAATTTCCTCGCCTTGAAATATGGATGCCATCTGTAGCTGTTTCGTATCTTCTCTGGAGTTTGACCAGATGGTTTCTTGATCATCTATGGTCTGAGCTCTTCAACCACATACAAAAATTGCTTGAAACATCGAAATATTGTCTCACTGGATCTCCTGAATGTGTTGTGAATCGTTGTAAACCTATGCTTATGACCTATAACATGAAGGGACACTGCTACTTTCTCTTCCACAAGGTGTGGATGCTATCTTATAACAACCCCCTTACCCTAAACGTCTCTACTAGTTTGACAAAAGGGGCTGTACACATTCGCTACATGTTCATGTTGCGATGAACTGCTCTATGATTACATCCTTGCATTTGCGATGAACTGCTCTGTGATGGACTAACAGGAGCTAGGTCTACATCACATCTATGAGTGTTGTTGCGTGAACATGAAGCTAGCGGCATCCACCCGTCCTAGTGAAATCAAGGTGCGCGCATAAACAACATGGAAATCAAGGTGTATTCCAAATTCCAAAACACAGTAAGACTACCCATAGTGGGAGTAACATATGTAGTAACATAAGTGCCACATAAGCACAAATGATGATGTGGCATGCAATTAAAGAAGAGAGAGATGATGGTGGTATCATACGTAGATACCGTAACATAACGGATTTCGAGGCAAAATGAGTCTGTAGGCTAATAAATGCATGACTATATGATACTACACATATGTAACTACCCATTATAGAGCTAGTAACATAGACTAGTATCATATGCATGATACTAGTTTATGATACTCCCCACTATGAGTAGTCTAAGTAGATAGCATTTGCTCTGTGATAATAAATGTTCACATATGCAGATGCAGATTCTTTAAGGTAATGGCTACGCGTTGTAACGCGAATAATCGCCCGTTGATCGCTAGTGATGCTCATCATATGAACTGGTGCATCAGCTGGGAACTTTTTTTTTTTTTAGAAACCGAGGCAAAAGTTTTGCCTCACCATTTATTAAGCAGAAGGTGCCCGGTTTATTATGGAAGAAACCGGGCGAAAACCATACAACAACACAACACAAACCACGGGGCGAAACCCCACAACCTCGAGAAAACCACGACGCCGCACGACACGGCCACCCACAGCCCAAGCTGCACCAGGTAAGCCGCTCGCAGACCACGGCCGCTGAACCAACAACCCAACATCCGGGGCCGCCGCCCCGGCCTAAAAGGAAACCGCTGCTGCCGCTGCCCAAGCAGCCCCGACAGCCTCGCCGCCAGCACCCCCTTCCGGGACCGCCGTCCCGACATAGCACCGCTCGCAACCGAGCCACGACGCCCCACCAACCAGCCACCCGCAGCCCAAGCTGCCCAGGGAGAGCTGCTCGCAGACCACGAACGTCGTACCAACATCTGGGGCCGCCGCCCCGGCCTAAAAGACGCCCGCCGCGACACAAAGAACAACCCCCCGGGGAGCTGCGACAGCTCCCCCAACAGCGCAAAGGCAGCGCAGCTCCGACTCTGAAGAAGAGCTAAGAAGGAGAACCAGGCAGGCTGGCGCCATGGAAACTCGCCGAAAGGAACATCTGTCGCCAGTCATCGTACACCACCGGGAACCCACCGCAGTAGCTTCGACTTCACAGCAACAAGACACACCGAGGCAACCCCAAGGACACGCTGGAGAAGAGCCGACTACCACAGCCAAAGCCACGTCTCCGACATCGCTCATCATCATCATCGTCGCCACAGAAGCCTCAACGCGAACACCTCGGCCTTCCACTGGTCCCTCTTGCCGAAATCCAGCTCCAAAGACGAAGCCCTCAAGAGGGAAACGACGCCAGGGCGCCGTCATCGTCCGATCACAAGACCAAGAGTTTCCCCCGGAGCTGAACCACCGATCGGAACGGTGCAAGAGGGGGCTGCCGCATAGCAGCGACGCATCCAAGGAGGTAACGACGGCCACAGCCACCGCCATCACTGGTCACGGTACCAACCGAGACGGGGTTTTCACCCCTGCTCCAAGCACACACTCCGCCGCACCACCAGCACCGGCGCCGGCAAGCCTCGCCAACCACCACCACCACCGATCAAGCCCGACGACGAGTAGGCGGAACGCAGATCGCCGCAGCCACCCGCACCTTGCGGAGACTACCGGCAGCCATCCCGCCACACAGGCCAGCAGGTGGTTATATCATATACACACAATGAAGTCTTGTGCATGGAGCATTGCTGACAATTGCTCATAAAGATCTCCTTGAATCGTGGGCGTGCCTTGTAGTGCCAGCCATCTTTAGTCTGCATATAGACAGAGATTTACGTACAAGAACAATTAAGCTCTATGCAAATATGGTAAAAATGATAATAAGACTGTAAAATTTAAATAAAAGAGGAACTAAGCAGTTGTCAATCTATAGAAAAATCACGATCGTTGTCACGGAAAGCATCACCCATAAAAGGCCAACCAACGGAGAATCATCGTCAATGAACTTGAGCAGCAGAGTATGCGCACTGTGCAATGGTAACCTGACCAGCCATATGTCGAAGGAGAAGGTAAACAACCTAGCAAGAACAACCAAGCACGGAGGGACCATAAATCAGGGAAATCCAGGACAGCGAGAAATCGAAGCTAGAACAACATAGGTGAATCAGGAAGTAAAGAAAAACACCTGAATAGGAAGCGGCGAACTGCACAGCGTCCAGGGAGGAGCCAGCTCAGGGCACGGCGGACAGTGGTGGACAGAGGAACTCGGCAAGGGTACTCCGTGTTTGTGCGACACATCGGAAGAAGGCGACAGTGAGGCTCATCAACCGGGCGCGGCGGCAGCAGGCAGCGACCAATTCCTCCCGCTCGCTCGTCGCCTCAGAAGAGGCCGTGAGGAGCTGCAGCCGGCAAGCCATGCCACTGTGCCACCGACCACAGAGCGGCATGACGACCTGATGCATGTCTCGCTACATCCAGGGCAGCCAGGGAGGGAGAGGAGGACGCCGGCCCTCAGGTGGAGCATGTGGACGGCAGCAATGGGGTACCTTTTTCTTTTGATGAAGCTGAACGATGGCAGCGCCGATGATCGGTGATTGGGGAGGAAGATGGCCTGGGTTGTTCGGAGGTGGGCCGTTCGCGCCGCTTTCACCAAAACAAAGCGTTGCAGAGACAGGTACGTCCATCGCGCCACGAAGGAACGGGAAAACCGGGCGGTGACCACGATCACCGGGAGACCGCCGGTAGCACGGAATAAACAGGCAAAAAAAAAAAAACGAAATCTGAATGGGCGGATCTACAATGCAGGTGCATAGGCTAAAGGCCACGTGTCAACAGGCTAGCGAAGCAATGGAGGAAGAAAGACTTTAAAGATCTCAGAGATTTGCTCGTTGTTTTTAGACTTTATTTTGTATTTGTTGTAGTCAGCTCATGTATCTCTACCATGTAATGCTCGTCTCTATAATTTTTCATGTTATTGATTGTCAAAAAAAAAAAGAAGGTGACATGCGTTGCCACGTATGTAAATAACACCTATTAGAAGTAAGTATGTTGCATTTCACCCTAATTTTTTTTATCTTTGTACATTTCTTACTATACAACAATCTTTTTTAAGATAAAGACAATATTTACTTTCTGAACACTAAATGTTGCAACGACAACGAAATCAAGATGACATTATTGTAGCTAGGTCTATTTTGATTAACCAGGACTTATTGAACTGGTCCTCGCCCCCTCGGCCTTGAGTCCCAACACAAAGTTCCTCTCACATGGGAGGAGATGGCGTTAGGCGCTTCTCCACTACAAGGAGTCACATAGTCGCATGGTCGTCTGCCCAAAATGTAGAGGCAACAAATGAGAGAGGCGCCGGGACGGAATAGTGTCGTGGACATTGTCCACATAGCGTTGTAGGGGCTCGTGGGTTCGCCCGTCGCGAGCGGTGATGAGCGCAAGGAGGAAGCATAGGTCAGCGGCTCTCTCCGCATTGGACATCGTTCACATAGTACGTAGGGCCTCGGTTCGCCCGTCACGCATGGCGAGGAGCGCGAGGAGGTATAACAGGTTAGCCCCCCCAATTGTATCGGTGTATGCGACATCTTTATCGGCGTGGGCATGCACGTGAGTGCGGGTGAAGAGACACAATAAGGAGGCCAAGAGACCGTCACTTTTTAGACTAAATTCAAAACCACATGAGTAAAACCGTTCCTACATTTTAGACCTAGCCATGGCGGGAGAAAAAGGGCGGGAAAAAGGATAAGACAAAAAAAAAGATAAAATAAAAATAAAAATGCTTTGTCGAGAGAAAGTTTCAATGAAGGAAAGAACTTGTACGGAAAAAGGTCTAAATTTTGCCAAAGAGGACGTGATGTCCCTTATTCCATTACCGCGGCCCGCTTCTTTGCCGAGTGTTTTTCCACACTTTACTGAGTGTGTAATTTCTTTGCTGAGTGTATTCCTCTTACCACGGTTCTTTACCGAGTGCTCGATGGCTGCACTCCGCGAAGCAGCAGGCACTCAGCAAACGGCCAATTTTCGGTAGTGCCGGGCTACATGTACCCTGCCAGTCATTTGATGTTATAAGTTCAGCTGAATACATTTATCCATGTATTTTTTTTTTTTTGCGAACACGCAAAAGCTTTGCGTGTTACTTGCAATAGAAAGGAAGGAGGGAGAGTTACAGCGAGTCCGGCATCGCAATGATGCGGTTACAAATGGGTGGGGATGATGATTGGGCTAACACCAGAAGCCCCACGCCATAGCAAAAAACAGCGCCCAACAAAAAAACAACGAGCTAGCCTATGTCCAGATTAAGCCCAGCCTGACAGCGCCGGAGAGCTTCCAGAGCTCCACCTCCTCGGCAATTCTTCTGCAGATCTCGCGGCTCGTGGCGGCAGTGCGTTGGAACACCCGGGCATTACGCTCCTTCCATAGCATCCAAACGGTGAGGAGCACGATGGAGTCAAAACCCTTCCGCTGCAGCCTAGGAACCCTCAAACGCGCCTCGGGCCACCACCCGATTAGGGTTGCGTCGACATCTGGCGTGAGGTGCTGGAGATTGCAACGACTAAGCGTGTTGTGCCAAATCTCACGGGCAAGCACACAGCGGACCGAGATGTGGTCTGCGGTCTCGTCCTCCTGGTCACAGAGCGGGCACCTGATGTGAGAGTTCATGCCTCGACGGCGCATCCGATCCGCCGTCCAAATGCGGCGTTGCATCGCTAGCCACAGGTGCACCTTGCACTTCGCCGGCGCCCAAGCTTGCCAGATTGCTTTGCCGCATGTGAAGAACTCCAACCCAGCGAAAAACGCCCGGTATGCCGAGCTAGCAGAGTACGAGGCCGAAGGCGTCCACTTCCACAGCAGGCGATCAGGAGTCTCAGGTTGCAGCGCCACGCCCTGGAGAGCGCCGAAGGCGTCCACTTCCACATTTATCCATGTAAACACTTAATTATCTATAAGTAGTATGATCAGTTCTCTAAATGTGCAGTTTGGATGCAAAAATTTTACCAGCGCAACGGTCATTCCTTGCATTGACATGAAGGCGGCACCTCCTGACATGTTCTTCAATGTCTCGTCAAATAAACATGTAAAGGAGTGCCTGTTTAACAGCCTGATCTGCAGCAAAAAACAATATTGTGCAAGCAAGGACTAACCTTATACGTTAACCCCTAAATAACTGGACGTCAGTACTCTTGAACTATTCTAATTCTGGAAGACAAATTGAGTGCTGTAAACCGGATTCACAAAGCATGGACAGATGGACTCAGCTACTCATCTGTAATTATACAATACAAGAGGTTGCAGCTACAAAAGCACCGGCAAACAAGAAATAGGCTGACTGTCGACAGTCTATTCTTCAAGTTTTGGCAAAACGATATTACAGCACAAATTCAGACTAAAACACTATGGAAACACCATTTTTACATCAAGATCAGCCCTAACATTGCCTGTCGAGAAGTGAACCGTGGCAGATGACTGGAGGCCGAAGGTTATTCTCGTACCCGCCAAACACTTGTCCGGCTCGGTAAACGGGAACTTGCACGGCTTTGGAGGTTTGCCGTCACACTCCCTACACGTGCGCCTGGGCCAGAGGAACACATCCTCCAGGTTCACGGCTAATTCCATGACACCTCTGACATACTTGACCATGTGGTCTTCAAAACCAAAGATGACAAGCCTGGCCAGACTGTTGTGCTGGAAATTAGATGTAGATGACTCCCAGTCTATGCCTTTATTCTCGTTATGCATTAGCTTCCTATCCTCGTCATCGGTGATCATTTTGCACAGATGATCCCATACCTGCGTGCAGTCAGACACACATGTAAACAGAAACATGTCAGCTAAGTGCCAAATTAAGTGCAGCGGCGAAAAGAAGATGATGAGCTAAAGGTAAACAAATACCGTTAGGTATAGCTCCTTCAGGTTGGGTGCAACTTCAAGGATGAACAATGTCCAGGTAAGATCATACCCTTCAGGAATTTCATCAAGATACACAAACCTTAGTTGGTTGAAAATAGATGCCTGCCTTTTATTCAGACATTCTGGCTGAACCCAAATCTGCAATAAATAAATTAACACAAGATGAGACTAGATGAAATATAGTAAGAAAGGCAAAACTAGCAAAATAATTTGTTTTGACCTGCCTTTTCGCATTCAAATCCCAGCTTCAGATCTCTCAGGGAAGTACCAACAAGGAACTTACTTAGGTTGACCATCTCTTGCTTAAGACAAACATTACAAAGGCTTAAGGCTTCTAGTGACGGGACATAACCAAGAGATAGTGCATCTTCCAAAGAGAACCAACCAACAAAGGTCATCCGTCTGAGTTTCGGGAGTGAACTGAGCTCGACTCTTACAAAAGAGCACTCGACGATAGCGAGCTCACTGAGCTGCGAGTGTTCAACTTGCAGCAAGGGCCAGCTCCCCGAGTCACAGTGGACCAAGCGTAGATACTTTAGTAGCCTGCAAGTGATGAGGACGTTAGAGATGTCCAGTTCATCAAATGTCAAACTCTCTAGTCGGAGGCTTGTCAGACCACCGAATGCGATTGGGCAAGCATCAAAGAATGACATGAATTGTCTCCCATTGCTGACTAGATCATCATCGTCGCAGACTTCGCCGTCCTTCTCTGTGAAAACCGCAAATTCAGCCATCTCAACGTTCTGGGTCGCCATGGTGTGGCCAACAGCACGTCCAATGGATAACGCATCGTCATCTTTCAAGAAGAAAGAAACGCACAGAGACCGGATGGTGTTTCGGCCAGAATCACTGTGTGCCAGGATGCTCTTTGTGGCTTCAACCGTAGCTGCATTGATCCGAGAAATTTGATCATCGCAGAATGTGGGTCTATCCTCGGGCCGGATGTCATAAAGATCTATGTTAAGTTGAGAGAGCATAGCCGGGAGATGCCGCCACCGTCGGGACAGGACACTGGTTCTTGTAGCATCGCGGACATGGAGATGGTCAAGGATGGTAACCAAAATATCATCTGGCAATTTGTTGAGCCTGTCATCTGGACTATCTGTCTGCACGTGGCATGAAAACAAATCAGAGTTGATTTCATATCAGTCACAAAGATGAAATTTTGTTAAAAACTAAACTTTGGAAAGAAATGCAAGTAGTCTCAAATATGAAGTCTAAAACATCAAGTACAAATATGGCCTGAAAGGTGTTACACAGCATCAACAATATGCAGTTTAGATACGGTTCGAAAACGTATGGGCTTTTTGTACATATACTTGGATAAAGTTGGAAATCTTATTCGGTGACGGAGGGAGTATGACAAGACAACGCACCACCATGTCGCCGAAGCGCTGAACCGGTCGCCGGAGAGCTTGTCTGCCGACGCGCAAGTGTACCTTTGCCCTTCTCTGAATCTGATGGCTCCAACGGCGAGCTCTTGGAATTAAAGATATAGACCGGCTGGTTTACCTCTTCCGATTGCAATTAGGAGACCGAAGTCGATTTCCAACCGTACTCGGAATTAAAAAAAGATATACGTATGTTCTTTTGCCTCTTCTGAAACTGCAACCTTCACAGTGGAGGAAAGGCGGCGGCCAACGACCAGCCGACGATGGGCGTATTACGGCGGAGGCGCTTCTTTATTTGTGCATGTCGCGACGACGACGGCGCGACGTGGGGGCTCGGCCGGCGGCAGGGCAGCCAGCCCTCTGTAGCCTAATAGCCCCGCACCGCATGCATAGATCTATTTCGCTTGGAGAGGAACCGCTAGATCGATTTCTATCTTCTCCGATCGCGTATGCGTCAATACTCAATACCGTCCTATTCTGGCCGCGTCTTGCTGCGTTCGGCGGAGTCCACACGTGGTTCAGGGGATGGAAAAGGTCGCCGTCGATTCGACGGCGGCGGCGTCTTAGACCCGCCTGAGCCTTGGCCTGCCGTGGATCGCAACGAAGCTCTCGTCATCGTAATCTTTGAGATTGTTCAAGACGAAAAACAGAGGGTCAGTAGATTTTGTGCCACGGAGTTTGCCTTGATGCTTTTTTCTCGTTACTCTGTAAATTTTTTTCAGAGTTTTTTTTTTTAGAATAAAGGCTCTCAGAGTTTCTTAGGTAACATAACGCTTTTTAATACACAATGTGTCTATAAACCCAGTAAATGCAGTAATACAAACTAGTACGTATCGGTTCCAATTTGCAGTGTGTTTATAAAATCTAATAAGCGCAGTAATATAGACTAGTATCATCTTCATGAAACTAGTGTAGTTTTTTTTTTTGAATTTTCCACGTATATTAAACCAGCAAAGAGTACACGATTACATCGATTACAAAAACAAAACTAAAATAGACTAGTAAATCTATAAGATCTTCAAGCTCTTTCTTCATCCATGACACAATCTTGTACTTTTCTGAAGGCAGCCGTAGAACAACGCCAACACCACCAAACCACAGACCTGTGAATACCACCGAAGGTTCTCCCTTTTTAATTTTGAGCCGCAATGCCAAGGCTTTGTGCACGCACGCAGCCATTAAATTAATCAAGCAACATCGGCAAGAGCACCACCACTGATATTCCAGGGACAAATAACCGAACCACTTTGTCGACGTCGTTGGGAGCCGAGAGAACGAATCACCATTGCCGAAGACGTAGTAGCCGGGATAGATATTGCGAGGACAAACCTCCTCGCGGCAACCATGAGAAACAATCCAAAATTGATCTGGCGAAGCAAGATCTGAAGAACCATACCTAGACAGACTTAATCTTTCAAAGGCACCATTGACGTCGGGAAGGATATCTCGCCGTCGAACGAAGCGTGAAAGATCACTTATTGCAGACGATATCATCTCCATTAATGAAGAAGATGACGACCAAAACCAAACTCTACCATTAAGGACCTTCGAAAAGCGCCGTGCACAGGTCCGAGGTCCCCACCCCTTCTAGTGCCAGAGCGACAACTAGAGGAGGCGAGGACCCGTCGAATCTTTGCTGGCGGCGACGATGAAGCTGCAGATATCACCGGCGGCGGCGGCTAGGGTTGAAACCCTAGGCCGCCGCCACGATCGCCTCCTCTCCTTCATGAAACTAGTGTAGTAATTTCAAAACTTTCTGCTACAATGGCCGCTTAGAAACTATTTTACTATCTACTACTATGGCCCTTCTAGATACATCATTCACAATGCCTTACCTGAGTAAGTATCACGGAACGCGTACTTGGTGCACCCGATCACCAGTTGCTTGTTTGTGTTCCGGGCCGGCCATAGACCAGGCAAGAAGGGCGACGGTTCGAGGCCCCAAGAAGAGGAGGATCCAAAATGTTAAAGTATATATAATAATCACTATGTTATTACTCATTACTCTCTTGTATTTTTTAAAACCATTATTTTTTGGTACAAGAAGCATAACTTTTTTTATGATTTTCACTTACTAGTGAACGTGCACGTGCAATGCACGACCTCAACTATTAATCAATATATTTATAATACATATAACCACAAAAATACCAATTTCTTCATTTCTTTTTGCATTGGGATGTTCACGACCTCCACTATTAATCAATGAGCTCTTTTCCGGTGATTGGCACGGAACTCGTGGTTCCGTCGGAACCGTGAGCTCTGAATTTTGTTAGCCATTGATTGGGAAGTGATTTTTATGAGCCGTTGATTAAAATTCACGTTGTATTAGGAAAAAAAAACAGCCCGCTATATCTTCTAATCCCTACGTTGCCCATAAAAAAAAAAAAACTGAAACGTGAGCACCCCTGAGGCCGTGACTCGGGCACCCGCGACTAGGGCAGCCGCCGCCTCTGTTCGCCGCGCCCAGCCGCCTCCTCCCTTCCACCGGCGCGGCGAGATCAAGCCCGCGGCCCGCGGCGAGGATTTGGGCGCAGCCGCCGCGTCCCTTCCACCGGCGCGGCGAGGATCAAGGCCCTCGGCTAGGTGGCGGCCCGCGGCGAGGATTTGGGCGCAGCCGCCGCGTCCCTTCCATCGGCGCGGCGAGGATCAAGTCCCTCGGCTAGGTGGCGGCCCGCGGCGAGGATTTGGGTGAGGATCCGACACCAGACGAGGTTGCGGCGAGGTCGCGGCTAGGGAAGCCGCCGCCGCCTCTCTTCCTCTGTCGCGGCGAGGTCGGCGACTACGGAGGCGCGGAGGGAGCGGGGGGAAGGCCACGGATTTGTCGGCGAACTGCGTGGGCGGCTGGGTCGTGGTCTCCCGGTGGCTGCTGGCGGTAGTGGTCGACGACGGCATCGCAAACGGATCAGGCGGAGGCCACGGATTGCGGCGGCGGGCGGTGAGCTGGTCGGCAACGACGGTTGCGTGGAGGTAGCTGGGTGAGGCCACGGTACTGCCACACGCCGATCCCCACTCCCAAAGTCTGCGGCGAGGTGACGGCTTGCTCCGAAAACTGAAATTTGATTTCAGAAAGCTAGGTGAGATGCTCGTGTTCTGTAGTCCTATATCACTCTGTCCGGTTCCTTTGTTTAGGGTGCCAAGCTTGTATAGCAGATAGACTAGTCATGTGTGTAACTTCTCATGCTGTAGTATTGTGGAGATATTAGCATTTTTATTTACAAATTTAGAGTTTATATACACATACCTGGTTGTGGCTTATTCGTATGAAAAATATTTTGGTGGTATGCATATATCTGATTTCAAAGAATAGTGATGCTGCAATGTATTTTCCGAATATAAGTAAACCATGCTTATTAGGGATACATGGAGCCAATTTAATCATGACAACGTCTGGTGGTTAGCTGAAGCTTGAATTCATTCATATATACTCTGTAGTTATTAGTAGCTGCTCTAATCTCATCTCCTGTAGTTAGTATAGTATATACTATTTTCTATCTTAGTTTTATTTTGTAGATGTTTGTGTAGTTTTTTGTTCGCCCCATTAGTTTTTAGGAGTGTTTTTGAATCTGTGTAATTGACCCAATTTGATAAACCATTTAATTTTCGATTTTATGTGATATGCAGGAAGGCATGGCCGATGCAGGTGATGAGTACCTTGGCATTGCGAGAAGGACGTTTGGTAGCGAGGATGAAGCTTTTCAGTTCTATAACAATTATGCTCTCGAGAAAGGTTTTAGTGTGCGGAAAAGCTACGTTGAGTGGGATGCAGCCAATGTGGAGATAATTCTGAGGAAACTTGTCTGTAGTCGTGAAGGTTGTCGTGAAGAGAAGCACATGAAGAGGAAGATAGAAGATAGGAAGAGGAGGCCACGGAATATCACTCGTGTTGGGTGTAAAGCCAAATTGGTGATTGCAAGAGTCAATGAAACCGGGCGGTGGTTTGTGAAGGATTTCATCGATGAACACACACATCCCCTGGCCCCACCGGATCTTGCATGTCTGTTGCGTTCACATAGAAGGATCAGCGACGAGCAGAAAGCAGACATTGTGGAGATGCAAAATTGTGGGATCCGCAAGCACAAAATCATGGATGTACTGCGCATGAAACGCGGTGGGTTTGATAAAGTTGGATGCACGACGAGGGACATTTATAATTTCTGCCATCGGTACAAGCAGGAAACAGTCGATGCCGGTGATGCTAAAACGGTGATCAGCCACATGATGGCGCGGCAGGAGAAAGATCCGGATTTTTTCTTCAGGTACTTGGTAGACGAAGATGGGCATCTGGAGGGATTGTTCTGGTCTGACAGTCAATCCCGGCTTGACTACGAGGCTTTCGGTGATGTTGTTGTCTTTGATAGCACTTACAGGACCAATAAGTACAATCTACCATTTGTGCCGTTTGTCGGGTTGAATCATCACCGGAGCACTGTTATTTTTGGATGTGGTATCATTTCTCATGAGACCACCGAGGCGTACGAGTGGTTGTTGCAGACCTTTTCTGCTGCCATGTCCCAGAAGCATCCGATATCCGTTATCACAGACGGGGACCTTGCAATGCAGAGAGCAATCAGGGTGATCTGGCCTAACTCGAACCATAGGCTTTGCATATGGCACATTCAGCAGAACATTGTGCGTCATCTGCACGATGACGCGGTGAAGGAAGAATTTAGATCTTTCATATATGATTCCTCTTCCATCGAAGAGCATGAGATAAAATGGGCAGATTTCTTACAGAGGAACCAGGTAACAAGTGAGGACTCGTGGCTGCATCAGATGTATCAGATGAGGAAGTTATGGTGTGCTCCATATCTGGTGGGGCTTTGTTTCTTAGGACTGAGCAGTAATCAGCGGAGCGAGAGCCTGAACTCAGTGCTACATACGCATCTTGATGGTAATATGACATTGTTTAAAATGCTAGAGCACTATGAGCGTTGCCTTTCCTCACGTCGTCTGAACGAGGCCCTCAAAGACATTGAGGCCTTGCAGTCCGTTCCATATACGGATGCCGATGCCTCAAGTGTTGAGAAACATGCTTCAAAAGTTTTCACACCTGATGTGTTTGGGCTGGTCAGATGGAGCATAGGTGCTGTTAGCAATCGTTGTACCATCGGGATACTAGATGGACACGATGTCAGTACTTTTGTTGTGGCTAATAAGGATAGAAGGGAGAAAAAGTCTGAAGTGCGCGTTGAGGAGAAAGATGATTCTTTCTACAGGATCAGCTGTTCTTGCCGTAAGCTGGAATGCGTAGGCACACCATGCTCACACATATTTTACGTGTTGGGAAAATTACAAATAGAAGAACTGCCCAAGTGTTGTGTCCCCACCAGGTGGACGATGAGTGCAAAGTCTGCATACCCTCCGACCAGAACGAACGACATGTATGAATTTTCGATATTCATGTTAAGATACCGTGAGTTGCGGAAGATGAGTGACGCGGTATGTTTCAGAGCAGCTGAATCTGATGGGGCTTATAAGCGTATGAAGATGTCTCTGAATGAACAAGCTGACAACAAGGAACCAAATAGTGATCAGAAGGATTGCATTAGGTTTGGTCCGTCGGTGGCACAAACAACGCAACTTGATTCTGGGGATTTGGGAAAGGTTCTGGATCCGGTGCGTGTGCAAGGCCGCGGTGCACCTAAGAAAAGGCTGCAGGCAAAGATGAAGAAGCCAAGATCAAAGGGGAAATGCGGCTATTGCAGGGAGCACGGTCACAATAGGCGTAAATGCAGCAAATTAAAAGAGGTAGCAATTCTGTTATAAATTTGTTTTTTGCAACTCTTTACTCATTAATATTGTGCATGCCACTAATTCTTATTTTTGTTGTGTAGGATGAGATGCAACAAGAACACTGATAGCTACAGCCCGTCCCAGCCTGTGCTTGTACAGTGTGCTCTAAGCTCTGAAGAACAGAACAGAAGTATGTATCTTGTCCTCTCCTATCACTGTAATTATCTGTTACATTAAAGATAGATTCCTTTACTTCAGTTCTATGAACTGTAGTTTGTAAAGATAGGTTGTCTTTTCCAAGTTGTAGTACTATTGAAAGACAACTCTCTTCTCCACGTGTGGACAGAAGACTTTCCTGGCGAACTTATGTCCAGTTGACCACTGTAAATATATAATCCATATGTTGCAACTTGTCCTGATGATTTTCATCTTTCGTCGTTTCAACCTTCTCTTTGTGTGTATGATCTTCCACCTGATAGTTATCATTTCGGCTGTTATCCTCTAAAGTGAACTTTTGTTGTCGTAATAATTTTCTGGTACACACTGTTTCTAATTAGGAGTGAGTACAGTAAATATACTAAATTGGAGATATTTAATTAGTACTGACTCGAATTTTTCCTTTCAGTGCGCATCTGGTTATAATGGTTGAAGGAAATAAGGCGAATGTGTCAGAAGTGATAAGGAGCTCTAAAGAAATATTTTCAATGAACTATGATCAGTCGAATTGTGTGAAAAAACATCAGAAGGCCATGGAAACAAGCAAATGAAGGCTCAAAGATTGTCTCGACCGCCAGCTGTTGTCCTGGAGATCAGCACGGACGGCTCTTTCTAAGAGGCTAATCAATCAGGAGGATGAGGCTTTACTATTCACAGTAATAATTGCAACCTGTCACTGGTAAAACTGGCAAGCTGGAGCGAATGATTAATCCCTCTTAGGAATATTTTGTTTGATCTTCACACTGATTACCATATAGAATTTTAGTGTATTCATCTCCAGGCTAGATGAGACTAAATGTAGATGCTAAGCTGGATTAAGGTATGGGTGTCCAGCCATACGGGCTATTGAAAGAGGTCTTGCTCATCGTCTCTTCTCAGTCATAATTTCCCCCCAATGAATGTGTGTAGGACACGTGCTTATTTACTCACTAATGTGTGTGTAAGAGATGATATTCAGTTTAATTGGAAAACATACTTTGGAGAAACGTGCGTTCCGAACCATGCATGTCGCCTGATACATGCTATTTGTACACTTTCTTGTAGGTCATGAATTCCTTGATACGGTGCTCCAGCTTTTACACTTTCTTGTTTTCATGAATCACTATGCAAGTAACGTTTTAGTTCTTGTTCAAGGTGATCAGATTGAGATACTAATACACAGAAGACTCAATTTGAACTAGCGCCCTGGACTCGAAATCCAATTTGTGCTAGTGGTTCGAATAAGTAAAAGTAGGCATTACACGATCATGAACAAGAACTAACTGATCTGCACAACCAAGGTTTCCAATGTACTGCACAGGCGAGTATCAAAACAAAAGGTTACTTACTCAAAATTTCAGCAGCAGCAAACGAGATCATTGGGGTCTTGCTGTAGCATCCTCTTTGACCATGTCAATTGCCTCATTACAGCTTGACAAACATCTTCTCTGGCCTCATGCGCTGAGTTGGAAAAACAAATGAATTATCTACAACTTTTAGCAACTTCGTGTACGCACAAAATCTACAACTTATATCGACTTTGTGTATGTATCACACATTTGTATGCACTTACAAGAAGTAGTACCTATAATGTTGTTAAAATCAAATTTACGCTTACAAGAAGTAGTTGGTCCATCAGGACCAGGAGCTCACCACGACGGCGATTCCATGCTCAGCAGTATAGGAGCAGGCCGAGAGCGACCGGTGTCGGGGAAGACGATGGCAATTGGGCGTCCCAGCACGTGCAACACGCGGACGAGGTAGCCGGCGCGGTGGATCGCAAAGTAGATGATGCGACTGCTCCGGACGTGGTGGACGCCAAGGCCGGCGACGGAGTCCGCTGCCGGATTCTGCTGATGGAGGGGAGGTGGAGGAGGACGGCGACGGCGCCCGCGCCCGCGGCCGCCTCCTGCTGCTGGAGGAGGTTGGCAACGGCGCCCCCGCCCGGAACCTGGACAGGAGGTGGAGGAGGCCCGGGGATGGCGCCCGCGCCCGCATCCTGGAGGGGAGGTGTGGAGGACGACCGGCGACGCCGCCCGCGCCCGGATCCTGTACGGGGGGTGGACGAGGACAGGCGACGGCGTCCGCGTCCGAATCCAGCAGGAGGAGGCCGCCGACGGTGCGCATGCCCACATCCAGATGGAGGGGAGGTGGAGGCGGCCGGCGACGCCGCCCGCGCCATGCTCCTGGAGGGGAGGTCAGGGACGGCGCCCGTGCCCGAATCCTCGAGGGGAGGTGAAGATCCGTTTTGTGCGCCCGCGGACAAGCTACAGGGGAGGTGGAGGAGGCCGGCGACGGCGACGGCGCCGCCGCCGGTGATGGAGAGGACGATGGAGAGAGCGTGAGATTAGTCGAGAGCTGAGAGAGTGAGCAACCGGTCAGCTAAATTGTAATCATTAAAATAGAATTATGGTCCCACATAATTTGGTACCGGCCCCGCAGTTTTTGTACCCGGTCCCACAAAAAATTGGTTCCGGTCCCACGCAAATTTCGGTTCCGCGGAACCCTTCGGTTCCGTCAGTCTGGTTCCGACACTTTTAACACCGTTAGATCACGGTGGATGGACGGTTATTAAAAATGCCAACCACCCTAAAACTTCTATTAATCAATATGTTTACAACACATATAACCACAAAATACCAATTTCTTCAAAAAATAATTGCATCGGGATGTTTATTCAAGTAATGATACTTGATAGTTTGGAGATAAGTCTAGTCTCATGTGAACTTTACTCGTTTGGTCGATCTATATGGTCTTTCATCCAAGTAGTTTCAAACTTGTACCCCACGTAGTGTTGCAAATATATTTGTCAACTGGCTTTATGGTATTGACAACAAGTTTAGATTTCTATTAAGGATGGGAGCGCTTGCCGTGATTTGATCGCTCAGGCTGTATAAAAGTGATAAAAAATAATGATAAAAATTTCTCACTTGTGCAGGTTTACCTGTTGTA
The DNA here is from genome assembly GCA_947311845.1 of Poa pratensis. NCBI lineage: Eukaryota > Viridiplantae > Streptophyta > Magnoliopsida > Poales > Poaceae > Poa > Poa pratensis. The sequence continues at coordinate 36,507,678 of CAMZMU010000111.1, read as the reverse complement.
CACATCTGGTTCGTTCATGGACATCTCTATAACTGGAATTTCGCGACCTATTTAGAGGTGTCTTTTTTATCCCACATGGGTGGTGGCAAAATTTGCGTATTAGACCTCCATCTACTTCATAGGCGTCTTACTGATTTTTCATAATTCTCCTTAGCTACTTCTTTTGTCTGCTTTGGCTATGTGCATCTTTATTATGCCGATATCGGGTATAATACTTTTGTATCCGTTAGATGCTGAGTTATGAAATGCCCTTTCTCGAAAAAAAACTCTAGTCTCCTGATACAGTAATAAGAAGTACAGATTTCACTTTCTGAGGTAAAGGAAAACGACCGAAGCAAGGTTCTCTTTTTAAGCTTTTAATCTATAAAGTTTCACCAAGTAGCCTATTTCAACAGTAATCTGTAGAAAAATCCACAAACCCACCGGAGTCTATATTAGAAATTTAACTTCACTATACGCACCCAGCAACCACCATTTATACCTGATACAAATTCATTGTATAAACACACCACACACTGATCATTTTCTTTATGGTCATACTGATAATTTACCACGTACACTAAGCATCCAGTGAAAAAAAAAATCCGAACGTTTGAAGCTAATCATCTCCACGTCCTCTTGAGGTCCTTGGGGCTGCAAGCTATGTTATGGACCACCTTGTATAACATAATATATTGTTAGTCTGATAGCAATGAGTTCATGTTAATTCCTATAAAACTGAGATTGGAGGAATGCATTTCATAAAAAAATTAACAGCCACACTAATAAGTTTTTGTTTATAAATTAGATAGTCCTCAAAACATAAAATAAAATCTAGAGCTCAATATATTCATGCAAGACACAATAGATGTTGAAAGCATTAAAGTCTAAAATCTATGAAGATCACACGGATCAGTACAACCACCTCTCTGTCATCTAGTAATACTTACATCCCTAATAAAATATAATTTGAAATTTTCTCCACCATAGAATAGGAAAAGAGCGCTTGACGATCAACGGGACATGAATATTGCCCGAAATAACCTCATGCTGCAGCTACTCCGCAAGTCCAGTACTCCAGTTAGCGCAAACTTGCTTTAGGAGTAATCAGTGTACAATAAACACCAACGTACAGCAAGGATGTCACCAGAGATTCGTCTCAACATCATGCACCATTTAATCGAACACTACAGTTGCATCGATGACAACGTAGCGAAGAACGGTATGTATCGTATAAGCGGGTCGCGCACTGGCACATGGGCTGGCAGTGGCACGAAGACCCAGCTCCTGTTCCAGTGCCACAGAACGGCGGCCGAAGCGGCTCATCCGCGTCCGCATGGGTAGTAGCGGCAGTCAGCCGGCCGGCGTTCCGCATTAGCCTCACAGGCGCGGAGGCAGCGTCCGGCGCTTGCCCCCACCCAGAGCTCACTCCCGCAGTCCCGCTGCGCCCCCCTGAGTCACGGCAGCCGACCCTGAGGCCTGAGCGGCGGCGCCACGATACCGTTGAAGCCTCCTGTGGATCCTCCGGCAAAGCCGGCAACGCCCTCCTAGTGGTGGTAGTCAGAGTTCCGGGGAGGAACTGTCGACGACGTGGAGCTCGGCGGCCGCGGGGTTCCGGGAATTGGAGTGGGGAACTGTTTTTTTTTTCTCACGGGACTTGATTTCTTTTTAGCGGTGGCAATCTCTACTACTATTAAAAAAACAAACATATTCTTTTCTACAGCCACCCCAACAGATACACACAAGACAATCAATATTAAATCTCACCTCACGATCAGATCCATCTAATTAGATCTAACGGTCAACCTAAAAGTTGACCCAGACCTAAGTACGCTTAGCGATTTCCATTAGCGGACGAAAACTCGAACCTCCGGACGCAATCAGCAAATCACGTCTATAATTATCACTTAATGGCTAATTAATTGCCCCACTAATCTCTCCTCCTTAATCACGATGCGCTCCTGCCCTTCACCGTCGCCTTCTCATCTACGCTGGTCCATCCTCGCAGTCACAGCGCCGCGGCTCCTTCCATCCTCGAGCCACGCCGCACTATGCTGGAGGCGCCGTGTCGCGGTCGTAACGTTCCAGCCACATCTCGGACGCACTCCTTGCTCTAGGCGACTCAGACTCACAGTGGGTGACGCTCGATGTGACCGGCGTCGCTGACGGCGCATGCTTGGCGGCGACGAGGAGGTTCTGCACCTTGGCCAATTGCGGACGAGGTTGACGAGTTTGCCGATGCTCTGCTCCTTCCCAAGGATTTGGTGTCGTGCACGACTTGGCGTCGTCCTGCTCGGTGTCAAAATCAACTCAAAAATCGCCTAGCGTGAAGATGGTATCTTTCTGGTTCCCAAGGATTTCATTGTGACGTGCACAAATCTCTTCACGCCTGGCTCGATCTCTGCGGCTTTAGTTCTCGCCGGCTACTGAATCGACCTCCGCTTCCAGGTCGACGACGAAGATCCCGATGGCGGCGGCCGGAGAAGTGATGTTGGGGACGCGCCGAACTTGAGGCGGGAGACAACAGAAATGTAGTGGGCGGCCTGGAGGAGGAAGAGAGAGAGCTTCACTGGTTGGTTGCGGCGGCGGCGGCCTATATGCGTGACGGAGAATTTTGGTATCGTGCCGCTCGCCGTGTAGGGCTTCGTGGTTTGATTGACCACATACGCCAGTTAAGTTTAGTGGTTATCCACATACGCCATATGAGCTAATTTTGGTGGGTGGCATAATTGTACCATGACACCGCTGTCATTTACAACCTGGCCAGCAACTCCGTTGCCTCCCATCTCATCAATTTTCGTTCTGTGTCATGCATGGTGCGCAGCATGGGGCCATGGCCGAACGATGGCTTGAGGGCGTCCATTTGCCCTTTGTGCGCGATCTCACAATCAAAAGGTATTGGTTACTGTTATTCCTTTGCTTATTGCGCACAACAAAAATAATACTCCCTCCGTCTGGAAAAGGATGTTCTAGCACTATATTAGTGCTAGATCAATCCATTTTGTGACATCCTTTTCTGTACGGAGGGAGTACAATATCAATTTTTGTAACTATGATTTAGATGTTCAGTTTAGACTTAAGAGGAAAATGAGCTTGTGTATTATGTTTGTATAATATCAGATCACACGAAATATTGGTTGTTTTCCTCGGCTTAGTTGTGCATGAAAAGGATGTTAATTACTAACGTATTTCTGTGTAAAAGAATTAGGACATGTATGTTTATCAATTGAGTTCTTACCAGAATTTTCCCTGACAACAAGATGATTACAGAAACCTATGTTAATAATTTAATCGCTTGTGGTCAATGCAGGAAGATGACGTGACAGAGATGTTGAAGCCGGTATCAAATGTGTGGAATTTTTATTGTATATATTCACTTATTTTAGTCCGTATCTATACAACATGTGGAACACCTAAAATATTAGAAACGGATGGAGTAGCTAACTATAACGAACTAAGATTTGGAATCCTATTACATTGCTCTATCCACATTTGTCGATGCTTGTGGAGCAGGGGGCTGAAGCAGGACATGTCATGAACGTCAATGCCAACTTGGTTAGGTCGGCGCCGGCCGAGCAACCTCCTGGTCAGGTCAGTAGGGTCAGGAAGGCATGACTGCAGTGGTGTGGAGTTGTGATGTATCAATCAGGTATCTCACTCTGTTTTTGGTTAATCTTTTCGGTTCATGAATTCAAAACAAGCGTGAAGAGGTGAAGATACTGGCAAGAAGGTTACGAAACTTGAGGTATATACATATGGTTTGCACATATCATGAACAATTGACCACTATAATTATATACTATTGCGGATGCTGCAAGCTTCCTTTTTTATTTAATATCTTTCATTGTGACAACCTCTAAGATTTTCATCCATCTCTTAATAGGTCTATTGGGGACTAATTTCTGAGGTATTGGTGTTGTCCCTTTTATTTTTCTACTCATACACTGCTGCTAATCTACTGACTTGGAGGTCTTTATTATGTAGTCCAGTTTCTTCATGCTTGTATTTGTCCATGTTTCACTTGTTTTATGTTCAATCATCTCCTTAACTCATGCAGAATATGACTGGACCAAACTGAATGTGAGTGCTTTCGTCGATTATGCTACGTCTATTCCAATCATACAGTAGGTTGCAGGATGACTTGATCATTGTCTCTTCGTAGTCATTCCGTCATGTTTTTGAAAAGAAAAAAATTCATGTAGGCGGCGGCGGAGTTGACTATCTCCATGGCCAATATAATTTGGAATCATGTCATACATAATCTTGTCTTGGAATCTGGCATGAAGTAATTATGGAACTGATTTCCTTGCGTGGGACAAGTTTATCTATCGAGTTACGCTCCAGGAGTTAATATGATACAGTATAAGCCAATGTTGTAAGGTTTTTTTCTAAATTAAGGAATGCAGATGCTCATGATTTTGCAGCTCTTGGTACTAAAGCTTTATGTTGTGGTTTTTTGCATGAGCACATTTTGACATGCTCAGGAGGGCCGATATTTTTGTCAAGGATTGTTCTCTTGCAATTAAACGTTACTTCCATTAATTCTCAAGTTTTTACGTGATCCCATCTACTAGCAGGTTGAAAGTTTAACAAATGAATCACAATTTTTGACATCTAGCAATATTGCAGCCTAAACACGATGGGGTACAGAGGTGTAATGGCCAGCTATGAGTTCAAGGCTGCAATGCGGCCTTCCCTGGGTTGCTCTTGCAGATTAACCGAACTAATGATAAGTGCCACACTAATACACTGTATGTCTATACCACATATATGCTCTATTGTGTATGTAAAATCTAAAAAGTGCCATTCATGTGTCTTTGGAGATCGACGTGCGTGCACGTGCAAGGCTACTAGTGCTTGTAAATACACGAAAGTGAAAAGGTGTGTTGAGCTGTCAAACATTGGGACAATCTGGATCGTTGATGGATAATTAAACGGTTTAGATTTAATGTATCCCAACAAGTTTGCTCTTTTAATAGTATATAGATAATATGTATTTAAAATAATATAAATACATATGAATAAATTACTCTACGGAACAAAATGCAATGATGCCATTTAAACAACCTCAATCCGTTCCATTTGGTATATTAGCGGTCAAAGACGTGAATTAAAGATGGTCAGAAATCATGGACGGGACTTACACTTTAGAATAGAGGGAGTATCATAACATAATGAATGATTAATTGGTGGAAGTAAATACGCACCACGGGCATCTTAGGACGTAACAACAAACAAATGCGACCGGTGACAAAACGTTCAGTTGCCATGCTACTCTTTTTTCGGTGAGTCCTACAGGTTTACATAAATCTATGTAACTAGATTTTCATATATATTTCCGTGGACCAAATTTTTATTTCATAAACTGGGCGGGACTTGTGGTGAGATATTTGTTTAAAGACAGCTGGAGATATGTTCTATTCTTTTCCTTTGTTTTATGGCTTGGTTTGGCTGACACTATTGGGTATCACTGGGTGTCTCATCCCTTGGAGGTTAGATCCGAATTGAATACACCCGATTATAAATATCAAATTGCATAAGAGCATTCAAATTAATAAAATTTATATTTGCAAACATAGTAGAACCCACACAATATTTTCATTGATAATTACTCTAAACAACTTGTTTCAATACCATGTACAAAGCATGCACACTTTGTTAACTTGGTAGATAATTTTACCATGGAACTGTAGCGTCATTGTTTCACTATATACTCTACAAACTTCTATAAAGATGCTTACTTATCATATACTAGAAACTGCTATTGACACATAATTTGTTATATCATACACTTTATAAGTCTTCACCAAAAATATTTATAAATTATAAAGATTATGCCTTGTTAAAAACATAGTTCCGGAAAAACTTTACAAAATCACGCCTTATTATATTTTAATAAATTCTACAAACAAAAAAGACACCAACTAATATTTGGTAAAGTTTCCAATTATCGGTTAAACTATGCAAACAAACATACAAAATACTTGTAATACTATAACAGGATAAAAATAACACCTATAGAAATATAAAAGTTTAATATAATCATACAAAATACTTGTGATACTATAACGTCTGGCTTCAACACGCCTGGGCTGAGCTTCGACCACGACGTAGCAACGTCCCGTTGAAAAATGTTGCTACTTCATGGCAGGAATTGCACTAAGTGACATCGGACATGCATGGCCTGGATCGAGACCGGCACCGGCACCATGATGAGATGAAGAAGCAGAGGAGACCCCATGATGAGGAAGAAAGGCAGCATCTGATCGAGATAGAGAGCGCCATGATGGATGCGTGGGTGTCTCTCCTTGCCCTGCGACCCTTCGGTGCAAGGAACGCACAAGATTACTACTTTCAGGCAGGCCCGGTTGTGGAGTTCTCACCATAGAAAATGTCCAATGCATGATCACATCTTTTTTTGGAGACGGGCTAAAATTAAAACTGTATTTTACATCACCAATTTTTTTTGTGATGTATACTTTTGGTCTCATGCCACAAATTTTTGGATTTGGTGATGCAAATATGTGTCTGCCCAATATCAAATAAGCGGTCACGCCCAGCGCAATAGCCCACACGCCGAAACAACCGCCACCAAACCAATTCAGACGTCGGCTCCCGACACCGTCCACGAGCGACCTTTGTGAATGAGGCCAGCTCATCATCATCATCGTCGACATCTCCAGGCGTGAAGGAGCGACCACCACCAGCCATATACAAAATTTACAAGTAGAAATATGATTGATGTGGACATATTACAAGGTTGCATATGATTGATGTGATGCCCCTTGTGCTTTGGTGTTTACAGATTGATGATTTTATAAAAGAATTACGTGAATATCAGTACCACTCGAATGGGCTATTGGATGCTCCGAAAGTGCTATCTGACATCGTGGAATCTCTTATTGGTGCCATATACGTTGACTCCAGCTGCAATCAAGAAGTTGTTGGCGGGTAAATGTCCCTCTCAGAATTTTCAACTCTTTCCTTTTTGTTCCTCACTCTAATGTTGGGAATATAATTTTTCTCTCTTATAACAGGTTTTCCAAAAATTGTCCGGTCCATTTATTAGTCCTGAGACATTAGGCAAGCATCCGGTAAGCGAGCTTGTAGAGTATTGCCAAAAGACTCCTCGAAGCCTGAAATACGAAAAAGATGCATGTGATAAGGATTGGAAGGTAGATGTGTTTGTCGACGGTGATTTGGTTGGGAGTGGGAAGGACAGAGGCCTGGCGGTGGCTGCGCGGTTCTGAGCTATCTCCTTCTTTCCAAAAATCGCACTCCCAACCAAATCACCTAACAGACTCGCTTCACTGACTTCATTCAACAAAAAAGACACGATTTTTTGTTCTGGGCGAATCGAAATAATTATCTATTTATTTGCATAGTTTAACCACATAACAGACAATTTTACCGAATATTAGTTGGTGCTGCTTTTGGATTGAATATCATTGAAAGATACTGAACTATATTTCATAATAATAGTCAGTTGTCGAACCATTTTTTCTACAATGCATAATCTATACTGTTTATATATTTTATGGTAAGATCTATGAAGAATACAATATAGCAAATACTTATATAGCGGTTTCTAGGACATGATTAAGTAAGTATATTAATGGAGACTTCTATAATACAAACTAACAAATGAATCTAATTTGGCGTGATCAAAATAGCCTAGAAAGTCACAATTTAACAAAATGTGCAGCCTATCTACTTGGTAAACTATATTGTTTAGAGCAATCAGCACTGAAAATAAAATGGTGTGGATTCCATAATGTTAGCATATGTATATTTAATTATTTAATATGCTCTTATTCAAGGTACTTGTTACCATCTGACCCTGAAAATTTATCAAATAAAAATATGTTGCACGTAATTAAACATGTAAATCTAGTTATATAAAAATAAATCTAGAGGATTTCCCACCAGAAAGAGAATAGTATGCGCAGTATTGTTGCCATCCAGGAAGGAGGAGATTTTCTTGATCTCTCATTGAAAGGATCGATAGTGCGACTGGGGGGTGGGGGGGGGGGGGGGGGGGGGTGAATAGGAGCTAACCAAATTTTTAGTTCTCTTTCAAATTAATGGTCAATACAAAGTAAAATCTCTAGATATACTACTAGGTGAATTTCCTATATGATGAGCAAGCAAGATACAACAACATAAAACAACAATACAAGCAAGTAAAGGAAAAAGATAATCGCAATGTAGACAAAGAGATGTATTCATGAGTTCCTCCTATTTAGGTGAGTACACATCTTGTTGGATAAGAGCGGGGACACAATGCCCACCAACACCATGAAGGCTCTCTTTATTCTCATGTGTGTGCACAACAAAGGCGGGCACACGATCCACTAAGCGATGGCCTCTAAGACGACGACGACTGAAAACTTTACAAACCATGTTGGGTCTCTTTCTCCAAAACTTAATTGGAGGATCCCAACGCGACCACGGAGCTCTATACGATGCATGAGCTCCGACGAAAACCTCTTCCATCTAGGACTCCAAATAACCAAAGAGTAACAAAATCCACAAGGGATTAGGACGGGAATCAAATTGGTTTGGTAGTAATGTAGATCTAGATCAACTCTATTAAGCCCTAAAGAATCAAAAAGTTTGGGTGACCAATTTGGGAAATCTTCAAGCTTTTGTGCGAGTGGAAATGGTGGAGAGAGGGGGATACCTCGCAGCTTGCTGAAGGAGGAAAAAGATGCCTTTATAGGCGAAGGAAATCTCCCCGTTATGTGCAGATTTGGGGAATAATCGTGAGTCCTGGACTGGCCGGGCTAGGCCAGACCAGTAGGCTGGCTGGCCACCCACCCAAGGGCAGCTGGGCTTGGTTGTCCTTCCCCAGACCGAGTCCGACCTGAGCCAGACCACTCTTGCTAGGACTCTTTGGTTTACCTGAATTCTCCAAAACGCACATAACGGAAGATTTCTTCCACAACGAGAAGGCATAGGAATATTATGGTGGGCGTATGGGAGATTTATCGATTTGATTCCACCTACATATCCTCTATGCATCCCTCTTTATAGTACGGGAAACTAAGCAAACGGTTAGATGTCCTAGTGATGTCAATAAACACCGAAATACACTTAGGAGCAAAATGTCCTTCCACTTGTTGTCAATTGCTTCGAGGTCTTTTTCTTTGATAGTTCACGAGGAGGCAATCTAGCTTCTAGAATTAGCAGCATTTTGCCCACTTGCGAGCTAAACCTGCCCTATTTGTTGTTGCCTCTTTTCCTGTCCTTTCAGTTTCAAAGTCGGCATCCAGGTTGGCAGGAGGTCAACTGGAGATGCGAGTTTTCCGTGTGGCGGCTAGCGTGGCAACGACAATGTTGAAGACAATTGTTTGGTCGCGGCAAGACCTTTTTAGTCGGCTCCGTTCAGATGTGTCTGATTCTCTTCGTGTTGGTATTGTCTTGTTGTGAAGTTGGATCTGCTATGTTCTATTGAGTGTCTGTTCTTGAGCGGGGTACGATGACCTGTAATGGGCGGTACGGTGGTGAATATCTTCTTCGGCGCGGGTTTGGCAAATCTCCTCTTCGGAGCTCGTCATTAGAATCAGAGCTTCCTGCCGCTGCGCGAAGAGTCATCGGTCTGGCATAGGCCGACATGAGCTTCGCGATGCGGTTACGGCGAGGTCTTCCTATGTGGTGGTTTCTTCGGTGAAGTCGGAGTCGCTGCAGAGTGATGACGATGACATCGGTGGACAACCTCGGTGACGACCTCGCTTCAATGGTGTGTGTGCAGATTCTGTGGGTAACTAGGGTGGCTGTGTGTGCCCTCGCGACGGTCATGTTCCATGACGATCGCCAAGGGTGCTTGTCCCGGTTTTCGGCCGGTTTCCCGCTAATAAACCAGCCAAACTATGTATTGCTGCTTTATTAATAAAAAATGACAAGTCATGTGTCTTGTTTAAAAAAACTACATAATATATGGTACTCGCCAGTCGCAACTTAGACTGGAGTTTAGTATCTTGTATAATGGAAACAATGATTCTGCATAGTGAAAACAATGACGCTGATGCATCATGGTTCTCACTTGCTGATGCATGCATCGCTCTCAATCTTCTCTTTCTTTTTTATGCCACATGATAGTAGTTTCTTTCTATTTTTGACGTGGCCACTTGGCAGTGTAGGTTACAACTTTGAGTAACCTCTTTTGGTTTTACAGTTGAACTTTGCATAACTATGTTTTTTTTACAATTCAACGTTATATTGCATAGTATCTTTCAAAACAAAGGAGGAATATTCCTTGATAAAAAAGGAGGAATTTGTGGCGTCTTATTCTGAGATTGTATTGCAATCTTAATGCACCAAAACCAACAGGGCGTCTTGGCGGGACCAACTGATCTGGAGAAAATATCCCGTGGGTACTTTAACCAATCGCCTATTGTTACATATGATATTTTTCTAAATCGTTACAAATACTATTGAACCTATGTTAAAAAATACTACTAAACCACAAGCTCTGGAGAAAAGATCCACATTGACTCAAAGAAATCAATATCCCTCCATGTCTTGCTCATTGTTTGGGATTTCATGTTGTATTTCTCCCCCGTGTCGATAAAATGAATAGCATCTTGGTCCGTCTCATCACAAGTAGAAATTGACTTGCAGAAGAATTTGCTGATGAAAAGCGTCTGGCTGCCTAGCCCACCTGAAATCGGCACCCAGCATTGCACACCTTTGTTGACATCCGCCTCATAAACCTCTACCTTGGGAGTGAAGATGAGACCACGAAATGGCCATTGAATATGTCGTATCACCATTAATAGTTTCCCACATGACTCAACTAAGTACCAGTGGGCGGTGAGTCCATCCTCGGATTCGTCTAGTACCTCATCATCCCACCAATTAGCACTAACGCCTTCGTGAACCATGTCGTCGCCAGTTTTCTTCCGGAGTTCCTGTATCTCGTGGTACTCTTTGCTGGGTTCGTTAATATTGGCGACCTCGTGCATATTGCCCTTACCATTGTTGGTGGAGTCAAAATTGTCATCGCCACCGCTCCACACTCGGAACCAATAAGGACCTGGTGGGTGCCTAATGAGGCGCTCAATAGTTGTGATGGTGGGTACGCCATTGCTATCGAAATCTATACAAAAAGACACAAGATCCTCAGCGTGAGTGATTCCATATAGTTTGTCTCCAAGGAATGCAGTGTCGACGATGTAGATGAAGGGAGCGGTTTGTGGCTTAGGCAACCACACACCCTTTCCTGGCCGGATTAAGATGACAGGATAATTCAAATTGTTGGTCATGACGACTATAATGTCGTAAGGGGTCGTCCGCATACGCAGTTTCCGGACCTTAAAAAGCTCAGAAACATGGCCGATCACGGCGTCTAGCTCCGGGAGCGGCACAGTGGTGTTGGTGAAGGGATCATGCAAGAAGTAGCTATGCATCTTCTTCTTCTTCCATATAGTTTGTCTCCAAGAAATGCAGTCGAGGAGGAGCCAACTATCAGCGGAGGCAACGCATCTGGCGTTCCTTGGCAAGGAGGAGATGCGCGCGGGCGATGTGCCGGCGGTGTCCGAAGGCGTGAGGAAGGAGCCATCCGACATTACAATCCAGGGGAGCTGCCATGGAGCCGGAACATGCCGGCTCATAGCCAAGTGCCACGAACGACACACGGCCCGGAAGCGAGCGCGATCAGCAGAGGGCGAGTGCCGGGCATGGCGCGCCCCCTCGAAGCCATGGAAGAAGAAGTGGAGGAGCCGGCGTAACCCAGACCACGCGTGGACAAGAGGCCACGCCGATCAGTGGAGGACGAAACAAGGCGGCCGATGATGAGATGTAGCACGTCCTCGTGAATCTCAGACCACGGCGACGCCATTGATTGATCGATGCAGCTCTCTGGATCGCGCGATTGATGCAGCTCTCTTGATCGCGTGATTGACGTAGGTCTCACAATCATGGCAGGCGCCGAAGGAAGGAGCTAGCTGGGAAGTCGGCGGAGAACCTGTCTGCCGATCGACGCTCAAGCGCACTAGTTTGGCAGGCTGGCGTCCTCTGAATCTGATGGCTCCAGCGGCGAGCTCTTGGAAAGATATATGGGTATACGCCGGCCGACTCTTCCGATTGCAGCTAGGATACGGAGGCCGATTCCCTCCCGTACTCGGAAACTAATAAGGAGCTGCTGCCTCTTCTGAAACTGCAATCTTCTTCATCACAGTGGAGCAAAGGAAGCGGCCGTCGATGGGCGGATTACGGCGGACGCGCTCCATTATTTGTGCACGATGCAATGACGACGACGGCGAACCGCGGCCTAGATCTATTTCTCGGGGACTCTTGGGAGATCCAGGAACAGCTTGATCGGTTTCTACTTTTATTTATCTCCAATTAATTAATATCGGTTTTGTAAGGGCCCACAAAAATAGCAGTATCATCTGAAGCTAACGGAAATTACTAGGGAATAGCTAACTGAAACTGACCGGAAAAACTAGTTGCTAACTGAATCAGAAAGTGTCAAACCAAGCTAACACCAACAGGTTAAGAGAACCACTAACTGAATTTGGTTGATTCTTCGCCTACTCCAGTAGATCAGCACTATTCTACGCTGCTTGATAGACTTTTGATGAGCTAACCGAATGCGTCGGTCATTCTTAGAAATCCTTGCAGAAAGGTTGGTGGTTTCGAGCCTCTAGATCGATCGATCGTAGACTGCTAGCTCTATGAAACAAGCTACATCATTATTTATCCATGATCTGTATGCTGCGTCCGAACATGCCTATGCTGCTAACTCGATCAATCTGTCTTGTGCAGGCGCTGCAGTATTTTAATTTCTCTGGTATGCATCAAGCTAGCACCGACAAAATTATTCAATTTGCAAGACGCTATGCTTGCCTTGCGAAGGTGGAGATGAAGAGGAAGCTGTCGATGGTAAAAGCTTGGGAGGAGCAAAGTCGACAACAGGTGACCCAACTGAACTTGAGTCAACTTTTGCAAAACCTCAATACTCTGCATCTTTAGTTCCTTCCATCACATCGGTCTGCTTTAGCTTACAAAACAGTGCACGGGGAGATCAAGATGTTAATATTTTAGACAACAGGTCCATCCTGCAAGAGCACTCCACTAGCACGCTCCGTGTACTGCTCCGCCGTGTAATCCGACTACCACTGGTCGAAGAAGCTCGGCTCATCCGTACATCACCTGCACGACAACAGACCAAGAAAAGCTTTAGGTGAAGATTTCAAGTTATCTAGCTCCAAGTTTGGATAAACTGTTAATAACACAACATTTTTTTCTAGAAGGAAGGTACCAGACTACCAAGTTACTTTAGATACAATTACAATGGTATAGGAAAAATTGGAACAAAGAAGTAACACAACTAGCTAGGTGAGGAGGGAAGGAGGCAGGCAGGAGTGCAAGCGGCTCATGAGCAGGGATGCAAGCGGCAGCGCTTTGCACGGCTCTTTCGATTTCTCTCTGTCCGGGCGGTAGGCGCAGCGATTACTCGTGGAACCATGGTGCATCAAGGTCTGTCTCTCTTTCCATCGGACTTTTACATGTTTGTGTTTCTTCATGAACAAGCTAGCTATTCCCTAAATTTCATAGACTTGATTTTGGTACTGATTTCTTGTTCGGCTATAGATCTGACATGCGAGTTTTCCCGTGGTATGGTCTCTATCGGTTATATGTGCTAGTACATGTACATTTTTGTTTGCATCAATAGCGAAAAGGTGCACCGAGACTTGTGGGTGGTGCATCCGGCCGTCCGGTGCATCCAACTTTGGCAACTCCTTCATGAAAGTTCAAAGAAAATTTGATGACTTAGATATGATACGAATGTATTATTCCGTAATAAGTCAATTCTAACTTTAACCGACGTAACAAGAGATACATAAAATTTTAATAGCTTGGGGTTACTGATTCTCTTACTTCCTACATAAGTAAGTTGAAATCAGGACAAAACTTTGGTGCAGATAAATACAGTATGGTCTGTTATAGATTTTTTGTAGTCAAATCCAGGTTGTAAGGTAAATACATCATGCCGTATCTGTGAGTTTTTTCATTTACAAAAAATAGTACAATCCAGGCTGTGCACCATATACTTTCACGGGGAAAATAGAGCCTCGTTCGCAAATTTAAATTTGTGTCCTGTCTCATCGCGTGCACACATACAAAATATACAACATGTTATGCTATAGTTTGAGACAAAAGCGTCATGATATTTATTTAGTAAACAAATTAGTGATATAATATTAAATTTGCTGTGAGAAAAAATGAACATACTAGCCTCGTTGGCACCTTTCCTCCTGCACGAAAGGATTATTGTGCGAAAGACAAAATATAACCGTAGCTTTTTCTATACACCACATCCATGATCAAAGCTGTATGATCCGAAATTACTCTGGGAAAACTCCTAACAACAAGTAGAGGAAACTCTTTTTCCCACTCAGGACTAACTAAAATCCTGTCTAATTTTGCCATCACAGGGGACTCCTGATTATTCGACCACGTGAACTTTCTACATGTCAACTCCAACTCCATAAGCTCTTTATTGTTAATAATAGCATTAAAAAGCGTCGACCACTTAGATAACCTCCTAGGCTTATTACTCTCACTACTTTTCCTAAGTAAGTTAAAATCTCCTCCAACTACTATCGGATACGCATTAGCATTCAAAACATGAACCAATTCTATCAGAAAAGCCATTTTATCTCTATCATGTGGTGCCCCATACACCGAAACCACATTCCAAATCATACCACCAATCTTATATTTAATTAAACACCTAACATAATACAAACCGACATCAGATTCCAAAATATCAAAAATCTAATTATTAATACCTAACAGCACTCCCCCAGCAAACCCTCTAGCCGGCGATCCTCTCCAAGTAAAATTAAAATTACCAGAAAGAGATTCCAAAAATATACAAGTATAAGCAGACTTTCTAGTCTCTTGCAGACCTACAAAACCAAGTTTATAGTCCCTTATCGCCTCAATAATAGCCCTCTTTTTTCAGGGTCATTTAGACCCCTTGGATTCCAAAACATTCCTGACATAGAAAAACAAATCAAAGTAAACTACCTAAACCACTACCTCTTCTATTGTTCCAATTAACTCTACCTCTATACCTGCCAAAATAGAAATTAAATCATTCGTCTCCTCATCCGATTTTTCCAACTCCTTGTCGCTATTATGTATAGGTTCAGAATCAGAGACATCATCTCCCAATTCCCCCCTGCACAGACTTATCCAGACCATCTTTACCATTCTTTTTACTCGCAAGATATAACTCACATCTAGCTTCCTCTAGCTTCTGAATAACATTAACCCTATTTTCAATTTCCTCTTTATCTTTTCCTAAACTCACTCCAACTTTACTAGCAATCGAATGAAACAAACCAGTAGCACTACTTAAACTAGAAGGTTTACAATTTATACTAGTCAGATTCTCCAAATTCCGTTGCTTGACTGCATTCTTGGCCTTTTCCATCATGTTCTGGTCATTGTCTCCCCTACTACTCTTCCATCTTGGCTCCTAATTTTCAACCGCAACAGATTTTGCCTTCCCTCCAGCTTTGCTGCCACCTTTGCTTTGTTTCTTCGCTTTATCCTCTTCCTCTTGCCTCCACTTTCGCTCCACCTCCTCTAAGCTTGCAACATCCTCTTTCTGAGATGACTCTTCCCCATCATCTTCCTCTGGCCTCAAACCCTTCAAGTTACTGATCGCCTGCGTGCCGAACCCCAGCCTTTTTGCATATTCAACTGGGTCCCAATTCTCATTCTCTCCAACATTTGTTTCGCTATCCTTCTCTTGACTGGCTTCATAATCAAGCTTTCCTTCCATATCATCATCTGTTTCCTGTCTCCCCATCCTGTCCAACAACTTCTCACCTTTATCTCTATTTTGGTTCACTTTTTCCAGCATCTTCTTTCTGAGATTATCCTCCGTCTCCTTATCCACATCCATCTGGCTTCTATCACCTTCATCCATCTGCATATTGAGACTTGTGTTTGTCTTAGCATTTGTTGCTGAAACCTGCTCCTCTTCTGACTCCCCCCTCGCTTTCTTCTGCATCCTTCCCTTTTCTTGTTCTGACAACTTCCTCTCATACTCGTCAATAGGAACCAAGACACCATCACACATATAGCCACCCTCCTCGACCACTTGCTCTAACTGAAAATGTATATGATAAATCAAAGGTATTTCTGTAAGCTCCGAAATCTCCGGAATTTTTCTGTGATCCCTCACTCCTATTTTGATTCTAATGACATTTGTGTCATTAAAGCCCTACGTATCAGCATCTATAAAGGCCCCAATCAAAGATCCAACCTCTGCAAAACCATCCCTATGCAGGAAAGAGGTAGGCACTTTAGTAGCTTGTACCCGAACTGTAGATAACTTGAAGAAAGCATCTGCAGCAGGAGTCCACTTGGTAATCTTCACCACATCTGAGCTTCCCTTCAAACCAAAGTATGGGTAATCACACATTTCTTCCAATCTTTGGGCCGAGCTAAATTTCACCCTGGAGGTTTTCTTCCCATGCTCTAAGAATTGCCAATCTCCTCCCCACGGGAACTGCCTCTTGAAAGCTTCCGAAAGTTGTCCTGCATTCACAGTACCTTCCAACAGCACCACTAGCCCCCACGCTTCTCTTGCTCCCTCCTTATCAGCTTTCTTTCCCGAAAAAGCAACCAATAGTTGCAAACCCTCTGCTGCGCAGCCTACCAGCTTCACCACAGGACTCGGCCTAAGCATACACTTGTAGGAAAACCCTTGGTGGCAACATCGTGTTTGCGACGTGTGATCGTACTTACACTTTGCCAGTAAAGCACAGCAACGCGTAAATATAAAACGCGTTGTCAATAGTCGCGTACTAGCAACGTGTAGTTTGGGTCAAGTGTGACCAGTACCAATTTTCTGCCCGCGAGGCTCGGTAAAAAGTAGTAGCAACGCGTGCACTAAGCACACGTTGCCAGTACTTCTCTAATGGCAACGGGTTTCGCCGACACGCATTGCCAGTACTTCTCTAATGGCAACGTGTCCCTCCGCTACACGTTGCCAGCATGTTTCGTCCCCCCCAAATCGACTTGCGCTGCAAATGTTTGCTCAAACAGTCCAAACCGCCCGCGCCGCGCTGCCCCTCTGTTCGCACTCGCGTCGCCGTCGCCTTCCACTCGCCTCGCCGTCGCTGGCCAGTCGCCTCGCCGTCGGACTCCACTCGCGTCGCCGTCGCCTTCCACGTGCGCCGCTCCGCCCTGGTCCGAGAGCAAGAGGCCGGGATCTATGCCGCGCGTGCCCTCCCCGAGCTAGCTTCCTCTGACGCCGCCGGGTCCATCTCTTGGTGAGCATTTCCCTCCCTCTCTGCCGCCGTCGACCGGCTCGGATGCCCGTGCTCGCCGCCGGCCTCTCTCTGCTTTTGCCTGTAATAGTATGCTCCCGCCTGCCCTTAAGGTGTTCGATGAAATGGCCAGCAAGATTTTTGTGTATGTGTGCTGCCATTTGGTGTATCTGTGGTGCCATCCTGTTGTATAGGTTTGTTGTATAGGGATATTTTGGATGATTTGTGTATGTTTGGTGCCATCATATATGCAAATGAGAAGTGTCCCATTTTGGTGCCATTTTTGGTATGTTTGCAGGGAATGAGGCCCTTGAGATTGCCGGAATGTTGATTAACTTCCGTTCCGGCAAATTCCGTCACTCCATATGTCCTATTTTTAGCAAAGGTCATGCCGAATTTTTTCTTGAATTTTGGCATATGACTTGCTACAAAAAAGACATATTTGAGTGCCCGAAATGTTAGTTGTAGAATTTTATGTTTATTGTATCAATATATACTTGCATATTCGTCACATATTTGCCTAACATATTTGTCTAATTCTAGTTGCCTAATTCTAATTGCAGGATTCAGAAGATATGGCCGACAACGATGAGGCCGTGTGTTCGGGTAAGTCATTTTTTGATGTCCCAGAAGAAGAGCTTGCATTTTCGCAAGTGTACTGGGAGTGTATGATGGGCGGCGACCCCCGCCAAGAAGATGAGATCCCGCCCGGCGTCGACGCCGAGACCACGGATTACGGCGATAACACGTCAGCCGCCAAGACAACTGATGGAGGCGGACATTGCACAGATGGTAGCAAATCCAGTGGAAAGCGAAAGAGGAAGCCAAATTCGGTCAGCACCCTTACGACTGAGGTCACTCAAGTCGACCCGGGCACCGGTTTGCCTGTACTTCCTGCTAAGGCTAAAAGAAGCTATGGTAACACCATAGGATCCATCCTCTGAGACACCATACCCATCAACGAAACAAACATCCAGGATCCCCGCAAAAAACCTTTGCGCGACCTCCTCCTTCAGAGGTTGCACAATGTATACAAGTTCCCGGGAGGTGATCCTGAAGAAGAGCCTCCCAATGACAAGAACTTCCAACTAATTAACGAGAAAGCCGTGGTCAAGTTCAGCAAGGCCTTAGCTTAATGGAAACACAAGGCGAGAGCCAAGATCGATGGAGGTGCCACATACGAGGAAGTCCACGAGAAATGGCCTAGTATTACTAGAGGCCAATTTGATGTTTTCAAAAATAACATATTGGATCCTAATACCATTGCGTCAGGGCTTGGGGGAAGGAACTGCAGAGCAAGAACATAGGTCCCCATCATCTCGGGAGCAATGGTTACTAGGGGAAGGAGCTCATGTGGGCAAAGGAGGATATTGAATTTGCAAGAATGGGCATAGACAACCCTTGGGACGTATTCGAAGACCCAATGGCCCATGCCTTCATCAGGGCCCGATACTATTGGGATCAAAGAAGAAGGAATTTTGCACGAGCGATAAGTTCAAGGATATGCAGAAAGAACTGGTAATTTACTTCACCAGCTTAATTAACTTCTAGCCAGTTTTATTAAATTCTAGTAGTCACATTTGTAAATGGTTCATGTTCCTTCTGTAGCATGACCAATAAGCTAAAAGCAATTCATCTGAGTTGTTGGGCCCATGGGACAGTACTTTTAACCGGGCGGTGAACAAGACCCTGGGAAAGCCGATAGATCAGCCCCCGGCAACTGGTCGTGTTCTCACACGAGGAGTCGGTGCCTCGTGGAAATACTTTTTCAATGAGGACCCCCAGAAACAAATGAAGAGGAGAAAAACTGAGTACAACAAGTTCGAGCAAAAGATTAAAGAAGTGGACAAAAAGCGTAATTGTGGCGAGAGAAGAATGTGAAGTCCAGATAAAAGCCCTTGTGCCTGCCATTGCTCAGTGGATAAAAGAACATCCAGCAGAAGAATTTCCAGTTCCCAGCTTCAACGCTAGCAACTCGATGAACAATCATGAGAAGGATGGAAATCCATATGGTCGTGAGCCTCAGCATAGCAGCCCCTCCTCTGTCTCTGGCATGCCCGGCACCGGTGCGGCGACATTGGCTGAAATCGACGCCATCATGGTAACTAATTGACCGTCAAGATATCTTTAATTCTTTGCCTTTCCTTGCCTTGGTAGATCGAGTCACTAATGCCCTGTATGTTATCGCAGGCCGACAGAACCCCGTGCATTCTATTGAATGAACATTTCGTGCCGGTTGCCAAGGGTGAGTTATGTAATCCAGCTGATCGCATCATGCATGGACTCACAGTCATGTCCCCTAACATGGTTAAGGTCAATCTGGCTCGTGCCTTACCGGGTTACGAGCATATGCCTACCCCTGAGCAACCTTCCAATGGCATAGAAGAGGTCCCCCCAACGTTCACAGGATGCAATGGTTGGCTCCTTCTGTGGCCGAAAACACAAATTCGTTTGGACTTGACCACCCCACAGACAACGCCTGGCGCCCCGACGCCGCCAAGCCTTGGTAGGACCACTCCACAACTGCCACAATCTGTCTTGGGTCAAAGCAGACCCAAAATAGTAGGTCCAACCGTTGTGGAGGCTGCTTCGGCCGAGGCCGTGGAAGAAGACCATGCTAATCAATACCTCTTTACCGGCGCCAATGACCTTATGGGTGCTCAGCGAGATGATTCACCCTGCTACAATGATCCCGATAATGAAATGTGTGAGGTCCTCCCGGAGGAAGAACGGCGTGAGTGTAGGAAGTCTCTGGAGTTCGATGATTCTCAAGAAACGGCTCGAGCTGCCTTTACCCAACCGTCGCCCACCACCTTGATTAGCCCGGGCACATTGAATAAGACGCTAACTGCGTCTCTATATGGTAATGCGCCCATGCCCACCCAGAAGGAGGCGTCCGTGCCCAAGGAGAAAAAAGGTGCGGAAAAGTATGACAAGACCAAAGCTGACACCTCTAAGTCCCACAACCAACCAGCTCCGCACACGGAACGGATGACCAGGCCAAAAGTGCGACACTATCATATCAGGGGCCAACCAATGCTACCCCCCGGTATGCTGTCAACAATGGCTGGGGATGCAAAACGCCTGCATGAGCGAGTTCTGTCCTATGAGACCCATCTTCTTACCCAACCCGATACAGATCGACGCCCGATTTTCGTGGCTAAGGTCCCACAGGGCTTCTCTTTTGTCGATACATTCCCCGCGGATCTTATCTTGCTGAGATTTGAGGACATCTTCGGCCTGTTTCATTTGCATCGCCTTGATTCGTCCTTGATCCGCTATCATGCGCTTCACCAAGCATACATGATCTCAAAAGAGAGTAACTCAAAGATCACGATAGCGGACCCCTATCACTTGTATGAGAACATGTTGAAAACCACACAAGAAACTCAATTGTTGCTGGAATACATCGTCGACACGTTCATGCAACAAAATAAGCAAAAGGAAATCATGCTCCGTCCTTTCTCTCTCTAGTAAGTCATTTTCTGCTCTGGAAAATTTCCAGCATTCCTTTGCACGTATGAAGGTGTATTTGAGGATGATGGTTGATTTCAATTCCTTTGGGCAGCGACCGCCACATCCTCATCGTTCTTTGGCCGAATGTATCGCAAGCTTTGTATTTGGACTCGTACCCAAAGGCAAAAAAGGAGGACTACGAGCGAATCGAGAAGTTTTTTGAATTGTTGTATCGCCAGGTTCATCATGCATGGAAATGTGCTCAAAGTCAAAAAGCGCAAGTCAGGCAGCTTAGCATTCATCCACCATACCAATTTCCCTTGCCTCAAGCTAGCTGAGAACACTAATTAAGCTTGATGCCTTCTACGTCATGCTTCAAATACAACATTTTGCAAAGGATCAAGAAAACCTTTGCATGCCATCTGACAAAGACCAATCTCATATCCGCCAATGGTGCAATGACATGGCAAAGGCTTCGCCTAAAGTGGTAAGGAATAATCTATGTCGCATCCAATAGTCGCTTGCATCAAACATCTACACCGATGTCGTTCTACCCAACGGAAGGTTCCACGCCAAGGAATTATCGAAGGCGGAGGTACAAGAACGCTTAGAGGGACAGGACGACATGAGGCCATTTGCCCCATTAGGTGACATTCTTCCGGAGCGGCCGCCATGCGGACTTTTTTTTGCTTTACAACATGAATTTCTTACGTTATGAATCAGGCATGCTTTTAAATATGTTTCATACTTTCCCTGACTATTCGTTATGACACATCTTTGTCACCCGCAGGTGTACAAGTTCCCGAGCAACATTCAGAAGTCGTTCATAAGGAAGCTACTTGGAGTCCTTAGCTAGGAGGTGGTCATTTTGTTGAAGAACTTCATTACCGTTGTCTTGCTACTAGTCATTCTGTTTCTGTTGTATCTCATCATGCTTTAGATGATGAGCGAACTACCTTAGGATGAAAACTCTTGATGTTTGGTGACTTCGTAAGCACATGGATGACTCAGTTATGTACCTATGTGTGACTTTCGATGCGTACCTACTTATCTGTATCATTGTATGTTATTACTGCTATTTCATACACTTTATATGCTGCTGTTAATTTACTGTGCAAATGCGGGAAATAAATGAACCATTTACAAATTATATATATTCAAAAAATAGGTAGCAACGCGTGCAAATACAGAACGTTGCCGTTACATATCCAACTCTGGCAACGTGTAAGGCAGGCACGCGTTGCCGATATGTTCAAATTGGCAACGCGCGCGCGTACAACACGTTGCCAACGCTATGGTCCCTGGCAGCGTGCCCCAGAACACGTTGCCAGTAAAAATAGCAGCAGCGTAATACTGGCAACGTGTGACCACACGTTGCTAAGTGCAAAAATGGCATGTTGCCAATTAGCTTGTATGTACTAGTGATATAACATTTGCCAAACACATGCATATTATCCTTCCTACAATGAATGCAAAACAGCGCCTCCGTGAGAATTTGCCTGCGGCAAGATGGTTAGGTGGGTGGTTGTACCCCCAGCCCACCAGAGTTCAAACCCCAGGTTTGACACTGGTGTTTCTCATTTAGGCAGAATATTCTTCAGTGGGAGGCGACGTTCCCGTCGACAGCGAGGCGCCCGTGCTGACTTCGTCAATCTCAAGACCTAATCCGTTGGCTCAGTCTCTCGGAGGTGCTCATAGGCGTAGGGTGTGCGTGTGTGCATTCATAGGGGTGAGTGTATGCGCGTGTATGTGAGCGTCTGCGTTGTACTGTGTTTCGCAAAAAAAAAACAGCGCCTCCGTACAGTCCTTCATGAGATGCCCAGTTTTGCCACACCTATAACATGCTTGCCCTCCAAACCCACCTACTGATTCCGCCACATATGCTACTTTACTTTCAATTTCCACCTGCGCTTTCTATGATACACCAATAGACTGAACATGTCCAGATGGATTTGCACCTGCTTGCACACTCCCAGATGAATCAGAACTAACCTGCCTACTTCCACCCTTCAAGCTTGAACTTGACCTCTGATTATTGTTGCTCAGCCCTCTCTCCATCCTTCTTCCATCACCGACCATACCACCACCCCCTACTGGTTGTTGCAAACCCATCCCAACTGGTCTCTAAGCTCCACCATAAGCATAATTCTGCCAATCGGGCGGTGGCATACCTTGATAGATTTGCTGCAGTTGTTGTAGTTGCTGCATCTGTGGACCCTGGTACATCGGCTGCTGTTGTTGCTGCATCTGTGGTCCACCATAACCTTGGAACTGCCGGCTTGCTCCTGGAATGGCGCCGGCTACTCAAAGTATGGAGGTGGCGCACCTCCAAAACCACCGCCATAGTTGTTGTCCTGCCAGCCACCTCCACCCCGCCTGTTCCAGTTCCCTCTACCTCCTCCCGAGTCGTCCCTACGAGCGCCTCCCTCCGGCCGCCAATTAGCACGAGGACCTCCTCCTCCCGCCATCACCGCCACCGCAAGGAATGTGGGAACTTCGTTGTCGCCTCCTTCCCTCCTAACCCTAACCTCGGCCACACCTCTGTGCACCGCTTATCCTTCTCCAAGAAACTATGCAGGAATCGCTGCACCTTCAGCCCATGGCCCAACAGACAGCCCGGCCCACCAACTCTGCTTCCGTCATCCCGCCCGGACTGCAAATTGAAAACCTTTCCTGAACTTTTCCCTTGCCATTGCCGACAAGCTCGCCGTGGTCGGACATCGTCATCACCTTCGGCCTCCACCAGTCTACCAACACCTTGGCCGCAACCACCAGCGCACGAACCGGCCCCAACTCTCCGATCTCCTCCACTGAACCTCGACCCCCAAATCCACCATGTCCGTCTCGACCTTCCCCTGCCGGAGCACCCTCATGCGCCTCCGCTCCTCCCATCTCCTCCCCTGCAGAACCTGAATTGACCAATTTCTCGTCACGAAACCCTAATTCCCTCCTCCTCCATCCGCGCTCTCCTCCGATCCCCACCGGAGACCTCGAAGGAAGCCAAAACTGCGCGGGCGTGGGATGAGCACACACCAATCGACCCACGCCGGCCCTCCGCATTCGCACGCTCTCGTCGGAGCACCGCCCGGAGCTCTGGTAGCGCGAACGCCGACGATCGCATGTCGCCTTAGGTGTCTGGTGTCTATCTAGTCCTATCGACCACAATGTTTTCACCGAATTACGAATCTATTGTTTCGTAATAAGCCAATTCTAACTTTAAACGACGTACAAAGAGATACATAAATTTTAGTAGCTTGGGGTTACTGATTTGTCAGTGTAAATTATTATATTTGCTCTCTTTCTTCCTAGATATGTAAGTTGAAATCAGGACAAAACTTTGGTGCTAATAAATACATATTGTATGGGCTGTCATAATTTTTTTTCAAACATTTTGTAGTCAAATCCAGGTTGTAAGGTAAATACATGCAGTTTTTTCATATTTTCATTCAAAAAAATTAGTCCAATCCAGGCTGTGCACGCAAATTTAAATTTGTGCCCTGTCTCATCGCGTGCACACAGGCACATACAAAATATACAACATGTTATGTTATAGTCTGAGACAAAAGCATCATGATATTTATTTAGTAAAGAAATTAGTGATATACTATTAAATTTGCTGTGAGAAAAAAATGAAATACTAGCCTCGTTGGCACCTTTCCTCCTGCACGAAAGGTTTATTGTGCTAATGTCTCCCGCAGCACCTATAAACCCACATTTGATGCCAAAAGTGACCGGCAGATGTCAAGTCATGAAACCTTCATTACCCTGAACCACATCCGGATGAAAATCTACAAAACCAGATTACAATATTTCTCTTTCTTTTCAGAAATTTGATTTATTTTCAGCCTAAATTCAGTCAGTTGGAACTTAAAACCTTTAGATTAGAAAGATGATTTTTCTCAAACTGATGCTCATCCAAGTGCTCTTGAATCCTCATAATTTTGTCCAACCATAGTAGCGAAAACAAACAGTTTCAAAACACCTTTGCGTGCAAAAAATTGTCCATGTGTCTAGGCCACTCATAATTGTCCGCTTTTTCACTCATAGTCTGTCTGCTTTTCCATTACTTTGTCCATAGTATGTCCACATCCTAGTGCATGCAAATAAATGAGCGGATCTACTGGAAATGCTTCGGTGAAAATATTCTTAATTACTTAATCGTTGTGTGCATCAGTTAATGCAGATGCCATGGTTTACTTCCCTTCTCTTTTCTTTATTTTGCAAAAAGTCCGAAAAAATATCCTCATATCAAGTCAAATCTGAAAAAATAGTCAAAATTCCTCAAATCAAGTCAACTTGGCACACATGGAACTCACAATTACTCAAATCAGGTTTGATTTTTTTTGTCGAAACATTGGACACATCCAAAGATTTCAACATGACTAAGTAACACACTTATGCATTGACTTCGCAACATCATCCTTGCCTTTCGGCCTTTCACGAGGAGGAATATAATGAAATATAATAAAATAAACATATTAAATCTACTTCCTTTCCCCCAATTCTAGTGCTCTTGAAGACGGCGCCTATGAACGGGGTTACACTTACACAAGGCTGGGTTAGGGGTGCCACGGAGAGTCTGCTCCAACTCGCACCCTAGCCTCTCATGCATTCCTCATTCAATAGTTCTGCAACCATAGGAGAAATAAAAAATATTCACCCTATTTAACGTTGGGTCACAGTTCCATTCCTAATATGACATTGTTCCCCAATATTACATGGGCTCTCATCTGTCGCTGCCATTACGACGCCCTCAGGGGATTCAATGCTAGCGGGACCAGTGATCGTTTTCCAAAGGAGGAAGCTAGTAGACATACGAGATCTCTCTCCGAGGTGCATTCCAGTCTGTATTGGTAGAGATTTGGGTGTGTGGATCCAATTTGATTGTGAAATTTGAAACTTTTTTACATGGCCTCAATTAGTACTAGCCAGATCTATGTGTGGTCTCTATGTCAAAATGATTGCAAAATATAGTGAGCGATAGTACTTACTGACTTGGTGAGAATTATGGTGGAGAACCGTGGGATCACGCCGTCGATATACGTACACATACATTGTGGAACAGAGGGAGTAGATATGTAAATTAAAAAACTGATTCCTTCTAAGCTCTCACTTCTTTTACTTCTCGCTTCTTCTTAGTTCCAGAAATCTCATCCTGTGCCAATCCATGGTACCTAACTGCACCTCATGGTCAAGCGCTTTTTCTTTATCTACTCACACATTTTCGTATTTCAAATATTATTTTTGTTCTTATATTACCGTTTTACATGCCGTAGTCTTTAAACAAGAGATAGTTTTAAATTAGTTTGATACTTACACTCAAAATTTGCATCAACATGTCGAGTAAATGAAGAACTTTAGTTTGCAGTTGGTAGCTCAAGGAATCATCTATGGTTTCACTCTCTAAAACCTCCTAGGCTTTTTGAAAATCATGAAACTGTCATTGCATTAAAACTATGCAATTGGAACGATTTAATTTGTTGTCCACGTACTAATTGAATGAACTTCAAGCGCGCGATGTCTATTGGGAGCTTGCCTCTAGAGGTAGAAGAAGATGCTAGTACGTGAGCTTTCGCCATCACTACTAAAGAACTAACTCCCACACGCATGAATCTATTTGCACCGTACAAAAACATAGGTCGTTTCCAAATAGAACATGTCCTGACTCCTCTAGGCATAAAGGCCGAAGACCACTTGCAAAGTACTCCTTGTGTATTCATCTATTATTATTCGTATTATTTCTTAAAGAGTTCTTTTGAACAAGAGGTCCACATTGAAGCTTCAGTTAACAAACGGTGGGCATAAATTACATTGAGGACCCTAAAAGAAACTAAAATTATTTACAACCAAGTCCTCATACAGTGCTAAAAGGAACCTAAAAGAAAACGAGAAAATGCGATCAGGTCTAGGTTCCTCTACAACGCTACCAAAGTCCGATCTTGAAGCACGGTCGTCACCGCCACCACCGCGGACGTAACCACTTTGAGCGCGTGTGCGGATGAACGCCACCTTGTGATCACCGAAGATCGTCCTTTGACATGGCACCCCCCCCCCCCCCCCCCCCCCCCCCCCAAGAGGAAGAATATGCCTAGGCACGTGCAGGGCACAAAGTGGCCTCTGTGTCCGTGGATAACAATGGTGCCACATTGACGTCATTGATAACCTCCGCCATTGGAAGCTCCCGATCCTGCCCAAGCTCAGAGTCCGGCATCACCGCCTCCTTCCCAAGCTTGTAGATTGCTCCACTACCATGGTGTAGCGAGAGAAGCAAGGGAGAAGTTAGCTTGACCATATTTGAGGCCACAGAAGTGGCCTTATATATGGATATCCCGATGGCCACGGCCTTCTCTATCTCTGGCCAGATTACCGCGGACAAGAGGAAAACCACCAACAGCCATCGGATTCGGCCCAATTACGGCGACTCACTGCAAGCCTTCGGCATAAAGTCAATAAGCCATCGAGGCATACTACAACTAATACCTACTCTACTATTTACAGTGGATGCCAGATCACATAGACCATTTTCTCGCCAGCCGGCCACGCCAGCGGAGACGTAGAAGGCCAGAGGCGGCAGCAGAGCGCCAGGGTCAACTTTGAAGGGGCAACGAGAGGGCGAGAAGAGAAAAGGAGCTCCTTTAAACAATTATGGACAACATTTAAAAGTTACTTAAAATTCACATCCGTGACTTGGTGTGCACTATTATACTTATGTCTCTCCGCTTCAGATCAATTGATGCAAATTTGTTTAAATAAGTTTATGCACTAAAACGCGTCTAGATACGCAGAAAATCTGTGTCAATTAATTTAGAATGGAGGGAATATTAACCTATGAAGATACATCAACCTTTGAACGGAAGATTTTGCCAGAGGGAATATTAACCTATGAACATACAACAAACTTTGTACGGTAACCATTGAATCAAAGATCTTGCTATTACTAAGTCAAGAACATTGTTCTTATTTCTGTGCATTGGAGCATTTGAAAAACATTACGTGAAGTTGCATAGCAAGATTAACGAAAAACAAATCTATGTCATGTCATTGCAGTATAAACCGAGTTGCATAGCAAGATTAACGAAAAACAAATCTATGTCATGTCAGTGTAGTATAAACCGAATCATGGGCAATCCTCTTTGAAAAACACTAGGCGGGCTAGGCTCAGGCACTGACTTGCACGAGCAGCTGTATGCTATTGCTCGCAACTGAGGTCAATGATAGAAGAAAATACATGCTAAGGATGGACCCAAAAATAAATAGATGGCTTCTCACACTAGGAATGTACTACTTCACTATATTTCTAGGCACATTAATTTCATCACAGAAAAAGTGAACATACAGCACAGTTATCCCAGAATTTCGGATCAAAGTATTAGGCCGGTGGCTCGAGTGCGTGCAATTCTCCACCATGACTCTGACGCAACAAATTTTATATTAAACATTTTTACTTATACTCTCACCACTTTTTCAATATAGTTTTTGGTTGATACATCTATCGATATACTATCTTAAATAGTATTGTCCATGAATAGCTAGCAGTATTTGTAATTGCGGTAATATATGTTAAGGTGTACCTTTTTCATGCAACCTTCTTGTGCAGGACAAGATGTGCGCTTTTTATACATTTTTATTATTTTTAAGTTAGTTACTGATTTTTTATAAAACCTTATGTTAACATAGATTCCCAAAAGTTGAAGCATACCAAAAAGAAAATCACATTAGTCTACCAATTAAGTATGCACTTAACTTAATGTAATGTATTAAATGTTAATTTTTGTTCCATCCTTATATATACAAAATTTTGTAAAAAGTTAGAGCATATGAATATGTAATACAACTAGATAGGGGGTTTCTAGAGTATGATCTCAACAAGTGGTTTTCCATATGATCCCTTTTTCGTTCACTTTTAGAGGCGGTGCCCATGTCTTGGTCTTATCCTTATAGTTCTTAGGGAGAGTAAATATGTGCTACCATGCATGGGCATTTAGAAAGAATAAATCTTCGATCTGGCGCTTTGCTCGAGTGACTTTTGTATCAACTATGCCAAAACTAGCTTAAGGTATTTTTTTACACGAGAAAGTATAATATGTGTAAAGTGCTTACCTAGAAACCATTGACCTAGCATCTACCAAACCGGGTCATCCGAGAGCAAATAAAATATTGGATTTAAGGAACTTAAGTTGCGAGTTAAAAAATATATTTCTAAAATGTGGGTTGAAATGGAACATCTATAGCCTATGGGCTCTCCCAACATAAAAACATAATAGTACACGATGTAAGTCACGGCTCACACATCATACAGAAGGAGTAACAGAAAATATTCATATAGTTTAAACATCTGTCAAATATGTGGGATGGGGGCAGCTGAAAGTGCATGTGTTGCCCCATGCGTGGTTTTGGTAATTAATGACAATCCTTATGGACTAATGTTTGCATTGAGATATACTTGTAGATCTTGTCCATAGGAAAAGATTGGAGTTCATGTGTTGGACTCTAGAAGATTACATGATGACCAAGGTTCCATCCAAGGGTTTATATGAAGAATGGTCATTTTGAGTTGAGCTTATTGCGAGCATGGCTTGGAAAAGAAGATTGAGAGAACTTCATGTTTATCTCCAAGCCATCATATACATCAAGAGAAGAAGATGAAGTGCAAATGGATACATGAAGACGAAGCTTAGCAAGGCTCTCCCATCATGGTGTATGGGGGAGTATTTGGAGAAGTCTTCATCAAGCATGTGCTAGCAAGCGCAATCAAGACAGGTGGTCCACTTGAAGAGATCAAGATCGTCATCATCTAACTCAAGTGGAATGCGCAAGGCAAAGGTATGATCTTGATAGGGTTTCTATTTTACCGGTCTCGTGGTGTAGTGAGAGACCGGGTTTAGGATAGACGGCTGATACGTCTCCGACGTATTTATAATTTCTTACGTTCCATGCTAGTTTTATGACAATACCTACATGTTTTATTCACACTTTATAATGTTTTTATGCATTTTCTGGAACTAACCTATTAACAAGATGCCGAAGCGCCAGTTCCTGTTTTCTGCTGTTTTTGTTTCCAGAAAAGTACTTCTGCAAATATTCTCGGAATCGGACGAAACAAAAGCCCAATATCTTATTTTCCCCGGAGTGTTCCAGAAGTCCGAAGAGGAGTCGAAGAGGGCCAGCAGGGGGCTGTCCCCACATGGCGGCGTGGCTGGGCCCACTGCCGCGCCGGCCTATGGGGAGCACGCCTCCTCGCTCCCCCGACGCTGCCCCTTCGCCTATTTATTCCTTCGTCCCCGAAAACCCTAGTACCGAGAGCCAATTTTCCAGAACAGATACAGAGACGCCGCCGCCGTCAACCCCAACTCGGGGGGTTCAGAAGTTCTCCTCCGGCACCCTGCCGGAGAGGGGAATCATCACCGGAGGGCTCTACATCACCATGCCCGCCTCCGGACTGATGCGTGAGTAGTTCATCCTTGGACTACGGGTCCATAGCAGTAGCTAGATGGTTGTCTTCTCCACTTGTACTTCCATGTTTAGATCTTGTGAGCTGCCTATCATGATCAAGATCATCTTTATGTAATGCTACATGTTGTGTTTGCTGGGATCCGATGAATATTGAATACTATGTCAAGTTGATTATAGATCTATCTTATATGTGTTGTTTATGATCTTGCATGCTCTCCGTTGCTAGTAGAGGCTCTGGCCAAGTTGATACTTGTAACTCCAAGAGGGGGTATTTATGCTAGATAGTGGGTTCATGCCTCCATTGAATCTGGGACAGTGACAGAAAGTTCTAAGGTTGTGGATGTGCTGTTGCCACTAGGGATAACCTAATGATGCTTTGTCTAAGGATATTTGTATCGTTTACATTACGCACAGTACTTAATGCAATTGTCTGTTGCTTGCAACTTAATACTGGAAGGGGTGCGGATGCTAACCCGAAGGTGGACTTTTTAGGCATAGATGCATGCTGGATGGCGGTCTATGTATTTTGTCGTAATGCCCTAAGTAAATCTCATAGTAGTCATCATGATATGTATGTGCATTGTTATGCCCTCTCTATTTGTCAATTGCCCAGCTGTAATTTGTTTACCCAGCATGTTATTTATCTTATTGGAGAGACACCACTAGTGAACTGTGGACCCCGGTCCATTCTTTTACATCTGAAATACAACCTACTGCAATCATTGTTCTCTTTCATTCTCTGCAAACAAACATCATTTTCCACACCATACGTTTAACTCTTTGTTTTCAGCAAGCCGGTGAGATTGACAACCTCACTGTTAAGTTGGGGCAAAGTGATTTGATTGTGTTGTGCAGGTTCCACGTTGGCACCGGAGTCCCTGGTGTTGCGCCGCACTACATTCCTGCACCAACAACCTTCGTAGCTTCGAGATTTCCTACTGGTTCGATTAAACCTTGGTTTCTTACTGAGGGAAAACTTGCTGCTGTGCTCATCATACCTTCCTCTTGGGGTTCCCAACTGACGTGTGACTTTACGCGCATCAAGCACATTTTCTGGCGCCGTTGCCGGGGATTTCTAGTTGCTGCTGCAAGGGGAGTCTCTCACACCCAATCTCTTTACTTTGTTTATTGTCTTGCTTTATTTTATTTTCTGTCTTGTTTGCTATATATCAAAAACACAAAAAAATTAGTTACTTGTTTGCTTTATTTATTTCGGTTTCTTTATATCAAAAACACAAAAAAATTAGTTACTTGTTTTATTTTGTTTAATTCGGTTTTGTCTTGTTTATTTTTTATTATTGCTAAAATGAGTAGTCCTGAAGTTGAAGT
Source organism: Poa pratensis (assembly GCA_947311845.1). Classification (NCBI taxonomy): domain Eukaryota; kingdom Viridiplantae; phylum Streptophyta; class Magnoliopsida; order Poales; family Poaceae; genus Poa; species Poa pratensis. The sequence goes on along the minus strand of CAMZMU010000111.1, from coordinate 36,476,161 downwards.
TCGTACGTTTAAGCAACAAGGTGGAGAAAGTTTTAAAGATGCTTGGTATAGAATTAGTGATGCTCATCATAGGTGCACTAAGAAACATTCCACTACAATCCTTCTTAGGAACTTTTATGTCGGTATCTCTAGTTGGAATAGATATGTTCTTGATACTCTTACAGGAGGTAATTTTCTAGGCACTCCTGCTTTAGAAGCTAGTTACATCATTGAGAGTCTAGTTGGAATACCACCTGTTAATGAAGCTAAAATTGAAATTTCTCTTGATGATGTCATAAAAAAGTTGGAGGCCATAGAGAAAAATCTTCCTAGTGTTGAGACTAAATTGGGGATCCTACTTGAAAATTTTGATAAACTTGATAAATCCCTAGGAGGAATTAATGAAAGAGTTGCTGTTCTAGAAACTTGTGCTATTCATGATAATCAAACCCATAGAATTGGTGAACTTGAAGAAGCTATGGGAACCTTGGGTTCAACTTTTTCTTCTCTTAAGTTTAAGGAGAAAGCTTATGTGGGTAAGGAGCAAAAATTCATGTATGTCCCTAAGGTGCCAAAACCAAAGAATCATTATGAGCTTAAAATTGATAAAACCCTTAGTACCACTATGGGAAATATAGATAAGGGAGCATCTAAGATACCTTTTGCAACAAGTTGTGTTTTTGAGGAAAATTATGATGTTGATGCTTCTTCTCTTGATGTTACATGATTTTCACTTTCTGCGCCTAGCTGAAAGGCGTTAAAGAAAAGCGCTTATGGGAGACAACCCATTGTTTTATTTCTGCAATTTTTGTTTTATATTTGAGTCAAGGTTTTGCTGCTACTGTAGCAACACCTTTGTATCTTTATTTTCTTGCATTGTTGTGCCAAGTAAAGTCTTTGATAAGAAAGTTGATACTAGATTTGGATTTCTGCGCAGAAACAGATTTGTTAGCTGTCACGGTTTTGAGCTTTTCTCTCTGTAGAAAATTCGAAAAATCCTGAAAAAATTCATGAGTAATCCTCAGATATGTACGCAACTTTCATTCAACTGGAGCTTTTCCATCTGAGCATGTTAAGTGCCTCGAAAAAATTCGTCTTTACGGACTGTTCTGTTTTTTACAGATTCTGCCTTTTATTTCGCATTGCCTCTTTTACTGTGTTTGAGTGGATTTCTTTGCTCCATTAAATTTCAGTAGCCTTGGGTAATGTCCAGAAGTGTTGGGAATGATTGTGTCCTTGCTGAACATGTGAATTTTTGATATGCACTAACCCTCTAATGAGATTGCTTTGAGTTTGGTGTGAAGGAAGTTTTCAAGAATCAAGAGAGGAGGATGATATAATATGATCAAGAAGAGTGAAAAGTCAAAGCTTGGGGATGCCCCCGTGGTTCATCCCCACATATTTCAAGAAGACTCAAGCGTCTAAGCTTGGGGATGCCCAAGGCATCCCCTTCTTCATCAACAAATTATCAGGTCACCTCTAGTGAAACTATATTTTAATTCCGTCACATCTTATGTGCTTTACTTGGAGCGTCCGTGTGCTTTTATTTTTGTTTTGTTATTTTAGTTTTCTGAATAAAATCGGATCCCAGCTTGCTTGTGTTGGAGAGAGACACGCTCCGCTTTTTCATGTGAACACTTGTTCTTCGTTTTACTTTTTAGTATTCATGGCGAAAGCTGAAAGCCTCAGCACTTATATGTTTATGTTTATGGGAAAGCTGAAAGCCGCAGCATTTACTTATTGATCATTTGGTTGGAAACAGAAAATGCTTCATGTGGTAGTTGGTATATTGTTTTGAATAATTTGATGCTTGGCAATTGTTTTGAGCTCTCAAGTAGATCATGTTTAAGCTCTTGCATCATGTAGTTTAAGCCTATTAGTGGAAAACTACCGTAGAGCTTGTTGAAAATTGGTTTGCATGATTGGTCTCTCTAAGGTCTAGATATTTTCTGGTAAAAGTGTTTGAGCAACAAGGATGACAGTGTAGAGTCTTATAATGCTTGCAATACGTTCTTATGTAAGTCTTTTTGTCCGGTTTATACTTGTGTTTGCTTCAAACAACCTTGCTAGCCAAAGCCTTGTACTGAGAGGGAATGCTTCTCGTGCATCCAAAACCTTGAGCCAAAACCCATGCCATTTGTGTCCACCATAACTACCTATTATGTGGTATTTTTCTGCCATTCCAAGTAAATACTTCATGTGCTACCTTTAAACAATTGAAAAGCTACTATCTCTTATTTGTGTCAATGTTTTATAGCTCATGAGGAAGTATGTGGTGTTTTTATCTTTCAATCTTGTCATTTACTCCGGACAGACTTTCACCAATGGACTAGTGGCATATACATCCGCTTATCCAATAATTTTGCAAAAAGAGCTGGCAACGGGGTGCCCAGCCCCAATTAATCAACTTTCATTAATAATTCTCTTCACATGTTTTGCCCTGATTTATCAGTAAGCAACTTAATTTTGAAATAGACACTCCTCCATGGTATGTGAAATGTTGGAAGGCACCCGAGGATTCGGTTAGCCATGGCTTGTGAAAGCAAAAGGTTGGGAGGAGTGTCATCTATAAATATCACTAAAATACATGTGTAAACAAAAGAGAAGAGGGATGATCTACCTTGCTGGTAGAGATAACGTCCTTCATGGGAGCCGCTCTTGAAAGTCTGGTTGACAAGGGGGTTAGAGTGCCCACTACCATTCGTTGACAACAACAAACACCTCTCAAAACTTTATTTTTATGCTCTCTATATGATTTCAAAACTTGAAAAGCTCTAGCACATGATTTAATCCCTGCTTCCCTCTGCGAAGGGCCTATCTTTTACTTTATGTTGAGTCAGTTTACCTACTTCTTTCTATCTTAGAAGCAAACACTTGTGTCAACTGTGTGCATTGATTCTTACATGCTTGCTTATTGCACTTATTATATTACTTTGTGTTGACAATTATCCATGAGATATGCATGTTGAAAGTTGAAAGCAATTGCTGAAACTTAAATCCTCCTTTGTGTTGCTTCAAAACCTTTTATTTAGAATCTATTGCTTTTTGAGTTAACTCTTATGCAAGACTTTTTGATACTTGTCTTGAAAGTACTATTCATGAAAAGTTTTGCTATATGATTCAGTTGTTTAGTCATTATCTATTTTGTTAGCAAACTATAGATCATTGCTTTGGATCACTTCATTCATCTCATATGCTTTACAATAGTGTTGATCAAGATTATGTTGGTAGCATGTCACTTCAGAAATTATTCTTTTTATCGTTTACCTACTCGAGGGCGAGTAGGAACTAAGCTTGGGGATGCTTGATACGTCTCCAACGTATCTATAATTTCTTACGTTCCATGCTAGTTTTATGACAATACCTACATGTTTTATTCACACTTTATAATGTTTTTATGCATTTTCTGGAACTAACCTATTAACAAGATGCCGAAGCGCCAGTTCCTGTTTTCTGCTGTTTTTGTTTCCAGAAAAGTACTTCTGCAAATATTCTCGGAATCGGACGAAACAAAAGCCCAATATCTTATTTTCCCCGGAGTGTTCCAGAAGTCCGAAGAGGAGTCGAAGAGGGCCAGCAGGGGGCTGTCCCCACATGGCGGCGCGGCTGGGCCCACTGCCGCGCCGGCCTATGGGGAGCACGCCTCCTCGCTCCCCCGACGCTGCCCCTTCGCCTATTTATTCCTTCGTCCCCGAAAACCCTAGTACCGAGAGCCAATTTTCCAGAACAGATACAGAGACGCCGCCGCCGTCAACCCCAACTCGGGGGGTTCAGAAGTTCTCCTCCGGCACCCTGCCGGAGAGGGGAATCATCACCGGAGGGCTCTACATCACCATGCCCGCCTCCGGACTGATGCGTGAGTAGTTCATCCTTGGACTACGGGTCCATAGCAGTAGCTAGATGGTTGTCTTCTCCACTTGTACTTCCATGTTTAGATCTTGTGAGCTGCCTATCATGATCAAGATCATCTTTATGTAATGCTACATGTTGTGTTTGCTGGGATCCGATGAATATTGAATACTATGTCAAGTTGATTATAGATCTATCTTATATGTGTTGTTTATGATCTTGCATGCTCTCCGTTGCTAGTAGAGGCTCTGGCCAAGTTGATACTTGTAACTCCAAGAGGGGGTATTTATGCTAGATAGTGGGTTCATGCCTCCATTGAATCTGGGACAGTGACAGAAAGTTCTAAGGTTGTGGATGTGCTGTTGCCACTAGGGATAACCTAATGATGCTTTGTCTAAGGATATTTGTATTGTTTACATTACGCACAGTACTTAATGCAATTGTCTGTTGCTTGCAACTTAATACTGGAAGGGGTGCGGATGCTAACCCGAAGGTGGACTTTTTAGGCATAGATGCATGCTGGATGGCGGTCTATGTATTTTGTCGTAATGCCCTAAGTAAATCTCATAGTAGTCATCATGATATGTATGTGCATTGTTATGCCCTCTATTTGTCAATTGCCCAGCTGTAATTTGTTTACCCAGCATGTTATTTATCTTATTGGAGAGACACCACTAGTGAACTGTGGACCCCGGTCCATTCTTTTACATCTGAAATACAACCTACTGCAATCATTGTTCTCTTTCATTCTCTGCAAACAAACATCATTTTCCACACCATACGTTTAACTCTTTGTTTTCAGCAAGCCGGTGAGATTGACAACCTCACTGTTAAGTTGGGGCAAAGTGATTTGATTGTGTTGTGCAGGTTCCACGTTGGCACCGGAGTCCCTGGTGTTGCGCCGCACTACATTCCTGCACCAACAACCTTCGTAGCTTCGAGATTTCCTACTGGTTCGATTAAACCTTGGTTTCTTACTGAGGGAAAACTTGCTGCTGTGCTCATCATACCTTCCTCTTGGGGTTCCCAACTGACGTGTGACTTTACGCGCATCAAGCACATTTTCTGGCGCCGTTGCCGGGGATTTCTAGTTGCTGCTGCAAGGGGAGTCTCTCACACCCAATCTCTTTACTTTGTTTATTGTCTTGCTTTATTTTATTTTCTGTCTTGTTTGCTATATATCAAAAACACAAAAAAATTAGTTACTTGTTTGCTTTATTTATTTCGGTTTCTTTATATCAAAAACACAAAAAAATTAGTTACTTGTTTTATTTTGTTTAATTCGGTTTTGTCTTGTTTATTTTTTATTATTGCTAAAATGAGTAGTCCTGAAGTTGAAGTTCGTACGTTTAAGCAACAAGGTGGAGAAAGTTTTAAAGATGCTTGGTATAGAATTAGTGATGCTCATCATAGGTGCACTAAGAAACATTCCACTACAATCCTTCTTAGGAACTTTTATGTCGGTATCTCTAGTTGGAATAGATATGTTCTTGATACTCTTACAGGAGGTAATTTTCTAGGCACTCCTGCTTTAGAAGCTAGTTACATCATTGAGAGTCTAGTTGGAATACCACCTGTTAATGAAGCTAAAATTGAAATTTCTCTTGATGATGTCATAAAAAAGTTGGAGGCCATAGAGAAAAATCTTCCTAGTGTTGAGACTAAATTGGGGATCCTACTTGAAAATTTTGATAAACTTGATAAATCCCTAGGAGGAATTAATGAAAGAGTTGCTGTTCTAGAAACTTGTGCTATTCATGATAATCAAACCCATAGAATTGGTGAACTTGAAGAAGCTATGGGAACCTTGGGTTCAACTTTTTCTTCTCTTAAGTTTAAGGAGAAAGCTTATGTGGGTAAGGAGCAAAAATTCATGTATGTCCCTAAGGTGCCAAAACCAAAGAATCATTATGAGCTTAAAATTGATAAAACCCTTAGTACCACTATGGGAAATATAGATAAGGGAGCATCTAAGATACCTTTTGCAACAAGTTGTGTTTTTGAGGAAAATTATGATGTTGATGCTTCTTCTCTTGATGTTACATGATTTTCACTTTCTGCGCCTAGCTGAAAGGCGTTAAAGAAAAGCGCTTATGGGAGACAACCCATTGTTTTATTTCTGCAATTTTTGTTTTATATTTGAGTCAAGGTTTTGCTGCTACTGTAGCAACACCTTTGTATCTTTATTTTCTTGCATTGTTGTGCCAAGTAAAGTCTTTGATAAGAAAGTTGATACTAGATTTGGATTTCTGCGCAGAAACAGATTTGTTAGCTGTCACGGTTTTGAGCTTTTCTCTCTGTAGAAAATTCGAAAAATCCTGAAAAAATTCATGAGTAATCCTCAGATATGTACGCAACTTTCATTCAACTGGAGCTTTTCCATCTGAGCATGTTAAGTGCCTCGAAAAAATTCGTCTTTACGGACTGTTCTGTTTTTGACAGATTCTGCCTTTTATTTCGCATTGCCTCTTTTACTGTGTTTGAGTGGATTTCTTTGCTCCATTAAATTTCAGTAGCCTTGGGTAATGTCCAGAAGTGTTGGGAATGATTGTGTCCTTGCTGAACATGTGAATTTTTGATATGCACTAACCCTCTAATGAGATTGCTTTGAGTTTGGTGTGAAGGAAGTTTTCAAGGATCAAGAGAGGAGGATGATATAATATGATCAAGAAGAGTGAAAAGTCAAAGCTTGGGGATGCCCCCGTGGTTCATCCCCACATATTTCAAGAAGACTCAAGCGTCTAAGCTTGGGGATGCCCAAGGCATCCCCTTCTTCATCAACAAATTATCAGGTCACCTCTAGTGAAACTATATTTTAATTCCGTCACATCTTATGTGCTTTACTTGGAGCGTCCGTGTGCTTTTATTTTTGTTTTGTTATTTTAGTTTTCTGAATAAAATCGGATCCCAGCTTGCTTGTGTTGGAGAGAGACACGCTCCGCTTTTTCATGTGAACACTTGTTCTTCGTTTTACTTTTTAGTATTCATGGCGAAAGCTGAAAGCCTCAGCACTTATATGTTTATGTTTATGGGGAAAGCTGAAAGCCGCAGCATTTACTTATTGATCATTTGGTTGGAAACAGAAAATGCTTCATGTGGTAGTTGGTATATTGTTTTGAATAATTTGATGCTTGGCAATTGTTTTGAGCTCTCAAGTAGATCATGTTTAAGCTCTTGCATCATGTAGTTTAAGCCTATTAGTGGAAAACTACCGTAGAGCTTGTTGAAAATTGGTTTGCATGATTGGTCTCTCTAAGGTCTAGATATTTTCTGGTAAAAGTGTTTGAGCAACAAGGATGACAGTGTAGAGTCTTATAATGCTTGCAATACGTTCTTATGTAAGTCTTTGTCCGGTTTATACTTGTGTTTGCTTCAAACAACCTTGCTAGCCAAAGCCTTGTACTGAGAGGGAATGCTTCTCGTGCATCCAAAACCTTGAGCCAAAACCCATGCCATTTGTGTCCACCATAACTACCTATTATGTGGTATTTTTCTGCCATTCCAAGTAAATACTTCATGTGCTACCTTTAAACAATTCAAAAGCTACTATCTCTTATTTGTGTCAATGTTTTATAGCTCATGAGGAAGTATGTGGTGTTTTTATCTTTCAATCTTGTCATTTACTCCGGACAGACTTTCACCAATGGACTAGTGGCATATACATCCGCTTATCCAATAATTTTGCAAAAAGAGCTGGCAACGGGGTGCCCAGCCCCAATTAATCAACTTTCATTAATAATTCTCTTCACATGTTTTGCCCTGATTTATCAGTAAGCAACTTAATTTTGAAATAGACACTCCTCCATGGTATGTGAAATGTTGGAAGGCACCCGAGGATTCGGTTAGCCATGGCTTGTGAAAGCAAAAGGTTGGGAGGAGTGTCATCTATAAATATCACTAAAATACATGTGTAAACAAAAGAGAAGAGGGATGATCTACCTTGCTGGTAGAGATAACGTCCTTCATGGGAGCCGCTCTTGAAAGTCTGGTTGACAAGGGGGTTAGAGTGCCCACTACCATTCGTTGACAACAACAAACACCTCTCAAAACTTTATTTTTATGCTCTCTATATGATTTCAAAACTTGAAAAGCTCTAGCACATGATTTAATCCCTGCTTCCCTCTGCGAAGGGCCTATCTTTTACTTTATGTTGAGTCAGTTTACCTACTTCTTTCTATCTTAGAAGCAAACACTTGTGTCAACTGTGTGCATTGATTCTTACATGCTTGCTTATTGCACTTATTATATTACTTTGTGTTGACAATTATCCATGAGATATGCATGTTGAAAGTTGAAAGCAATTGCTGAAACTTAAATCCTCCTTTGTGTTGCTTCAAAACCTTTTATTTAGAATCTATTGCTTTTTGAGTTAACTCTTATGCAAGACTTTTTGATACTTGTCTTGAAAGTACTATTCATGAAAAGTTTTGCTATATGATTCAGTTGTTTAGTCATTATCTATTTTGTTAGCAAACTATAGATCATTGCTTTGGATCACTTCATTCATCTCATATGCTTTACAATAGTGTTGATCAAGATTATGTTGGTAGCATGTCACTTCAGAAATTATTCTTTTTATCGTTTACCTACTCGAGGGCGAGTAGGAACTAAGCTTGGGGATGCTTGATACGTCTCCAACGTATCTATAATTTCTTACGTTCCATGCTAGTTTTATGACAATACCTACATGTTTTATTCACACTTTATAATGTTTTTATGCATTTTCTGGAACTAACCTATTAACAAGATGCCGAAGCGCCAGTTCCTGTTTTCTGCTGTTTTTGTTTCCAGAAAAGTACTTCTGCAAATATTCTCGGAATCGGACGAAACAAAAGCCCAATATCTTATTTTCCCCGGAGTGTTCCAGAAGTCCGAAGAGGAGTCGAAGAGGGCCAGCAGGGGGCTGTCCCCACATGGCGGCGCGGCTGGGCCCACTGCCGCGCCGGCCTATGGGGAGCACGCCTCCTCGCTCCCCCGACGCTGCCCCTTCGCCTATTTATTCCTTCGTCCCCGAAAACCCTAGTACCGAGAGCCAATTTTCCAGAACAGATACAGAGACGCCGCCGCCGTCAACCCTAACTCGGGGGGTTCAGAAGTTCTCCTCCGGCACCCTGCCGGAGAGGGGAATCATCACCGGAGGGCTCTACATCACCATGCCCGCCTCCGGACTGATGCGTGAGTAGTTCATCCTTGGACTACGGGTCCATAGCAGTAGCTAGATGGTTGTCTTCTCCACTTGTACTTCCATGTTTAGATCTTGTGAGCTGCCTATCATGATCAAGATCATCTTTATGTAATGCTACATGTTGTGTTTGCTGGGATCCGATGAATATTGAATACTATGTCAAGTTGATTATAGATCTATCTTATATGTGTTGTTTATGATCTTGCATGCTCTCCGTTGCTAGTAGAGGCTCTGGCCAAGTTGATACTTGTAACTCCAAGAGGGGGTATTTATGCTAGATAGTGGGTTCATGCCTCCATTGAATCTGGGACAGTGACAGAAAGTTCTAAGGTTGTGGATGTGCTGTTGCCACTAGGGATAACCTAATGATGCTTTGTCTAAGGATATTTGTATCGTTTACATTACGCACAGTACTTAATGCAATTGTCTGTTGCTTGCAACTTAATACTGGAAGGGGTGCGGATGCTAACCCGAAGGTGGACTTTTTAGGCATAGATGCATGCTGGATGGCGGTCTATGTATTTTGTCGTAATGCCCTAAGTAAATCTCATAGTAGTCATCATGATATGTATGTGCATTGTTATGCCCTCTATTTGTCAATTGCCCAGCTGTAATTTGTTTACCCAGCATGTTATTTATCTTATTGGAGAGACACCACTAGTGAACTGTGGACCCCGGTCCATTCTTTTACATCTGAAATACAACCTACTGCAATCATTGTTCTCTTTCATTCTCTGCAAACAAACATCATTTTCCACACCATACGTTTAACTCTTTGTTTTCAGCAAGCCGGTGAGATTGACAACCTCACTGTTAAGTTGGGGCAAAGTGATTTGATTGTGTTGTGCAGGTTCCACGTTGGCACCGGAGTCCCTGGTGTTGCGCCGCACTACATTCCTGCACCAACAACCTTCGTAGCTTCGAGATTTCCTACTGGTTCGATTAAACCTTGGTTTCTTACTGAGGGAAAACTTGCTGCTGTGCTCATCATACCTTCCTCTTGGGGTTCCCAACTGACGTGTGACTTTACGCGCATCAAGCACATTTTCTGGCGCCGTTGCCGGGGATTTCTAGTTGCTGCTGCAAGGGGAGTCTCTCACACCCAATCTCTTTACTTTGTTTATTGTCTTGCTTTATTTTATTTTCTGTCTTGTTTGCTATATATCAAAAACACAAAAAAATTAGTTACTTGTTTGCTTTATTTATTTCGGTTTCTTTATATCAAAAACACAAAAAAATTAGTTACTTGTTTTATTTTGTTTAATTCGGTTTTGTCTTGTTTATTTTTTATTATTGCTAAAATGAGTAGTCCTGAAGTTGAAGTTCGTACGTTTAAGCAACAAGGTGGAGAAAGTTTTAAAGATGCTTGGTATAGAATTAGTGATGCTCATCATAGGTGCACTAAGAAACATTCCACTACAATCCTTCTTAGGAACTTTTATGTCGGTATCTCTAGTTGGAATAGATATGTTCTTGATACTCTTACAGGAGGTAATTTTCTAGGCACTCCTGCTTTAGAAGCTAGTTACATCATTGAGAGTCTAGTTGGAATACCACCTGTTAATGAAGCTAAAATTGAAATTTCTCTTGATGATGTCATAAAAAAGTTGGAGGCCATAGAGAAAAATCTTCCTAGTGTTGAGACTAAATTGGGGATCCTACTTGAAAATTTTGATAAACTTGATAAATCCCTAGGAGGAATTAATGAAAGAGTTGCTGTTCTAGAAACTTGTGCTATTCATGATAATCAAACCCATAGAATTGGTGAACTTGAAGAAGCTATGGGAACCTTGGGTTCAACTTTTTCTTCTCTTAAGTTTAAGGAGAAAGCTTATGTGGGTAAGGAGCAAAAATTCATGTATGTCCCTAAGGTGCCAAAACCAAAGAATCATTATGAGCTTAAAATTGATAAAACCCTTAGTACCACTATGGGAAATATAGATAAGGGAGCATCTAAGATACCTTTTGCAACAAGTTGTGTTTTTGAGGAAAATTATGATGTTGATGCTTCTTCTCTTGATGTTACATGATTTTCACTTTCTGCGCCTAGCTGAAAGGCGTTAAAGAAAAGCGCTTATGGGAGACAACCCATTGTTTTATTTCTGCAATTTTTGTTTTATATTTGAGTCAAGGTTTTGCTGCTACTGTAGCAACACCTTTGTATCTTTATTTTCTTGCATTGTTGTGCCAAGTAAAGTCTTTGATAAGAAAGTTGATACTAGATTTGGATTTCTGCGCAGAAACAGATTTGTTAGCTGTCACGGTTTTGAGCTTTTCTCTCTGTAGAAAATTCGAAAAATCCTGAAAAAATTCATGAGTAATCCTCAGATATGTACGCAACTTTCATTCAACTGGAGCTTTTCCATCTGAGCATGTTAAGTGCCTCGAAAAAATTCGTCTTTACGGACTGTTCTGTTTTTTACAGATTCTGCCTTTTATTTCGCATTGCCTCTTTTACTGTGTTTGAGTGGATTTCTTTGCTCCATTAAATTTCAGTAGCCTTGGGTAATGTCCAGAAGTGTTGGGAATGATTGTGTCCTTGCTGAACATGTGAATTTTTGATATGCACTAACCCTCTAATGAGATTGCTTTGAGTTTGGTGTGAAGGAAGTTTTCAAGAATCAAGAGAGGAGGATGATATAATATGATCAAGACGAGTGAAAAGTCAAAGCTTGGGGATGCCCCCGTGGTTCATCCCCACATATTTCAAGAAGACTCAAGCGTCTAAGCTTGGGGATGCCCAAGGCATCCCCTTCTTCATCAACAAATTATCAGGTCACCTCTAGTGAAACTATATTTTAATTCAGCAAGCCGGTGAGATTGACAACCTCACTGTTAAGTTGGGGCAAAGTGATTTGATTGTGTTGTGCAGGTTCCACGTTGGCACCGGAGTCCCTGGTGTTGCGCCGCACTACATTCCTGCACCAACAACCTTCGTAGCTTCGAGATTTCCTACTGGTTCGATTAAACCTTGGTTTCTTACTGAGGGAAAACTTGCTGCTGTGCTCATCATACCTTCCTCTTGGGGTTCCCAACTGACGTGTGACTTTACGCGCATCAACGGCGTACTATCAAGAGGGGCTCTCAAGTGAGTAACTTGATCGCATCTTTGTGGAGAGCTCAAATCTTTGCATACTTGGCATTATCATCCTTCTTGGTTCTTATTTGGCTTTTATCCATGTGAGAATTTAGAGCTTGTGTTCATCTCCATGCCAAGCTCTAGTTCATCAAAAACGGATTCCATTTGAATATCTTGTGATGTTTTTGATGTTGGAGGTTTTACCGGTTCGTCTTTTGTAGAGAGGTCAAACTCTCCTCTTGTGTTCTCCTCCTCACATGATGGACTATAATGTTTCTCTGCATATTCTTGAAGGGCTCTTTGTTGTGATTCCAACGAGCCCAAGAACATCGAAAACGGAGTCCGGATGAAAAACTTGTTGCATTCTCGGTGTTGGAAATATTACCGGTCCTCCTCGAGTTAAGATCCACACCTTCCATGTGTGGTATCTCCTATATATTTGTGACCCTTAATATATTTGTAGGCAAGCTCTTGTCGTTACCTTTCCAATGCAATTGGATTCACCTGTTTTGGAGTTCATATGAGAAAGTTATTGCATTTCAGGATTTGCAGTTTTGCTGGCTTCTAGGCCGGAGTCTCCGGTCTTCTGGACCAGAGTCTCCGGTCCTTGGGTTTCCCTGTCGAAGTTTTTGAGGTTCAGCTCCTGGCCTAGGCCGGAGTATCCGGTCTTTGGGCCGGAGTCTCCGCCCTTGGTCCGGAGTATCTGGCCTCTGTGGCCGGAATATCTGCCCGAGCTGCTCCGTGACTTTTCTGGTTCAGCCCCTGGTGGGGGCCGGAGTATCCGGTCCTTGGGGGCCGGAGTTTCCGGTGCAGGCCGGATTATCCGGCCACTTGGACCGGAGTCTCCGGTGTCAAGCTGGCTGCAACGGCTCTTTTTCTGGGAGGGGTATAAATACCCCTCCACCTTCCTCCAGCCAGCCAGCTCTGTCCTCTAAGATTTGATTTCTCCCTCCTCCATTGTTGCAAGCTCATTTCTTGGATATCTCCCAATCCCTCCACCCAAACTTGTTGATCTTTGGAGGATTGAAGGAGAAGACCTAGATCTACATTTCCACCAATCAATCTCTCCTCTATGTGAGGGGAACCTAGTGGATCTAGTTCTTGTGTGGTTCTCTTCTTAGTTCTTCCTCTCTTCTCCCCCCATAAGCATTAGTTGCTTTTGGTGGGATTTGAGAGTGAAGGATTTGAGCACTTGTGCTCTTGCCTTTTGCATTTGGTGCATCGGTGTGCTCTCCACGAAGATTCGTGGAAGTTGAAAGCTTGTGAACTTGTTACTCTTGGGTCCTTGGACCCTAGACGCCCGCGTGGTGGTTGGACCCTTGTGTGGTCACTTGTAGCTGTTCGGGAGCCCCCAATCCCTTGTGTGGGTTGTGCCCCGGATCGTTGTTGAAAGGCTCCGGATTTCCACCTCGAAGGATTCTGATAGTGGAAGGTGAATCAAACCTTTGTGGTGCGGTTCATCGGAGAATAGGGTGAGCCTTTGTGGCGTTGAGATCGACCTTTGTGGTGCCTCACACCTCTCCAACGAGACGTACTCCCCTAAAAGGAGGAACTCAGGAATACATCCTCGTCTCCGCGTGCCTCGGTTATTTCTATACCCGAGCCTTTTACTTATGCACTTTACATTGTGATAGACTTCGTGCTTGAAGTATTCTTGTTGCTATCACTTTGTTGTTTGTCTTTCTTAGCATAAGTTGTTGGTGCACATAGGTGAGCCTAGTTTATTTAGGTTGTTGGCTTGTTAATTTAAACATCTAGTTTTATTCCGCAATTAGCAAGCCTAAACCGGAAAAGTTTTAATCGCCTATTCACCCCCCCCCCCCCTCTAGGCGACATCCTTGTCCTTTCAGCAGCCAAGAGGGAGCTCACACGTTTCAAACAAGAAACAACCCAAAACACACACAAACTCACCTTCACCTAATTAAGAAAGGTGTCGTAATATACAGTGTCATAGTTACTCATACAGGTTGTGGCATCACGGCAAATTAAGAACCCCAAAATCTTTTATCCAAAATATGTGCATTCAAATAAAAGTATATGTAGTTTGAATTCATCTTAGTTGTGTATACATTTTATTTTTAACAATTCAACTTATCTTTGATTTTAACAATTTAACTTATCTTATATTTTTTCATGAGTCTGGATTTACTGCCACAGGGGATAGCTCCCTGATACGTCCAAAACGTATCTATAATTTTTGATTGTTTCATGCCATTTTTATGCTTTTAGCACTTGTTTTTATATTAAGTTTATTATTTATTTGGACTAACCTACTAATAGTTGTAAAAGTGCACAATGTTATTGTTTTACTCTTTGATGTGTAGAAATTATCAAGAATACAAGAGGAAACCTTGTTGGAGTCAAATTGGGACTTTCCTGGAATCTGTCTGAAAACTATTTTAAAAGATCGACCCGTTTCGGCCAGAATATGACGTCAAATGGAAAAGGTCTAGTCGCGAAAGTTGCAGGGAATTTTCTCCTAATAATTCTAGAGTTAAAATTCGGCCCAATCGGAGTCCGGACGGCGGAGAAAAGCCCGATTTACTGAAAGTCCAGAGGGGATGACGGAAATCCGAGAGCCTATATAAAGGGAGGAAACCTAATTCGTGAGGACACCTCCACCCACGAATTGCAGCCACCAAAAGCCACGTTTTTGCCTCCCCCATGGATCCCATCTCCATGGGGGAGGGCTCCCAAGAAGCCATGAAGGAAGGGGGCTAAGGGGCGGCGCATCCCCTTGATGCCGGCGGCGCGGGAGGAGTTTCCCGCGCCACCGCCGGCGCCGGCGCCGCCCTGCGCTCCTCGCTGCCCCCTTCACCGTCTTCACCGCCATCTCCATCACCATCTCTCATTGTATTCAGTGGTTCATCCTCCCATAAACCTCTGTACCGTCCTATGTAAACATGGTGTTTGATGCTATAATATTTATCCTATGATCTACGTCATGTTTCCGTAGTTTATTTGTCCTTAGATTGAATGGTTGAATGTATTTGGTTCATTAGAGTTGTATGTTGATATGGTGCTGTCCTTTGGTGTCCATTATATTTATGCGCGCATGGATCAACACCCTAGGGTTGGTAGTATTTGTAAACGAAGGGGGAAGTTCTGCCGGAGTGACAGAAACCTAAGGGCGCGAACCGGTTGTTTACACGTATGGGAGTAAGAGGACCATTAACTTAAGGCTATGGTTGGGGAAACCTTAATGCATTGTTAGTATTCGCGGATGCTTTCTAACAATCCAATCATATAGTACTTGTAGTCCCGAGTAGTGGAGTGCATGTATATTTAGCCTCTCCCACATTCAAAACTGCATCGAAGACAATGAACCCGATACCTTACTCATTAATTTAGGACAAAGCCACCACCATTACCACCACTTTTCCACACTCATGGTACTGTTAGTATGTGGTTACTTAGTGTACTTTATTGCTGCAGCACTAACTTTTACTTTCTTGCATTTATTATCCCGCAAAGCTATCTCTCATACCCGTATTGTACCTAGTTTTATTTTCTAGATAATGCAAACGTTTAGTGCGCGTAGAGTTGTATCAGTGGTTGATAGAACTTGAGAGAATACTTATCCTACCTTTAGCTCCTCGTTGGGTTCGACACTCTTACTTATCGAAAAGGCTACACGCGATCCCCTATACTTGTGGGTTATCAAGACCTTTTCTGGCGCCGTTGCCGGGGAGCCATAGCGTAGGTTAATGTTCTTGTGTGCACTTGTTTGCTTTATCTCTAAGTAGTTTTTATTTTCATTACCAAGTTGTTCTTTATCTTACTATGGATAGGGAATGCGAATTACAAAAAAAATTAGGTGTAGTTGTTATCTAAAAACGTTTTCAAAAAGAAGTGATTGGAAAGATGAGTAATGGTTAAATGGGGGTCGACCTTGAACACTTGTGTTCATGCCTATGAAATCAAAACAAATCTTTCCATGGAAGCTTTTCATTAAAAACATGTAAATATTGTAAATATTGTGTATATACCTCTGTACATAAAAATAAAATGTTAATTATAGTCTCTAGTTAATTGAAAGTTGATAGTTTTGCTTTGCTGTCCAGAAACAGATTTGTGCTTCACCGTATAATATGTTTAAAATCACCAGAACGTGATCTTGATCTGAAATTTCTTGAGTGCAAAGTAATGCTTATTATCTTTCTTTCATTAGACTAACTTTTTGTGATTTGAATTATGTAAATATGTCTAAAAATTCGATCTTTACTGACTGTTCAAATTTAGACAGATTCCTGTGCTTCACTGTAAAAAATCGTGATAAATCTCAGAATGGTATTTTGACTTGAAATTTTTTGTGCATAAACCTGAGATTATTATCTTTCTTTTATTAGACTAAAGTTTTTCGATTTGAGCTACGTAACTATCTCGTTAAGTGTCATCTTTACGGGCTGTTCAGTTTTGACAGATTTTATTCTCTTTACTTAATATTGTACTTAGGGTCTCTTGGTTTCCTTAGTTTTTCGACGGACAACGGAAATGATAAGAACCTCGGTATATACAGTGGCTAATGTTAAATAAATATTATGAAATTTGTCAATGCTTGAACATGAGTGGATTTTATTTAATGAGTACTAACCCTACTAATGAGTTTTGTGAAGTTTTATGTGGATGTAGCTTATAAGATCTAATTAATATGGTGATATGAGATGAACAAGAAGACGCAAGAGCTCAAGCTTGGGGATGTGTAGGTGCATCCCAAGAACATATTCAAGAAGATACAATCATCTAAGCTTGGGGATGCCCGAGTCATCCCCCATTCATCAACTAACATGAGGTTGTCTCGTTCATACTCTATATTACCCGTCCACATGATGTATTGTCTTAACTTGTATTATAATTGTTTTTATATGTCTTGGTTTTACCTTCTTTAGTTTTATTAGGCTCTTTATTTGTTTTTATTGCTTCTTTACTTTCACTTATAAATTCAAAACAACAAAAATATTTTCTTTTGTTTTGCTTCTTTGTTTGGTTCTTTATTTGATTTTATTTGGTTTTTACTTTTGATTTTTATTTAGAGTTTTCCTTGCTGTAGCTAGCATGTTTAGTTTTGCTTAGCCTCTGGTCTCTTAGTTTATAAAAATAAAGTACCAAGTTTTACCCATTTAGCTTAGTTGATACATATGTAAAAAGTGATTTTCTGTTTTCGGTATCTACTGCTTATTGCGCGATTTTTCATATTTTACTGGAAGCTCTAAAAATCACGAAAAATTACTGATGTTGTAGCACCTAATCCTCTGCATGTACAAAAATTGGCTAAAATTTCGGGCATGTTTAAGTGCACCTAAAAATTACGTTTTCCAGCTGCTGTTTTTCTGGACAGATTCTGACTTTTGTTGCAAGAGTGGCCTCTTTGCGTTTTCATTTGATTCTTAATGGTTCTTACCTTTCATTTAGAAGTTGGCCATTTAAGCAACCTCTTTGTAACTTAGAAACAAAATTTGATTTGGTTTAATAGAAGCACTTTGAAAATATTATGTATCGCAATAAGTGCCTAGCTAAAAGGCGTTAAAGAAAAGCGCTTATGGGAGGCAACCCATTTTATTTCTGCAATTTTTCTTTTTTGAGTCAAGGAGTTTGTTTACTTCTGTAGCAACTCCTTTGTATCTTTACTTTCATGCATTGTTGTGCCAAGAGTAGCCTCTAGTGTTAAGGTTTTGCTTAATTTTGATTGCTGCGCAAAACAGATTTTTGCTGTCCACTGTACGAAAATTAGAAAATCACCAGATTGTGAAAAATCTGAAATTTTTGTGCGTAATCTTTATGAATGTCTGAATCTTTCATTAGTTCAAAGTTTTTCGATTGAGCACGTAAGTGCCTCGAAAAAATTCGTCTTTGCGGACTGTTCTGTTTTAGACAGATTATGCCTTTTTATTTTGCATTCTCTCTTTTACTAGTGTTGAGTGGAATTCTTTTTTGGGTGGAAGAGCTTCACATAACATCGTGGCTGTAGCTAATGTTTAAAGTAACGAGTCATATTGTGTCTTTACAGAACATGTGAGTTTTTGATTGTGCACTAACCCTCTAATGAGATTTACTTTGAGTTTGGTGTGACGGAAGTTTTCAAGGGTCAAGAGGGAAGAGTGATATAATAGGATGGAGAAGAGTGAAGAGCTTAAGCTTGGGGATGCTCCCATGGATCTCCCCAGCATATTTCAAGAAGACTCAAGCGTCTAAGCTTGGGGATGCCGGCATCCCCTTCTTCATCGTCAAAATTATCAGGTCATCTCTAGTGAAACTATATTTTTATTCTTTCACATCATATGTGCTGTTCTTGGAGCGTCTGTATCTTATTATTTATTTATTTATCTTAGCATCAAACACCAGTTACATTAATAAGTGGATCCTCACATATTTTATTTATCTTCTGTTTTCAACGTTTACTTGGTTAATGGATTATTTGTTGAAACTTAAAAATGATGTGTGAATGATATTGTTTAGTAGTTTATGTTTCTTATGGTTGGCCTCAACTAGCTAATAGTGCATATTATGATATTTTGATATTAACATGCATTGTCCTGTTCATAAGATGGTATGGTATTGTGGTATCCTCCTCTGAATAATTCACTTGATTCGACTTGGCACATGCTCACACATGTTATGACTGAAAAATAAAAGTCAATTAAGCCTTGATGATCTATTTTGCCTCAGAGTTTTAGTATCATCTTTATGCCTCCGTTAATTTTGTTTTGTCGCAAGCATGATTATGACCGTTATCGCTCTCGTGGCTGTCGCTTCCCAGTCTATTGCTAGCCTTCACTTGTACTGAGCGGGAATGCTGCTCGTGCTTCCAAATCCTTTAAACCAAGTTATCCCAAAGAGTCCACCAAAAATTCCTATGCATGGTATTTCAAGCCATTCCAAGTAAATTTGCATGTGCTACCTTTAAAACCTTCAAAATATTTCTCTTTTTGTGTCAATGTTTACGAGCTCATGAGGAATTAGTGTGGTTATTCTTTATTCTGGTTGTCAAATGGACTTTCACACCTGGACTAGCGGCATATACATCCGCTTATCCTCTAATTTTGCAAAAAGAGCTGGCAACGGGGTGCCCAGTCCCAATTAATTACAACTTTAACCATTAATTCTCTTCACACTTTTGCCCTGATTCATCAGTAAGCAATGACAACACAGTGAAATATCTGCATGTGTGTAAACCAAAGAGAAAAAGGGATGATCTGCCTTGCTGGTAGAAATAACGTCCCTATGGGAGCCGCTCTTGAAAGTCCGTTTGACAGGTAGAATACTGTTATCACCCGCTACCATTCGTTGACAATTAACAAACACCTCTCAAAACATTTTTATCTCTGTTTTCAAAATAAAAGCTCTAGCACGTGTTAATCCCTGCTTCCCTCTGCGAAGGGCCAATCTTTTATTTTTATGTTGAGTCACCATCTTTTCTTTGAGCACCTCTTCGAGAGCATAACTGTCGTTCTTAGTGTAATGTGCTTGTCCCGGAATACGATTAATTGAGGCATAACTATGATACTCCTATCTTTGATATCTTTATATCTAGTCTTCACTTGAACTTCAGAGGTGCCTTGGCATTTATGTTTTGCTCCACAATTAAGGGCAAGCGAGATACCACTCTATCATACTTTATTATGGTCATTACAATCTTGTTGATGTTTATAAATTTCATGTTATGAGCTCTTAGTTCGTTGATACTTTTCATTAGGAAACATGATTGCTAAGTTTTATTCTCCATACATCATGCAATTGTTAAAAACCTGATCATAGCATTTACAATCAAAAATTATTTTGTTTTTATCGTTTACCTACTCGAGGACGAGTAGGAACTAAGCTTGGGGATGTTGATACGTCCAAAACGTATCTATAATTTTTGATTGTTTCATGCCATTTTTATGCTTTTAGCACTTGTTTTTATATTAAGTTTATTATTTATTTGGACTAACCTACTAATAGTTGCAAAAGTGCACAATGTTCTTGTTTTACTCTTTGATGTGTAGAAATTATCAAGAATACAAGAGGAAACCTTGTTGGAGTCAAATTGGGATTTTCCTGGAATCTGTCTGAAAACTATTTTCAAAGATCGACCCGTTTCGGCCAGAAGATGACGTCAAATGGAAAAGTCTAGTCGCGAAAGTTGCAGGGAATTTTCTCCTAATAATTCTAGAGTTAAAATTCGGCCCAATCGGAGTCCGGACGGCGGAGAAAAGCCCGATTTACTGAAGGTCCAGAGGGGATGACGGAAATCCGAGAGCCTATATAAAGGGAGGAAACCTAATTCGTGAGGACACCTCCACCCACGAATTGCAGCCACCAAAAGCCACGTTTTTGCCTCCCCATGGATCCCATCTCCATGGGGGAGGGCTCCCAAGAAGCCATGAAGGAAGGGGGCTAAGGGGCGGCGCATCCCCTTGATGCCGGCGGCGCGGGAGGAGTTCCCGCGCCACCGCCGGCGCCGGCGCCGCCCTGCGCTCCTCGCTGCCCCCTTCACCGTCTTCACCGCCATCTCCATCACCATCTCTCATTGTATTCAGTGGTTCATCCTCCCATAAACCTCTGTACCGTCCTATGTAAACATGGTGTTTGATGCTATAATATTTATCCTATGATCTACGTCATGTTTCCGTAGTTTATTTGTCCTTAGATTGAATGGTTGAATGTATTTGGTTCATTAGAGTTGTATGTTGATATGGTGCTGTCCTTTGGTGTCCATTATATTTATGCGCGCATGGATCAACACCCTAGGGTTGGTAGTATTTGTAAACGAAGGGGAAGTTCTGCCGGAGTGACAGAAACCTAAGGGCGCGAACCGGTTGTTTACACGTATGGGAGTAAGAGGACCATTAACTTAAGGCTATGGTTGGGGAAACTTAATGCATTGTTAGTATTCGCGGATGCTTTCTAACAATCCAATCATATAGTACTTGTAGTCCCGAGTAGTGGAGTGCATGTATATTTAGCCTCTCCCACATTCAAAACTGCATCGAAGACAATGAACCCGATATGTTCACTCATTAATTTAGGACAAAGCCACCACCATTACCACCACTTTTCCACACTCATGGTACTGTTAGTATGTGGTTACTTAGTGTACTTTATTGCTGCAGCACTAACTTTTACTTTCTCGCATTTATTATCCCGCAAAGCTATCTCTCATACCCGTATTGGTACCGTAGTTTTATTTTCTAGATAATGCAAACGTTTAGTGCGCGTAGAGTTGTATCAGTGATTGATAGAATTTGAGAGAATACTTATCTTACCTTTAGCTACTCGTTGGGTTCGACACTCTTACTTATCGAAAAGGCTACACGCGATCCCCTATACTTGTGGGTTATCACTCCCCTCCATGTCTACCACGCAGTCTACGTAGGGATGTGTGCCAGCAACCAACTAGCAGGTTGTACAAAACAAATATGTTGCTACTAATTGGCTATTAGAGAGTGTATGTAACTGTCATGACCTGTCAGGGTCAATGTTTGCTTCGAGAACTGAGGCGCAAGACAAAACTACAAGACAATGATACATATTCTTATACATTCCTATATCATTCCTAGCTAGTTGCATGTGATATGACACATACATGGCATCTAGATAAGTACAAAAATCAATCTTTTTTCAAGGACAAGCAACAACCGTTGCTGTCTTCATATTAAGATAGGATAAGAGAGTTTATAGTCAGGATTATGGTCTTGCCACCCGCCATTACATCTTAACGCTTACTCCTCATCCTGTCCCACTCTTCGCCTAGCCGCATGCCAAAACTCTATCTCCTAGTTTGTTCGTCTGATGATTAAGTACAAAGATCAATTCAAAACATGCATATATATGAAGTACGTAGTTTATCTAACCTATTAACATGAAGACAAATAAGCACTATAAACTAAAAGGGGAAGCGATGCATGTGTGATGTGATGTGTGTTATCAGAAATTACAGAAATGATAATGCTATTAAGAAGGTAATTACCGCACACACCTCTTGGCGACAAAATCATCAAGTAAGCCGACTCAGATCTCAAAATCATTGATCCTACGATGGATGGGAGGGCGGAAGCTATGCCTTGGGCAGCACAGTATTTTCCATTTTTTTATATCACATAAGTCAAGAAAGTTATTTAGATGAGAAGCATCATCTTCATTATAAGATCCAGAAAATCGTTCTTTCATCACAATATTAAGCATGTTTAATTTCATCAGATTTTGCATTACGCCACTAGTGGAAAAAGGACATGTAGTCCCAGGCCGTAGTGGGCTTTAGTCTCGGATTCGCATCCGGGACTGCGAAACCGGGACTAAAGGCCGCCACCTCCAGTCTCGGGTTGCTACAACCCGGGACTAGAGGCCACCACGTGGCAGCGGCAGCACGCGCGGAGGCTGGGGAGCTCTAGTCCCGGGCCGTAATACCACCCGGGACTAAAGGTAGGACCCTTTTTTTTCTCTTTTCGATTTTTTTTTTAAATTCTAATTTTTTATTTGAATTGTTTAACCACTTAATCGCACTATACACACATTTATCACTAAGCATTCTTAATTTCAATCTAAATTACTCGCTTCTATTAACACTTCCCCATAGGTCACCCATCCTCAGACTACTCCAGCCCTAGCACGCTTAACTTCTTAGTCTCTTCCCTATGAGCTACCTACAACAACAGATGCTTACCTGACAATAGTATACTATCAATCCTATTAACCCATGGACTATGATGTCACACACCATTATTTTATGAATCGAAATAATTATTTAAATAAAAAGAAATGAATCATTAATAATAATCTTGAATTAAAATATTCTTGAATGCAAATAATAATTAACTTATTTGCCTTTTTTTCATTTAATATTGAATAATTCATATCTGCAAATCCGTAAATCGAAATTTGACAAATAATATGTCTAAATCGATTAGAAAAATGAGAGAAATCCAAATATGACATTCATATCATCCATAACCCAACTCTTGACAAGTTTTCCTCTGGCTTGTCCAATCGGGGACTATCACGCTAAACTCCCTAGAGAGAATGGATGCCGGTGAAGCAGGTCACACCCCGGAGTGCAATCTTTGCAATCCAAAACATATAACACATTTTTACACACATGTTATGGCACCCCCTAGCTTGTGGTGGGATCCCAACGCTCCGGAGCCCCTCTCCGGTGAAACCCTAGCCCCGCTGAATAAAAAACAGACTTATACGACTAAAGCCGGTACCGGCGTCAAAATGGGGTAGCAAAGTGTAACTAGTTGCTTGGTTGTGTTAGGCTAGGCCCTAGGAAGTCACAATACAAAGTTATAACCTAAGTCTTCACAAGTTTCCCTCCGGCTTGTCCAATCGGGGACTATCATGCTATAAGTGCATGTAAACTCCCTAGAGAGAAGTGGATGCCGGTGAAGCAGGTCACACCCCGGAGTGCAATCTTTGCCATCCAAAACCCATAACACACTTTTACACACATGGTATGGCACCCACTAGCTTGTGGTCGGAATCCGACGCTCTGGAGCCCCACTCCGGTGAAACCCTAGCCCGTTGGAGAAAAACCAGACTTATACGAATACAGCTGGTACCGGCGTCAAAATGGGGTAGAAAAGTGTACCTAGTTGCTTGGTTGTGTTAGGCTAGGCCCTAGGAAGTCACAAGACAAATGTATAACCTAAGTCTTCACAAGTTTCCCTCCGGCTTGTCCAGTCCGGGACTTTCATGCTATAAGTCATGAAACTCCCTAGAGAGAAGTGGATGCCGCTGAAGCAGGTCACACCCCGAAGGAATTATAGTGAAAAGGGTCTAGGGATAGCTACTAGGGCATGGGTTGCTCAAGGTTTGAGTTTGAAAGATTCATTCTCTAATGGCTCCATTTGGGTTTATGGTTGGACAAAAACAGACTTGATATCCACCAACTTGCATAGGTTGCTCCAAGGCTTCACATGGTTGGTCTTCTTGAAGATCATCTTCAGGCTCCCTTGTAGCTTCCTCCTTAGTGTTGTGACTCCATTGCTCCTTGTAGATCTTCATGGTTTTGGTACATAAGTTAAGTTCACTAACTTGTTTAGCATGTGAGGGAGAAGGAGAAAACAGAGTGAGAGGGAGGAGAAGGGAGAAGTAAGGGTGGTTGGTCTTTAAGCACAGGATTACACAAGGTGAGTTTTCTTCAAGTTCTTCCTTCACTCTCTTGAGTTTCTTCTGGTTGTGGTGAAGTCTAAATACTTCTCTAAGTACTTCAATGATCCTCCATGTAGTGCTCCTTGTTGAGTTGAAGAATAACATTTGGAATGCCCTCTAGCACTTTAGGGACTTATTCATCTTAGAATAAGATAAGAAATTTTGTGAGGTAGATAGTAGATGAGAGTACTAGAGTTTAAGGTTCACTAGTTGGTCTTGTATGTGATTGACACATACTAGGGACTTGGTCTTGGATCCAAAATGGCTACAACATCAATTGTAAAAAGATAGAAAAAAATCCTAAGGCATGATCAAATGGGTGGATCACTAGTGTGAGTTTTGGCCAAACCTACATGGAAATGGTTCAAAGGTGTCCAATGGTTTAGGTTCTGGTCTCTCTGGTCCAAGGTTTATATTGGGAACAAATTTGTATAAGAAAACATATTCTAATTATTGATGGAATTAAATCTATGTCAATAACACTCAAATGGCCAACTTAAATCTAAACTTGTCGAAAAAATATTTTGGCCAGAAGGGTCAGTTAGAACACATCTTAAGGTTTCCAAATATATTTTATTTGCAATTTTCTGAATCCTAAAATTTAAACTATGCCAAAATTTATCAAACATGCTCATTTGAATCTGGACAAATTTGAAATAGTCAAATTTAAATTTAAACAGTACTAAAATATTCTATATGTCAAGGGCTTTCCAAAAAAACTAAGTTTGCTAAATTTGGGTTCCTGGATCAAAAGTTATAAGGGTTCTAATATCCAGGGGTGTTTATGCAAAAGCTGCAGTGGACGAATTTATATAGTGATCGACCTCTAGTCCCGGTTCGTGATACGGCCCGGGACTAGAGGCCCCCGCTTGTAGGGGCTGGCTGGGCACGAGCCCTTTAGTCCCGGGCGGTATCACGGCCCGGGACTAGAGGTCAGGAACGGCCCGGGACTGGAGGCTCCCCGGCCTCCTAGCCGTTGGAGCCGGGACGGCCCGGGACTAGTGCTACACTAGTCCCGGCCCAATACACAGTGGGGACTAATGCTCTTTCTGGACAGGGATGGTAGACCCTTTTTCTACTAGTGCGCAGATGGAGCAATAGCTGTGCATGTAAAATCATAATTATGTGTGCTAGTAAAGTCACAAAGCTTGGTGCCGAGTCGGACTTTCACCGACTTAGGGTTCACCGTTATATATACCTCTTGTAAGAAGCCGGTTCGGGATAAGTCGGAAGTTGTAAATGTGCAGCGTTTGTAACCTCTCCCAATATAGTGAAATTGTGTTGGCTGGCGCCTGTGGTTTTTTCTCTTCCTACTTGGAAGGGTTTTCCACGTTAAAATCTCGTGCCCCCATTGTGTTGATCTTACTTTTGTTCATCGTTTATTTTGCTTGTCGTGGAGATGATCAAGAGGCAGAGCAACCAAACTCCAGTCCAAAGCGGCCATGCGCAAGAACGAGATTGCGAAAGCTGTCAACTAGGTAGAAGATGTGCTCTTTGTTGGATATTTTGGACCATCTTTTTTCCAGAATACACCCTGGAAGGTGCATCCCATATCAGAGAAGGGGTCCCAAAACGGCAATAGTACAATGTCGTATACTGGCTTAGATTGTTGTCGACAAAGAGGTGACAACTCTTCATCACCTACCAAGAACTAATCTCCATCTACTAGAATGTTCGGACCATCATAAACTTCATGCGTGTATTATATTTCGCTTCTGCGTGGTGTAATGCACATGTGCAATGCGTGTCTGTCTCGGTGTCAAGGATGTGATAAAAGGTTCAACATTTTGTTTTCAGCCTTTTTTGCGGGTCTGACCGAGATTCGCAAATTTTGAAAAAATAGGAAATTTCGAGACAAAAAAATTCAAACCCGCAACCTAGCACACCATTGATTGGACCCCGGACCAATATAGACTAAAAAGCCCAAGTTCGTGACGAATGACTGTTTTTTTCTTTATATTAGAAGCATTGCGTACTGGAATTTTTCAAATTTAACAGAAATTTTCGGCAGATATTAGCTTTTCTCACATCTCCTCGAGAATCATTTAACATAAATTTTTGGCCGATATTAGCTTTTCTCACCTCTCCTCGAGAATCGAGAAAATCTAAGAAAACAAGTACTCTGGTTTTGCTCATGGAGAGACGATCATCCTAAGACTCCGCCTGAGTTCACACCTGTAAACAGAAGGAACATGAAACTGAAAAAATGGGAAACTGGACACTGTTCACACAAAATAGGTAATTTTTTTTTCGAAAATGGGCAGTCCCAGCCTCTGCATCGACAGATGCATACTCACTCCATTTTTAAATATAAGATGTTTTAGATATTGCACATGTTATCTAAATGCATACTAAAATGAGTGAACAAACCACACTAAAATATATTTAGATATATTTATATATATATATATATGAATGTTGAAAGTGGCTAAAACATCTTATATTTAAAAACAAAGAGAATTCAACAAGTCAACAAGTACATTGTAGTAAACTCGATGAACACACGGACACGGGCACTCAGGGGATTCAGATTAAAGAATACAAGCTAGTTCTTGGCACATCTAAACTCGATCTAACAGAGTAGCACGACAGTTCAACTAGACTAGAACATAACCTAACAGGCTAACACGCAATTAAAACGGATCAAACAGACTAACATGGGGATTCCAGACAGGCAAACGTGCACGGATTTCACAGGGCTACTGGCGTAGGAGGGAGCAGTCAACGGACAGACTAGACAGAATGCTGCATATGCGTGCCCCGTGTGTCAACCGTAGAGGTGGGGGCAGTCGGGTTGGGAGTGTCCCGGCTGCCGGCAGTTAGCGCAGGCGTCGTAGCCGTTCCAGGCCGCGTAGGGGTCGTCGCGGCCGCCGGTGCGGGTGGGGCAGTCCCTGGGGTCGTGGCCCATCTTCCCGCAGGTCTCGCATAGGATGTGGGCGGTCTCGGTGGTGGCGCAGTCGTCGTCGGCGTGTCCGGCGCCGCCGCACACGCCGCAGCGGGCCTCGGTCGACCGTGCGTCGAAGCCGGCAGGGGTGGTGCAGAGGGACTCGAAGTGGCCGTCGCCGCCGCAGCGGGAGCACGGCGAGGCGGCGCAGTTGGGCCTGCGGTGGGTGCTGGCGCCGCACGCCGAGCATGGGACGGAAGTCATGATCGAGGGCGGAGGCTCAGGGGCAGCTAGCTAGCTATGGAGAAGAGTTCCGTGTTGTGTAGTTCTGTCTACAAGGGTGGCTTGCTGGTTGCCTTTTATCTTGGGCAAGCGAGGGAAGAAGATGCCGGAAAAGGAATCCAGGAACGAGCCTCACATGCTTCCTGCACCTTGATATCTTGGCCAAGCGTAACCAGATCAAATATGCATGCAGCTGCAGCTATGCTTGTCATCATCGCCCACTCAAGTACCTCCGTCATTCCGTCAATAATGCAGCAGGTCCTCTCTCGCTGCCTCCTTGCGGTTCAGAGTGTAGCATCGTCAGCTAGCCATCTTGCATAAGTCAAAGCTATCCTGATGATCGTCAGTTCGTCACCGGATCAAGACATTTGATGCACCATGTGCCCTCCCTTCCGTCGCATCAAGCAGGGACCTCAACAAACCAATCAGACTTCATCAACTGCATGCATGCATGCTTAGTCGATCATCTGTGTAAAGTTTAGACTATATCGTGAACTTTACCAATGTGTATAGATATTGGCTCAGTCCTAAAACGTTAATTGGGGTGTCATTTCAAATGTCTCTGGAGGTGCTATCCGTTTCAGTGGGTTTGGGTTGCCTTTACGCCCAATATATCATCGCTGAGACAAGAGTTCCTCTCGGAGCTTAATTGTCTGCATATAAGTTCTCGGACTTTGCCATTTCACGTTGGAGAGATTTCAACATCACTCTCAGCCAAGTGAGGGGAATGAACGACATTTCTTTGCCTGGTTGGCATTTTATTTCGATGCTATATATATCATCGAGAGTTCATATCAAGGAGACCGTCGACAGTCTATTCGCGTTAAGAGCAACTCTAGAAGATACCGGAAAATCTTGTACCAGATAAATCGTATCCGGTAAACTGGATACTGATTATCCGGTACGAGAAGGGCTGGGGCAGAACAGATCCAGAAAACTGGTACTGAATATTCAAACGGACAGTAAAACCGATTGTTCGTGCGAGAAATTTTACATAGTTGGATTCAAGACACTCAATTGGAGATCACAAATTATTTTTTCAAAACGGAGTTGAAATGGAACAGTTACACACTCTCACATTGTCGCAACATAACAACAAAAGTTAATAGGAAGTAAGTCATGGCTCACACATCTGGGAAGGAGAACAGGAAAATATTCATACGGTTTACACATCTGACATACATGAGATGGGGCAGAGAAGCACAGCAAAGTCGTCGACACTGTCCACAGCTCACACATTTAAAACAAAATACAACTAAAACACACACAGACACGCCTTATGCGTCTAATTAAAAACATGTCGTAGGATTGATTGATATACAGTGTCATTCTACTATATATAAAGGACGGAGGAATCCACTGCCTGTCATTGGTCCACGTCGCAGGCAAACCACACCCGTCAGATCGCCGAGATGGACGACCCAGATGGCTCCACGTCGCCCCCAAATCGCCCAGCACTGTAGCACCCGATTTTCTACCAATGGGGTGACGCCACGTCGCCCGGTACCCGGCCGGTCACCCCGCGCGCCCCCGGTCACCCTCTGCGCACGAACTTTGGCGCGACTTTTTTGCGAAAACCCCCCCGCAAAGGACCACAATGTAATTTGCAAAAACATGAAGGGTTTCCGTGCAAAACTGCCACCACTCCATCCCCCAGCTCTCTCTCCCGCGCACGTCCGCGGCGTCGCCGCCGGTGTGCACCTCCCCGCGCGCATCCAAGCACGCGGGCAGACGCGCCGTCGCCCCCGCTCACTCCTCGCCGCAGATCGCGTGCTGAGGTGTTGTATTGGCGACGAAATCGACGCCGCCTTGCCCGCCAACCGCCGCCGCGGATTTCTTCGTCGCCGGCAGCTCCGGCGACCTAATGGTCGGCCGCGCCGCCCCTGCATCTCGTCTGGGGCTCCTACGGTGGCTCCGCGCGGCCCCAGGTCTCGCGCGCGTGCGCCGCCGCGTAGGCGCGAGCTCGGCCGCGTCGGCCTCCACCGCCTGCTCTCCGCCGCTGACGTCAGCCCACGACGTCAGCGGCCGGACCCACATGTCGGCGTTTAGTTTTTTTTTTAAAGGTTCCCTGTAAATTCCAGAAAATTGTATAAACTTCTAAATTCAATATCTTCTTACCTATTAATCACAAAAAAAATGTTTTATATACCAAAATGTTCAGAAAATTGAGTTCTATCTATTTATGACAAATTCATGTATGTTCAAACAACTTTGAATCATTATTACGTAGAATAACTAAATCAACTATTTTGTGTATTATGGAGTAATATTTTATAGAAACTTGCCGTATGGAACCCATCTGTCAAACATTTCACACTTACAATAAATTCTGAAATTTGTAAAATTCAAATCTTCCAGGATAATGTAAATTACATATTAAAATTTGCAAGAAAATAAAACCTTCACACATATTGCATTCCCTGCATGATTAATCAACTTAAATTCGTGTTTAATTAGAAGAGCTAAAATCGCAAAATTGCTTGTGGAAATGACGTCTCTTACTCACTGCAACTCCATTTAAACTAATCTACATATCTCAGAGGTCTATTTCAATACTTTAATTTGTTATATCATCCATATTGTTTGCAATGTATCGACGCCGCTAAATTTAGCGGGCGAGAAAAATGGCAAATATATCAACATGAATATAAAAATAAATGTCGCCTATTTATGCCATAGGAACAGATTCTTCATTCGAATATTTTAAAATTTCAAGTGCATTTTAAATGTGAGCATTTAGCAGGCGCAAAAAAATTCAAATACGACGAACGTACTAACATGAATCCAAAAAAAAAACCGCTGGCTATTTATGCTGCCTTCAATAGTTTTTGACGAGTTCAGCGACTTTCTATCTATTCAAAAAAGGTACTCACTATCACAAAAATCCTATTTATTTATACATTATGAATGTATAGATATCACATAGCAAAACGCAAAAAAAAAATCACCATACAATTCCTACAGATTTACGCACAATAAGCTCACGGGCGCGGCGAAGTCCAAATACTCCTGATAATAAATTACAACAACTTTTATCATTTTAAATCACAACATATACAGTGAGCTTTACTAAATGATGGAATATAAGAGCTGCTTTTATTTAATTCCAACAACCATTTTTTTATGGCCCACAAAAGATAAAAAAATGTGAAATAATCCGATCATTCTTTAAGCAAAAGAAGAAGATACGAAAAAAAATACTGTTTAGGCAATGTTCCCATCCCTTTAACAAATGCTAATGGATTCATTTTTTTTACAATACTTCAAACATATCATAGCTCTCTTAATAATGAAAACATTTGTCCAAAAATCATAAACAATGTTTCAAATTTTAATAACAAAAATACCTGTCTAAAGAAAAAAAACACAAATGTTTGGAATATTATTTGAGCAAAACAAAAACAAAATAAGAGAAATGTGAAATGTGTAATATAACAATAATTTCAAATTGTACGTACGAAAAAAATGACAAATATATCAGCGTGCACAAAAAAAAACATTGAAATAAAATATGAGTGATCTAAAAACCATAAACAATGTTTCAAATTTTAATAACAAAAACACCTGTCTAAATAAAAAAAAACACAAATGTTTGGAATATTATTTGAGCAAAACAAAAAAAAAAGAGGAATGTGAAATATGTAATATAACAATAATTTCAAATTGTACGTCTGAAAAATATGACAAATATATCAACGTACACAAAAAAAAACATTGAAGCAAAATATGAAAACACTCACAAAAAAAAATACTAATTATGTCAAAGTATTTTCATGCAAAAAGGCTAACACATTTGAAATAAACGCTTAAAAAAATGCAATACATTCAAACATTTTAAATTGCTAGAAAATTAGAAACACTCTAAAATATATCTCACAAATTGCATTCACTCCAATTATGAAGTTGACACAAATTTTATGTTATATTTCAAAAATATGCAAAAATCCCAATTTTTAAAATACCTAAAAATACTCGATATAACAAATTGCTCCTTCTACGATAAAATATTAGTATCACAATTCTCACAAAAAAAAAATACATGCGAATTGTAAAATTGTTACAGAATTAAAAACACTCTAAAATATGTCTCACAAATTGCATTTACCTTCATTATGAAGTTAAAACAAAAGCAACACATTTAATCATTCAAAATTGTTAAAAAAAACAACACATTTAAGCAACCAGGTATATCGAGTTACCATATAAATTTATTTAAAATGCAACCATATTTGACAAATTTGCCAAGTATTTCAAAATACTGCACACGACAAATTCCGACGGAAATTAAGAAGGAAAAAAAACATATCAAAGCTTTCCAATCCAAATTTCAAAATTAATCCCTCCAGAAAAACTAAAATTCTTTCGAGTCCACGGGCGCGGCGGAGCCCGCGCTTAGTCCCCTAGTAGTTACTCAAAAGGTCGTGGCACCTGCAGAGACTAATTAAGAACTGAAAAATCTTTCATTTAAGATCGCATATACAGCATATCCCTTCAGGATCTGTTGAAGCCAACCAACATGATCACAGGGTTCTACTTGTACGTAGCCGTTTGTTCTTATCCTATCCCTGCAGCAGGATCTGTTGTAACGTGCTCTGCTAGGTGGTCCTTAGTGACACACCCTCCCTCTCTAGCTATCCTGACGATTAAAACATTAATATTATTTATGGCGCGTTTGGTAGCATACATCCACCTAGACCAAGCAGGTCAGCTGCAACGACCTCGTGTTTGGTAGCCCGTTTGTCGAGTTAGGCCTGGCCACCACGATTCTCAAAGCACCCTCGGGTCAGTCCCTGGTGGAACGGCCGAATCGGCCGTTTAGGTGGAGCCATGCCGAGTGGAGCACAAGCGTTGTGAAACCGCTGCAACTTCTGCACGCGTGGAAGCGCGACAGACGCGACTTTACCCCCACATCCACTCCTCTTTCTCACTGTCACCACCCTCTCACGTCCCATCAGTTCGTCTCACCGCCAAAAAACCCCCAATGGCCACTGCTCCTCCTCCTCCGCCACCGCCAGGCCAGGATCCCGCCGGCAAGCTTGGTCCGCCGCCGGGATTCCCTCCCCTTCTGATCGATGTTCCGGTGTACCCGTTGGAGAGGGGATTGACCGGCGCATGTAGGAGCGTGGCGGCACAAATTGACCCGGCGCGGTTGCCGTCGCTCAGTCGCCCTTCGCCGATAGTGCATCGGCCAAGCGGGGCGGTGATGTCGGCCGCGCAGACACGGCGGATAGCCGATTCTTCCAGGCAAGGCCAGACGTCGGCGTTGGCCGCGCATGCAGGTGGTAGTAGGCTGCCGCTCGGTCCGCCGCCGGAATTCCTCCCCCTTCTGGTCGACGTCCCGGTGTACCAGCACCCACTGCCCGTATGTACGGTGGCAATTACATCTGCGTCATGGCCACCGGCCTATTAGTTCTTGGACTTTGCCATTTCACGTTGGAGAGATTTCAACATCACTCTCGGCCAAGTGAGGGGAATACGACATTTTTTTCCCGGTTGGCCTTTTATTTCGATTCTATATATATCATTGAGAGTCCATACAGATGTTTATGGATGTCCGTTTCCAATAAGAAAAAGCAATGGAAACAGATAAAACAAGACATCCGTTTCTGATGTGAAAAAATCATATTAAACAAACAGTTTCTCGCCAGCTTCTCCAGGCTTCTACCAGCAATATAATTTTTTATTTCCAAAGTTACAACCGTACATGATATAACATTTCTCTCCACAAAGTTGTGTACAAACATTTACACAGCTAAGTCAAAGAAAGTGTGTAAAGAAAGTGTTAGTTCTTTATTCAAGTCGACTAAGTCAAAGGTTATATTACATAAAGTCGCACAAAAAGAAATTGTGGAACTTTTAGATGAAAGATAAATTAAACAACACATCAGTAATAACTAACTCGTTAATTTCTTAAAGCTAAGAATTTCTCGTTGTTGGACTTACAAGTAGAGATGTTATCTTATTTGATTCGAACTTACAAATTTATACATTAGATTCCTGCCGTTAACATGTAGTAGTAGGCAGCTAGCTATACAAAAGGTGTTAACTATACTTTTGTATGGGCTATAGCCAACTTATAGATAGACAACTATCGGGTACACCCACTAGTGGAAACATAGCCTTTCGTCCAGAGTCAAAATTGGCTCTAGTCCCGGTACTAGAG
This sequence comes from Poa pratensis, assembly GCA_947311845.1. Lineage (NCBI taxonomy): Eukaryota > Viridiplantae > Streptophyta > Magnoliopsida > Poales > Poaceae > Poa > Poa pratensis. Next base: position 36,442,608 of record CAMZMU010000111.1, on the reverse strand, counting down.
TGTGGGTCTAGTACCGGTTCAAAAGCTACGAGGCCGCGCAGGTCTTCTACCGGGTGGTAGGGGACCTCTAGTACCGGGCCGTAACACGAGACGGTACTAGAGGTCCGTGGCAGGGCAGCAGCATCGCGGGCCCACGCGAGCACCTCTTGCACGGGCTTGTCTAACGGCCCGGTACTAAAGGTCCCAAACCGTTTGCCTCCCAACCGTTCGCCTCCCGCCCACTTACGACCCGGTACTAAAGCTCCCAAACCGTTTGCCTCCCAACCGTTCGCCTCCCGCCCATGATTTTAACACACGGGACAACGCGATTTGCTACAGTGACCGCGGTCATTTCTGTTCGTCTCTCTCTCCTCTCTTTTTCGATCCCCATCCGATCCCCTCCACCATGAATCCACCACCGATCACTCGCTACGGGCAGGTGCTTGCACATGGCAACACCTATCTCAATGTCGTGTACACGAATGACAGCGCTAAGGTGCCGGGTTTTCTTTCCGATTTCGAGTATTGGCTTGACGAAGCTCGGGAGCAAGACAAGTTCATGGGCCTTGATCTCGAGTACACGGCCGATCAAAGAGATGTTGCTGTCATCCAACTTTGTTTCAAGAAACATGTCATGGTCTTCCAGTGGGCAAGGTAATATAAAAACTTGTCTTAGTTTTAAATTGGGGCTTATTTTCTTTGTTGATTAATAGGGATAGGAAAATTGCATAGGATAGCAATTCCTCTTTGATTGTAGTGAAAGAATTATGTATATTGTGCCGAAAAATACTTGTAAAATCTATCTTCTCCTGTATGTAGCAGCAGTGACATTCAACTTTGAAGTACCGGGAAAGGCAGATAAGTTATATTTGGCGATCTAAAACTTGTGGCGAAATGATTATCATGCCATATATATATATATATATATATATATATATATATATATATATGTTGAAACACCCTTGTAAGTGATAATGAATATTGTAAATTGACCTATAGTTTTGACATGATGTTACATCATTACGCTAGGTTAGTTATCTTTGATAAAAAATCATTGAATTCAGATTAAACGGTTTATCCTCCTTTAGAGGTAGGTCAAATTTAATATTTAGAATTATCTTCTGTTGATGTTTCTTCCTCTCATTTACTCACTCCATGTCACAATGTGCAACACTTTACAAACATGACATTGGTGAAACTTTCTCTATTATTTTCTATGAAAATGCTGCTAAGGATAAATTATGTTGTTGTAGGCATATGCGTTAACATGTTTAGTCCTCAGTAGTCAAAGTTAGAGATGTACGAATCTAAGTCTCTAGACTCTTAACCTATTCTGATCTTCACTCAATGGTTCTACACACCCGGACACATGTATTTACTGTTATGGAAAATTACTTGGCTTAGATAGCATAGTTCAAGACTGTTAATATGTCGTCAATTTTATTGTGCAATTGAAATGACATGTGCTTTTATGTTGATTTTGTTAATTCTGAGAAAGACATACACAATAGTCCAAATATATCTACTATACAAACCAAGCAATATCCGCGAAAACAACTCATAATAATTAAGTGTACGCTTTTCAGGTCCTTCGATTAAAAATAGTATTGCCACACCTTAGTTCGATAGTGAATGAAGCATATAAAGCGAGAATTTGTGGTGAGTTAACCCTGTATGAACCATTAAGTCAAAATATTTTATAATGTGAGGGACATTCCCATCGATAGTGTGTCGACTAATATTGCATTTTCATCAATTTGAAGGCTTGACACTTTGTGTTTCATTAAGTCGGAATATCCGTTTAGAAGCACATTTACATCCTCGTGAGAAGTGGTTGCTAAGTCATGTGTTTATCATTAAGACCGTAATTTCATTACTATGAAGGACGCTCCCATTGATAGTGTGAGTAATGTTGTGATTTCATTAATATTAAAATTCCATGACTCCAAAAGGCGTTTTGTGAGAGTGTTGGTCTGATGGCGGTCGAATAATTGTCATTTATGTGTACTAAATAATAGAATAATGTACATAGTCGGACTAATGTCGTGACTTCATTAATTTTCAAATTCGACGACTCCAACTTATGCAGATATTTTATACTACTTTGGTCAAGTATGATGGTAGTCGAATAAAAATTTCATTTATGTTTACTCAATCATATAAACAACGTACTCCCTTCATGCACAATAACCCTGTTTTCTAAATTTAATCAAAATCAAACTTTATAAATTTTCACCACATATACAGGAAAAATATCAACATCTGAAATACCAGTTCCTTATTATTAAAATGATCGTAAAATTAATTTCATATTATACAAATTTATTTAGAAATATATATGTATTTATTGGTACATATTTGGTCAAACTTTACAAAATATAGCTTTGACTATACTCAGAAGCATATGGTAAATAAAACAGAGAAATTTCTTACTGATCAGCTTAGCATTATTCTAAACAGTCCATATCCTATAACAGCCGCTACCCTTGGACACCACGTTTAGGTAGGGTTTTTTTTTTCCTCTTTTACTTCTAGCTACCGATCAGCTTAGAGGAAAAAAAGTTTAACCGATCAGCTTAGAGGAAAAAAAGTTTACCTTTCTTTTTTACCTTCTAGCTATCACGTTTTAGGAAGGTTAGCTAGTTGAGAACTTACCTATGGCAACATGGTCAGGAGGGTGGTTGTACCCTTAACCCACCAGAGTTCAAACCCCAGGTTTGACGCTGATGTTTCTCATTTAGGCGGAATATTTTTCAGTGGGAGACGACGTTTCCATCGACAGCGAGGGACCCGTGGCTCCATATGCAAGCATCCGGATAACTTCAGTGCACTTCTGATAAGAATAGAAACTATACATACCAGTTGCATCCGTCTTCGCCTCAAAGTAATCATCATATAGATTCACCCCTTCGAGAATACACATGAAGACATGCTTTGCCATCCGAAAGCAGGGACGAAAAATATGCAACGGATATGTTGGCCTTACGGGGTTGAAGTAATCCTTCGAAAGTTGGTAATGGTCATTTTCCCTGTCACGCATCAATGTCGTGGAAGTGTACTCTCGTTGAAGTTGTGGATGAGAGTTCTTGCGGCCACTCAAATGTCGCTATCATTGTCGGATGACTCATTCGATGTATCGATGAAAGTAGAGTAGAAGAACTCGTCCCTGCTGTCCATCTGCACAAAATCGACAATAAAAACATGCAAGGAAGGTTGGGTGCACTGGAGAAAGAAGGTCCCCATACCTGGTCTGGCTAGGCAATCCGTCGAACGACTTGGGTGCATTGGAGTTCGCCGCCGAGTCCGAGCCAAAGGCCGACACAACAGAGCTGTCCCGGCTGGTAGATTATTGTCCCATCTTCCCACAACGTCGGCGTGGGCATGGGCGATCTAATTTAGACGCTGACGTAGCCGGAGGAGAGGAGGACGGTGACATGTCGAGAGCTTCTCCAGGACTGGCAAAAGTGTCCCAGCGCGGGCCGGTAACCGGGTCCTGGGCGCCTTCGTGGAGACTATCTACCGCCGCGACATGTCCAGAGTCGACAGCGTCGACGATGGACCTGCGGGGCATCGACGAGGATGAGGGGCGCTCTCAGGATTGGGAAGGGGTGGGAGGTGGGGGGCTTGTGTGGCTGACGGTTGGGCTCGGGGCAGACAAGGGAGGACAAAGGGTAGACAGGGACGCTGTCCGTTTCGCCCCAAACGTGGACCAAACTTGGGCCAGGTTTGGGGCGAAACGGACATCTCCACCCTCACCGGTTCATTTGTGGTGGGCCGTTGAAACATGCTCCATGTCCGTTCGGATAGAAATGGACACGGTCCATCCATTTACGGTGGGCCGTTGGAGGTGCGCTTATGACTTTTCTTTTAAGGAAGCGTGTCGCGAGGGTCGAACGAAGTACTCTGCCTCAAGTACGACAGAACAAATGGTTTCTTTTTTACAGTACTAGCAAAATTGCTGTGTGTTGTACCAGGGTGATATATATATTTTTTTCGTAAGAAAACATTCGCAAAATCCAAATTTTACACCAAAGTTAATTGGCCTATGTAGAATAGTTTTATTTTTCTAACACAAAAATAGCTCGAAAGGTAAAAATATGTGTTGAAACATTCCTATCTTTGTGATAGGTTGATATAAATTTATATCATATGATATCTTGGTACACATTGTAGGTAGATGTACTAATTTCTTTTTTATTTCTATATATGCAGGGTTCACCATCACAATTAACTGTTTGCATGGTGTATTGAGCTCACATTTAGCTAGAATCTGATGTAATCTAGCTTTCTTTTGTTCTGACTGCATATTTGAATATTTTTGCCTCTTTTGTGCAAGTTATCTTGTCCTTTGTTCCGGCTTCAAATCAGCGCATTTTTTCCTTTCTTTAATTGATTTGTTTTGCTTATAAGCTTCACGGTGTTTTTTAATTTTCCCTACTTTTTTTCATCGGTCATGTGTGCATATAACTCTCTGTATCTGTATCTCTTTTCCTTCTTTGCTCCTTAACATCCTTGACTTGAGATTGCGACCCAAAGCGGTTTCCTGCATGAGAGGTTGCATAATATAAATGAAACTATTATTGAGATAAACTGGATATGATTGACACTAAATCAAGTATTTCAAATTTAAGAGCATACCTTGTCTAGAGACGAAGATTTAACATGATTCCCATGTCTCGCTTGTGCCAGAGCAGATATTGATTGGTATCTTATTGTTGTTACAGTGTTGTGTTAGGAAATTATTTTTGTCTAGAGACAAAGATTTAACATGCCGCCCATGTCGCGCTCTGCACCTGCTGTTAGTTAGTGGTATATTATTGTTACAATGTTGTGTCGGAAATTATTCTTTCAGTGTGCAACTAAGATAATCGTGAATGATGGTTTACCATCAGTTATATTAACCTCAATACATGTAGTAAAAGTTTAATATCTTGAGGTTTCATTACCTAAAAGTCACATATGCTTTTGTTGTTTGCATATGCATCACATGCCTTAAATTACACTAGATTTTCCCATGCATGCAATGCATCTTCCGATGATAGTTGTAGGAGGCTGGCTGGGCAGAGCAACTAATCTTTTTGACGGAAACAGCAGCGCTGCTTCATTTTGTATAGAAGAATAAAGAAGCAGAGCAACTAATCAATTCAGCGAGCAGCTACTTCATGAATCTGATTGTAAGAAGATAGTGTATACCTCGTACTTTCGAGACTACGGTCGTTGGATATACTTTTCCTCTTTCGAACAGGGCCAGATTGCAGCTAGTGCACGATACAGAAGGAAGATCAATTGGCCTGGTCATCCTGGGCTGGACCGGCCAGTGCATGGGCTAACAGCGTGAACAAGGGTGATGGGCTGGGCTGGGCAGTGCATGCGCTAAACATGAGAGCGAGCGTGGCGAACAGAACCGGGGAGCTGCGGCAACTCTATGTCGTGACAGCAATGGAGTTTACTTGGGATCCTCAGCGGTGGTGTTTGAAGGTATTTCTGGTCCTGCATGTTTGGAAGCTCTGGCTTGTAGAGAGGCCCTAGCTTTAGCGGATGATCTTGGTTTATCAAGACTTTTTGTGGCTTCGGACTGCAAGTCGGTGGTGATGGAAATAGCCGAGGGAAGTAGAGGAAGACATGGTGCAATCATAACTGAAATTACAGCGAGGGCTTACCATTTTGAGGACTGTAGTTTCGTGCACGAAAGTAGAACCTCAAATTTTGAAGCTCACAACCTAGGCAAGCATACTATTTCGTTGGGAGTTGGTCGCCACTTGTGGTTAGGAACTCCTTATTCTATCAATGTGCCTGTAAACATTCTAATTGATCAATAAAGCTTGGCTGGTTTGTCTAAAAAAAAAAAGACGGGAAAAAATGAACCGGTATGTAACTTATGGTGGCAGTGTTGGGTAATTGTTATTCAACTTTAGGGGTAATTTTCATGACGCACCACAATAAACCTTTCTCAGTTTATTATCTATACATCTATACAATATAAAAAGAGCGAGAGGGGGGCAGATCCAAGGAATCCGAGCCATCCAACTAGCATCCAACGCTCGAGCTATCGTCCGTGATTAGCGGTAAAACACTCTGAGACGGACAATCCGATCAAACCGCTAAATCGCATCCCGTAGCTACCCAACGCCCACGACCATCCCTGAACCGTTCACCCCAAGAAACACAACATCACCATCGTCGCCGCCACCGCCCACCCGTCAAGCCCGCCGTCACAGCCATCCAGCCACCATCGCCGCGTCCGCCAAGAGCGCCAACGTCTGGCCCAAGATCCCGCAAGAGAGCCGCGATGGCATGCACGGCAGCCCGCCGCGCCCTAAATGCCGGCACGCGCAGCCGCCGGCCTGCCCGTCCCCTGCACCGGCCAGCCGAGGCAGTGGGTCGCCCTGCACGCCGGAACACCGGCACGCGAAGCCACCACCCTGCACATCCCCTTCACCGGCCAGCCGCTGCAGTGGGTCGCCCTGCACGCTGGAACACCGCCCCCCATCCCGCGAAGCCGCGGTCCTGGACGTCGTCTGAACCGGCCCGCCGCTGAGGTAGGTTGCCCTGCAAGCCGGAACGCCGACACACGCGCCGTCTTGGACGTCACCTGCTGCTGGTGGGGTGTCAAGGTTGACAAGGACGCACGCGGTCTGGATTCCATGTCCGCCTGAATTTGTTTTGGGCTTTATATTTCTTTGCCTGAGCTGCAGGATGTCCTCCTACCTGCCGTGTTCCTCACTTCTCTGGTACGTCACCGCTATCTCCTCGCCTCGAGTCCTTGATTCACTGGTGATTTTGTTCCTACTTTGTTTATGTAGGGTATGAATTGCAGGACAGTGGCGTTTGTCTTCAGTGCAGGTTATGATACCATGGTACTATTATTGATTCACTTTCAATTTTTGATTGCTCTTCAGAATATGTGTTTGGAGTCTGTCTTCCTATTTCTCTGGCAGTAGGTTGGACGTTTAAGCTTGTGCAGGGAGGCATGAATCTCAATCTCCACGCATGGCTTAGTTTTTTGATTATTGCTTATTAGGGAGGCATGAATCTCAATCTCTGGCAGTAGCTACTTTTTACTTGCTTCGGAGAACTGTATTTCTTTCCTATATTTATAAAGTGAACACTGTATTTTCTGAATAGGAAATGATGGAGTGTCCCGTTTGCTTCAAGCTGCTCGAGGAGCATGTCATCGGTGATCCATACCAGCTTTGTTCAGCGGCACACATCTGCCATGAACGCTAACATCACGCACGATGTATAAGTTTGGAATTGTATGTAACATGGTCATTGATCATTGATTTATATCGACTTCTAAACTGATGAAATATTTGAGTTTAGCATTATATTTTAGCGAAGGCACCACTGTGCAAAATCCTTGGGTTTAATCAAAGAAAGTATGTTTTTTGCGTTGCATTGTTCATGCGTACATTGTGAGTTAAGAATTAGACTGAAACTACGATATCACTCAGTATCCTACTATTCTCGAGTCTACATCACTGAAGACGCGCATTGCGCGTGCCAGATTACTAGTTAGGTAAAGAAATACAGTAGGTTTCGAAAGATATATAGTTATAGTAGATATTACTGGCAGTGACAGACACAGCGCCGCCTGGCTAGTTGCCTGGGCTTCTGCCCGGCTAGAGTTGTGTATTTCCATGGCTATTTGACAAAGATTAGCACCCTCAAGTTTATTGTGTGCCCAGGCTTTAAAATGTTTTTGGGTCCACTAATGATTATTGTACTCTCTCCGTTCACTATCATAAAATATTTTAACTTTTCTCGAGAATGTATAGATTCACTCTTCTTATGCATTTTGAAACATCTTGGAGGGAGGGAGTGGTTCAAAATTTTGGACAGCGGCGAGGCGCCGGTCACTCGCGTGCATCGTTGCATGACCGGGGCGCAGGTTGAACGGTCCTTAAATCCAACGATTCGAAAAGCAAATCGCCCCGACGGAGAAACTAGACAATACTAATTCCGATAGTCCTAAAGTAGTTCTGCTCTGATCTTGACTCACTCTCGAATGAACATTCGGCGCGTGGATTACTATTACTAGATGAGTGAGGCGAGGTGCTGCAGCGCTCGCGGCACCGGCGGCGCGTGGACGTGGACGACGCCCTCCAGCGCCTGCACGACCTGCGCCATGGTCGGGCGGTGCGCCTCCTGGTCCTGGATGCACCAGCAGGCCACCCTGCACGCCCGCTCCAGCTCCTCCTCCCTCACGTCGCCACCGAGCCGCGGGTCAGCAACGGCGCCCACTTCCCCTCGCACGACCTTCTCCGCAGCCCACACGGGAAAGAACGTTGACGCCGCCGCCTCCACCTCACCGCCGTCACTGCCATGCCCACCATGCCTGTAGTACCCCTCGGAGTTTCTCCGTCCGGAGATGAGCTCGAAGAGCACCATCCCGTAGCTGTACACGTCCGCCTTGGCGCTGATGGGCTGACCGGAGATCCACTCGGGCGCCAGGTACCCGATGGTGCCCCGCATCGTGGTCAGGGCGCGGCTGAAGTCCCTCCTGACCAGCTTGGCCATCCCGAAGTCGGCGATCCTCGGTGACATGCCCTCGTCCAGCAGTATGTTCTCCGGCTTGATGTCACAGTGGATGATGCACTCGCGGCAGCCGTCGTGCAGGTACGCCAGCCCTCTCGCGACGCCGAGCATGATGCCGTAGCGGTCGCTCCAGCTCAGGCACGAGCCGCTGCTGGTGTCGGCGCCGAAGAGGGAGGCGTCGAGGGAGCCGTTGGGCATGTACTCGTAGACGAGCATCATGACGTCGTCGCCCGCGGAGCAGAAGCCGAGGAGCCGGACGAGGTTCACGTGCTGGATGTTCCCCAGCGTGCTCACCTCCGTCCGGAACTGCTTGTCGCCCTGCCGGAGACCTTCCAGCTTCTTCACGGCCACTTGTTGGGTCGTCGTCGTGGTAGGGTCTCCCTTGTGCTTCTGCTTCAGGACGCCGCGGTAAACCGAGCCGAAGCCACCGCCGCCCAGCCGGTCCGAGAAGTTCTTCGTGGCGGCGCGGAGGTCGCCGTAGCTGTACACGGCCAGGGAGCTGGAGCCCTTCTCGACTGACATGCTCCTGCGGGCAAGGACAATTCTCCAGGCTAGTACTAGCGACGCGCCCAATGCTGTAACACCAGCCAATGCGATGCCAAGAACAAGCCATAACGTCCTCCCCTCTTTCTTCCCGTCTGCGCTGCGTAAATCTCGCAGTCCTGATTCTGAAAGCCGGAGATACATGCCTGACCCGGAGCTGCCGGAGTCCGTGTGGAGCTGCTCAAGGTTGCGGAATTCGCCGTGCCAGACGGTGCACCCGCCGGAGAAGGTGTAGGCCTGGCAACTGGCAAGAGCAGTTCTTTAGGCAAGCAAACGCGCACTCTGCTTCGCTCTGCGCGGCGCCCACAACAAAGGAGTCGTCTGGGAGCTTCACATCATCGAGCACAAGGAACCCATCCGTGGTCGACCCGTTGCGCGCGCAGGTGAGAGGCGAGCTCCGGCGGCAGCCACCGCTCCAGTCGCTGAGCGCCCAGTCCCCCACCGACGCCGGGGCGAACCCGGGCGGGCAACTGCAGGGCGGCTGGTTCCTCTGGTCGCAGACGCCGAAGGCGCCGCAGAGCGCGTACACGTCGCACTGCACGGTGGGCGCCGCCCAGAAGAAATTCCAGCTCTGGCTGGCGGGCACCCAGATGTACTGCTTGATCTGGCCGTTGAGGTCGAGCACCATGCGCGTGATGGTGGCGTTGTCGTAGAGCACGTGGGTGACGCGGCGGTACGCCGGCGTCTCGACGTACGTCTGGTTGAAGAGGACGTTGTTGGTCGCGTCCGGCACCCCGGCGAAGACGTGGCCCGTCCAGACGCCGCTCCGCCAGTACGTGCGGGACCGGTTCCAGAGGAAGAAGAACTCGCTGCTGCCGTTGGGGTCCACCGTGTCCGAGAACATCCCGGGCGCAGGGTCCTGGCGTTCCGCCAGGACGTCAGCGTCTGGTATGTTAGAGTAGATTGTGCATATTGTATTTTGCCCATATGTTAGGGGCCTTCCTGCATATTCACCTGTACATGTACTATATATATGTGGCCTTTGGCCCCCTGGTAATACAAGCTGACTATTACCCTAACATGTTATCAGAGCGAAGTTAGAACTTTTTTTTTCTCCACGTCCGTGTCGCCGACGCCGTCGCGCCCCCGGCTCTTTGCCGCCGCGCCTCGGCCGCTGCCGCCGTTGTCAGCCTTCTCTCCGCCCGTCGTTCTCTTCCCCGCACGCGCTCGTGCGTGCAAGCTGCCGCCGGGTCGTCTTCCGCCGCCGGGTCGTCTTCAGTCGCCCGCCTCCGGCCCATCTCCAGTCGCCGCCGGGTCCATCTCCGGGCCGCCGCCGGATCGATCCTTGCTGCCGTAGGCCGGCCGTCGCCCTCACGCGCTGGTTCCCGTCGCCGTCCGTTCCTGGTGGCCGCCGTCGTCGGCCGCACAACTGCTCCCGTCGTGGATCGATCCTTGCTGCTCCCGATCCCATCAGCAGATCGATCCCATCTGCTGCTCTCTCCTGGTGGGCTGCTCCGATCTGCTGCTCTCCTTGATCTACGATCTGCTGGTTCTGCTGCGATTTGGTGCGCTGTGACAACTTGATCTGGATTCTCTCTCCTGTCTTAAAAAAAAAAAAAAAAAAAAAAAAAAAAAAAAGAGAGAGATGTCTACCTCGTCGGGCTATGTTGCGATTCCTCGCTGCCCGATTATCTTTGATGGAGCGAATTACCCTGATTTCGCTAACTTCATGCGCGTCCACATGCGCGGTCTTCGTCTGTGGGGTGTGCTTTCTGGCGAGGTCCCTGTCCGCCCCACCCCGTTGCTCCTTCGGTGCCTGTTGCACCGACGCCTACTGCCCTTGCCTCTGATGCTTCTCAGGAGGACAAGGATTCCGCCACTCGTGCTGATGCTATTGCTCTGACTGCTTATGACCGGCAGGTCCAGGACCATTCTGCTGCTGTTGCGACATACCGGCAGGATCTGACTGCCTACTCTCAGTGGATAGATGAGGATGCTCGTGCTGCTGCTGTTCTGACTTCCAGTGTCCTGCCTCAGTATGCTGCTGAGTTTATGGCTCTTCCCACTGCTGCTGCTCAGTGGGCCTTTCTTCGTCAGCGTTATCAGCCGTCTGGGGATGCTCTTTACCTGTCTGTGGTCCGCCAGGAGCATGCCCTTCAGCAGGGCGATTTGACTATTGATGAGTTCTACACTCAGAGTGCTGCTATTTGGCGTCAGCTTGATTCTCTTCGTACGCCTGTGTGTGCCACCTGTCCCTGCTGCTTGATTGTTCGCGCCGACCTGGAGTTTCAGCGCGTCTTTGAGTTCTTGTCGCGGCTCCGCAAGGAGTTTGAGCCACGCCGTGCACAGCTACATGCCCGTGGTCGTGTTCCGCTCTCTGAGGTCCTGTCTGAGCTTCGTGCTGAGGAGACTCGTCTTCGTGGTGCTGGTCTTCTGGAGGTTCCCTCTGTTCTTGCTGCTCGTGGTCCTCCTGCGCCGTCTGCTCGTGGTCCTGCTCCGCCACAGCCTCCGTCGCGGTCTTCAGTACCGCCGATACTACCTACTCCTCAGGTCCAGGGTCAGAGTCAGCCCCCGCAGTCTCGTGGTTCTCGTGGTCCTTGCACCTACTGTGGCAAGCCTGGCCATGATGTTTCTGGCTGCTGGCAGAGGGATCCCAGCTTACGTCAGCAGTATCTTGCTCGTCGGAGGACTGGTTCTTCAGGATCTTCAGGCTCTTCAGGTTCTTCTGCTGCTGCACTGTCTGATCAGGACATTATCCGTGGTCTTCGTGGTCTGCTTGCTGCTTCAGGCTCTTCCTTGCCGGGTACTGCTGGTTCTGTGTCTGGTTCTTCTGGCAACACGCGACCACCACCTTCTACACAATCAGGTATGTCATCCCCGTGGTATCTGGATTCTGGAGCTTCTTTTCATATGACTTCTGCGTCTTCTATTCTTTCTGCTCTTCGCTCTCTTATTTCTCCTGTTCGTGTCATCACGGCTGATGGTACCTCTCTTCCTGTTTCTAGTCGAGGCACCCTCTCTACTTCATCTTTCTCTGTTCCTGATGTTTCTCATGTCCCTAGCCTTAAGATGAACTTGTTTTCTGCTAGTCAGCTTACTGATTCTGGTTGTCGCGTCATTCTTGACGCTGATTCTTGTGCTGTTCAGGACCGTCGGACTCAGGCCCTGGTTGGAGCTGGCCCTCGTAGTCTTCAGTCTCCGGGGCTCTGGGAGTTAGACTGGCTTCGTGTTCCTTCCGCTGCTACTTCATCTGCCAGTTCTCCTGCGGTTGCTGCTTCTGTCACTGGCTCTTTCCAGCAGTGGCATCATCGGCTGGGTCACCTTTGTGGCTCCCGTTTATCGTCATTAGTTCGTCGAGGTCTTCTAGGGTCTGTTTCAGGAGATGTGTCTTTACATTCATGTCAGGGTTGTAGGTTAGGTAAACAGATTCAGCTTCCCTATCCTACTAGTGCGTCTGTATCTCAGCGACCTTTTGATTTAGTTCATTCAGATGTTTGGGGTCCGGCTCCCCTTCAGTCAAAGGGGGGTCATCGATACTATATTTTGTTCATTGATGATTTTTCTCGGTACACCTGGTTATTTTTTATGCGCTCTCGCAGTGAGGTTCTCTCCATTTATAAGCGCTTTGTTGCCATGGTTCGTACTCAGTATTCCACGCCTATTCGTGTCTTTCGTGCTGATTCTGCAGGTGAGTATATCTCTCAGCACCTGCGTGGTGTTCTTGCTGAGGAGGGTACCCTTGCTCAGTTTTCGTGTCCCGGTGCCCATGCTCAAAATGGTGTCGCCGAACGTAAGCATCGTCATATTCTTGAGACTGCCCGTGCTATGATGATTGCTTCCTCTCTTCCGCCACATTTCTGGGCTGAGGCTGTCGCTACATCGACTTACCTCATTAACATTCAGCCCTCTGCTGCCCTTCAAGGTGGCATTCCTCTCGAGCGTCTTTCTGGTACCTCTCCAGATTACTCGGCTCTTCGTTTGTTTGGTTGCGCTTGCTATGTTCTTCTTCCTCCCCGCGAACGCACCAAACTGACCGCTCAGTCTGCTGAGTGTGTTTTCCTTGGGTACAGTGATGAGCATAAGGGCTACCGCTGTTGGGACCCTGTTGCTCGTCGGATGCGCATCTCTCGTGATGTCACGTTTGATGAGACGCGCTCCTTCTATCCTCGCCATACCTCTGGCACTTATCCGGTGGATGATATTTCTTTTCTCCTTTTTCCGGATTCACCTCCTGCTGTCTCTTCCCCATCTCCTAGTTCTCCATCTTCTACACCTGGTGCGCTCCTCCATCTTCGGAGCCATCCTCTCCTCCGTCTAGTACCCCTAGTACTCCTCGTTCTCCTGCCTCGGCTCCTCCTTCTCCTATTCCTTCTTCCTCTTCTTCGGCTCCTCCTTCTTCCTCTTCTTCTGATGAGTCATCTTCTGCTGATGAGCCTTCCCATTCACGGCCTGTTCGTCAGCGTCGTCCTCCAGACCGTTATACTCCTAGTAAGTATGGTCTTTCTGTTGTCTCCGAGCCGACTTCTTATCGGGATGCTGAGCGTCATCCTGAGTGGCAGCTGGCCATGGCTGAGGAGATTGCTGCGCTTGAGCGCACTGGCACCTGGGATCTTGTTTCTCCCCCTTCAGGTGTTCGTCCTATCACGTGTAAGTGGGTCTATAAAATTAAGACCCGCTCTGATGGATCTCTCGAGCGCTATAAAGCGCGTCTTGTGGCTCGTGGCTTTCAGCAGGAGCACGGCCGAGACTATGACGAGACTTTTGCTCCTGTCGCTCATATGACCACTGTTCGTACTCTTCTTGCTGTTGCTTCTGTTCGACGCTGGTCTGTATCCCAGCTTGATGTTCAGAATGCTTTTCTTAATGGCGAGTTGAGTGAGGAGGTTTACATGCAGCCTCCTCCTGGGTATTCTGTTCCCGATGGGATGGTTTGTCGTCTTCGACGATCCTTATATGGTCTCAAACAGGCCCCTCGTGCCTGGTTTGAGCGTTTCTCCTCTGTGGTTATTGCCGCTGGCTTCTCTCCCAGTGCTCATGATCCAGCACTGTTTGTCTACACCTCTTCTCGGTGTCGGACCTTGTTGCTTCTCTATGTTGATGACATGATCATCACTGGTGATAACCCTGAGCACATTGCCTTTGTTAAGGCACGTCTACGTGAGCAGTTTCTCATGTCTGATCTTGGTCCTCTTCGCTACTTTCTTGGGATTGAGGTTTCTTCTACAGCCGATGGCTTCTTTATCTCCCAGGAAAAGTATATTCAGGATCTTCTTTCTCGGGCTGATCTTAGTGATGAGCGTACCGTTGAGACTCCTATGGAGCTTAATGTTAAGCTTCGATCCACTGATGGTGAGCCTCTTTCTGATCCCACACGTTATCGCCATCTTGTTGGGAGTCTTGTTTATCTCGCTGTCACTCGCCCTGATATCTCTTATCCCGTCCATATTCTGAGTCAGTTTGTCTCAGCTCCTACCACCGTTCACTATAGTCATCTCCTCCGTGTCCTTCGTTATCTTCGTGGCACGATTACTCGTCGTCTTTTCTTCCCTAGTTCCAGCTCTCTCCAGCTCCAGTGTTACTCGGATGCCACGTGGGCGAGTGATCCTACGGATCGTCGTTCACTTTCTGCTTACTGTGTGTTTCTTGGTGGTTCGCTTGTTGCTTGGAAGACGAAGAAACAGGTTGCGGTTTCCCGTTCGAGTGTTGAGGCTGAGCTGCGGGCTATGGCTTCGTTGATTGCTGAGGTGACCTGGTTACGGTGGTTGCTTGCAGATTTTGGGGTCTCTGTTACGACACCCACTCCTCTTTTGTGTGACAGTACAGGTGCTATCAGTATTGCACGTGATCCGGTCAAGCATGAGCTGACCAAGCATATTGGTGTTGATGCTTTCTATACACGTGCTCAGGTGCAGGATCAGGTTGTTGCGCTTCACTATGTGCCTTCAGATTTGCAGCTGGCAGATTTCTTTACAAAGGCACAAACTCGAGCGCAACATGACTTCTTACTCTCCAAACTCAGTGTTGTGGATCCACCCTGAGTTTGAGGGGGGGTGTTAGAGTAGATTGTGCATATTGTATTTTGCCCATATGTTAGGGGCCTTCCTGCATATTCACCTGTACATGTACTATATATATGTGGCCTTTGGCCCCCTGGTAATACAAGCTGACTATTACCCTAACATGGTACTCGCCGGTGAGCTTGTTCTCCCCGAGCCACGCGTCGGGCACCTGCGTGTCCGTCGGGTGGTCGAAGCTCTGCCACAGCACGTTGGAGGCGTTCCCGCCGTCCACGAGGACCAGGTTGCCGTTGTCGCGGATCACCGCGGTGTTGTTCGACCCCGGCGCCGACGACGACAGGTTTGACGACCACACGACGGCTGGCGCGGACGACGACGGGCTGGCGACGAGACCGACGAGCTCGAGGTTGCCGTCGTCGGCGGACACCCGGAGCTCGGCGGAGGCGACGTCGGAGAGGGGAGTGGCGCGGTTGCCGACCCAGATGACGGTCTGGACGGGGATGTTTTTGTACCAGATCCCGAGGTAGAACCTGCCGGAGCTGCGAGCGGGGCTGAAAAGGCCGACCTCGAACTTGCCCTGCGACGAGACGATCGCGTCGTTGCCCCGCAGCGGCCGCCTCGCCGAGGCAGCGTCTGCCGTCGCCGCTGCGCCCGGCCCAGGAGTGAAGCTCAAAGCAAGGACTGCAAACGTGGCAATGATCAGCAACATGATCGAGGCCTCGAGCTAGATGCTCAGGCTGCGAGTAGAGAGAGACAATCGAATTTGCAGGCAATTGAATAACACGGATGCTCTCGAGATCGACACATATATGTAGATTCGCGTGCGGACGCAGTCGTTCAGGGTGCAAAGAACGCGTTCGGCGCGACCGTTTTGTTGCGAAGTGTAGGGGCAAGTGAGATGAAAAGTCGTGCCATGTGTGGTGAGGAGAGTGCGAACAGCCAGGTTGTCGAACTCCTTCCCGTTGTCCGTTTGTAATCGCGAGAATGGGACGCCCAAACTGCGTGGAGACATAGGAATAAAACGCGGTAAGAGTGGCGATAGTATCGGACTTGCGACGCAACGGAATGGTCCACACATAATGCGAAAAATCATCAAGGATGACAAGATAGTATAGATAGCCCGTATTACTTGCAACTGGAGAGGTCCATACATCACTGTGAATTAATTCAAAGGGATAGGAAGCAACATGAGAAGAAGCGCTAAAGGGAAGCCTAGCATGTTTGCCAAGGCGACAAGCGTGACAAGAGTGATCATCGATCTTATTACACGTTAATGAAAAACTCCTAAGTATATGACGAAGAGTGGTGGGGTTGGGATGTCCCAAGCGAGCATGCCAAAGGTCCACACCGGTGGCGAGGGCGACGGGGGCGGCTGAGGAGGTGGAGGCTGTGGAGTGGACCGGGTAGAGATCGCCGGGGCTGTCACATCGGTGGAGCACCATCCTGGTACGGGAATCCTTAACAGAGAAACGAAACATGTCAAATTCGACAGTGATAGGATTTTCACGTGTAAAACGTTTAACGGAAACAAGATTTATAATAAGATCGGGCAAGAGGACAAGGGAACCGGGATAGCTGGGAACGGGGACAAACAGTGAATGCACCGCCAGGCAGTGTGGCGTTGAACTGGTCCGTCGCTTGAGCGGCGGCGGAGTAGTCCTCCAGGTGACGTTGTACGGCCGGTATACTGATTTGGTTGGCCCGCGCTCGTTTTCAAGCTTTCATGACTGTGGTCCGTGCAGGTAGAAAGAACAGCAGCGCGCCTGGGGTCAGTTTATTTATTCATTGGTTGGAGAAAATGCATGGTAAGCTAGGAGGGATTTGGTTTTCTCGTTAACCTTTTGGGCTGAGCGTTCATATCATTGTTCTTTTTACGCCTATCATAGCGCGTGTGAAAACGGCTGCGTCATGTCGTCAGTCTTTCAATTTCTTCCTAAAGTATCTTTTAGCAAGATCTCATGGCGATTCGTCAATCTCAAGACCTGATCTGCTCAGTGTCTCGGAGGTGCTCATAGAGGTAGGGTGTGCGTGCGTGCGTTCATAGGGGTGAGTGTATGCGCGCGTATGTGCGTCTGCGTTGTACCGTGTTTTGAAAAAAAAAAGTTAGCTAGCTTCGTACAGTCCGCGGACGATGGTCTTTTTTTTTAAAACATGCGGACGCTGGTCCCTTTTTTTTCTGCAGCTATCGTTCCAGGCAGGTAGCATGTTCCGGCTGGTTTTTTAAACGGACAATATGTTATCGTGTCAAACGCATTAACAGGACTACTAATATTTCATTAAATTCTAACCACATATTTTAGATCTAATAACTAAAATTAATGTAGATAATGTGGATTAACGTGGTGGCTTTATTAGACAAGTTATTTTGCTTTTAGTAGATAATAGATATAATATAATATAATATAATAGATAGATAAGTTCATATCTTGTCGTGCCTTTTGCGTTCCATCTATCTTGTATTAGGTCTATGAATAATATGGAAATTTTCGTGCTGAAACTTCTCCACACGCGTGAGTCCTAACTTACATCTTTCTTTTTCTATTGTTATTTATATTATATCTTCCATTCCAACTTGTAACTGTTCTTTCTACCTATAATGCAGTGGCAGAGCTCTAGCCGGTTACTTTTGAAAAAAAAACCTTCATTTCTAGAAAAAATAAAGTTTATATGTGGACTTTGTTGCCACGACGCGAATTTTTCTTAAACTTGTGTGGTATCTCCGAACTGGTCACAAAGTTAAACTCGTGTGGTATCTCCGAACTGGTCACAAAGATTGGCGACATTTGGAAACTCAGGACTATTTTGTACTCGACAAAGATTTGGTTTCCTGTAGTTTCTAGGTTTTTGACGAGCTGATGAGAAACGACAGGAGGCTCGACGGTTCATCGTGAAATGGAGAAATAAGAGCAAGTACATGTTGGAAACTCGGGATACACTATAAAGTGTAGTTGTCGAAGAATCGATCTTAAGGGGATGCCTTGCAAGCATATCCTCCATGTATTGAAGTTCTTAAATATTATCTGAAATATCAAAGTGTTGTAGTACTTCGACGCATCTAAAAACCAAGCTATGGCTTGTCCGCAAGGCAAACGAGCATATCCACCAAAGTCGCACCTAAGAAAGACACGCAAGTTCTAGCAAAAGATGACACCCCCTCAAAAAGGGTACTCCCTCCAATTGGTAATGATTGACACTGATTTGTCTAAATACGGATATATATAGACCTATTTTAATGTAGTACATCCATATTTTAACAAATTTATGTCAACCCATTTCCGATCGGAGGGAATCGAAGGTTTCGATGAGAGAAAAAAACAGCAAGGTGTGCAAGCAAAGCTTCAAGGCATAAGAACATCTCCACCGGCACCCCTAGTTGACCCCAAAGCAAATTTGACGTGCCGTGGAAAAAAAAACCCACTCCGGTAAATTATCCGACACCCCCGGAAGACCCTTCATACTTAGGGGCCTTTAAAGTGTGTCGGACATTGTCCGGTCAAAGCCTCGTTCATGCAACCCCACCTGGCAGTATCTCTTCTCATCTTTCTCTATTTTTTCCATATCTCGCGTGCGGCACCGAGCGCGCAAACCTAACTCTAGGCCATCTCCCGCTCGCCTTCCGCGCTAGGGGCACCACACCGTTGACTTCCTTCGTCTCCTGCAAGCACGTCACCCGGAGGAGCACAGAAGCCGCCTCGACGACCTCGGCTTCAACCTACGGCCGGGTGCACGGTGTTGTTGTTCCCGTCAGCTCGCACTTCTCCAAGCCAGTCCGTCATGTCCTGTAGGTATGCTGTCGTCGACTATGACCGACAAGGTCATCTTCCTCCTGCGGCCGGGTGCACGGTGCCGTCGCTGACTACGTCTGGAACCGGAAGGATTCAAGATAAAGCGCAAGAGAGGAGCCAAGAGGAGCAGTTGGCCTCACGGGAGCGGCCTCGGATGGAGCGGGAGCGGCCTCAGGATGCACACGGCCAGCAAGGTGGCCGTGTACAAGGTGTGCTGGAAGGGCGCACGCTCTCAACTCCACTGGGCACGCTGCCGGCTGCTCCGGCGATGCACGCCACCGTCGTTGCTCCCGCCAGCTCGAGAATTGGAGGAACCGCGTCCTTCCACACAGCTCGGCCAGGTCCAGGTCAGACAGCTCGAGAATGGGACATGAACCGGGTAGGAGACGGCCTCGCCGCTGTCGGGCCTGCTCTTGGTCATGTGCATCGTGCTCTTGCCATCCGGCACGTCCTGCCTGCCCGCATCCTTGCGTGGTGTTCGTGGTGGTTCTTCGAAGTCCAAGTTAGTAGGCAACCAGCTGACTCCCCTGCGTGGTATGGTTGCAGTGGTCGCTGAAGCTAAGGGCGGGCAACAGCAGCTACCGTCGGGGACGCGCTGCGAGCGCTCGCAAGGCTCGGCGCGCCCTAGCGGTTGGAGACTGGAGCTGCGCGGCGCCCAGTTGTGGCTTTCGACTTGTGAGGATTCAGAGGAACGATGTCCAGGTTCTTAGAAAATTCAGATCATAACCTTGGTATACAGTATACACTCGTACGATTCTTTGCTAGCTAATTTTTCTGGCGCTGCCGATGTACAAGTGTACTACTAGCTGATTTTGCTAATTTTACTAGTGTACAGCGTGCGCTCGGGCCATCCTGCCCTTCTCAACAACAAGAGTAAGCACATGATTCTCCTGCCTAACAGTGACGAGCCGTGAGCAGTAGATCGACCAAACCCAAAAGTATCTACGACCACATCCTGCCATCTTGGGTCAGCATAGCTAGCTAGTCAGGGACGCATTGGAACTAGTCAGAAACACCAATCCTTTTCTCCAGCGACTGCACCTTCTTCCGTCTGCCTAACAGCGGTAGATTGAATTTTCTCGTTGAAATTTTCATTGGACCCTATATATCATGCTTCAGAAAAATTGGCGTTTTGTGAAACGTATATCGTTACCCACTGATATATGTTGACGAACTGGACTCCAGGGCACATCATTTCCTGTCTAACAGGGAAGAGCCCTGACCACACGACAATCTTTGGAAATCTTGTGTCAGCAGTCAGCACAGCTAGCCAGTCAGCCACGCTTTGGGACTAGTCAGACACAGCAATCCATCTCCAAAACCCCAATACAGTCTTGCCTACTCCCAGTCCCTCCGGCGACTACACATCTCTTCTCCATCGGCTCAAGTATCATCAGGTGTCTTTACTCTGCTACTTCATCCGTCCGCGGTTCATCTCAAGTATCACCAGGTGAGACGCCCATCTCAAGTAACTCACGCTATGGCTTCCTCCTTATGCACTAATCTTTACTTATTTATTACAGTAGTTTCCGTTGAAGCACGTACCATGGGTCCTGCCGTTGGCTTCTTCCTCCTGCTTGCGGCTGCAGCACCGCTGCTCTTGGCGGCACAAAGCTTGGAGTATAATTCCACGGCCAAACCCTCAACAGTTTGGATAAACAAAAAAGTTCTCATACAAGGCTACAGCAGCAGCGTCATCCGTGTTGATGTACCTCACTCCAACTCCCAAATTTACACCGAGGCAGGTTTCTTGTGTGCCTCCTCTACAGACCCATGCGACGAGTACCTCTTCGCGGTATCCATTGGCAACCCAGGCACTCTGCAGATTACCCGGGACCTCGGCCAGAAAACTGCCATCATCGTCGACACTCGGCAGATTGTCTGGTCTGCCAACCGGGATCGTCCGGTTAGGGAGAATGCCACACTTGAGTTTGCCACAGATGGAAACTTGATCCTCCGTGATGTCGATGGTAGCCAGGTCTGGTCAAGCAACAGCTCAGGCCGATCTGTAGCTGCCATGGTGATCAAAGATGTCGGCAATCTGGTGTTGCTCGATCACAACAACGCAACTGTGTGGCAGTCATTTGATCATCCTTCTAACACATTGGTCCTTGGGCAGTCACTTGTGGAAGGTACGAGACTCACATCAAATACATCTGCAATAAATACGACCGAGAGTAGTATGTTCTATATCACTGTAGTCCAACAGGCATTATATGCGTTTATTGAATCCACACCACCACAGCGCTACTTTTTCTCTACCTTGAGCCAAAACAACACAACAATTTATCCAACAAAGGTCACTTTCATGAATGGAAGCCTCACCACGCCTGTGCAGCCAACAGAGCCATATATTAGTAGTGATATCCCACTTCCAACAGCTACATCCACCCAGTTCATGCGATTAGAGTCTGATGGACACCTGAGGCTGTATGGATGGTCTGGTGATAGATGGGATCAAGTGTCTGATGTAATGGCAGTAGTGGGTATGGATGATTGTGATTACCCAACAGCTTGCGGGGAATATGGCATATGCACAACGGGGCAATGCAGCTGTCCACTTGAGATTAATTCAAGTTCAAGATACTTTAAGCTGGTGGACGAACAGAAGCCAAACCTTGGTTGCGCACAAATAACTCCGGTCACTTGTAAGGAAATTCAAAACCATCAGCTCATCACCATTCCCAACATTAAGTACTTTGACGACATCCATACGGCTTTGAATGCAACAAGCATGGATGACTGTAAGCAAGCCTGCTTGAAGAACTGCTCCTGTATGGCTGTTATGTTCAGGCATGGCCAGAATGTTCAGGGTGCACAATGTTTGTGGGTGACAAAGGTATTTTCCTTGAAATCAATACAACCCGAAACTATTGGTTACAACACCTCTGCTTACCTAAAGGTGCAACTTACCCCCTCTAACGGAAACACAGAGAAGCCACCTCTTAGCCCCTCTAACGGAAACATAGAGAATAGCCGCTCTAATGTAGACAAAAAGAAGGTGATGTTCGGCGCTGCATTTGGAGCTGTTACTACTGTTGTATTGCTTGTCATTGTTGTCACTCTTTATCTACGAAGGAGGAAAATGCATGAGGAGAATGACGAAGAGTTTGATTTTCATCAATTGCCTGGAATGCCCACGAGATTTTCTTTCGAAACATTGAGAGAATGCACTGAAGGGTTCAGTAGAAAGCTTGGGGAAGGTGGGTTTGGGTCGGTTTTTGAAGGGAAATTAGGTGAAGACAAAGTTGCTGTGAAACGTTTGGAAGGTGCTAGACAAGGAAAGAAAGAATTTTTGGCAGAGGTCGAGACCATTGGTAGCATTGAACACATCAATCTTGTCAGGTTGATTGGCTTTTGTGTAGAGAAGACTGAGAGGCTTCTGGTATATGAATATGTGTCAAGAGGGTCACTTGATAGGTGGATCTATTACCGGCATAACAATGGCCCTCTTGATTGGCGCACCCGGTGTAGGATCATTCTGGATATTGCCAAGGGCCTATGCTACCTTCATGAAGAGTGTAGGCGGAAAATTGCTCATTTGGATATCAAACCACAAAATATTCTCCTAGATGACAACTTCAATGCCAAAGTTGCTGATTTCGGGCTATGTAAGTTAATAAATAGAGATCAAAGCAAAGTAGTGACTGTGATGAGAGGAACGCCTGGATATCTAGCACCTGAATGGTTGACGTCGCGGATCACTGAAAAAGTTGACGTCTATAGCTTTGGAGTCGTCATCATGGAAATTTTAAGTGGAAGAAAAAATATTGACAACTCCCAGCCCGAAGAAAATGTTCAGCTCATAAATCTATTAAGAGAAAAAGCTCAAAACAACCAATTGATTGATCTGATTGACAAGCATAGTGATGATATGATATCACACCAAGACGAAGTTGTTCAAATGATGAAGCTTGCAATATGGTGCCTGCAACATGACAGCATTCAAAGGCCTTCCATGTCAACTGTAATCAAGGTACTGGAAGGTGCGTTGAGTGTAAAAACTTTTGATGCAAATTCCCTTCTGTATGTTCAAGATAATGTGTTGACGAATTCAGGCCCATCACAAGCATCCATACTATCTGGTCCAAGGTGAATCATGAGGGTGATGAGCATAATAAATTCAAAGTATGCACTTGCGCTTTGTATCCTATGATATTTGTATTTTGGAAGTATATATATTTAGAGTTGTAACAAACGAACTCTTCAGCCAACACATATATATTTATATATATTTATTGTTCAGTGAAGTTGTACCTCATGGTCTTGTATCTTCAAAGCTGTCGGTTTTTTCTTCTCTGCGCCTGTCCTGGAAGACCGAGAGGCCACAAGAAAAAAAGGTTTTGGCCTGAGAAAAACAAGTGTATTCCTCGTCTCATCTTATGCCTACTAACCCAAAAGGAGAAAAGGAAAATACTGTAGTTGCACTCAGACAGCTGCATAAAAAAAACTAGAAAACCTACTCAGAACAAGAAGTGGCCGTCGCCGACGCAGCAGGAGCACGGCGAGGCCGCACAGTGGTTCCTGCGGTGGGTGCAGGCACCGCAGGCGGAGCAGAGGAAGGACGTCGACATGCTCGATCGGAGCATGTCGTCGCTCGGCCGCTCGGGTGTTTATGTGGAAGAGGTCGAAGCGAGGGTGCGGATATGGACGGGAAAATTTGATCACATGCAGAAGCCAGAATTGCAGAGGAACTGAAGAAGCAGCCAACGAAGTCCTCTCTGTTGCATATGTCTGTGAGACTGGTAGGATCTTCTCGTCAGTTTTGTGACGACGAACGATATCTTGACCAGCGTGAATCAATTGATTTTGGTGAGTGTACTCGAGGGATATGGGATGGAGAGCAAGATATGATCGAGGGCAACGCAAAAGCAAATGCATGGGTCGGGTGAAACTAAGCTCTGGTACCAGTCATACTTTCTGAACTTGTGCAAGACGAAGAGCATTCTATTACTGTTTTTTCTTGTTTCTCTCCCGATTTATTCAAGGTTCTGGACGTGGTGGTCGCCCAATACTGGATCGTTTCATTCCATGTCAATTTTTTTTAGGGGAGTTCCATTCCATGTCATTGGATGTTAATTATAAGTTCAGCTAAATATCTTTGTCAATGTATAAACAATTAACTCTCTCTAAGTAGTATGTCGAATTCTCTAAATGTGCAGTTTGCATGAAACAACTTTACCCGCGCAAATGTCTCATTTCTTGCATTGACATGTTCAATGTTCCGTCAATTAAACAAGGAAATGGAGTGCATGTTTAACATCCTGACTTACAACCAAAACAATATTGTGCAAGCAAGGACTAACCTTGTGCTTTAACTTTTTAGATAAGGGCCTTGTGCTTTAACTACTCGCTCCGTACATAAAAACATGTCTCAACATATATCTAGACATATTTCAGTGTGTAGATACATGTATATTTCATCAAACTTGATACATCCTTTTATGTACGGAGGAAGTACTTGTTTGTAATCATACAACACAAGAGGTTTGCAGCTACAAAAGCACCGGCAGACAAGAACACACTGCTAAGAGTGATGGCTGATAGGGCCATATATATTAATCCATGACAAGTATTGACTGGCGCGGTCCTATCTTTTCAGCTTTGCCAAAACGGAGTTACAAGTTTACAAAACAATTTTGAACTGGAAACACTACGGAAACACCATTCTTGCATTATGATTATCGCTGACCTTGCCCGTACGAGAAGTGAACCGTGGCAGATGATTGGATCCCAAAGGTTATTCTCGAACCCACCAAACACATCTCAGGCTCCGTAAACGGGAACTTGCACGGCCTTGAAGGGTTGTCGTTGCACTTCCTACACGTCAGCCTAGGCCACAGGAACACATCCTCTAGGTTCGCTGCTGTTTCCATGACACGTCTGACATATTTCACCATGTAATCTTCATGGTGAAAACCAAAGATGACGAGCCTGGCCAGATTGTTTTCTGGAAATTAGATGTAGATGACTCCCAATCTACGCCCTTATTCTCCCTATACAGTGTCCTATCATCGGTTTCCATTTTACACAGATGATCCCATACCTGTGTGCAATCACACACACATGTAAATAGGGACATACAGTCAGGTGTAGCTCCTTCAGGTTGGGTGCAACTTCAAGGATGAACAATGTCCAGGTAAGATCATACCCTTCAGGAATTTCATCTAGATACACAAACCTTAGTTGGTTGAAAATAGATGCCTGCCTAGTCAAACATTCTGGCTGAAACCAAATCTGCAATAAATTAACACATGATGAGACTAGAGAAAATATAGTAATAAAGCCAAAACTAGCAAACAATTTGTTTTGACTTGCCTTTTCGCATTCAAATCCGAGCTTCAGATATCGGACAGAAGTACCACCAAGGAACTTACTTAGGTTGACCATGTCATGCGACCAAAGACAAACTTTGCAAAGGCTTAAGGCCTCCAGTAATGGCACATAAACAAGACATAGCGCATCTTCTAACGAATACCGACCAACAAAGGTCATCCGCGTGAGCTTCGGGAGTGAACTGAGCTCAACTGTTAGAAAAGAGCACTCAACGATAGCAAGCTCACTGAGCTGTGAGTGTTCAATTTGCAGCAAGGGCCAGCTCCTCGAGCCACAGTGGACCAAGCATAGATACTTCAATCTCCTGCAAGTGATCAGGACGTTGGAGATGTCCAATTCACCAGTTATCAAACTCTCTAGTCGGAGGCTTGTGAGACCACCAAATGCGATTGGACAAGCATCAAAGAAAGACATGAATTGTCTCCCATTGGCGACATGATCCTCATCAACACAGAAGTCACCGTCTTGCTCTGTGAGAACTGTGAGTTCAGCCATCTCAACATTCTGGGTCGCCATGACGTTGCCCACAGCATGTCCAATAGATATCGCATCATCTTCTTTCAAGAAGAAAGACACTCGCAGAGACCGGATGGTGTTTCGGCTCGAATCCCTGTGTACCAGGATGCTCTTTATGGCGTCAACCGTAGCTGCATTGATCCGAATAATTTCATCATCACAGATTGCAGGTCTATCCTCAGGATGGAAGTCATAAAGATCAATGTTAAGTATAGAGAGCATAGCCGGGAGATGCCGCCACCGTCTGGAGAGGACGCTAGTTCTTGTAGCATCGTGGAGATGGAGTCGTTCAAGGATGGTAAGCAAAATATCATCTGGCAATCTGTTGATTCTATCATCTGGATTGTCTTCCTGCACATGGCATGGAAACAGGCCAGAGTTGATTCCCATATCGGTCACAAAGATGCAATTTTCATACGGTATTATTATAGATCAAACTTTGGAAAATAATGCAAGTATTTTCAAATATGAAGTCTAAAACATCCGGTACAAATATGGCATGAAAGGTGTGTTAGTGTTACACAACATCAACAGATATACTTCGTTAAAGTTAGAAATCTTTAACTCTTTACTCAATTTATTATAGGTCACCCGAATAGGAGTATGACAAGACAACTCACCGCCATAGCGCCGAAGCAGGGAACTGGAACCGCCGAACCGGTCACCGGAGAGCTTGTCTGACACTCTGACGATACACAAGTGTACGTACGGGCTGGTTACCTCCTCTGAATCTGATGGCTCCAGCAGCGAGCTCTTGGAATTAAGTATATAGTACATACCTCTTCCGATTGCAACTAGGAGACCGAACTCGATTTCCTCCCGTGCTCGGAAAGGGAGCTGCTACTTTTGCCTGCCTGCCTCTTCTGAAACTGCAACCTTCGGATCTAATTCGCTTGGAGAGGAACCGCTTTGATGGCTATCTATTTTTTCTTGTCTCCGCTTGATCGGTTGGGAAATGATGGTGGAGGTTCTGGAGCGGATCGCGTATGCTTGGTCACCGTCCTATTCTATTCTATACTGGCCGCTCATCTTGTTTCGTTTGACGGAGTCAACACCTGGTCAAGGTTTACAACTCCCTCCGTTAACAGTTAGGGTTTGGTTATGGTCAAATCTTTTATATCTAAATATGAGCACCCGACTCGCTGATTTCTCTCAACAATGCAGCCATGCCACATCATATTTGCCAACTTAGCTTATTATGCCCCAATCATGCGGGGTGTGTGTGTGTGTGTGTTGGGGGGGGGGGGGGGGGGGGGGGGGGGGGGGGGGGGGGGGTGGGGGGGTGACGCGGCCGAGGGCAGCCAGCCCTATATATAGCCTATTCGTAACCCACCGCATGCATAGATCTATTTCCCTTGGAGAGGAACCGCTTGATCGATCTCTTATTTTTTTTGGTGTCCGCTTGATCTAATTGGGTTGAGGAATGATGGTGGAGATGCTGGAGCTGATCCTGTTTTTTAGTCAGTGTCCTATTCTGTCCGCTCATCTTGTTTCGTTTGGCGTAGTCAACATGTGGTGACGGTTTACAACTCCCTCTCTTAATAATCAGGGTTTGGTCAATGTCAAAATTTTAAAATTTTACCAACCTTATAGAGAAAAAATATAAATCCACATCTATAATACGAAATAAATATAATACATACTCTAATAATGTTTATTTTATATTATAGATTTTGATATTTTTCCTATAGTTAGTCAAAGTTTATAAAGTTTGACATTTGGATAATTCCGGACTGAGGGGTTTGGAAGCTGGGCCTTTATCTTATTTTAGTTTTAAGCATTGAAATAATATAAAATTAGAACCACCATTTCGTGAGAACACATTTGTTAGTAACATATTGTGCATATAGATTTAAATCCATCTGTTCTATCATAGTAAAAACATGTGTTCATATTTTCAGAGCTAGAATTTAGTAAGTTAGGTAGAATAATTTAAATTGAATAGATGGTAGGTCCCTATTAATCCATGATCTTTATATTGCGTCTGACATTCAGAGCTTGCCTACGGTGCCAACTCGATCAATCTTTCTTGCTTTAGATCATGGAGGCTGCCGCTTTAAATGTCGGGTCAGCAAATGACAGAGCTACATGTCATCAATCCTTTGGTTGAAGTTTAAATTTTGTTGCAGTATTTAGTTTCTCTGGTATAAATCGAGCTAGCGCGCGCCATCGAAATTATTCAACTTGCAGACAATAGGTGACCGAACTGAACTTCACTCAGCTCTCCAAACCTGAACTCTCTGCATCTTTAGTTCATTCCATCACATAAGTCTTACCTTACGAACATGGTGCAGGGCTGAGGAGAAGATGTGCTCCGTCCTCTCGTGGGAGAACACCAAGAAGGCGGGAGGTCTTCCCTTTGCACCCTGCCTTACTTCCCAGCAAGGCCCTTTTGTTAGCACAAAAAAATTCAGTCTGTCTTGGAACACGTCGGTTAGCAGCAGGGCTATGATCATTGATCACGCTCAAAGTCTTGTGTGTGGTTCAGTTCGATCAGTCACACACATGTTAACAAGGAGCAAAATGAAAGAGAAAAAAGAAACTGTGAATCGGTCACTGTTCGCACATTATCGGTAGATTGGTTCAACCAAAGAGATACTGACATGTACTAAACTCGATGTAACAGACACCAACACACGGGCACTGACGGAAATGCGTACTTAGATTCAGACTAGGGGACACAAGTAGTTCACACTTCTAAACTCGATCTAACAGAATACACGGACATTATTCGAACGGAACACTTGAAGTTCGACCGGATCAAACAGACTACTAACATGCACGCAATCCAACTGGGACTAACAACACTCGGATTTCAGAGAGGCTAAAACAAACAAATTTCGCACGGCGCGGCTACTGGCGAGTCTTGCGTCGGAGGGGGCAGTCCGGCTGGAAGTGGGCCGGCTGGCCGCAGAGGGAGCAGGAGTCGTAGCTCGTCCACGCTGCGTCGTCGTCATCGTCTTCCTCGTCGGTGTAGTAGGGGCAGATGCCCAGCTTGCCGCAGTCATCGCACCGGACTTCGGCTGTCACGGTGGTGTCATGCTTCTGGTCGCCGTGGCCCGCGCCACCGCACGCACTGCAGCCGGCGGGGTTGGTGCACGATGCCTCAAAGTGGCCGCCTGAGCCGCACGCCGAGACGGACGACATGGGAGCTAGCGAGGATGATGGATGGAGGTGGTGGACGTGAAACGGGCCGAGAGCGAAGGAAGGGTAAGGGTGTGAGCTGATCGACGAAGGGTAGTGCTCTGTTTGCAAAGAGGAGAGGTCGGGGGTGGCCGGGTTTTGTTGACATCCGAGATTGATTCGATTGGATGGGCGGCATGGCGATCGTCTGATGAACTCACATGCGGCCTGCAGCAGGAGCACTTACG
Source organism: Poa pratensis (assembly GCA_947311845.1). NCBI lineage: Eukaryota > Viridiplantae > Streptophyta > Magnoliopsida > Poales > Poaceae > Poa > Poa pratensis. Next base: position 36,413,583 of record CAMZMU010000111.1, on the reverse strand, counting down.
CCGTGTCGCTGTCCGAGCAGGATCGGATCGTCCTCTCCTTCATCTTCATGGTCGCACGAGCTGGCAAGCAGAGAAAAAGGCCAAGGACTCCATTCATCAATTCAGCTACTGATCTTACTGTCGCACACAGCACATTCATTACGCATTCTTGGCTAGCTTGGGAACAAGCTATACGAGCCGTGGTCGGTATGGTCCATACGGTGGCTATTGAATTGCAATTGCACTGGCGAATTATCTAAAAAGTTCGAACTGGTGAAAAAAAGCCATACAATATATATTTATACTAGTTCGGTCATTTCAGTACCTGGCTCCTGTCTTGGTACCGGCGTCTAGGGCTCTCCTACGCGACTCGGAAGGCGTTTTCTAGGGTTTCGTGGCTCCCCATGGTCTACGTTGGTGATCCGGTGCCCTTCCCTCCTTGTGTGTCCATGTCGCGTGTGTTTTCCGGTGAGTCCAGATAGGTCTATGGTCCTAGTTCCCGTCGGTGTGGAGGGGTAGCATTTTTGTGAGGTGGTAGATCTCTATCGTCGGTGTGGTCCGGTTTTTGCGGGTGGAGGTGGTTCTGAGGTGGTGGTGCTGTGAGATGGAGGTAGGCGGGATGGAGAAGGTGGAAGGTTTGCTGAAGAATCTGCGGCTGTCGGCGGCGGAGAGGAAGGTGGTCCAAATTGAGGCTCCGAAGGAGGGTTCCCTGATCGTCACAGATCCTCAAGCTGTGGGCAGGATCATGTCGGAGAAACCGGCCACAGCAGATGCGGTGGCGCAAGCTTTGGGACAAGCATGGTGCCCTAGCAGCGGGTGGGATGTGACATGACTATAGTGTCCTGCGAAATTATCAGTGGCATGTGACATGTTAGTCACGCCACTAGTACTTTGCAACCGGTGGCATTCCCGAATAAAAGACACCACTAGTATATGGACGCAAAAGGTGTGGCCCCGGCGCAGAATTCTGGTGGCAGCCGAATATAGGACGCGCTGCCACTGATAGGTTAATTCTGGTGGCGCATGAATCTTACGTGCCACAAGTAGCACACTACCTTGACAGTTGATAAATAGATTGGAAGTTATTTTGCAAAACAAAAAAAGTAGCACACTACCTGTGGAGCACACATTTTCTGAGGCGCCACTAGTACGTACTTTCTGGCCGGGTGAATGCCCGGGTCCCATTTACCGGTGGCGCATACACACATTGCGCGTGCCACCGGTAACCACTGACAATAATAGTGGCGCGCGAAAAAAAGGAAGCCACTGATACGAGGACTACACTGAGAGTTTTCCTACTGGTGAGCCATCTTCCAACCAATGCACAACACCCACAACCTGGGGGAGGCATGACACCGCTGCCCCAACGTGTCGAGCGCGCCGGACAAGCCGTTGTCGCACCACCTGCAGACACTGTGGGAGGGGTAGGAAGGTCACGACGAAGCTCCGGAAGCCTGGACAACGCGCTTAGAGCGATGCTGAGGGAGCCGCACGCATCATACAAACAGACACCACCGGTGCCGTTTGTTGGGCGGAGTTTGCCGGCGGCATCATCCGGCGGCAGCAAGGGCGGCGGAGCGGGCTGGAGGGGAGGCAGCAGTGGTGCAGTAGAGTTTCCCCCGAGCTGCTTGGAAGGCAAAGCGGGAGCCGCGCGGATATTTCCATGTGTCCATTTTTTTTGCCTTGTATGGGCATTCCCCGTATATATGTTTTGGATGGTCATTTGTAATGTCATTCAGATGTACCTCGGAATTTGTGTTGCCTATATATTTAGTCGTGCTGTGAAAGATTGTTCAACTTAATTCACAAAAAAAAAAAGATTGTTCAACTTGGAGCCCTGCATCCAAATATTCCCATACGTCCAAATGGCCGTGCATGTCTTTGTAATTTTCTCACTTGTAGGGACAGCCGTTCATTATGTATTTTTATGCTTAGTGAACAACAATATATTTTTGACCGTCTCTAGATGGGCGCTTGCATATTAGGAACGTCAGGTATGTGAAGATGCAAATTGAGACCTTAAGAAAATCTTATGTTTGCAGTATCAATACCCAGTAGATGAATATTAAGGGCACATAATTATTTCTTTTTTTTTGAACAGGAAATGTTATTAAGCATTAGACCTCACATATTACAACGACAGAGCATAAAGCGGGGATCAAATGTGACTAATTGCACAATATATGAAATAAAGATGGTCTAAACACTTTTAGTTGATACAAACGATTGCCTGAAGCCAAACAAGGACCGTTCATCCATTTTAACAATTCTTATTGGGAGTAATAAAAGATGACACGATGAACTACCGGAAGCTCTTTCAGAAGTCATGGAATTGTGCATGTTCATTGATGCCATCTCCATTGGAATTGTGATGGATCTTGAAGGAGCGCAGCACATCCTCTCTGATGCCAAAAGCGGCCTCATACGGCGCATTGAACTCGCTGCATTTGAAGTTTTTGTACTTGGGAGGGTTCGTCTCTTCATTCAGTATCCCCTTAGCCGGACCAATCTGGCAATTCATCTTGGGCCTGATAAGTGTTGCCACCGACATCCTAGCCTTGAACCGGTTAGTCACCACCCGGTGCTCCACGCTTGGAAGCAGCCCATTGGTCACAATCTACAGAAAACACATATATAAATAGCTGACATATATACTGTCTTTGATCGTAATAAAACTGGCGAGCACATCTATAGGATGCAAAGCTCCATGAGAAGCCCAAAGTTGATGACAAAGGCGTTGTGTATGGGTTGGACATGGACCCAGCGTCCCTGGTGCTTGGCCTGTAAACCACTGACTTCACCCTGTGACAAAATAGTTAGCATATGGCGGTCAGAATGTGGTCGGATGCCCAACGTAAGGCTTGGGTCGGGGCACGGCGGGTAGTAGTTCATGTTCATCAGCGTCTCGCCGCCGCTGAGGTCCCCACCAAAGAAATCGTGATTATCGAAGTCGAGCCCCTCGGCAATCAGCTGGAGCTCACTACAGGAATGGCCACCTGTGCCGACGGCCGAAGCCCGTCGGCAAAGGTCCAAAAGCCGTCGGCACACCCCTATGCCGACGGTGACCGTCGGCACAGGGTGGTCGGCATAGGACCTTGTAGGCACAAGCCACCTGGCCGTCGGCACAGGTATAAACCGTCGGCACAGCTTTTGCCGACGGCCAGCAACGCACCGTCGGCACCTAGGTTGTCGGCACAGCGGCGTGTGGGGCCCACACAGGCCGGGCCATGGGTAGGGGCCTGTGCCGACGGCCAAACCGTCGGCACAGATCTGCCATGTGGAGGCAACTGGGCGCTCCTGGGATGGGCATTGCCGTCGGCACAGATGTGACCAAATGGTCACATTAAGGGGTCTGTGCCGACGGCAATGCCGTCGGCACAGCTGTGTCCCAGATTTTTTTTATCCAGCAGCTCGTTTTTTGCAGCAAAAATAGCAGAAAAAATAATAATAAATCACGACAAATTCACAACAAACAAGGTCACACAATGGCTCCATCTATTGATCACAATGGATCACAAAATGTATATCATCAAGTACATACACATAGGACCATCATCAAGTATATCATCAAGTCTAGACGCCCAAAACCCTACATCTATTGCGGCGACGGCGACGGGGTGAACCCCATATCTCCCCGGCTGATAAGGGTGAGCGTCGGATCAGCGCACCAGAAGCACCGGAAGTAGGCGAATCGCCGGAAGCACGAGGAGAAGCTGAAGCACCGGGAGAAGGACCATCGCTATGTATCGGTGTGGTGCGATGCGAACCCGTCGAGGAACTAGGAGAAGCAGAAGGATCAACGTGTGGGTTCTCCGACGAGCCTCCCGTTTCCTACATGTTTGAGCAAGAGTTAGCAACTGCGAGGCAAAGGAAAGCAGTAACCAGTGGTTTGGGATCAAACTTACCGGGGTTCTTTTGTAGTAGGAGAGAGCGAACACGTCCCTCGATGGCATCCGTGGAGTCGGACCCGGCTCCGGAGGCTCCTCCATAGGAGGGGCTACCCGCACTCCAGTGGTAAAAAAGTTCAGCACCGACTGCAAGATAGTTTAGATGTCAGGTGTTGCAAAAATGAAGGTGCAAACTAGGGAAGTGGGACTTGTCATATTTGACAAAAGTAAAGGTTAAAACTTACAGTTCGGAACAACTTTTGATACTCGGTCCAAGGCTTACTCATCTCCTCCCACTTGGCAAAGGCCACCTCATACTGCGCATGAGCGGCAGCGTAGGCTTCCTCAAAATCGGGCTACAATTTCGAAAATAATGAATCTTGTCAACTTAGCCATGCAAGAACGAATGTCGGAAAGAGGATGCAAAAAAACTTACATCGATGGAAGTGGATCGACGAGGCTATGGACGAGGCGGGATCAGTGGGCTGTTGTCAGGGAGAGTAGCTTTTGCCTGCGTGAAGGTCATGGCAGGCCTAACCACCTTATTAAGAGTGCGATTACGGCCATGCGGCCTTCCGTGCCCCGAGAGGACCACCGCCCTGCATCGCGAAAAGAATTGTTATTCATACCAAGTAGAAACATGCGGTGAAAATAAATGCACGTTGTTCCGACCTCTTTAGCCTATGAGTTCACAAACTAGCAAGCAAATGCACGTTATATATATATACCGACCTCTCGTCGATCTCCTCGCTCAAGGGGTCATCCACCTCCGGGTGAAAACCCTGGAACGTCGTGCAGTAGCTGTCCACGGCCTCCTCGCTTCTGCCGTAGTACTCAGGAGCCTGTGGCTGAGGCTTCTTTGGATCGGGCTTCTTTTCCCTCATCTTCTTCCACGCACCGATGTGGGTGCTTACCGTCCCAGTCTCGGCGTCCTGCATCACGAAAAGAAATGTTATTCATACCAAGTAGAAACATGCGGTAAAAATAAATGCACGTCGTTCCATGTATATATATACCATCTTATCCTTAAAGAGGAAGTGGTTGCGGTTTCCCGCACTGTGTGTTCCCTCGGAGCCTCGGTTTGCCTTGTTCCGCTGGCTCACGGCGCTGAAATCCTCGTCTTCCCGACCCACCTCCTAACCAATGCATCCCATGCGTCTTCTTTGCCATCGGCCCAGTCGGGCATAACCTGAAAATGCAATTCAAGAAGAGCTAAGTGCAATGGCAACTTAGCAGCAATATAGAATTCCATTGACAATGTACTTACCGAAATGTACTCCTCCCTTGTCATCTCCGCTGCATTCTTGGCATTATCCGCCTTCTTGGCCCTCTTGCCCGTCTTCTCAGAGGTAAAGTCATTGGCGGATGTAAACTTTTGGTTGTAGAATTGCTGCCGTGTCAACCTCACACAATGAGCATGCAAAATGCTATCCGCAGCTTGCTGGTCCAGCACACGATAAAACCGCTTCAACCATGCATAAAAAAATTGTGAGTCATGAGTTATCACGGTGGGGTCATTAACTATGAACGGAATTCGAAAAATATGTGTTACCCAAAAAGTGGTGATCACGGCGTGAGCAGCTGTCTCGAACGGTGGGGACGGCGCAGCCTCATAGTCCGCCCATTTCGTGGCTAACTTCACCTCGTCCTCGGGCCCTGTAGTGTACAAGCCTGGCCAATATTTCCTAATCAGAGCTCCAAGCAAGGAAAGGTGATATTTTTACTTGCTAAACTTGCACAACAATTAGCACTTAACAAGAACAAGCAAGGAATAAAAGCTACTCAATGGAATTTACATGGCAATTTTACAGCTACAAATAGCAATTTACATGGCAATTTTACAAATAGCAATTTACATGACAAATTTTACAAATTCTACTAACCAATGTTTCTGCTCAAGTCAATGCAAAAAGCTAGTCATGGAATAAAAGCTAGCTCAAGTATATATGATATACAGAATCATCTTTTCTAATCCAAGCTAGCACTGATTTTGGACTGCCAGATAGCAGTACCAATAAAATGGAATAAAAGCTAGTCAACTATTTCCCCCATTTGGTAACACATGATAGTAATGTATTCTAGTTTTCATCTAGGAACTAATTAACAGATTTAGGAACTAGCTAGTTTTCATCTAGTGCACACAAGGTTCAAAAAAGCGGTAAGCGCTAAGCCAGCCACAATGCCACATACACACAAGCAAACAAAATGTGGTCAGCTTATGTTCGATTGAAACAAAGTGTTAGGCCTATAAAATGCGTGTTGTCGATACAAAATGCTCACTTGATTTATTTTTCCCCAACCAGTTAACATGCGTGTTGTCGATACAAAATGCTCACTAAGAGTTTGCTAGGGCTGAGCAGATATGATCTATGGTGATCTACAATATGGTTCAGTTCAAAATTTGAACACTGTTGACAGCTTAAATCAGGTATACAAGCAAGCTTCTAATCTTCTATGTTGCATGTTGCACTCGAGGATTCGGAATACCTGATGCGACACTAGAGAAGTTGGTCGATCTAGACAGAGAGGAGACGAGGGGAACGAGCTGCTGGAGGAAGGGGTCGCAGTCCAGGCGCCTAGAGGAAGAGCTCGAGGGTGGCCGGGGAACTTGACCGGCGGCCGGGAGGAGCTTGACCGGCGGCACGGGAGGGAGCTCCAATGGCGCCGCCTCTCGCATCGGGGGCGGCGCTGCGGGGTGGGGTGGGGGGGGGGCGCTGCGGGGTGGGGTGGGGAGGGGGCGGCGCGGCGGGGTGGGCGGGGAGGGGGCGGCGCTGCGGGGTGGGGTGGGGAGGGGGCGGCGCGGCGACGCTGCGGGGTGGGGCGGAGGGGGCGGCGCTGCGGGGTGGGGTGGGGAGGGGGCGGCACGGCGCGGCGGCGCTGCGGGGCGGGGTGGGGAGGGGGCGGCGCGGCGGCGCTGTGGGGTGGGGTGGGGTGGGGTGGGGAGGGGGCGGCGCGGCGGCGCTGTGGGGTGGGGTGGGGTGGGGTGGGGAGGGGGCGCGCAGCGGGGAAAATTTTGGGGAATTTTGGGGCGGCGTAGCCGATTCGGGCGCGTGCCCTGTCTAAAAACAGACAGCACCTATGCCGACGGCTTGGCCGTCGGCTTAGGTTTTTTCTTTTTTTTTTAATTCCATTTAAAAAACAGACAGCACCTATTTGCTATAAATTTGTACAGTTTTTTAATAAATTTTGTTATAAATTTTTACAGTTATATGGTAGGGCCACACAAAAAAACATGTATTATATCTCTGGTGAAACCTAGACAGTTGACCGAAAGTCAACTGTGTCGTCTACCCCCATAGACGTGCGTCGAAAGGGGGTAGCCCAGTGGACTTTTTTGCTTGGTTGTGTTAGGTCAGGCCATAGGAACATGAGAAACCAAAGTCTACCCCAAATCGACACAAGATTCCATCCGGTTCGCCCGAAAGGGGAGTTTTCACCTCTAAGTGCAGAAACTCACTAGAGAGAAAGTGAAGCCGGTGATGTCGGTCACACCTAGGAGTAGATTCTTGGACATTTGAAACACACAACACACTTGTACACATATGGTATGGCACAACCTAGGTTTGGGTGGGGTTCCGACGCTCCGGGGCCCCGCTTCGGCGAAACCCTGAATCCGCTGGAAAAACCCTAACGTTTCCGTCTACCCCATAGACGTGCGTCGAAAGGGGGTAGCCCAGTGGACTTTTTTGCTTGGTTGTGTTAGGTCAGGCCCCGTTTATCACAAGTTTCTACAAGATTGCCCCCGTTTCGTCCGAAGTGGGAGTTTTCACCTCTAAGTGCAGGAACTCACTAGAGAGTCGGTGAAGCCGGTCACACCCCGGAGTAGGATATTGCACATTTACAACACACAACACACTTGTATACATATGGTATGGCACATCCTAGGTTTGGGTGGGGTTCCGACGCTCCGGGGCCCCGCTTCGGCGAAACCCTGGATCCGCTGGAAAAACCCTAACGTTTTAGTCTACCCCCATAGACGTGCGTCGAAAGGGGGTAGGCCAGTGGACTTTTTTGTTTGGTTGTGTTAGGTTGGGACATAGGCACATGGGAAATCAACTTTTATCACAAGTTTCTACAAGATTGCCCCCGTTTCGTCCGAAGTGGGAGTTTTCACCTCTAAGTCCACACACTTCGTAGAGAGAAAGTGAAGCCGGTGAAGCCGGTCAAACACCGGGGTAGATTCTTGGACATTTGAATCACCCAAAACACTTGTAGACATATGGTATGCATCAACCTAGCTTTTGGTGGGGTTCCGACGCTCCGGTATAGACAATTATTCGCGACGTTATTTTATGTGGGTGGAAACCGCTATTCGGCGTAGCTATGTACATAGAATATGAATAAAACATATTAAACTTAATTGAGAGTAATAAATAGATACATAAAAAAGAAGATTAGGGTAAAAAAACATTATGGCTATTTTAGGCATGAAATGAATAAAAACGGTATAGCCTGCCGTCGGCACAGAGTGCCGTCGACGTCACCTGCTATTCTGTGCCGACAGCTTCCTCTGTCCCGACGGCCACCGTCGGGATAGATTATATGTGCCGACGGCCGTTTCTGTGCCGACGGGCTTGTCGACGGCTGGTCCTGTTACACACCTGTGCCGACGGCCCGATAAATAGCCGTCGGCGCAGGCTATGGCCGTCGGCACAGCTGGCCATTCCTGTAGCGAGGAACCTTCGCGCCAGCTCCTGCACCGCCACAGCGTACTTAGCAAGACACTCCCTGCTTTCCAACCAAAAAATGTTGCATTAGTACTAAATACACTATGTAGACATAATAATTGTTATAACTAGGGGAGAATAATACCAATCGACACCAACGTACTCCTACGATATAAAATTCAGTACAATAGAACAAATCATAGTCACAATAAAATTAGTGACTGAGGCATGATAGCTTAAAGCAGCTAAGGAATGCAAGAGCGGCCAGTAAAACAATATAAAGCGCAATATTAATTTGTAAATATAGTTCGTTGGAACAAATCAATGTGGAATCTATTAGTAATGCTCTGACTGCAACGACAAACAGTGAAGCTACGAAAATTTATATACTCATTATATAGTTTCCAATATTGGTTGGAATTTTGATGATATCAGGCAAAATTGGATGAAATGGAAATGTTGAGTTTTGATCAGAAATATACATTTTTTTTTGGTTGGAATAGAGTTAGTACATAGTCTAGCCCTTTCTTCCTTGGATCGTCATAATTATCTGGACCAATGACTGACAATCTGAATTTTTGACCCCGCGTGCTAACATAACATCGCATAAAAACTACCCCTAGCTAACGGTTTAAACTGTTATTCTATTATTGAGATAATATTATGCAGCACACATATCGCCATCAAATGATTCTTTCGGAATGGTACAATAATCATTCACCACGTAAATTAGTGATGCCTTCCTCACGAGTGATAGATATTTATGCAACAGTGGATCTATTTCTCACACCTTAAACTCAATAGGATGATGCCATCATATTCGCAAGGGTCAATGTGCTAGTTTACAATAAAATAATTTACCTGAACATTTCTGGCTGTGGTGGCCATTGGTTGATCAAGCCTTCAACCGGGTAGCAGCAAAGTTTGAGACAGTCTCGCCAGTAACGAATGTCGTTGTCGTCGGTATGGGACGTAATGGAGCCAGAGAAAACTCGGAAAGGCATGTTATGGTCGTTGGAGTAGTACTTGAGCTTCTCCTCCTCAGGCATCATGAAGAACTTCGCTGCTGCTTCCCGAAAGCCCTGGATCACGTCTTCCCCCACACCATGGTTCACCACCTGCAATGGCATGCATGCAACAATTTACATATGACCAGGAGCGCACATGAGTTCATGTTAAGGAAGCAAAGCAAAGCAGTGTGCGCAGCTACGTGCCTGGATGAAACCAAACTCCTTGCCAGCCTCCATGATTTTGGAGACGACTTGTTGACGGCCTTCTCCGAGGGCTCGTTGGAGGTCGATGACAGGGAATTTGACCAAGGGGTTGTCTAGAAGCTCGTGGTCGCAAGGGCGTAGCTCCGGCGGCATGATGTAATTGTCCGGCACGGAGTTGTGTGCCGGTAAATCGCACATGAGCTTCACTGCATGGTCTTTCATGCTGGCTTCTACCTGGGTACGAAACTGAGAAAGCTTTGTCACATGTACTTTACTAGCTTTGGAAGGTGTATCTGTCACGGGAAGGATCAGACATGAGCAGTAGTGGTAGATGAAAGAAACTCTCCGGTATGTATATTTACTATTTCTATGCAAATTAAATATTTTTTACAGAATCATCCTAATAGATAAAAACTAATAATAATAAGTTATCTAGCTAGGACCAAATTATAATGGTAGACTAGTTAGAAAAACAACTTAGTGAATCTGGTCTAAATTATGTTTGCTACTGCTAACATCTAGCACCTGCTTAGAAAAACAACTAGCACACTAGTACTTCGAAAATAAAAAAATACTACTATACACTACAAGCAGCGAGCGGTCAGGAATAATTAGCATTAGCACTACAACTCCCCGACTTCTTCTGCTCCAACGAGCAGCCCACCCTTGTCGACGCGCCGTACCTCGGGCTGGTGCTCGACGGCGTCCTCGCGGCAGTGGCGCAGCCTCTCTCCAAGGAGGCCGAGCGGTTGAAGTAGACGACGACCGAAAATTATTTAGTGATTGGAATCGGCTCGGCAGCACGCTATTTATTGACTTACGGTCATTTAGTTGTGGACTGGATTTTCGGAGATCCCTTGATCAGTTAGAGCTAGTTTCCTCCCCGAGGAGCATGCTTCCCACATTCGTACCTCGCTTCGTGCATTGGACGATTGATACAGTAGCAATATGCCCCGCTTGGATGGCAGTTTTTTAGCCAAAACGATCGCGAATAAATCCTGATCTGATTATGTCCGTATACTTTAGGCCAGAAAACGCTGGTTTTAGGCCGACCTGACGCGCCTTTCGGTAGGTCGGTCGGTCCGACTCACTCTGGGGAGCATCCTGCAACGTCAGTATGGCCCCACTTGCCTCTCTCTCCCAACCTTTTCACACGCAAGGGGATCAGACACCACACAATGGTTGGTGCAGCATTTCTACCTGCTAGCGTGTGAGTCCTAGGCCCATGCCTCTCTATTTCTGTCCTACCTGCTTGCACCCACATAACTAAGAACGTCTCCACCGACGGCCCCCAAAGCACCCAAAGGTCCATTGGGGACCGGACAACGAAAATCGCCCCACCGGCACCCCTCATCGGTCCGGCCCGACTCAAATTTTGTCTGGTACCCCGACCAGGCCCCCAACTTTGGAAGCCCTCTCGAGGTGCCGGACACAGACTGGTCAAGCGCCCCGACAGGTGGAGCCTGCCAGCCAGCCACACATACCGGTTCTGAAGGCAGTTGTGATTATGACGTCGTGCAGTAGGCCGTTCCGGCGTAATGACGCGCACTGCGCCGGGACGCGACGCGTCGGGGCGGTGTTCCCCAGGCGACGTGACGGGACGGCATTGCTCCTTTCCCACGCGTCGCATTTATGCCGGCGCCAGCGCCAGCCAGTACCACGCGTCGGCGTTGCGCCTTCTCCACGCGTAGCATTTACGCCAGCATACCGCCACTCAGCCTGTCCCCGGTGTATAAAGCCCTCCTCCCTCGCCGCAGACCTCAGCCGCTCCTTCTCCATCCTCGTCCCTCTCTCCGGCGTACCTAGCCTCCAGCGCCCTGCCACCATGTCGCACAGCGCCGAGGCCGGCAGATCGAGGGGAGGCCGCACCCTCACCCAGGACCAGGCGCGCCACTTCCACCGCTTCGGCCTCCTCGTCCCCCCCCCCCCCCCCGACTGTCGCCTGCCCAAGGGGTGGGTGTCAGCGTGGGTGGCCTCACCGTGCCGTCCCCTCCCGACCACGACCGAGGCATTCAACCTCGCCGTCTTCAGGCGGCGAAACAAGATGGCGGAGGCGCAGCGACTCCTCCCCGAGAACGCCGTCGACAACTGGGTGATGGCGTGATCACACGTTCGCTGGGAAACCCAAACAAGAAGGTATGATGTAGTGTAGCAGCAGTTTTTCCTTGGTTACAAAACCAAGGTTATCGAATCCAGTATAACTTGGAGAAGGCTCGAGCAAGATGTCAACGGCGCCGTTTACGATTGTTGACGTGGACCTGCACACAATCACGAACAAACTACCTTGCCCCAACGAAACAGAGAGGTTGTCAATCTCTCCGGCTTGCTGAACACAAGGTATTAATTGTGCACGTGTAAAATAATAAATATGCAAAAGTGACCAGTGGACAAATGAGTGCGGAAAGCTATTAGAACGGTTGTAAACAATGTAGGAAAATAGGACCAGGTCCACAGATAACTAGTGGTGTCTCTCCAGAAGATATGCATAATGAGTAAACAAATTACAGCAAGGCAATTGACAAATTGTGGGCGCATAACAATGCTATCATAAACAAATATAGTTCACCGTTTCATTTAATATGGGCATTACGTCAAAATACAGAGACCATTATCCAACTGCATCTATGACTAATATAATCCACCCCGGGATTGCTATCCAGCATGTCACCCGAAAGTATTAAGTTGCAAGCAACGGACAATTGCAATAAGCATGGTACGTAAAGTAAGCAATGTAATATATCACAAGGAAATAAACACCGCTGTTTTCTCCCTAGTAGCAACAACACAATCTTGACTATGAGCGTTTCTGTCAGTCGAACTCAGTGTAAGAAGGCATGAAACCACTATCTAGCATAAATATTCTCTCTTAAAATATTAACAATTACTTCGGCCAAAGCATCCATTAGCATCGGAGAGCATGCAAGATCATAAATAAAACTTAACATATAGAGATGAACAAAGAGTAATGATTTCCACAATTCATCGGATCCAAGCAAACACGTTATGTAGCAATTATAGATAAATGATCTTGATCATGTTAGGCAGCTCACAAGATATAAACAATGAAGTACAAGGAGAAGAGACAACCATCTAGCTACTGCAATGGACCCGTAGTCCCGTGGTGGACTACTCACGCATCACTCCGGTGGAAGGCATGTTGGTGTAGATGCATCTGGTGATGATCTCCCCTCCGGCAGGGTGCCGGGAAGAGATATAGAACTCTCCCGAACTAGGGTTGCCGACGGCGGCGGCCTCGGATCTTTTCTGGAAATATTCTCGGGTGTTTTAGGGTTTTCGGGGACGAAGCAATTTATAGGCGAAAGGGCAACGTCGGTGGAGACCCAAGTGGGCCCCACGGGTTGAGGGCGTGGGTGGCCCCAGGCCGTGCCGTGGGCCCGTCGGGTCCACCAGATGGTGCCCGGTGCTCTCCTTCGGGCAGTGTCTTCATCCGTTGTAAAAATAAATCACGTAAATTTTCAGGTCTTTCGGAGAATATTTCCTGATTAGGATTTCTGAAACAAAAATACAGCAGAAAACAGGAACTGGCACTGGGCATCTTGTTAATAGGTTACTCACAGAAAATGTATAAAAATGGTATTAAAACATTATAAAAACATGTGGCATTGATATATAAATAAGCATGGAACATCAAAAATTATAGATACGTTGGAGACATATCACTGGGCCGCCTAGAGGGAGCGGTTCCGGAACGATCGCAATGCCAAGCTCGCACGCTATGACGGCATGCTGAGGCCTACGCGGTTCAACGCCCCTGGCCGGCACTTCTGGTGGGACGCCATGCAGCACACGGTGGCTAGTGCCATTGCGGCGGCTAGGCCGCACGCCGCAACTGGGAGCAACAGCCCGTATCGGCTGCTACCACCGGTGCGGCGTGTCGTTCCCAGGGCGTGGGCAGACGCCTGCCACCGGGTGAAGGAGGACCGCTGCTCCCCACCACGTGGAGGAGGCGGATGTGGTGTCGTCATCCGCGACGCGGCACGATGTGGCCCGGACATCCACGACTTCAGCCCGCCGACGCACGAGTTCAAGCCCCTCGGCTACAAGCACACTCGCCGCCACCATGAGCCACTTCAGGTGGGGGTGGTGCCCGCGGGGTACCGCGTGCCGTCGCCATTGCGTGACAAAACGCACGACGGCGACTGCCCTGGCTTAAGCTGGGCGCTCGTCGCGTCGGCAACAGAGCTCTAGGAGGAGTCGACGGGTTTCATGAATTCCATCGAGCTGACGGCGCAATAGGCTACCTCCGGCACCGGCAGCTGCGACGCTTCCTCTTCGCGCACCGGAGCAGCCCCCTCCTCCACGCCGGTGTATGAGGACAACGAAGACGACGACGGTGGCAACGTGTGGAATAGCATCGGCATGGAGTAGTATTAGAGTAGTGACGCCGACCTGGCCAGCTATGGTTAAATTTTGTTCAAATCTTGTAAAATATAACTAATTTTGAATGAAATTTTAAAAATGTCAAGTGTCATTTTTTTCCCTTTTTGGGGGTGCCGGTGGGGGAGGCGACCTGGGATTGGCCGGACAGGTGACCGGCACCACCCAAATTGTGTCCGGTTTGGGCGGTGCAGGACCATTTTTAGGGGCCGTCGGTGGAGATGCTCTAATAACACTAGGTAGCATGCGTGTTTTGGTTTCTTGTCAGCACATGTGCACTGGCTGTTGCTTTGCGACCAAACTACATGCTCCATATACACATCCACGATAAGTTGATGCTCACTTTGTTCCGTCTCGTAGTTCACCGCAGTGTTCATTGTTTTGCAACGGTGCCGCACGGGCATGTCGGCAATGCCCCCACCAAGTCGGCACATTTCCTGCTTGTAGATAATCCCTCCGAGACTACACCTGAAACGATGTATGACCCTTTGACAGTTGTGACAACAACCGTCCTGAGAAGATGATTAAGTGGCGACAACAGACACATATGTTCGGATCTAGCGTAGACGAACCTCCGTCTAGTCGAATTCGTTATCGGCGAGATCGAATCATCATGGACGATGTTCAATTAAGTTTTCTTTCCTAATTTTTTAGTGCTGCCTACTTATAACAAGTTTGTTGAGAGAGTACACATGAGATGTTGGAAGGTATTTTGGGTGTTTGCTACAAGTTTGTGTTTCTCCTCGTGTTTTGATGTTTCATAAGTGCTTTCAAATAGTAACAATTTTGTATTCATTTTGTTGCGAAATCATACGCCAGATGTTTCGTTTTGCAAGTTGTGTGCTCCCCTTGTTCGATGATGATTCTATGTGCTTTTTCCAAATGTTGGAACACATGTTTTTTTGTTGTCGTCGCTTGTGTTTTTTGTTGATGTAGTTGCTTATTTTTGTTGTAAATGGATCCACGGCAAAATATTTGTTGCTTAACCATATTTTAATTGGCCTAAAAATATTTTTTTGTTGTAATCGTTCATGATTTTTGTTGACATTGTGTATTTTTTGTTTCAAAGCAATCTGCATCAAAAAATTGTTGTTTAACCAGCTTTTGTAGCACTAATTGTTTTTGAATTGTTGCAATAATTTGTTAAGAAGTATATGTTTCAAGGAGCCCGTGACGACGTTGTGCTGCTAATGCTTCAATAGATTTCCATATTGTTGTTTTCAATCTTATTGTTGCAATGATAATAAATGCCTTTTAGTTGTTATAAAATAAAAAATATTAGCAGCGCAATGTACCAAAAGCTAGCACTAATCCGAGGGAGCCTATGCCAAACAAGCATCGACGCGCTAAGTGCAATAGGCAACATCAGGAGAGAGAGAGTCACAGAGCACATGGCGAGGCCTCTGTTTGTTCCTAGAGTTTTTTAAGGATTGGTGTGGATTATTCTGGTCAAACCTCTAAATCCCCACATATGTTAAAACATCGTTTGTTTCTAGTGTATTGGACATGTTTTATCCTCACATTTTCCACAAATTTCCAAACTCTAGTTCATTTTTCTCAATCCCATAGGGGATTCAATACACTACCCCTACGTACTGGATTGGATCCCCAATGGCCTACGGGATTGGGTGAAGTTTGGGTTTTCACCCAATTCACTAGAAAATTATCCCCACCAATTCATAAAAAAACTCTAGAAACGTCTAACTATGCTACCCTCCGCTAGAAAAGTCATCTGACACGAACGCAGCATGTGAAAGCGACCTTTCTCACGGTGTTGTTTCCCGAGCGTACGATGCGCATAATCGGACGGCTCGCTAGGGGACCTACGGAAAGAAGTTTTAGGCCGACATGCGTCTAGGGCGCGCCTATACTTTACAGGCCAACAGGGTGGAAAATGCAGAGGGGAAAAATTGACAACCTTTCCAAGCGAGACCCTAGGGATCAGACGGAAAAGGGGTGTTTTGGAGGCCGACATATATGTAGCTCGGTTTTCAAAAAATTGAATCTACAATTTTTGTGCTTCAACTAATTCCACAAACATTTCTAGATGTAGGTAAAGTCGAGATCTAACACTGTGTAAAGTTCAAAAGGAAAATTTCTTATTATTCCGGGCTACACAAAAATGACAAATCTGCAAAAATTTGAACTTTTCTGACTATGCACTGTTCATCGATCCAGTTCTGCCTATTTGTCTTTTTTTCCCAGGTCAAAATACAACGATTTTTTCATCACATTTTGCACGGTTGTAAATCTGGATATCATCTACACGTAAGATTATTTTTGAAATTTTTTGAAACAAAAAAATGCGGATACAATTTTTTTATAGAACCGCGAGGTACGTATAGCTCGGCCTCCATTTAGAGTTTCCGGGATCGGGCGCCGATACTTTGATATGATGTCTTGCAAGACGTCCGATAGCATGCGCGTGGCTAGTTTGTTTTAGTGTAATGTCCCACAAATTACGGCTGGTAGTTAGTTTCCATCCGTAGAATTTGCGTTGATTAATATTTTGCAATTAATATTGTAAATCTTTTTTTCTGACGGCATTTTATCCAGGCCGTCGACATATACAGCATATGACGAGCGTCCTTCGAAAAGACGTCGGCAAACTGTGGCCCGTCGGAATACAACGCATTATGCCCGTTGGCACACTCAATTAGGAGGACCGACTGCTTGTCCTTTGAGTGCCCACACATCACCAACGAGATCATTGTGCAATTGCTCGTGAGTTAATTCATCTCGGATCTCAGCGTTTATTAACTGTGAGTAAAGTGGCAAAATCTCCGGGCAAATCATGATGAATCTGGCAAGAGGGCCCTGATGATATCATGTTCACTCTCGATCTCGATCATCATGTTGTTCAAGATCACACATGTCATTATCAACTCAAAAAATGAAAAATCTGCAAAAAACTCGAATTTTTCTGACTGCGCATTGTTCATCGATCCAGTTCTGCCTATTTGTCTTTTTGCGCAGGTCAAAATACAACGATCTTTTCATTACACTTTGCACGTTGTAAATCTGGATATCATCTACACGTATGATTATTTTTGAAAT
Source organism: Poa pratensis (assembly GCA_947311845.1). Taxonomy (NCBI): domain Eukaryota; kingdom Viridiplantae; phylum Streptophyta; class Magnoliopsida; order Poales; family Poaceae; genus Poa; species Poa pratensis. The sequence continues at coordinate 36,396,381 of CAMZMU010000111.1, read as the reverse complement.
TTTTTGAAACAGAAAAATGCGGATTCAAATATTTTTTATACTACTGCGAGCTACGTGTAGCTCGGCTCCGTTTAGAGCTTCTGGGATCGGACGCCGATACTTTGCTATGATATCTTGCAAGACGTCCGATACATGCGCATGGTTAGTTTGTTTCAGTGCAATGTCCCACAAATTACGGCCGGTAGTTAGTTTCCGTCCGTGTAATTTGCGTTGATTAATATTTTGCAATTAGAACTGTAGATCAATTTTTTTCCGACGACATTTTATCGAGGCCGTCGGCATATACAACATATGACGAGCGCCCTTCGGAATGACGTCGGCAAACTGTGGCTCGTCGGAATACAACGCATTATGCCCGTCGGCACACTCAATTAGGAGGACCGACTGCTTTTCCTTTGAGTGACCACATATGCGCAACTAGATCATTGTGCAATTATATTAAATTATGTTCCTGTTAATTTTGAGAATTTACCTAGATGGCTAGAGACCTTTTCGGTGAGATATAGGTTCCTGGTATCGGCGGGTGTTGCTGCATTAATTTGTTCAGTCTGGAACATCCGGCACAATGCTTGATTTAACGAAGTAATCCCTCAGGATTCTACCACAATCATATCTCTTATGCCTCACTTTATTTCATACTGGGTTGGTTTGCAGAGAACAAACATGCGAAAAGCACAACGCAGAGATGCAAGACCGCTGGTGCTAGTGGCTACTGAAGTTTTTCATCGAAGGCAGGGGCGGGGGCCGATGGTGCTGCTGCTAATTGAAGCCTGCTGAAAATCTGAAAAAGAACTCTCCACAAAAAAGGAGAAAGATCGAACCTAGAGGAAGAGGAGATAATATGTGAAAACTTCTGGATGTTGCAACGTAAAAGTTGTAGAAGTTAAAAAGCTATTATGCTTCTCCGGTAATTTTTTTAGTACTCCCTCCGTCCGGAAAAAGATGTATTTGATTTGTTCAAATTCGGATGTATATGTAAACTAAAACATGTCTACATACATCCGAATGTAGACAAATTCAATACATCCTTTTCCGAACGGAGGGAGTAGCTAGATTTTGTGGTTTCAAATAGTTTCTAAAAGGTTCTGCTGTTGCGGAGCAACTTTGGTCCCTAGTAGTTGATTTTCTGGCGTAGTTCTTTCTATTGAGGATAGTTGTTGTTGCTTACAGAGGGGCTTGTATCCTTGCGGCGTGAGGTTCTGAATTTATTTATCGGACATTGTATTATCAGTTTTCATCTTGAATGGCCCCTCCTCTCCAAAAATGGGAATTATCAGCGCTTCTCCAATTTTGCAGCGTACCGATTTGCTAGCTCCACATTTTGTACCTGCTATCGGGACAACTTCTCAAATCTGGGGCGTTCAAGGCAGGTTCTCGCTCAATTTTTAGGAAGCTGGCTGCCAGAGAATTGCCGAACACGCACACCTCCCTCGCTGAGAAGATGCAACGTTTCCCATCGACCTCAAGGACGAGGGGCCATTGGGGGCAAGCAGGGGCGGAGCTCCACTAGGTCGATGAGGTCGCTCACAAGGCCGATCAGCCCGGGCCTCCCTGCAGCTGGAAGAGGAGTTGGTGGACGGGGCCGTGGTGCGCATGATCGGCAGAGTTCTTTTTCCTGCTAAGGGAGGTGTCGTCCGGAGCAAGCAGGCGAGGTCGCTCACATGGCCGAGCAGCCGGAGTGCCGGACGAGGAGTGCGCGTGCCGATCTGCGCGGGATCAAGGAGGAAGGTTTTTGACGGACGGAAGAAGTGGACGCCATAAATTAGAATGGTGATCGTGCTCTCGTCCTGGTGGATTTGGAAGAAACGCAACGTGGTCCCTTAGTTGGAGTTTTGGTGGAAACCATCAAGATCGAGCTCGTTTTTGGGTGAGCACATCTTCTATCCTAGTTTAGGTCGCTGGTTTGAATTAATGAATTGTATGGTGTGGGTGGCTTCTCTATAGGCTTGCACATAAATCTTCTTTTCATCAATGCATCGTAACATAATGGCTTTTGTGTTTTAGTGAAAAGAAACTATAACAGAAGAGTTTTTTTCTAATGAATGTGAGTGATGAAGGACTTTTATGTAAAATGTAATTTGTATACAGCCCGCGACAATCTTTTCAGATTGGAGAGAGTAACAAGTCGCAATAAATTATCTACATTGACAAAAAAGTCACTGAAGAAGTGGAATTACTATGCATTATTTAGTGTCACCAATTTCAGAAGAATGAACAGGAGGGGTGTGGTAATCCAGTATAGCAAAGTAATAAATGCAAACAATACAGAAAAGTATATCAAATAGATGAATCCCATGGACGTACGGCAACACATCATGACCTGTTATCTTTTCGAAGCAAGCATACCCTTTTCTCAAACTGTTTCTAGTTCCATCTCAGAAACTTTAGCTGTAAACACACATCATCAGTAATCTCTCTTAGATGTTTCAGTTCGATGTGTATGACCAGTACTCGTTGACCAGCTCGCGGAAGAGAGATCCTTCAGTTTCAATGAGTTTCTTGGGTTTGTCATACTCCGCTACTTTCCCTGGAAACATATATATAGCTCATTAGTACGGAGACTATGGAACGGTATGCTGCAGTTCTAATAAGTTGGCCGTAACAGAAACATACCATCGCTCATTGCAAGCACCATATCGCAATCCAGAACTGTCGGTATACGGTGGGCGACTGTAATAACAGTGCAATGTTTGAATTCTGTCCGGATTGTTTTCTGAATGACAGCATCAGTTGCATTGTCTATTGAGGCTGTTGCTTCATCAAGAACTAAAATACGACACTTTCTCAAAAGTGCCCGTCCTAAACAAAAGAGCTGCCTTTGGCCCATGCTCCAGTTTGACCCGTCTTCCGCAACTGTATTGCAAGATCGTGATTAGTACAATGAACAAGACAGCTCCAGACATCCTGCTATTAATTTGCCCTGGACTACTAGCAGTTTGATAAATTTATCTTTGAATTCTAAAACAACTAGGTAAGAATTTTATGTTTGCCCAATTTGTTAGGGGCACAATGTAAGCTCCAGAAATCAAACTATAGATACAATGAGGTTCCTACCAAGTGAATCTAATCCCTGCTCCTTCTCCTGGATAGCTTCAAGAAGTTGGCATTTGCCAAGAACCTGCAGAATATAATATGTAGCGACCAATTTAGCATGCCATAACAGAGAACGGTAACTTGTTATTTGACATGCCCATAAATCTGGTTATTCAGCGCAATTTGATAAGATGCCGAATTTTCTATTGATGTATATTACACAACTTACCTCAAATATTTGTTGATCCGAGAATTTCCCGAGAGGATCTAGATTATATCTTATTGTACCCTGAAAAAGTGTTGGCTCTTGTGGAATGATGCCTAGACGGGAACGCAGGTCATGTAAGCCTATCGTGGTGATGTCTACAGAGTCAATAAATATTTTCCCTCCAGAAGGTTCAACCAGACGAAACAATGCACTTATTAAAGTTGTCTTGCCACTTCCTGTCCGACCAACAATGCCAATCTTATCTGTACCTTCAAACTTGCAAGTGATACCATGTAGTATCAGGGGGGTATCTCTCCTATACCTAATCTGTGAAATGAAAATAAATTACATAAATTTGTAAGAATTTCTAAAGGTTTTCACCTAGTCAAGCATGCATGGATATATTTATATCTTGTTACCTTCAAATCTTTAAACTCCACACTCCCAACTTGGGGCCAATCTGGTACTGGTCGGTTTTCTTCAATAACTTCTGCTGCTTCACTTTGTATGTCCATGTACTGGTTCACTCTTTCCACAGATATGATTTTATTTGCAAGGTCGCATTGCTTTTGAATAGCGGTAACAAAAGAATTATTTAGGGCAAGGCCATAGGACAATGCCATACCAACAAAACCTGCACAACAATGATATGAAGTAATTAGGTTTCTGATGGTCATTTTAATTTGTCCATAATCTGGTTGATTTTAATAAGTACATTTTTCAGTGACTTTGGCACATAGACATTACACATATAATGCATTACTAAAGGGAAGATTTGAGCATATAGTAGTGAATGGCATATAATGCGTTATATGCACAACACTTAATACCAGGAGCCTATGGAAATATGGAAAATATTTCTTTGCAGTGCATATAACAATTCACTGCCAAATGCATGCAGAAACCAATCATCTTAAAGCTTGTAAGTTGCTATAATATTATCCAACACGTGTATGTATTTTGTGATTGTTGTACTTACAATAAGCTACTTACCAGGGCTAAAGGTTCCTGGAGGAAGGAGAGCCATGACAAAGGCAGAAAAGGAAAAAACTGCAGCACTCATTATTTCCAGACGTTGAATCAACCATTCAGTTGCTGAAAAATTATAGAAGTATGGACCAGCATTCTTGTCAACTAGCTCCAAGTTTTTAGCAAAGAAACGATCTTCTTCTCCAAAGGCCCGGATTGTTATAGCCCCTGAGATTGATTCACCTAAGTTATTTGCTAGAGTAGACTTGGTAGTGCCATTGATTCGCATCAACTCCTTAGCCGAGGCTAAATAGTACCTCTGCATGAATAAACATAACGGATCTCAGTCATTGGTAATTGTGAAACCAAACGAGTGGATTAATTAACCTCTTGGATGAAGATAGCAGTAGAATTTATCATTCCGTGAATGAAATAAGGAAAGAAATTGGCTTTAGCCATTCATATTATCAAAGAAAAGAGTAGAGACAAAAAGCAACACGAATCACCTGCAGCCAAACTGACAAAACAATCATCGGCACCGATACAACTAGAACTTGCCATGCAACAACAACAATTACACCCAGATTGCTGTACGCATTTAAACTGGAACTAAGGCCAAACATAAATGCAAATGGAACATCAACGTCAATGATACTCAAATCTGAAGAGACCTGTAAAAAAATCCATCATTAATTTTTTTACAAAACTAAGACAAAAAACAACTATAATTTATCAAAATTCATTTGTATCAGAACTTTTACCCGGCTAAGAACCCTTCCTAGAGGTGTAGAATCAAAAAAGGACATAGGGGCACGGAACAATGAATTAAGTAATTGTGAAAATAAGGATCTTGAAGTATGGACCCCAAGAACAACGACGATTAAAGACCTCGATAGCACGAAGAATATTGTGCAAACTCCAATACCAATGTACACATAAATTAGCTTCAGTGTAGTAACACTTGGATTCTGGACATTCGCAGCCATCCATGCATTCTGTAATATTTGCCCAGCTAAGAAAATCATGTGAGATATAACACAAAGAGAGGCATACAAGAAGCCTTTGTTCTGGCGCAGGTAAAGCATATAAGGCTTAAGAACTGTATCTCCCGATTCTCTTTCTTCTGTCCTGATCAATTGATCTACTGATGATGGCTGCACAGACTCTACATATATGTTTTCATGAGTACCATATGTCCCATTTGTTGCTATTTCCTTTTCTCGGTGAGAAGCCATACTGCTAATATCTGGAACACCTACAGTATCTTCATGGGCATTTACAAGGCATTTAAATTCTTGACAATCTGCCAACAAATCATGATATGGTGCAGACCTAACAACTTCTCCATCTGACATTAACTGCCAACAATTATCACTAGATTAATATCAAATCGACAAATAAATATAGCACACTGCAAACAATATAAATCACAGTAGCTCACAAATCATGAGAGAGAGAGAGAGAGAGACCAGAATGGAGTCAAATATGGGTAGAAAATCCACTTGGTGGGTCACCAAAAGAACAGTCTTGTCTGCTAGAGCGCTCATCACATATTCCTGTCACACAACTAAGAGCGTCAGAAAACAGTCATAATCAGTAGCAATGCATTCTGCACCTGCTGGTATGAAACTTACATTGAAGAGACTTGTTGCTGTATGGGCATCAACAGCACTGAAAGGGTCATCAAGAAGATAGACGTCTGCATTATGGTATAGTGCACGAGCAAGCTGAACACGCTGCTTCTGACCACCACTAAGATTTATTCCTCTCTCCCCAATTTGGGTAAGGTCGCCGAATGGAAGCATTTGAAGATCCTTGACCAACGAGCACCTCACAAGTGTTTCTTGGTATACTTGTCTGTCCATTAAAGATCCAAAGAGGATATTATCTTGTACAGTTCCTGTTTGGATCCACGGGGTCTGAGAAACATATGCTATTTTCCCACAGACTTGAATCTGCAATATGTACACAAAGATGAATGATAATGATCTGATATTAAGTACTTATGAAAAAGGACCTAGTTAACATACATTATGTTACTACTATTATGAACCAGAATTATAATAACAACTTGGCAAAACCAAACATGATGCAGTTGTTAATCGTCGCAGTTGTTAACGGTCTATATGGTTATTAAGAAATTAGCAACTAGCCAAACTTAACCACACTGAGCAATATTGTGGTCACCAATGCTCGATCACTATGGCATTTGTACTTATGTTACAGTGGCAGAACTTGTCATCATACAAACTCTTAATCTGATAAAAAGGGACCTAATGAATGTATCAATAACAGTACAAGGCAACACATTATTTAGTGCACGGTAAAACCCGAAAGGGGTAACAAAAGTACATGATTTGAGATAACAAAAGTACTTCATAAGCTCACGAAATAACAGTCATTTGATTTTCTAGTTGATAAAAAAGATTAAGGGAATAGAAAATCATACCGTGCCTTCAGTTTTGGTGACCTCTCCAAGTACAGCAGCCAAAAGCGTGGACTTTCCAGATCCTACCTCTCCACAAATTGCGATCTTTTGTCCAGCTTTGACTACCAAATTTATATTCTTCAGAGTTGGTTTTGCTGAATTCTCATCCCACGAGAAACCACATGAGTTCATCTCTATTGGGTAATCGATGCCCATACGGTGTTTATTCCTAACTTCCCCATTCAGCTCAGGTGCATCAAGAAACTTTGATATCCGAGTGAAAGCAACCTTAGATTGTATCAGAACGGCAATAACATCTGGTATCATCCTAACTGGGTCTTGCGCGAGACGTAGAGTTGCCACCGTTGAGCATCAAGAGGGATTTTCAAAAGATAGCATGTTAGAAAGGTTGCCGCCGAAACTAAAACAGGTGTTGACCAGAACAGGGAACTGTTGTATGCCCTCCTAAGCAGGAATGCTGACAACCACTTATACTCAACCTCCCTCAACCCCTCGATAACCTTCTTGAAGTGAGATTCCCATGCATAAAGTTTCAAGATATTCATATGAACTAAGGACTCAGACATGGCCTTCAATCTCACATCTTGTGCTTCCATGAGCTTACTCTGAAATTTGTGTTGCAGCTTGGCTAGTGGAGCATTAGCGAGTACAGTGATAATGATGACAGCCAACGCTGAAGCCGATGCAGCACCAACTGCATTGTACAAAATTGCCATGGAAATGAAAAGTTGAACACTTGTTGTCCAAGTTTGGTGAAACCAGTATGGGAATTCCCCAATACGGTAAGCATCGACGGTCACATAGTTGATAATTTGTCCAGAAGAGTGCCTCATTTTTGCAGAGTTTGACAGCTTCTGTTGCTTTTTATAAATAGCTGCTGACAAGAACGATCTCACCTGTAGACCTAATCTCTGAGTTCGGAAGTACCACATCCTCTGCGACAAAGATTCACAACATTTGCCAACAAATATTGTTGCAGCTAGCACAAAGCCTTCATGTTTAAAGGTCCCTTTCCCAAGCGATATATTGATGAATGCCTTGATAAGTATTGGGCTTGCAGATAAGGTGAGAACCTTGAGCAAAGCAAAGAGACCTGACACGAAGATCTCACGCTTGTGACAAGAAACGATAGTCCACAAGATTGACGGTGTGTCGTGTGACTGGGACTGCTTATTGTTCAGTTTCTCCAGGAAAATCGAGTACTGGTTATGTGCACGATCTGTGGTTTGTAGAAGTGGCACATCTTTGTCCTCGAGAGGTTTCTCAGAACCCATCTTCAACAAATTATTCAGCCACCAAAATGACAGTTTGCTGAAGAAACCAGCTGTAGCTAAAGGAGACACCTTACTATCAGAATCAGCTATCTCACTATCTGCCCCCGTCCTCACAGGATTGTGTGAAGTATCTCCTGTTCCTTGGTAAACAGAACAGAATTGATGTCAAGAGGTTGCAAAAATGATGCAGCAAGCTATGCTCGAAAAACTGATCTAGCTATGTAACATGAGAAAGGTAAAAGAAAGGACTAACTTTTGAGGGCACCCATCTCCATCGCACAGCCGGGTGAATTGGGTCCTCTTTAGGCCCTGCAGGAATACCCATGAACATGAAATTAGTCAAGATAAAGAACATATCAAACTTAAAATATTATTTTTACTGAAGAAATGGAGCATGAACAAATAAGAAAAACACTTGTAGTGGAGACTGTATATATATTTAATTATAATGAATTCGGAAGGCTCGAGAGCGTCTCCCTCGGTCCCTCCCCCTTCCACTCCCTCCTCCTAGCCGGCGGCCACTCCGGCTCCGACATCCACACCCTCTCGTCGTCCACCACTCCGGTGGCCGCGCCCAGCCCCGGCCATGGACGCTCCCTCCCTCTCCCCTTCCCCCACTCCCTACCCCACCCCAAGCGACGGCGAGCGCTCCAGCTTGCGGGGCCAAGAGGACCGCTGGCGCGTGGACGGGATTTGGACTCTGTCACACCCCATTGCCACCAGCGACTGCCAGGACGTGAGATCGTACAAAGATGATACAAATCTTGCTGGTGGTAGCCACCGGACCTGAAGAAGATGAGGATGCAGACGTGATGTAGAGGAACCCAGTCGAGAAGAGGCTCAGTTCTGTTATGTTCTCTACGATCCCCTGAGAGTGCTGCTCTTCCATCCCCTATGTAGACTCCACCAAGCCCGCAACTCCCAACTACCAGTAATGCTATATCAACGGGAATTTTGTTACAAAGCCGTTTTACGGGATGATGCGGAGGAAGCTGGCTGGTGCAAATCTTTTCCCTCCCGTGATTTTAGGAACCATAATCCCTCCGTAATCTCCCACGTCAGATCGTAATTCAGAATCCGTAAAAAGCAGCCCGTAATGGCATGTACAAAAACGGGCCGCCTACACAGGCGCTTGAGTTACAAAAAAATTAATTAATTCTCGTAAAGATAAGTATTATTTCACGCGTCTATAACTACACATGGAGAGGCGCTATTCTCGTAAAGAAGGCGCCCGACGCCTCCTTTTGCAGCGATGCCTAACCAAATCCCAGGATTCATCGGGAATAGCTATTCATTGATGGCGTGTAACTGTGCAAACATCCTGTTCCGTGGCAAACTTGATGATGCCTTTTCGTTTGTGTGATCTTTGCTTCCTCCACCAAACCTGTATCATGTGACCCGTATGCACTACGCAGAAACGTTTTAGCACACGGTACGACGGTACGTCCTCCTTAGCCTTTTCATGGCCTACTGGGGACTGCAAAACCTTGCAGTTCTAAATCCTGTATTTCAACCTCCAGGCGTACCTGGACCTCCAGACGCCGACGCCGGCGCTAAGCGACGACGACCCGGAGCACTTCATGCCGCCGGGATACGGCCCATTCCTAACGATGGCTGCACAATAGGCCCATTTGCATATACGTACTGGGCCATCAGCAGCCTTACTAATTTGCACAATAACTACTACAGTACTTAGTGTCAAAAAAAAATTTAACTACTACAGTACTATTTAGCAATTTAGCAGATAATCACCTATCACTAGTACAGTCTCAGTGCTTGTCATGTTTTAGGTTCTGATTTCATAGATAGGTCCAACTACCAGTGCTACAATTAGTACTTGCCATGTCCTAGACCCTCTATATCTGTGTATTTACATCATGTATGTTTAGACCATTCCGTGTCTACAAATGATTATATGTTGAATGTGTTTGCAATTTGCAATCCCTATAACATATACAAATGGTACAATAATATTATTTTTGCAATTGAGATTCATTTTCTTGCAAAATCAAATATCAACTCGCCATCAATTAAGTCCAGAAATGCCTAAAAGGCACAAAATTGACTTAATTCGAATTGAATTGATATGCAAAAATTGTGAAGTGATTATCTCAAATTTATATATGGGATCACAAGGTAATGTGGCATCTACTACATTATATGCAGATTATCCACAATTATTGTGAGGTCTACATTTTGTCAAAATTGACATTATGACTACCTTCAATGTGCTCTCTCATATATTTAAATTAAATCATAACATAAGGGACTAAGATCAAGGTATATACTGATTTCGATCAGATTATGCTTCTTAGTGTTGTGAGACGGACTCCATAAAAATGTTGATATCTCACAAGCAGACGGACTCCATATAAATGGTGATATCTCACAAAAGAGACGGACTCCATATAAATGGTGATATCTCCACAGTGTTATGATAGATGTTTGAGATCTACACTAAACAACATTCAAGTCTTCACTTGAATTCACAATTTATAAATTTTATTACAACGTAACCACGATGATTTTAATTTACAAACAAGTAAATTTACAAATCTCTGGTTCTCATTCATGTAGGAAAAAAAATGACCGTCAAAGAATTTGAAGAGCTCGCGCTCGACGGACACAACTACCCTACATGGGCTATGGATGTTAAAGTTAGTATTTCATCCCGTGGAATTGCAGCCGCGCTCATACCACCTGAGAATCCTTCTCAGTAGGGAGTTGCACAACTAACTGAGCAACAAAAATATGGTGCTTTATACATTATAAGGAACCATATCCACCCAGATCTGAAATCTGAATATTTAATGGAGGAATCTCCAAGCAATATGTGGCAATCACTCAAAACTAGATATGAACAGGAAAAGTCAGTTGTACTACCCGAAGCTAGTCATGAGTGGACTAATTTAAGACTCCAGGATTTCAAATCCGTTGGAGATTATAACCATGAGGTTCATAAGATATGTTCAAAGTTGCGTTTTTGTGAGAAGGAACCTTCAGAAGTGGAGAAGATAGAAAAGACCCTATCAACTATGCTCCCCGCTGACAGAATCCTACAGCAACAATATCGTGCCAGGAATTACCAAGTTTATTCTGAACTTATACATATACTTCTCCAGGCAGAGAAACACGATGAACTTCTTTTAAAGAATAGTCATCAACGCCCGCTTGGGGCTGCCCCTCTACCGGAAGTATATGCAAATTTTCAGAAAAACGCTGAGTTCAACGGCCAATTCTATGGCCAAACCAAGAACTTCAATGGTAAACGCAACGACAATAAGACGAACAAGCCACATGATTCAGATAAAAGGAAGGGCATAGCAAAGAACAAGTTTGAGAAAACAAATCTTTGCCAAAAGTGTGGATGCTACAAGCATATCACCAAAAAATGCCGCACCCCAAAACATCTGGTAAACCTCTACCTGCAATCCATGGGACGTAACACACCTGCCCAAGGAGCAAGATATGAAGCACACTTCAATCTTCAACCTGATAATAACAAGGAAGCTAGATGTTCGCAAGATGTTCAAGGAACACCAAGCAACACCGAAGAATTCCATTTACCACAGGACTCCATGGACACGGAGAATATGATGATTGAATATGGTTCAAATGACGTATTCGAAGACTTTAACTAGTCGATCAACTCCATTAGATAATATATTTACATCCATCATATTGTTGTAATAAAAACATATTATTGGTGCTGTTTTCATCACCCTATATTGTAAATCACAATATATATTGTATCAGTACACTGATATCAATAAATTTGTATTTATTCTATATATTTGATAAAGATTTTCACAATGAAAAATCTTCAACTCTATGTATAGAAATATGTGGAAGTCATGCGGTTTTACACGCTGCTGACTTAATTGAACTGCAACATACTACATATGGTAGTTTCCCCTTCTAAAATTAGTACGTGCAAATAAAAAGTATTTCCCATCTGCAATAATTCGGTAGCATACCGATATCACCACCGCGGCATACATCAATGGCCCCTCGCAGAAAAAATTGGGATCTATGTGAGGAATAATTGTATTTCCGTCAAATATAAATACCTCATGTCTCTACCAGGGGGAGTTATTCAAGGCTAGTATGCTTAGTGAGGATAATTTCCGGGCATTAGGGGGAGCTTATAAGTACCAAAAAGATTGCTAGGAAATCAATTGGAATGTTCAACACATTTCACCTCAAATTCACGTGCTCAAAACATTGAACTTCATGTTCACAAATTTATTAGTTGTAACAAATTGCAATTAACCTGCCAAATTCATTTACTGGCTACAAATAGATTACAAATTCCTATAATTCTGCAACAATTGTGCCCGAAAGAGTGGAGGTACCAACAAAAACCACTCAACTCCTTGTTCAAAACAAGAGGGGGAGAAGTACGGCCACATAGAAGGATTCAGCTTTTTGCAAGCAATCAAGGAAACAGTAAATGCAAGTCAACTTCACGTTGATAGACACAAAATGGGTAGTATACACCCTATGGATGGAAAACCATCACAACCCAGCTCAATAGTGCACACAATGACTGGGATATAGGAATACCTAGACTCGACCGTATTGGGAAACCACGAAGAGTCATCAAAGGTAAACAAGATTTTCACAACTATATACATTCTGGGGAACATATAATTAAAAGCCTACAACTGTCGACATACATTTCTCAACCATGATTGCAAACAACCCTTACAATGATCCGGATCCAAAGACCATGGCCATGGCAGAGTTCGAAAAACACTCGCTTGGACTGGACTCAATCAAAGGATGCAATCCAAGAAGAAATAGTCTTGCTCAATAAAGGAAGGTATACACAAAAGGAATACCTACACCAGTTTTCATCCAAAAACCGAATGAGAACAACAAGGTGGTGAGTCAATAGCAAGGCTTGTAGCTTAAGGGTTCACGCAGATACCCAAAATCCATTCTCCGGAGACCAGTGGAATCAATTTTCTGATATCTTTCTCAATGGCAGTACAAATCATCTATTTATGCAGTTGATAAATGTAGTGACCACATATATTCAGTTATTCACGAGTCACTTGCTTCAGACATATAGGTTCCCCATGGGAATCCACTAGTACAGAACGATACATCGGAAACGGGCCAAAAAGCCCATCGGAAACGGAAAAAGGGTCCGTGTCCCCGACCCTGTCACTGATGTGAAGGCTCTCATCGGCAACGGACAAGAAAAACCGTCACCGATGAGGCTTGATTTTGGCTACGGTTGCCATCCAGTCTCCGTTGCCGATGTATCTGGACATCAGAAACGGAGATTCTGTTTTACTCGTTTGCATTGAGGTTTTTCATAAGCCTACAGCAGCAATACAGTTGCCCATTGACATTCAAAATATCACAGCAGAAGCACAACGTTGCTAGCAAAACCGTTCATAACTTATATAACAATTGTCACCATTACATAGCATCAAAAGATGAGTTGCACATGCTTCGCCAATCCTATCATTCTCATGCCTCCCTAAACTGCAGCTAAGGCTTTCTCCCTAAACACACATCCACAAAATAGCCAGAAAAACTGAAAAAACAGAAACTACACCAAGCCAAATTGCCAAATTCTTCGTACCGAGACTTGCTCCATCTTGGACGGTGTCACCGAAATATAATCCCACTTTATAAGTAGCACATTTAAAGTTTGTTCGGATCAGTTTTGTGCTTCTAGATAAAAATACATGGATTGATAGTTAGAGAAGAGCCAAAATATGATGCTACATGACATAGATATAATTTAATGTGAAAACAGTTCACACCTTTAAGCACCTATATCCGTGTGCTTGCAGTCCGATCAAACGATTTGGAGGCATAACTTGAAGGTGATGTTTCCTTTAAGAGCCTCACCATTTTTTATACAGTGTCGCCGAAATACTATTACTTCATACACTAGCTACACAAAACAATAACGAGGATTAGCACATTGACAAAAAGTTGTGACTGGATTTATTCATCATCGGTAGTACTACAAAGAGTTGAAATTGATTCACCCTACTAGACTTTAAAATAGTGCAAGATACTAGACAAGTTTCTATATACTAGACAAGTTTTCTATGCTAGACTAGAAAACTAGACAGAAACAATAAAGTGCAAGATACTAGACGAGTTTTCTATATACTAGACAAGTTCTATATAAAACCAATTGATGAACTAGTTCATGAGCTGAGCGATTTAGACCTCATATTTTCTTCTCCGTGGACGGCGCCTCGAGATCGGCCACCTCCTCCTCCGTGGACGGCGCCTCCAGATCGGTCACCTCCTCCTCCGTGGACGGCGCCTCCAGATCGGTCACCTCCTCCACCGTGGACGGCGCCTCTAGATCGGCCACCTCCTCCTCCGTGGACGGCGCCTCCACATCGGCCACCTCCTCCACCGTGGACGCCACCTCCTCCACCGGGACGTCGCCTCCAGATCGGCCACCTCCTCCTCCGTCGATGGCGGCCTCCAGATCGGCCTCCGTTGACGGCGGATCCGCCACAACTGCTGCATCACCACCCGACGAATGATCTGTTCCAGCTCCGCGTGGCATGGACGCGGGGCACCACCGGAGGTGATCAGCCTGACGCGCTCCAACACCTGCCGCATCACAACCGCCTCCAGATCTACCCTATCACGAACAGATGCAGCTAGATCGGTGCGGCCGCTAGAGCCGCGGCTGTGATGGCGAGCTCTAGAAGCGCCGGCAGAGGAAGCCATGAGAGAGTGAGGAGAGTAGAAAGCTACAATGTGCGGCGGCTAGGGTTGAAAAATGGAAAGTGAGGGATTGAGAATGAGACTGATGGGGCTTGCTTCGCCAGTATATTTATAAGCACCCAATTGGCAACGGACATTTTATATAACCGTTTCCATTGGATACAAGTTCACAACTACTATGTGCTACTGATTTCCGTAGCTGCATACGAACATAATACATTCTACTGATTTTCAAAGTGCATACGAACCTAATACATTGTACTGATTTGCATAGTTGCATATGAACCTAATACATTCTACTGATTTTCATTGCTGCATACAAGTTCACACCTAACAGCAGCACACAAACACACAAAATCATTCTAGCAATGCTCACAAGAACATTTAACTGAGCTATTTATGTTCCTTTATGCCGCTCCTTGCGCACAGCAACAACATGGTCAGATTTAGTCGAAGTGTTTGTTGGGCTCCATGCCAAACCAGCTAGAGCTGCTGCAGTGTGCGGCTTCATCTCCATGTTCACCTTCTTGACTATCAAGGCTACATTTTCCAGCTCTGCAGCTTCCACTTCGACGCCATTAGGAAGCAGCATCTCAACATAATCTTCAATTCAAAAATAATAATAATCACAGCTCCCAGAATACTCTTCGCCCCTCCCCTGCCAAATGGTAAATCGAATCCAGAGGCAAATCAGCATCACACATAGAATAGAATCAATCAAAACTGGTCGAAGCATCGAACTAACCCTGTGATTTGGACACTTGAAGTAGATCCGGCCTGGGTTCAGATCCGAACGCGACACTCGACGAATCGCGTTCCGACAGCGGCAGCAAACGCACTTCACAATCGGCAGATCTGACCCCGGCCCCGGCGACGCAGGAGGAGGATACATTCGATCTCCCCGACGAGCTCATGCTCTTGGCCATGGAGGACACGAGTGCGGAGTAAAAACAAGCTAGAGCGGAGGAACAAGGGCGAATCGACAGTCTTTTATAATATCCAAGATAGTGCTAAAAAATGAATTTTATATACGCAACCTCGCCAACGGTTGTATACAAATGTCCGATGCCATTGAAGAACATATCGTACACGGAGTCGAAAGAAACTCCGTTACCAACATATCGACAACGGTTAATAATTCGCGACCGTTGCCTATGAAGGCGGGACGCGGGCCAGCTTGCCTGGCGGGGCAGGTTTTCTCACGCGGAAAGCGCGATTCTCCGTCGCCTAACTCGTGCCATTTCCATAGAGGGGTATCGGATGTGTCGTTCTGTACTAGTGATCCCAATTCTGAGTCCAAATACAAATCGCAACATGCATAGTGTAAACTCAGCAAGTCACCTCAGGACTTACAATAGTCGGAACAAATTTGGTACAACCGACTTAGCGAGTTGTTTGTTCTCTTATTTAGAAAACAAACTCACGTTGTTTTTATATAGCACAACCATTAGGCGGCAGAATACTGTTATTGAGCGGAGTGAATTATGGTGCAAAATGTAGTGACATAAACAATTTGGTATTAATCCTCTATATATATTGAGCAAGAGTTGTTCCCCTTTCTCGTTTTTTTGAGAAACGTGGATATATTAATATCATGAAGATCGCCTTTCTCATAGTGACCTCCCAATAAGTTGTTTGAGTGCGCCAATTGGGTTTGTGTGAATTTCTTTTTTTGTCACATTATATCCGATTCAATTGAATTTAGAATCCTCCTCCTCCTCCTCCCCTATCCGATTCAATTGAATTTTGTGTTCCCTGAGAACCCTCCTCCTCCTCTCCTAACCCTAGCCCAGCCCACGCCTGTGCCGCCGGTGGCCGCGCCACCCTCTCCCCTCCTCCTCCCCTTCCCTCGCCGTGTCCGCGCCGCTCCCTGATGCATGTAAAATGCATACATGAACATTGCATTATTTTATTCATATTCCCATCATATTTGCATCATATAAGGGTTATATTATTGATTTATAATGATTTTGGGAATAATTCACAAGTTCCCCTATTTTTATGGAATTAACCCTGCGCAGGCAGAAAACCCTATTTCTTTCCTTTTATGTTTCAGGGACCCAAACGACGTCCAAAAATTATGGAAAAATACAGGCGTCAATATTTTGGAAGGAGGAAGACCTAGGAGCGAAGGAAGCAAGCAAACGGAGCCCAGAAGGCAGAAAGGGGGTGGCCCACGCGGCCAGGTACTACGGCCGCGTGGGGCCCACTCTTTTGGCCCACGTGGCTCCTCTGCCGTCGATCTTTCGTCCACCGACTCCATCTTGACCTAAAAACGCCTATAAAAAAGGTCCGCTGGCGTTTCGAGAAAGGAGCGCCGCAGAAACACAAAAACCACGAAACAGAGATCAGGAGCTGCAGATTGGAGGGGGAAAACTCCGGCGGGGCGCTGCCGGAGAGGTCTCCACCTCCTCCAACGACATCTCCATCAACTCCATGATGAAGAGGGAGTAGTCCACCCCTGGACTATGGGTTTGTGGAAGTAACTTATGTATCTCTCTCTCTTGTGCTTCACTAATTAGCACCGTATGAGCTGCCGAACATGATTACGGTCATCTATGTAATACCTTTGTGGTGGATCTTTATGAGTTAATATATGTGTGAGATTGCAATTGTTTTACTTCAGTTATGAAAGTAGATGCATATTATGTACCCCGTTCTTATTAACTTGTTATGATCAAGCATGTTTATGAGAGCGTGTGAGGGGGAATGTGTGCATTAGATGGAGTAACGGGGGGTGGCTAGTGCGGTGAACGTGAGAGAAAGTTCCGCGATCCACTTGGGTGTTTTACCTTGCTTTGTTGCCTCACTAGGGATAAAAAGAAATACCTTGCTACCGGAGATGTGGGTGTGACCATTGCCACTTCTCCATGACTAGATCTAGCATGTTCTTATTTCACCATCTTATCCATCTTTACTTGCAAACCATTTTATTTTGTTTTGTTATTGTCTTGCATTTTGTGTTGCATATTTTATTTTCAGTTTTGCATAAAAAATTAAAAATACATAAAAACTTGCTATCATGATTATTGAAAACAAACAAGAAATGAGTCCTCCGCTGAGTTCCATTTCTAATTTTAGGCAATATCCTGGAGAAACATTAAAAGATGCTTGGGTAAGAATTAATAGGATGCACAATAGAGATCCTACACCTTGTGAAGATGAAAAGCTAAATCTTTACTTTTATTATGGAATATATCCTTGGTACCAAAATGCTTTAGATGGGGCTACAGGTGGAAGTTTTGTCCTGTCAACACCACCTTTTGCTGCCATGACACTTAGAATTTTTTTTGGTAGCTTTGTGGGTAGTAAGAAAAAGGTGGAGGACGCCACAGTAGCACTTGCATCATCTATAGATAAATTTGAAGCCCAACTTGAGAAACTACCAAATAAGGGGGATTTTGAACAACTAGCATCCTATTCTGAGAATATTATTCCCAAGATAGACAATGAGCTAACTAATGTTATGCATAAGCTAACACTATGTGAGAAAGAATTTCTTGAAAAAGATGTTTACCTCCATAGAATTGAGGAAAAGCTGGTTCGTAATTCAAGGAAAGACCTATCATTAATGAAAGATAAGAAAGTTGAAGAAGTGAAAATTCTAAGTGAAGTCAAGGAACCATTGCTTGACTTAGAGAATTGTAGCTTGCATGAATTAATATCTATCTTACAAAAATTTGCAAGTGATCCTTCCATTGACTATAATCAAGCTGGTTTTGGTTCTTATATTGCTAACATGTTTTAAAAGAAAAGATTGCTAGGTACCAACAAGAAGCTATGATACCACCTAAGCTTGGGGATGTATGGATTCCCAAAGTACTTGTTACCATTGGAAAAGAGACACACCATGCTATATTAGATCTAGGATCTAGTGTCTCAGTTTTATCTAAAGAACTATATGAAGTACTTGAATTAAAAATCTTGAAAAATGCTCTATTGAACTTGCACTTGCTGATGATTCCATTAAACATGCTATAGGAAGAGTAAGTGATGTTATGGTAGAGTTACATATGACTTTTGTGCCTGTTGATTTTCTAATCATGGATATGGGGAATAAAACCTCTAGTCCAATTATTCTTGGAAGACCTTTTCTTCGTACTACAGGTGCTATCATTGATTCAAAAGAAGGGAATGTGAAGTTTCAGTTTCCACACAAGAAATGCATGGAACACTTCCCAAGGAAGAGGGACAACAAAGTTCAAGCTCCCTCATGAGCTTCGTCCACAATAATATCAAGTAAGAAGCCTAGCTATATGGCTATAAAGAAAGCGCTTTACGGGAGGCAACCCGGTTTTTTTATTTTTGATTTTCTTTGTGTCCTCTTGCTGTCACAAGAGACTTTGTTATAGTTTTGTTTCTGGAATTTTTAATAAAGTGCCAAGTTTTACCCATTTTGGTTTGAAAAAGTTGCTTATAGCATTCGGAGATATTATTCCAGCACGAATCAGTGCACGGTTTGATTTTTAATTCCTATTCTGTAACTCCGAATGAGCTGATATTTAAACTGTAGAAGCAACTTTTCATCCTCTGTATGCATGAATTTTTCAGAATTTTTTGACAAAGTTAAGTGGGTAGAAAAATACGTTTTGCTACTGCTGTTTTTCTGGACAGATTCTGTCCCATTTTGTTTGATGCATGCTTAGAACTTTTAGCTTGAATCTTTCAGATCCAAATGAGTTTATGAGTAGGCATACAACATAATACACTTACTGGACATTCATATAAATTTTTGTCTAAGGATTATATGCAGCAAGAAACTATTTGTTTATCACTACTAATGTCACCCCACAGAAAAGAAATGGAGAAACGGTGTTTTGAAGTTTTTTCACAGGGATTAGAGGAGATGCACCAAGAGTTATCTAAGGATGGTGAAAACCATAAGCTTGGGGATGTGAAGACAACCCACTGGACCAACACACTCTCGGTTTGCACACGTCTAACTTCTGTTTTTCGATCAATGCACTTTATCGTATAAACTTGGAGCGTCTTTTTTTTTGTTTGTTTTGATTTTTATTTTTGAGAGACCACCACATTATCATTTATATATGAGAGAGCTACTGGAAATATGGGTTGAAATATGTTGGATGCCATTATAAGATTGGGAAAAGGGATGTTTGAGTTGATTTTAAAAGATACATATAGTTGCATGATTCATGAGCTTGTTAATGAGTAATAATTTGTTAGTGTTTTATCAAGAGCTATCTTTATTCATTTTTGATGTTGAATGTTACTTTACTTTTTTAACATGGATTAGTTAGTTCTATGGACACTCATGCATGCTTTTAGACGGTCAACTTTCTCCCTCTTGCTAGCCCAAAAATTCCAACAAGCAAAAACTTGCTTCCAACACCTTCAACCAAAGTTTTTCCAGTGAGTCCACCATATCTACCTATTAGCTTTATGCTATTCCGAGTATGTTTACCATGTTATTTTGTATCATTTATACCTCTGAATTAAAATGCTTATGTTGTTGATTGTTATGGGAAAAAGTTGGTTATATAGCTCTCACGAACTTGATGCACACTTTACTTTTATTGCACTTAATGAACATGACCCATTGTGATTAAAATTATGATGTTATGAGCTTGACAAATGTCTTTGGTTGAGAGTTAGCAGAAATGTGTATCACATGGAACGCTTTCAACATTGCACTTCATTATATCTAGTTGATGTCATGCACTTTTGTTTATGGATGCTTATCATGGTGAAATAAAAGTGGAAATGAGTAGGTTTAAATGAGTTTGTATAATGGTTAGAGAGACGCCTGGGCCGCTAATCTAAGCCATGCAATCATGGTGGAAATTTACAGCGTACCATAGTGAACATTCAGTGAAGCACATCACAATAAAAAGCTACACAAGTGGTAAATAAAAGAGTGCTGAGATTGTTCATTGTCTGTTTGTCTTGTTGTTTGGATATGGGCTTGTTCCATATCCTGGGACAAGAGGTACCCCAGTTGACGCTCTTGATGATACTATTTTACTTACAATGATATTTAAATTGAACTTGCTTTGTTTCCCAAGTTGAGTAGCACATGGTGTAGGTACTCGTATTCAAGGGGCATGAGATTTCAACCATACTTTGTCAAGCACATTACTCATATTTGCTTTCACTTTAAACTTAATCATTCAAGATGCTATGATAGGGGCAATGAGAGCTTGACACCAAGGAGTACCATATTACAATCATTAACTTAAGTAGAAAGTTTGAAGTTAGATGAAACTTATTCATGCTTTACCTCTACTCATAATATCTTTCCAAAGTGTCCACCTTATTCAGATTTCCATCTACACTCTATGACCATTATAGGATGTTCTTACTTATCATTATGCATACTTGAAGTCCATAGTACTTTTTCATTTATGTTACACTTTGTGAATTATCATTGAACATCCTTACATTGAATATTTGATATCGCTTCATAAACTATCTTGCATATTGTTACATCTTATTAAGAATGAACCATTTGACTCTATGTAGCAATAGTAATCATCTTTGATATCCATTGATAGTATTAAATGCAAAGTCCATGTTAGTTTTATCACCTTCATACTCGAGGACGAGCATGGGTTAAGCTTGGGGATGCTGATGCATGTAAAATGCATACATGAACTTTGCATTATTTTATTCATATTCCCATCATATTTGCATCATATAAGGGTTATATTATTGATTTATAATGATTTTGGGAATAATTCACAAGTTCCCCTATTTTTATGGAATTAACCCTGCGCAGGCAGAAAACCCTATTTCTTTCCTTTTATGTTTCAGGGACCCAAACGACGTCCAAAAATTATGGAAAAATACAGGCGTCAATATTTTGGAAGGAGAAGACCTAGGAGCGAAGGAAGCAAGCAAACGGAGCCCAGAAGGCAAAAGGGGGTGGCCCACGCGGCCAGGTACTGTGGCCGCGTGGGCCCACTCTTTTGGCCCTCGTGGCTCCTTGCC
The DNA here is from genome assembly GCA_947311845.1 of Poa pratensis. Taxonomy (NCBI): domain Eukaryota; kingdom Viridiplantae; phylum Streptophyta; class Magnoliopsida; order Poales; family Poaceae; genus Poa; species Poa pratensis. Next base: position 36,374,780 of record CAMZMU010000111.1, on the reverse strand, counting down.
GTCGATCTTTCGTCCACCGACTCCTCTTGACCTAAAAACGCCTATAAAAAAGTCCCTGGCGTTTCGAGAAAGGAGCGCCGCAGAAACACAAAAACCACGAAACAGCTGCAGATTGGAGGGGGAAAACTCCGGCGGGGCGCTGCCGGAGAGGTCTCCACCTCCTCCAACGACATCTCCATCACTCCATGATGAAGAGGAGTAGTCCACCCCTGGACTATGGGTTTGTGGAAGTAACTTATGTATCTCTCTCTCTTGTGCTTCACTAATTAGCACCGTATGAGCTGCCGAACATGATTACGGTCATCTATGTAATACCTTTGTGGTGGATCTTTATGAGTTAATATATGTGTGAGATTGCAATTGTTTTACTTCAGTTATGAAAGTAGATGCATATTATGTACCCCTTCTTATTACTTGTTATGATCAAGCATGTTTATGAGAGCGTGTGAGGGGGAACGTGTGCATTAGATGGAGTAACGGGGGGTGGCTAGTGCGGTGAACGTGAGAGAAAGTTCCGCGATCCACTTGGGTGTTTTACCTTACTTTGTTGCCTCACTAGGGATAAAAAGAAATACCTTGCTACCGGAGATGTGGGTGTGACCATTGCCACTACTCCATGACTAGATCTAGCATGTTCTTATTTCAACTTCATGTCATGAAACTTATTGCTATGCTCTGATTTATCTTAATACTAAGGTGTTATGATTTAGTTCGCATCTTAGTGGAGTATAAGAGAGATTAATAACCAAAAGATCTCTATGTTAGGACGTGATGCCCATATGATTAATAACTTGTCATGAAACTTTGTTGCAATCTCATATGTTAACTTTTGTGTTCCATTGTCCACCACATCATTAAAGAGAGAGTGCATTTGTGAAACCATGAACCCCGGTCCATTTTTAATCATAAGAAACAACTTTCCAACAACTTTCATCCACTTTTCATTTTCAGCCATAATTAAATCCGAAAATACAAAAATACTTTTGCATCTTTCATTCACATATAAAACCCAAAAATATCATTTATCATTGTTTCCATCATCCTTGCATATTTATTTATCATCATTGCATATTTTATTTATTTTTTGTATTCATAACTTACTCACACCTTGTGCTTGACAACCACTTGGTGAGGTTGAGGGCACAAAACAATTTATCTTTGTTTGCAGGTTTCCAAGGGAAGGATAAGGAGGTAAAGCTTCCACTACTGATTCCCCGAGAGTTCGATATAAACCCTCGAGTCACCTTCGTGGGGAAAATTGTCTTGCCCGTACTACACACTCTGCTATTGGGTCTCAACCTACGCCTTTGAGGGCTATCAGGACATATTTTCTGGCGCCGTTGCCGGGGAGTCATTGCTGAAAGTTTTATCCAAGGGTATCTCACAACAAGTCAACTTCATCACCAAGTTGTGCAAACACCTAAGCTTGGGGAGGTTGCACCTACGTGAGCACCATCTTATCCATCTTTACTTGCAAACCATTTTATTTTGTTTTGTTATTGTCTTGCATTTTGTGTTGCATATTTTATTTTCAGTTTTGCATAAATTTTGTGTTGAGAAGGTGGAGACCTCTCCGGCAGCGCCCCGCCGGAGTTTTCCCCCTCCAATCTGCAGCTCCTGATCTCTGTTTCGTGGTTTTTGTGTTTCTGCGGCGCTCCTCTCCGAAGAGCCTCGGGGACTATTTTTATAGTCGGTTTTAGGTCAAGACGAAACTTCTGGAAGAAAGATCGACGACAACGGAGCGTCGAGGGCCCAGATAGGGGGTCCCACGCGGCCAGGTACTGTGGCCGCGTGGGCCCACATCTTTTGGTCCTCGGACCTCCGTTTGTTTGCTTCCTTCCCTCCCAGGTCTTCTTCCTTCCAAATATTGATGCTCCTAAAATTGCAAGTCATTTGGAGTTCGTTTGGGTCCCTGAAACATCAAAATATAGAAAATAGGGTTTTCTACCTACGCAGGGTAAATTCCAGAAAAATAGGGGAACTTGTGAATTATTCCCAAAATCATTATAAATCAATAATATAACCCTTATATGATGCAAATATGATGGGAATATGAATGAAATAATGCAAAGTTCATGTATGCATTTTACATGCATCACGTGGTCTGCGGGCGGCGACGAGCACCGGAGACGGCCGGCCCTTGCGGCCCAGATCTGGGCATGTCGGGCCCCATCTGGGTCAGGGCGGGCCAGCTTGACTTGCTGTGTCTTCTGCAGATGAAGGGGAGGTGGAGGATGCCGGGGATAGCGGCAACGGCGGCCGGCCTGTTGCAACGTGGTGGTGAGCTTCACGGACCCATTCTGGGCCCGGCCGGACCCTATTAGGACTGGTGTGCCCTTCGGGACTTTACGGGCCCACTGGGCCTGGCCGGACTTGACGGGGGCTGGTGTGCTCTGCAGCCGCGTCCGGTCGACTACCGTCTTCGGCGGTGGAGGTTGTTCCCTCCCGCGCGGCTGCGGTTCTGTTGACCCTGGGTCATACTCCTCACCTTCGTGTTGTAGACCGTGTGTGACTGCTACTTCGGTGAGACGGCGACGGTGGTTGCAGGATCGTTTGGGCACATGTTGGTGGGTGGCTCGTCTGGTGGTATTGTGAGGCTCCTCCTCACGGGGCTCCTGTGCTACGGATCTTCCGGGGTTGTGGATGGGGTTTTCGGGAGAAATCCTTGTCGGTTCGTCCGACACCAATGCAGTGCCGCCTCCGGGTGGCATCTTTCTTCCTGAAGGGCGTCATGGCTACCCTTCGTCCGCTTCCCTCTATGTCGGGGGAAACCCTAGGACCAGTGCGCTGGTCCGGGCAGTAGCGTGGCTTTCCTTCTTGTGTTATGGTCAGCGTCGCTTGACATGGCCCATTTGTGCAGCGGTTGGTACTCGTCGATTCGGTGCTAGGAGCGTGGTGGTACTTCGTCGGAGAGGGTGCAGCGGTTGCGGGTCACCATCGCTTTGTCAATCCGCCTATGTCTCCATTTTGTTTTTCTTATTTCCTTCTCTTCTCCTTACTTTAGGTGTATGTTTGCTGCTGCCCCAGCATTTCGCGACTGTTGGTTGTATCGGGTGGTTGCTATATTTATATAGCGGGGCTACGGCCTATTTCGTCATTCAATTGAATTTTGACACATCATCAAACTCATTTGACATCTTACCTTTTATTAATTTTAGAAGCTAACATCACACACATTACCTATTTCTAAAAAAAAAGGTGGGAATGCCTAAGTTGAGATGAGATGCTTGTCGTTGTTGGGTAGTCAAGTTGTATGATGTTTAATTTGGTTAGGGGTTTGTGGAAGTTGAAAAAGATAGTTGCACACTGTGACACGCATTTATATGAACCCTTTTCAGAATATACAAGTTATCACCCGACCAAGTACAAGAGGGACTGCAAAGGTACTTTCAAACATGAGAGACCAAGTACTTGAGGGACTAGAAGAACTTGCTGATTGCTATCACTTTATTACATTACTCTTTGTGGTTTTGTGATGTGCCAGGATGGGATTCCGCATGGCGCTCCCTTGTTAGAGCATCACTAGCAGAGCCCTTAAAAGGGCCAAACCCTTATAATAACCGCATTTTTACGGATTCAGACCAAAAACTAGCGCAGACAAGAGCCCCTAAACCTCTAAACCTGCAAAAAATATTACAGGGCCGACCCTTGCTCCTCGACCTGTACTAGTGAGGGTTGGGAGGCGACGGAGCAGGCCACCCGTAGCCTCCCCATCTTTTTCGCGGGAGGGATTTTTCCGCCTGGTTCTCCTCCTCCCGCGCGCCGCCGGCTTCCGCGCCCCCACCGTCTCCCGCCGCCAAGGAGCCCCTCCCGTCGCCCCCGACCCCCGCCGCCGTCGGTGCTCCGCCTCCCGCCGTGGCCCCCGCTTCCGCCGCTGCTCCGCCTCCCGCCGTGGCCCCGACCCACGTCGGGCAGAAGAGGCGGAGGGCGGGCACGCACGTGGTAGCCACGACGGCGACCGCCGCGCCCCCCGCCACGGGAGCTGCCCCGAAGCCGGCCGCCAAGCAACGCCGCAAGCCCTTGATACGTCCAAAACGTATCTATAATTATTCATTATTTCATGCCATTTTTATGCTTTTAGCACTTGTTTTTATATTAAGTTTATTATTTATTTGGACTAACCTACTAATGGTTGCAAAACTGCACAATGTTCTTGTTTTACTCTTTGATGTGTAGGAATTATCAAGAATACAAGAGGAAACATTGTTCGAGTCGAATTTGGACTTTCCTGAGATCTGTCTGAAAACTATTTTCTAAAATAGACCCGTTTCGGCCCGAAGATGATGTCAAATAGAAAAAGTCTAGTCGCGAAAGTTGCAGCGAATTTTCTCCCAATAATTCTGGACTAAAAATTCGGCCCAATCCGAGTCCAGACACTCCAGATATCGCCGTCCCACTGCAACCCTAGATGGAAATCTGAGAGTCCATACAAAGGAGGAAACCCTAGGTCGTGGGAGGACCCCTATACCCACGAATTTTCAGTCAGCAAAGCCACGTTTTTGCCTCCCCATGGATCCCATCTCCATGGGGGAGGGCTCCCAAGAAGCCATGGAGGAAGGGGGCTAAGGTGCGGCGCACCCCATTGATGCCGGCGGTGCGGGAGGAGTTCCCCGCGCCACCGCCGGCGCCGGCGCTATCCTGCGCTCCTCGCTGCCCTCTCCGCGGTCTTCACCACCATCTCCACCGCCAATTCCTCCTTGTATACAGTGGTTCATCCTCCTACAAACCTCTGTACCATTCTATGTAAACATGGTGTTTGATGCTATAATATTTATCCTATGATCTACATCACGTTTTCATAGTTTATTTGTCTTTTGATTGCTTGGTTGAATGTATGAGATTCATTAGAGTTGTATGTCGATATGTTACTGTACTTTGATGTCCATTATATTTGTGTGCGCATGGATCAACATCTTAGTGTTAGTAGTATTTGTAAACGAAGCGGGGGAAGTTCTGCCGGAGTGACAGAAACCTGAGAACGCGAACCGGTTAGTTGCACGTATGGGAGTAAGAGGACCTTGAACTTAAGGCTATGGTTGGGGAAATCTTAATGCATTGTTAGTATTTGCGGATGGCTGCTAACAATCCAATCCTATAGTACTTGTAATCCCGAGTAGTGTAGTGCATGTATATTTAGCCTCTCCCACATAGAAAACTGCATCGAAGACAATGAACCAAGTACCTTCACTAATTAATTTTGGACAAAGCCATCACAATTACCACCACTTTTCCACACTCATGGTACTGTTATTTTAAGGTTACTTAGTGTATTTTATTGCTACAGCACTAACATTTACTTTCTTTTATTTATTATCTCGCAAAGATATCTCTCATACCCGTATTATTACTCTAGTATTATTTCCTAGATAAAGTAAACGTTTAGTGTGCGTAGAGTTGTATCAGTGGTTGATAGAACTTGAGAGAATACTTATCCTATTTTTAGCTCCTCGTTGAGTTTGACACTCTTACTTATCGAAAAGGCTACACGCGATCCCCTATACTTGTGGGTTATCAAGACATTTTCTGGCGCCGTTGCCGGGGAGCCATAGCGTAGGTGAATATTCTTGTGTGCACTTGTTTACTTTATCTCTAATTAGTTTTTATTTTCGGTATATTAAGATGTTCTTTATCTTACTATGGATAGGGAATGCGAATTACAAAAAAAATTAGTTGTAGTTGTTATCTAAAAACGTTTTTAAAAAAGAAAAGTGATTGGAAAGATGAGTAATGCTTAAATGGGGGTCGACCTTGAACACTTGTGTTCATGCCTATGAAACCAAAATAAATCTTTCCATGGAAGATTTTTATCAAAAACATGTAAATATTGTAAATATTGTGTATATACATCTGTACATAAAATAAAATGCTAATTATAGTCTCTAGTTAATTGAAAGTTAATAGTTTTGCTTTGCTGTCCTGAAACAGATTTTCTGTGCTTAACCGTATAAAATGTTTAAAATCACCAGAACGTGATCTTGATCTAAATTTTTTCAGAACAAAGTAATGCTTATTACCTTTCTTTCATTAGTTATGACTTTTCTGTTTTGAATTATGTAAATATGTCTAAAAATTCGATCTTTACTGACTGTTTAAGTTTAGACAGATTTCTGTGCTTCTCTGTAAATAGAATCATTATAAATCTCAGAATAGTATTTTGACCTGAAAATTTGCGTGTATAAACCTTAGATTATTATCTGTCTTTCATTAGTTTTAAGTTTTTTGATTTGAGCTACGTAACTATCTCGTTGAGTGTCATCTTTACAGACTGTTCAGTTTTGGCAGATTTCTATTCTGTTTATCTAAATATTGTACTTAGGTTCAAAAGTTTCTCTAGTTTTTCGACGGACAACGGAAATAATAAGAAATCTCGGTATTACAGTGGCTAATGTTTAATAAATATTATGAAATTTGACAATACTTGAACATGAGTGGATTTTATTTAATGAGTATTAACCCTACTAATGAGTTTTGTGAAGTTTTATGTGGATGTAGCCTATAAATTCTAATCAATATGGTGATATGAGATGAACAAGAAGACGCAAGAGCTCAAGCTTGGGGATGTGTAGGTACATCCCAAGAATATATTTAAAAAGATACAATCATCTAAGCTTGGGATGCCCGAGTCATCCCCCTACTCATCAACTAACATGAGGTTGTCTCGTTCATACTCTATATTACCCATCCACATGATATGCATTGTCTTAAACTTGTATTATAATTGTTTTTATATGTCTTGGTTTTACCTTCTTTAGTTTTATATGACTTCCACGGTGATGGGGACGAGGGGGGAGGTGATGAGGAGGAGGCGGTCGGTGATGAGGAGGAGGGGGAAGGTGATGAAGATGTGACCGAGATCGAGGAGGGAGTGTTCAAAGCCGCCACAGCCAAACCACCCCGCTCGTTGAACTACACCGAGGTAGAAGATGTCCTGTTGGTTCGTGCTTGGTCGCAAGTGGGGATGGATGCGGTCACCGGCACGGATCAAACCAGGAAACGCTATTGGCAACGCATTAAGGACATGTATTGCAAGCTCAAACCCAAGACTGAATCATTGATCTCTCGTTCGTACCGATCGCTTCAAGGCCGGTGGGAATTGATGAAACTCGCTTGTGCTCGTTGGAGTGCGGCTATGGACCAAGTGAGGTCAGCACCACCTAGTGGCTGCGTTGAGAGTGATTATGTCAATACATTTAACATCTCATTTTTTGGTTCATGCTTACTTGTTTATTATGCTATGTTTGTGATTATGATATGCTTGCGATTATGCTATGATAGGAGACATATACCGATCTTCGGTACAAGGACATGGCCGGTTCCAAGGGAAAATCCTTCCCATTCAAGCATTGTTGGGCACTGCTTCAAAATCTTGACAAGTGGAAACTAAGGGATCAAGAAACTGCACCGAAGAAATCGGATATGTTTAAAATGGAGACGAAGAAGGAAGGAACCATTCCAAGCCTGAGGGAAACAAGAAGGCAAAGGAAAGGATGAAGATGGAAGCCGAGTCATCAAGCTTGAGGGAAAAGATGGAACAAATGATAAAGGCAAAGGAGACATTGACAATGAAGACATTGGAGGCAAAGCTCCTTATCACCGAGAAGAAGAAAGAGGTGAAGCTTGCACAGGTGGAAGCTCGGCGAGAAGAAGCCAAGCATAAGGCCGACTTGGAGGAGAGGACGATCAAGATCAAAGAAGCCAAAGCATGGAAGGAGCTCATGGCCGAGGAGAAGGAGCACATGATGATGTCTAGAAAGGACATGGATGAAGACCAATTGACGTGGTGGAAGGAGTACAAAGAGGACATCGCGGAGAGGAAGCGGCTACTGCGTGGTGGTGGTGCGTCCTCTACTCTTTGAGGTGAGTCTCCGATGAGTGGTGGTGGCGATGGAGGTGTGGACAACTCCATCGGTTATTGATGTTCGCATGCGTTCTTGGTGGTGGTGGTGGTGGTGCCGATGTTCAACTTTTTGGTGGTGCTGCCGAGGAGAAGGAGCAGATGATGATTATGTGATGTAAAACTATAAACCATGCATCATGTTGCTGTCATTGTGTTTTGCTAGTGATGTTCAATGTATGTTGCTGTCATTTTGAGGGCCGAAAACAGAGGGCACTGATCTGCGCCCTCTGTTTTCAGCCCTCAAAAGTTGTTTTTCTCGACCCTTAAACTGGTTTTAAGGGTTGCCCTTTTAAGGGCTCTGCTAGTGATGCTCTTAATATTCTGCATAATTGAAGAAAAGGTCCACCACATGGTGTCTAGCCGAGCTAAAGCCTCTGCACGGGAGCTTCATGATAGTAGTGAAAAAAAGTAACCGCGGGTCATGTTATTCTTCTGAAACCATTCCATGAAGCTAAATATTAAAGTGAGACACTGGTATTTTTTTCCTAGATGGGTTAGGTCTACTCTAAGATTAAATTTGTTTTTAAGAAATGAGATGCTACTGTTACTTCCGTGTGAAAATGATTGGATTTATTCGGAACATTCCTATTTTTATTTTATGGTGACATTGTGAAGGTTTTACTAACAAGAAAGAAAATATTATCTGCAGTGATTACTGAAATAGTGAACATGCTATTACTTGCTACTTAAATTGCAAATAGACTACAGTTTGTCGATAGCTTCAGGATAACACACGTATGGTGTTCCAAACCATTTATGCAATTGATTCTGGTTGGAGAAAGAACATTATATTGCGCTAGAGAAGATGATGGACTTGCATAGAAATGTGCCACTAAAGTAATTACACGATGATTCAGTTATATGATAGATGAGGCAAGAACCAAGGAGAGAAGAATTGAGGACGGTAAAGCATAGGAGCAGATTCTGGCGACATGTTGTTGCATCAGCTCGATAACAAATGGAGAAGAAACACACGAGGGAAAAGAAAGCGAGGATGAAGAGTTGACCAAGAGTATACGTTGAACCACTAAAATTTATGCCTTTGCTCAAAACTTGATGATTGATGTGCACAAGAATTTTAAAATTGTATATGATTGATACGATTAATGTTGAACCATTGAATATTTATATCCCGTTGCAAAGCACGGGCAGTTAGCTAGTATATTATATTTCTGACAAGGTACATTCGTCGCCCTCATCGCGTCTGAACGGGGTGGTGTCGACGTCGCCGGTGCCTAGCCTCCTGCTGGTCGGCCTGTACCTCTCCCCTCTCTCTCCGCTTTTGTTCACCGGTGTCCTGTCACCCATCGGTGATCACCGCCACCAACACGCCTCCGAGATCAAAGAACCCTACGGCTCCTGGAAACCTACGATCTATCCCTGCAAACGCACGCGAGAATAAAGAAACCCACGAATACTGGCGACGCGCCTTTTCTCCTTTCCTTCCTTTTATTCACTGTCCGGGGAAGGACTCAACTCAACAAACGCCCCTGAAAACCCGCCATGATCGATCCACTTCGAGCGTGGCATGCCACGTTCTAGGATCATGGCGCGTTAACGCCTAACGGAAACAACTGATCGATCGCAGCGTGGACTCTGCACGCCTCTGATCGTTACAGGCTAAAACTGAAACTGAACCTCGACAGTTCGACACTTTCAGATAACTGAAACTAAAACGAGAACTTGCCTGTGGCAAGATGGTTAGTTGGGTGGTTGTACCCCTAGCCCACCAGAGTTCAAACCCCAGGTTTGACGCTGGTGTTTCTCATTTAAGGCGGAATATTCTTCAGTGGGAGGCGACGTTCCCGTCGACAGCGAGGCGCCCGTGGTGACTTCGTCAATCTCAAGACTCGACCCGCCGACTCAGTCTCTCGGAGGTGCTCATAGGGGTAGGGTGTGCGTGCGTGCGTTCATAGGGGTGAGTGTGTGCGCGTGTATATGAGCGCTTGCGTTGTACTGTGTTTCGCAAAAAAGATAACTGAAACTAAAACAGTGCAGTCAAGCAGCATTATGCTTGGTGCAAGCGTGCAACTAGAGCTAACATCAACAACCGTAGCATCTGAACGACGGCTCGCCGCAGTTGGCTCGGACTAACACGATGTTATAAACGATAGTAAAGGAAACGACAAAGTAGCGGAAAAATCAACCAACGGGAACACGAGATTTAACGTGGATCGGAAAACCCCTCCAACAATGGAGGAGAAAAAAACCACGGGGTCAGCCAACAATAGTTCACTATTTCGGGTGAGGTTACAAACGACGGGGATTTACAACGTGCGACTTATCCCATGACGACGACTTACAAGATGTATTTATAGGTGCCCTGACCTAATCTAGGTCGGTAACATGACCTCCAACTTCTGTCTTCGGGACGCTCCGCTCTCCTCGTCACAAGTTGGCCTTTATCAGTATATACGAATTTGGATCACCACAAAAATAACACTCCACCTTGAGACAAATTCTATCTTGTAGCATGAACGAAAACTTCACCCAGAAACAACAAAGAAAACACCTTCGACGCCAAATAGCCTCTTGGGCTAGACAGTGATACCAACTAAGCCCGAGCAACACTCGAACTTAGTAACAGGAACTGGCTTTGTCATCATATCAGCAGGATTATCATGAGTAATTATCTTACATACCTTCAGCTTACCTTTTGCAACAACATCACGCACATAATGGTATTTGACGTCAATGTGCTTTGTTCTCTCATGAAACATCTGATTATTAGTAAGGTAAATAACACTATGACTGTCAGAAAACAGGTTAATGCAAGTATTATCTCCACAAATCTCAGCAAACAAACCTTTCAACCAAACCGATTCTTTACAAGATTCAGCAATAGCCATGTACTCTGCTTCAGTGGTAGATTGGGCAACAACAAATTGCAACGTTGCCCTCCAAATTACGGCACAACCACGTAGTGTGAACACATAACCTGTGAGGGATCTCCTCTTTTCCAAATCGGCAGCAAAATCTGAATCCACATAGCCTACGAGTCCCTCATCAGTCTTGCCAAACTTCAGGCAAGCATTGGATGTGCCGCAAAGGTACCTGAAAATCCACTGAACAACCTTTCAATGTTTTTTACCAGGATTAGCCATATATCTACTAACCAAACTCATAGCATATGATAAATCTGAACATGAGCAAACCATGGCATTACTCCTATAAAAGGCGCTAGCCTACCCGGCTTCTCACGCCCCTTGGGAGCGAGCGATGCCCGATGGCCGTCCGATGCGTTTTGGAACAGTCAAAACGCCCATGTGTTTCACTGATGTTCGTTGGATGCGGTCAAATCCTATTTTCACCCATTTGAGTGAATAGTAACATCCCAGTAAGTCAATGACCGATGGGTCCAAGGTCCACGAATCAGAGGGCGAGACCACCTCGTCGGTGTCACTCTCCTTTCGCCCGCGCCCGCACCGTGCCCGCGGAGAGACAAAACCCATGCCCCGGGGTGAAACCCTAGCCCAATCCATGCTCGTCTCTCCTCCCCCAATCCCATTTCTCCTCCTCCAACTCTCCCCGGGTCAAAACTCTCCCCCAATCCAGGACGCTCCGCTCTCCTCGTCACAAGTTGGCCTTTGTCAGTATATACGAATTTGGATCACCACAAAAATAACACACCACGTTCTGGCTGGAACAGGTGCTCGCTCGGACTGTCACCTCCGCCTCGACGGCGCCCATAGGCTGGGGCGGGCCGTCATGGAGTGGCCCGGCTCGCCGCAGTTCGCGCACGCGTCGTAGCCTGTGAACGCGGTGTAGGGGTCGTCGCGGCCGCCGGTGCGGGTGGGACAGTCCCTGGGGTAGTGGCCCGTCTTGCCGCAGGTCTTGCACTCGACGTGAGCGGTCTCGGTGGTGGCGCAGTCGTCGGCGGCGTGGCCGGCGCCGCCGCAGCGGGCCTCGGTGGAGCGTGCGTCGAAGTTGGCGGGGGTGGTGCAGAGGGACTCAAAACGGGAGCACGGCGAGGCGACGCAGTTGTTCCTGCGGTGGGTGGTGGCGCCGCACGCCGAACACTGGACGGAAGCCATGAGGGCAGAAAGAACCCTAGTGAAGGCAGAAGAAAAACTGATCGGTGTTCTGTTTACTCGGGGTGGCTGGTAGCCTTTTATCTTCGTCAAGCCAGGGAGAGGCCGGAAAACGAATCCGGGAATAACTCTGCCTGAACCATGATATCTTCCATCGTCACGAGATCAAAAATAACTTCTGTCCACTCTGTCGTGTGGCACGCTACTTCTTACATGGAGCCAGAGGGGAACGAACCAATCAAAACTTGGTTGCATACTGTCCTGTGATGCGATTACTTCATTCATTCATTGATATATAATTTCCTTCAGGTGCTACTGTAATCAAATTATAATGATGAGCTCCGGTGGACTGAAGCTCATTGCATTGGTTATTTTTCAGTATCTCAGCCATCAGGGAGCCTATCGAGACCAAGGATCGGAGAAAGGCAAGGTAAACCCACATGCATGCTGCAGCTGGAGCTGGTGCCCTAGAGCTGTGCTTGTTGGTCACCAACGCAATGTACCTCCGTCAATAATGCAGCAGCTAGCATACAACATGCCCTCTCTTGATGCCTCCTTGCCTGTCAGACTGTAGCATGATATCCTGACGATCGTCAGTTCGTCACCAGATCAAAACATTTGATGCACTCATGCACCATGTCCTCTCTTCCGTTGTGTACGTGACTTCGAGGGGACCTCACCAAACCGATCAAACTTCATTAACTGCTTAGTCATCTCTGTAAAATTTAGATGATTATCCTGAATTTTGCCAATTTCTATATATATAGATTTGCTCCGTCCTAAACGTTGGGGTGGCATTTCAAATGTCTCCGCAGGTGCTATCCGTTTCGCTAGGTTTTGGTTGCTTTTACGCCTAATCATCGCTGAAACAAGAGTTTCTCTTGGAGCTTGGCTGCATACTTATTCCCCTCACTTTGGCATTTCACGTATGAGAGATTTCAACATCACTCTCGGCCAAGTGAGTGGAATAAACCACAGTCTTTTTGCCGGTTGGCCTTTTTTTCCGATGCTATCATCGAAAGTTCATATCCAAGGAAAGTTCGGGCAAGGGCAACTCAATCGGCAAGACGCAAATGGATACCGATTTTCTCTGCGTTTTTGTCTGTTTAGGTCGCGAGGCTGACATCAAATATCCGCACGTGTCCACCATCCAAGGCAGTGCACAGAACGCGACCACATATTTTTTTGTTTTTTTCATTTGTACGTAGGGGGGCCACAAACAGCCAGTTTTTACATTAAATAAAACAAAATAAAACTTAGATATATAGATCTCCGGATTCAAGTGCCAGAAGTCGGGGAGGTGGACGTCTGACCATGGCAACAGGACAGCTGGCATTGCCGCTCGTTAATTTACCGCGGCCGCACGCGCTGGTCGTCCTCAATCGGCGGCCACTGGTGCGACCCATGCGGACGCTGATGCCGCCCGTGCGTCCGCTGATGCAACAGGGCACCGACTCAAAGAGGAGCTCGTCTCCCGTTCATGCTTTCCCTTGCATGTCCACTTGAACGGCCGCATTGCGACGGTCGGCGGTGGCTAGGGGGCGGCGGGGGAGCACAGTGGAGATGGAGAGTGGGGTGGCCGTCTCTATCCGCACGACCCTTGCATTAAAAAAGGACCCGTAGAGGAGAAGGTCGGGCGGTTGGGTCGTTGGCAGGTGGGCCTGGGGCGGACACCGAGTGGAAGCTCCATCTCTATCCGCAGAAACGCAAACCTAATCCAAATTTGGGACAAGAATGGGTCACGATGGACACGCCGCGGACACAAACACACACGTGGACTCAATGCATCACCACGTTTAGCCATGGTTTTTTGTCCAACACGACGCAAACGGATGCGTTCGGAATCAATACGTCGCGCCGTTAGGATGACTCCAACGGGGCGACGCAAACGGACCCCGGTTTTGTCCAGATTTTGTCCGTTTGGGTCGAGGTCCGGGCAGTTCGGACACGAGCGGATAGGCCTGTCCGGCGAGTGCCCCCAACGGTGGCGACGCATCCCAAGCGGACAGCAGCATGGAAAAAAAATCATCAAGAACAGCAACACGAATTGGCCAGCAGCAAGACAAGGAAGGCAAGGCCTGATCTGAAGTTCAGGGATACGAACTAGCTTCTTACCGAAGCTGTTGTGGCCCTATTCCAGCAGCAGCGACACCGTCCAAAAGAGGATTCAACAGAGGATGCTGCTGGTGAAGGACGAGGCGCCGACGCTGCTCGTGAGCGCCGCTCTGCAACTCGCACCCGGCGGAAGACGGCTTCCGCCTGATGCTCTCCGCCGCCGGCGACGCAGACGAGTTCCGGGAGCTCCAGGATCGACGCCCCGAGCCTTGGCCATGACGCTCTGGAGCAGCACCTCGGGGATTGGCTGCGACCTTCTTCTGTCTCCTCTCCGCCCGGGCCTCAAGCTCTGCCTTCCACCTCGCCTCTGGCAGCCAGCCTCGACCAGCTCCAAGGCGTGAGTGTGCGTGGCGCACACCATCGGCGTCGTGTGCGTCCAGCAGCATAGAGGCGACCGGTGGCGCATCCGGCGCCAGGAGAGGATGAGAGAGCGCTGCACGTGCGCCTCCTGGCCGGCGACGACCTCCATGCGTGCGAGGCCACCGCTATCTCGAGCGCCTCTTGGCTGGCGACGACCCTGCGAGCGACGCCATGGAGCGTGACCACGCCATGGACGTGGCCGACCTCCGGGGGCTCGTCGGTATAGCCGAGGCCGAGCTCTACATGGACCTGAGGACGACGCGCAGCGGCGGCGGCGGTGCTGGGCGGGAGGCGTGGCCTGTGCTGGGCGGAGCGGCGAGCTGAAGATCCATCGACGGTGGGGAATTTCTGCGGTAGGTGGGAGGAGAGGGGAGAGAGAGATTTGTTTGACTGACATATGGGCCATCACGCGGACAGGGAGGACACGAGAGGACACAGCGGACGTGTTTTTCTGTCCGCCCACGACGCATCGGTGACCCAAATTTGGGCCAGGAATGCGTCGGGACGGACAGAAAAACGGACCGCGGTCCGTTTGCGTCGCCCTGTTGGGCCGTGTTTTTTGCTCCAGCGGACAGGGACGGACGCGCGCGGACTCGATGCGTCGCCCCGTTGGAGTCATCCTTAGAGTTTCACTAAGAATCGTGTTCTGGATAGCACGGAGTGGGAACAGGAGTTCCCATCAACTGGTTATTATGGTCCGCGCGCTCTCGACAGTGTCAGGGCATGAGCTACGAGGGCTGTAGGATGGTGTGGTCTCAGCTGAACACAACGACAAAATTGTATGAGGCCAATAGCGTGGAGAATACTCTTTCTCTCTTACCAACTTTTCAACCAACTTTTCAACGGCTTCAGATTCGCTGACTTTGTAAAAGGCAAAGTCAGGTATGTGGAGCCCACCATGTGTGGGGTCCACACGTCAGTTACTCAAAGTCAGGCAAAGTCAGTCGGGGCAAAGTCAGCTAATCTCGATCCCTTTTCAACCCCATTGCAACCCATTGAACGAATGGTTGACTGCTTTTCCCCAACGGCCAACGCGACGCTTTGCTATCGCCTCATCGCTTTTGTTAGGGGAGATGCCAGCTCTTCGGTCTGAGGGTGACCGCTCGGGCTATGCAGCATCAGGTTTGGTCGAGTTGGCATCCACATAACGACATGGCAGCCTGAGGCAGTAGTCCAGCGTGGAGCGTTGGCCGTGCCCTCATTGGACCATACCCATGTTTTTATTGACTCGGGTGATACAACGAACACATTGCGTAATAGTAGGTCGGAATTCTCTTTTGAAGTATCTTGGTTAAAGCCAATAACCTTTTTTTAGATGATGGCCGATGAGTGGGAATACGGTTTCAGAGGCAGTACATCTAATGAACGTTGATAAAACAAGATTAGTCATCTTCGCCACTGCTTAAGTGGCTTGGCTGGCCAACATAGGAAACAGAAGGAGAGGTTGCTTCTGGTTTTTTTTTTTTTTTTTTTTTTTTTTTTTTTTTTTTTTGCGAAAAATTTGCTTCTGCTTATTGAAGTGTCGTGACATCGGTGTCCTAGCTGTAGAGCTTGATTACCCTACCGTTTCAAAATTAAGGCATGCATTATTTTCTATGGTTTTTAATACATGCTTTCACACTAATATGTACCGACGTATATAGAGTGAATTTATATGAATGACATTGTATATTTTCCTTGTGAAATTATTTATATTTTATATCTATTTATACTACACACTTATTATAAGTTAAAGTTGTACGTTGTTAACAAAAACACCTGATCAACCCCACCTTACATCTTGACATAGAGTGAATAGTTTTGATTCATCATTTTTGCACGGCTGAAGTCGACTATCTTGTACGGCTTTTAATACGCGGCTCTTACCACTAATATGCACCACGTTTTTACAAACGACATCGTTATATTTTTCTCGCAAAATATTGTATATATGTATTTATACTAGCTTTACACACATATTTATAAGTCAAAGTTGTACGTTGTTGACAAAAGAGTCAAGCACATCTTACATCTTAGAACGGAGGGAGTAGTTTTCATGTTTGGCACGTTTGAACTCGACCAGCTTGCTGATGTCCGGCATAATCATCTTAGCAGCGTCCAGTCCTGCAAAGCGCTCCGTCCACTCCAGCAGAAGCGGGGTTCTGGCAGCGTTCAAGTGCTCGAAACCACGAAGTGGCTTGGTTGCGTGCATCCACTACAGGAATGGCGAACGGTGCCGACGGCCAGGACCTGTGCCGACGGCCATTTATTGGGGGCGTCGGCACAGGTGTGTACCAGGACCAGCCGTCGACAAGTCCGTCGGCACAGAAACGGCCGTCGGCACAGACATTCTATCCCGACGGCCACCGTCGGGACACAGAAAGCCGTCGGCACAGAATATCAGGTGACGTCGACGGCACTCTATGCCGACGGCAAAGAATCTACCATTTTTATTCATTTTTATGTAGATTGATACACCGAATAGCTATATGTACAGATTCACCTAGAATAGTCATAATGTTTTTTACCCTAATCTTCTTTTTTTATGTATCTATTTATTACTCTCAATTAAGTTTAATATGTTTTATTCATATTCTATGTACATAGCTACGCCGAATAGCGGTTTCCACCCACATAAAATAACCTCGTGAATAATTGTCTGTACCGGAGCGTCGGAACCCCAGCAAAAGCTAGGTTGATGCATACCATATGTGTACAAGTGTTTTGGGTGACTCACTTTCTCTCTAGTGAGTTCCAGCACTTAGAGGTGAAAACTCCCCTTTCGGGCGAACCGGAAGGAATCTTGTAAAAACTTCTGATAAAAGTTAGTTTCCCATGTGCCTATGTCCCAACCTAACATAACCAAGCAAAAAAGTCCACTGGCCTACCCCCTTTCGACGCACGTCTATGGGGGTAGACGAAAACGTTAGGGTTTTTTCAGCGGATTCAGGGTTTCGCCGAAGCGGGGCCCCGGAGCATCGGAACCCCACCCAAACCTAGGTTGTGCCATACCATATGTATACATGTGTGTTGTGTGTTGTAAATGTCCGGTATCCTACTCTGGGGTGTGACCGGCTTCACTTTCTCTCTAGTGAGTTCCTGCACTTAGAGGTGAAAACTCTCACTTCGGACGAAACGGGGGCAATCTTGTAAAAAATTGTGATAAAAGTTGGTTTCCCACCTTCCTATAGCCTAACCTAACACAACCAAGCAAAAAAGTCCACTGGCCTACCCCCTTTCGACGCACGTCTATGGGGTTAGACGAAAACGTTAGGGTTTTTCCAGCGGATTCAGGGTTTCGCCGAAGCGGGGCCCCGGAGCGTCGGAACCCCACCCAAACCTAGGTTGTGCCATACCATATGTATACAAGTGTGTTGTAAATGTCCGGTATCCTACTCCGGGGTGTGACCGGCTTCACCGACTGTCTAGTGAGTTTCTGCACTTAGAGGTGAAAACTCCCCTTTCGGGCGAACCGGAAGGAATCTTGTGTTGATTTGGGATAGACTTTGGTTTCTCACATTTCTATGTCCCAACCTAACACAACCAAGCAAAAAAGTCCACTGGCCTACCACCTTTCGACGCACGTGAAAGAGCATTTCATTTCTCTAAGTTTTGATGTTTGTCGACAACACAATTAGATGACTAATCTGGGTGTTAAATAGTTGCAGGAACTTGTTTATACATTTTGTATATGCCCAGGTTTTTATCAAGGAAGAAAAGGAGCATTTTCTTGTTCCAGCCGGTAGTACCGGCTGAGGCCCGGTACTACCGCTGAGCATCTATTTTCGGTACTGGATACGCTCTGGTTATTTGCGGTACTGGCCCGGTAGTTGTCCGGTACTACCGGGTGGTGCGGTAGCGGTACTGCCCCGGTAGTTGTCCGGTACTACCGGGTGGTGCGGTACTACCGCGTTGAGAAGGACAGCACTACCGCTGCGGGCGGTGTGCGAGGATCAGTTGACCATCGAAGACGACTTTGACCCTGCGCCGGTCGGTAGTACCGGCTGTGGCCCGGTACTACCGCTGCGGCCAGTTTTCAACTGCAACGGCCAGATTTCTGAGGAGAGTATTTATAGGCCTTCTCCTACCTTCAACGAGCAGCTTTTCTACATCTAAAGAACACCATTGTTGCAAGCTCAAGAATCATTAGATCTCTCAATCCTCCACCCAAACTCACTCATATTTGGAGGATTGAAGGAGAAGGCCCGGATCCACAACTTCACCAAGCGTTCTTCATTTCCCCCTCATTCACTTGAGGGATTCGAGCCTAGGGTTTCCACTAGGAAAACCTAGGCATCTTGTTGTTCTCACTTGCTTGTTACTTTTGTGTAGCAGGTGTTGTTGGTGATTGAGAGCCCCCAATCCTTTTGTGGGTTGAGCCTCAAGTTGTTGTAACGAGCTTTTGTGCTCCGGATTCCGCTTTGGAGGATTCCGATAAAGAAAGGTGGACCGAGCTTTTGTGCGAGGTTCATCGGAGAATAGGGTGAAGCCTTTTGTGGCATCTTGAGTTTGAAGCTCACACCCCTCCAACGAGACGTACTCCCCTAAAAAGGAGGAACTCGGGAATACATTCTTGTCTCCGCGTGCTTTCCTATCGGTTAATCCTTTCTAGTTATTTACTACTTGTATCTTATCTTGTTTAGACTTAACTTGTCATATAGGTAAATTCACCATAGTTGCATATCTAGAGAATTTACCTTTTAGTCAAGCCTTAATCGAAAAAGAATTAAAAATTGGAGTAGCACCTATTCACCCCCCCCCCTCTAGGTGGCCATACGATCCTTTCAATTGGTATCAGAGCCTCGGCTCTTTATTCGGGCTTAACCGCCTAAGAGAAATATGGCCCTCGACGAACATGGGAATGAGATACCCGATGACCCATCGTTCCCACTTCTGTTTCCGTGGAGGACTTCACTTCCTTGAAGTCCTCTATGGATACTCAAATGGGAGAGTTGCGCAAAATGTTAGAGCAACTCATGGTGGCAAAGGGTATCGACTCCTCCCTAACTCCGGAGGCTCCTCCTAAGGAGGCTCCTCCTAAGGAGAAGCCCTCGGATGTAAGTGTCGAAGAGAAAGCGGGGAACTCAAATAAAAATGAATCCCACCTAAAACACCTAATGGGAAGGGAGAGCATGCTAGAGTTCCTTTTGCATACTCTCCCGACCTACCCGTGCCTCATCCTCCTATTCACTTAAGAGGAGCTCCACCTAGTCTTAATGCATCTTCCTTTACCCGTTGGCAATCTTCTATGAAATCTCACTTGAAAAGTGGTTGCATAGGTCTTTGGAAGATCATTGTTGATGGATTCAAGCCGGTGGATGAAAATGACTTGACAAGGAAAGAAGAAGTTGAAGCTCAACTAAATTCCACCGCTCTTGATGTGATCCGTGTTGCCGTGGGTGAAAAGAACATCCATCACATTGAAGATTGCACCACCGCCAAGGAAGCATGGAACAATCTCACGGAGGTGTTTGTTGGAAATGAGAGCATGAGAAGAAATAGATATGAAGCCATGAGCAATCAAATTGAAGGCTTCTACAAGAAAGATGATGAAACTCATGAGGAGATGTATCAAAGGCTCAAGGCTCTTGCTACCGCATTTAGAGACCTTGGTGCTAAACATGTGGATGATACTTACATCAAGAGGAAGTATGTGAATGCCCTCATGCCGTTTGAAGAGAACGACTTGAATAGTCTCCAAGGGAAGCACAACTATGACCTCTTGACCTCAAATGAAGTCATGCAAGAGATGCAATCTTACAAGGTCCGAGCTCAAATTGCTAGAGACTCTCGTGCCCGAGCTCTTGGAATGGCCCAAAGTTCCTCACTTGCTTTGAAGGCCAAGGTTGTGGAACTAGATGAAGACCAAGATCATGAAGAGGGAAGTTACTTGGCACCCGAGGAACTCAAGGGTGCTCATAGAGATTATGTGGCTCTCATGGCGAAGGACTTTTGGAAAAATCCATCTAAAGCTAAAGCTTATGTGGATAAAAAGCATAAAGCAAGAGGCTACAAGGAAGGCAACCCAAAAATGAAGACTTGCTTCAATTGTCAAGATCAATTCCACTATGTTGCCCAATGCCCTTACAAGAACCGTGAAGAACATGGAGGAAGACTCATTCGCAAGGAAGCGTCAAGTTCTTCTCCCACGAAGCCTTACTTCAAGAAGTTCAATCCCAACAAGAAGCTACCTTCCAAGGTGTTGGTGGTGAGAGAGGAATATATGTCCGGGGATGAGAGTGATGAAGAAGAAACAACCACAAGTGAAGTGGCCGCTTTAGCCATTGCTTCATCGACAACCCCTTCTCTCTTTGAATCCCCCAATGATAATGTCACCACCAAATCCGCTACGTGTCTCATGGCCAAGCTCTCCGAGGTATCACCTTCCCTTCCTCCTAAGACTATGAATGAAATGCATGAATTTATGAGTCTTAGAGTTAAGGAAGAAAATGTTGCTTTGGATTTCTTGATGACTAACTTGCAAGGTGAAAGCAAGATTCGGCTTGAGATTCTTATGAGTCAATATGGCATCGCACAAGATCTCCTTAAAGAAAAGGGGAGACTAGAAAGAGAATATGCTAATGAGATCGCTTCCCTTACCGAGGCGATTGAGGAAGAGCATGAACTTCGAGTTTCTCTTGAGGAGAAGCTTGAGAATCTTGATGAATCTCAAAATGAAACTCTTTCTAAGATCATTAAAGAACGTGACCATGCTATTGCTAAATACAATGTTTTAGAGAAACAAAAGGTCGTATTTGGTGTTGGTCATAATAGACTAGCCGATGAGTTAGGGTCGCTCACCAAGGCTCACAAGGCCTTGGAGAGTGAACACTCTATTCTCACCAAGTCTTTTGAACAACTTCAAATACAATCTACTAAAATTGATGAACCTAGCTCCTCTACTTGCTCTTGTGATCATGCAAATATCATTGAGGAAAATGCTAGGTTGAAGAATGAACTTGCCAAGGCCTCTAGCCCTCAAGGTGAGAAACCTCTTTATGAGCTCTTGCAAGCGCAAAAGCCTCACATAGGGAAAGAGGGTCTTGGTTATGTTGCCAAGAAGAAGAAGAAGAACACGAACAAGAAGAATGCCAAGCCCGCACAAGCAAAAGAGACTACCATTGCGAGTGGTGATGCCACAAGGGGCAATGCCACTCACAATGACTTTGCGGGAAAATACAACCCTTCATATGTTCTTATGAAATCTATAGATGGTTGTGTTTTTGCTAAATATGTTGGCACTTCATATGGAGATGATTATCACTATGCTATTTGGGTTCCAAAGACCCTTGTGACTAACAAAAGAGGACCCATTTCACAATGGGTACCTAAAACAAAGACTTGATTCTTTGTAGGACTTTTCTTCCGGTGGATCTTCATGGCTCATTGATAGTGGGTGCTCTTCTCACATGACCGGAAGCAAAGAAGTAGTAAAGGGCCTATTGAATCAATTACTCACATTTTCTCATGTCACCGTCGGGAATAATGCAAGACTTAAGGTATTGGGATATGGCAATGTAGTGATCACTCCGGAGTTATCCATTGAGAAGGTCCTACTTGTTGAATCTCTCTCATATAATTTACTTTCCGTTGGTCAATTATGCAATGTCGGTTACACCGTTATCTTTAATAAACACCACGTGACCATCCTTTTCACTCAAACTCTTAAAGTAGCCTTTGTTGGATTTCGTGTAAACGGTTTGTATGTGGTCGATTTCTCGAAAGAGACCACTCAAATCGCCACGTGTCTAATGGCTAAATCCGACAAGGGTTGGCTTTGGCATCGCCGGCTAGGCCATGTCGGTATGAGAAATTTGCAAACTCTTGTGAAGGGTGGACACGTGGTAGGACTAACCGATGTTAATTTTTCCAAAGATCGTCCTTGTAGTGCTTGCATAGCCGGAAAGATGCATGAAAAGAATCATCCCAAGAAGAGCATTATCTCCACCGAGAGGCCTTTGGAGCTCCTTCATATGGATCTCTTTGGGCCTCCCACATATGATAGTCTTGGTGGCAAGAAATATTGTTTGGTGATTGTGGATGATTATACAAGATATTGTTGGACTTTCTACCTCAAGAGGAAGAGTGAAACTCAAAAGTATTCATTGACTTTGCAACCTTAGTTCAACGCCAATATGACTCCAAGATTTTGGCAATAAGAAGTGACAATGGTACGGAGTTCAAGAATTACACTATGGATGATTTCCTAAGTGGGGAGGGCATTCAACACCAATATTCCGCTGCTTATACTCCCAACAAAATGGTGTCGCCGAAAGGAAGAACCGCACTCTTATTGATATGGCAAGAACTATGTTGGCCGAATTTCATTCCCCATATAACTTTTGGGCCGAAGCCATCAATACCGCTTGCCACTACTCCAACCGGCTCTTCTTTCGTCCTCTCATGAAAAAGACACCATATGAACTCCTTATCGGTAAAAAGCCAAATGTCTCTTACTTTCGCGTATTTGGATGCAAATGCCATGTTTACATTAAAGGTTGCCCAATTGCTAAATTTGAATCTAGAACTTTTGATGGTATTTTTGTTGGATATGCCGCAAACTCCCATACTTATAGGGTCTACAACATATCCACCGGATGTGTTGAAGAATCTATGAATGTGGAGTTTGTCGAGGATAATGGCTCCCAAGCGGAGCATATTGATCATGATAATGTAGGTGATGTACCTCCACCTCAAGCCATAAGAACTATGGGCATAGGGGAACTTATTCCTATTGAAGAACCTATTATGGACACTCAAGAAGAAGGAACAAGTTCTACTCAAGTTGAACCATCCACCTCAACCATTGATCAACAAGCTATACAAGAACAAGATCATGATAGTCATCCACATGAGCAAGATAATGGTCAAGACCCACCCAACTCTAGTGGAGAACAAGAACATGATGAACCCCCATCTCCAAGAACTCCACTTCGGGTTGACCATGAACAAGATGAAGGAAATGATGAAGATGTTCGTGTTGGTGAAACAATTGGTCAAGCCATAGAACGCCGAGTCATTCGGCGTGCATCAACATTGGATCATCTCCAACACTACAAAGAAAATATCCTTGGGAGTATTCGTAAGGGTGTGTCCACACGTAATCAATTAACTAACTTTTGTGGTCATGTCTCTTGTTTGTCTAGCTTAGAACCTCTCAAGGTATATGATGCTCTTGAAGACATGGATTGGGTTGCGGCCATGCATGAAGAATTGAACAACTTCGAGCGCAACAAAGTATGGTCATTAGTTGAAAGACCCAAAGACACATCACATAATGTCATTGGAACCAAGTGGATATTCAAGAACAAGCAAGACTCACATGGTCAAGTCATTCGCAACAAAGCAAGATTGGTTGCACAAGGCTACACCCAAATCGAAGGAGTCGACTACGGTGAAACTTATGCCCCCGTTGCTAGACTTGAATCTATTCGTTTATTGATTGCCTATGCATCTACTCATAACATTACCTTATATCAAATGGATGTTAAAAGTGCTTTTCTAAATGGTCCACTAAGTGAATTAGTGTATGTGAAACAACCTCCGGGTTTTGAAGACCCTAAATTTCCTAACCATGTCTACTTACTACATAAGGCCCTTTATGGGCTCAAGCAAGCTCCACGTGCTTGGTATGATCATCTCAAGGAGTTCTTAGTAGACCATGGTTTTGAAATTGGGGTAATCGATCCCACCTTTTTCACAAAAAGGATAAATGGAGAGCTTTTCGTATGCCAAATATATGTTGATGATATTATCTTTGGTTCTACTAACCATGAATTTAGTGATCAATTCTCTAAGCTAATGACCAAGGAATTTGAGATGTCCATGATGGGAGAATTGAAGTATTTTCTTGGCTTTGAAATCCACCAATATAGTGAAGGAACATTCTTATGTCAAGCCAAGTATATTCAAGACATGCTCAAGAAATTTGATATGAACAACGCCAAGCCATATAAGTTTCCCATGGACTCTAAGGCGGATCTACACTTAGATCCGAAGGGTAAGGAAGTTGATCCCAAGCTTTATCGTTCTATGATTGGATCTTTACTTTACCTTTGTGCATCTAGACCGGATATTATGTTTAGTGTGGGTATGTGTGCAAGATTCCAATCAAGTCCTAAGGAAAGTCATGAAACCGCGGTTAAAAGGATTCTAAGATACTTGATAGATACTCCTAACTATGGTCTTTGGTACCCCCATGGGACAAGCTTTGATCTTGTAGGTTATTCGGATGCGGATTGGGCGGGTTGCAAAATGGATAGAAAATCAACTTCGGGTACTTGCCAATTCCTTGGTAGGTCTCTTGTGAGTTGGTCTTCCAAGAAGCAAAATTGTGTGGCCTCGTCCTCCACCGAAGCCGAATACATTGCCGCCGGAAGTTGTTGTGCACAATTATTATGGATGAGGCAAATTTTAAAGGATTATGGTGTCATTTGTGACAAAGTGCCTCTTTTATGTGACAATGAAAGTGCCATCAAAATTGCTCACAATCCGGTACTTCATGGGAAGACCAAGCATATTGAGATCCGGTATCATTTTATTCGAGATCATGTTGAGAAGGGTGATATTGCAATCAAGTATGTCAACACCAAGCATCAACTCGCCGATATGTTCACAAAGCCTCTTGGTGAAGCAAGATTCAAGGAGTTGAGAGGAGAACTAAATGTGGTGGACATAAGCAATTGGACTTAGTGGACTTCTTGCATACCTACCCATATTAGACAATAGTAATTTGGTTTAGGTGTAGGCATGGACATAGGGGGAGTGCGGTCCTAATCCATTGGACTATCCCTCCCCCCATTATGCCGATATTAAGAACTCATTTGCCTCTCTATATTCGTTCGATGAATTGTGAGCTTAAATGACGAGTGTTGGTTGTGAACCCAAGATACATCTTCGCGGTGTCACGCCATAAACTCTAACATGGTGGCCTTGGCCACCACCCTCTTCTTTTTGAAGAGTTGGTGTTATTTGGTTTTTATTTGTCTACCTAGTGCTCCTATGGAAAACATGCTCAATTTGGTTTCATGTGTGTTTGCTTCTTGCACATTGAGTATGAAGTACCATCTTCAGTTTGTGTCGATCTAACCCTATACCTTTCTTATCTCACAAAACAATTTCTATCTCGCACAAGTTCATTTTCAAAATAAAAAGGGAAAACTGGAGTTTCGGAGGAGGCCCCGGTAGTACCGGGTGGAGACCGGTAGTACCGGGCTCTGAATTTAAGCAGATCTCTATCTGCTCAAAAAAATTCAGGCCCCGGTAGTACCGGCCATCCGCCCCGGTACTACCGGGCGAGGCGTTGTTCACATATCACTGCGGGGTCGGGCTGGGGGTTATTCCCTCATCCTCCCCGCACAAACACCGCTGCCCCCTCCACGATCCACTCCGGCCGCCGCCCCGGCCGCCGTCATCTGCCGTCCCAGGCCTGATCTGCTCCGTTGGGAGCGTTCCCCACCTCGATCCCTCCGATGGCCTCTGGTAAATCTCCCTTTTCGCACCCTTTTCGTTTTCAAATCTGGAAACCTAGGTGCATTTAGGGATTTCTACTAGTAGCTCCGTTTGCTCGGTTAAACTCGGTGTATTGGATCTCTTAGGCCTGGGTTAGGCACCTCTAGTGATCTAGTGAAAACTTTGTGGTAGATGTGCTCGATTTGCTTCAGTTCCTCGTTGACCCGGCAACCCGGTACTACCGGAACTGACGCGGTACTACCGCCTGGAGCAAATCAAACCCTATCAACCCCTGTTTTCACCTGATGACTAGGCTTGTTTTAATGTTCCTTGAACTTGTGCACTTATCTACATTCCCTCCCTACCTATGTGCTATATTTCGCAGCTAGTCGTGTTAAGAAGAGTGGTTGTAAGAAAAGGAGAACTTTGGAAGAGGACCTTGAGGATGTTGAGGAAGAAGAAGTGATGCCTGCTAGGTCCACTGCCCGGACTCGCTCTAAGCCCAAGGCTGTTGCTGCTAAGGATCCAAGGAAGCTCCCTGTCCGCAAGGCTCTTCATCTTTGGACAAACACCGACTATCAAAATCTTCGTGAAGAGAATCCCTATACAACTGAACGGTCTCCCCAAGTCCGTCACCCTCACTTCTACACCAATGACCAAGAGAGGATTTACAAGGAAATTTATCTCCACAAGAACTACAAGGTTGTTACTCAACACTCAATTGACATGTCATGGGTGAGAGATCCAAAGCACAAGGGTTACTTTGATGACACTTTAGCAATGTGTGAAGAGTTTGGGTTGATAGATATCATGAAGGCTCATCAACCATTTATCGAGTACTACATCATCCAATTCTTTTCAACCGTGTATTTTGACACCAATGATGAAAGAACTCTCACATGGATGACCAAGGGCACTAAGTTCTCAGCCACCTTGAAGGAATTTGCCACACTCTTAGGATATGATGACAAGGGAGAAAGTGAACCTTGTGGTTGGCGTTGCCATGAGGGCGACTATTCTAGTGACAAGAAGGTTCTCCAACCCATCACTATGAAGTATGGTACTTGTGGCCAATCGGCGCACCTTGTCCGTGAGTTTGAGATTCTGCACCGTATCTATCGTGAGACCATTGCTCCTCGCGTGGGAAATTTTGACCAAGTGCATGGCTTCATGTTTGACCTTCTCAAACTTTCCAAGGACAACCAAGGTACCGGCAACAAGTTGGATGTTATGGATTTTATGCACAATGAGCTGTGGAACACGGTCATCGATAGGAGGGCCCCCATTTATGGGCCTTACATCATGAAGCTCATTCGTCACAAGTGGTTCCAAGAATTCCGTGAAGACATCATGCAAGATGGTAGCCCTATCAAGACCTTCAATCCAAAGCAGCTTCGTGTCAAGGCCCATGATCCGCCAAAGTCACCGGCTGATGTTGCTGCTGCTGATGCTGCTGCTACTCAGGAGACTGCTGGAGATCCTACAGCTAGTGGGAGTGTCCTCCTTTTGAGGAACCGTCTTGGCTCAAGAAACTGCAAATCAAAATGAAAAGGGCCTTTTGCTTCAAGCTTGATCTAGAGGACCGTCTGTATGAAGCTCATGTGTTTCACAAGAAGGCAGCTCACCGTCAGAAGCTTATGATGAAGTCTATGAACGTTGACGTCTCCGATGGTTCTGAAGAAAACATCACACCGAAGCATCTATGGGTGTCCAAGCAAGGTTTCTGGAGCGATGATGATGCTCCTCCTGGTGGCGCTCGGTTCTTGGAGCCTTCTTCCTCTTCCCACCATGACGTTGGTGGAGCTTGATGCTCCTTGGGACGTGTAGCTTCGCACTCCTCCCTTTTTGGCGTTTCGACGACAAAGGGGGAGATTGTGTTCTATTAGGTTGCTTCGTGGGATTTGCATGGGAAGGAACACAAGCTTGCCCTTCTATTGATCTTTGACGCTTGTGTTTCAGCTTTATTTGGATATTTGTTTTGAACTATCTCTTTGTTGCACGGTGTAAGACGTGTTAAGACTATGGTTTGTAATATGTTCGTTCTAGTACTCCTTATATTATCTTGTGCAAGTTGTTATTCATGATGATCGTGTATACTTGCATGGCTTGTAAAATATAGGGGGAGCTCCGCCCGTTTGGATGAGTGTGTATTTTGCATTCAAAGGCAAACATTCAAATAATGCACATATCTAGGGGGAGCCCGCTTATCTTTTGCAAATCTTGTGGAGCTACTAATTGTGTTGTCATCAAACACCAAAAAGGGGGAGATTGAAAGAGCATTTCATTTCTCTAAGTTTTGATGTTTGTCGACAACACAATTAGATGACTAATCTGGGTGTTAAATAGTTGCAGGAACTTGTTTATACATTTTGTATATGCCCAGGTTTTTATCAAGGAAGAAAAGGAGCATTTTCTTGTTCCAGCCGGTAGTACCGGCTGAGGCCCGGTACTACCGCTGAGCATCTATTTTCGGTACTGGATACGCTCTGGTTATTTGCGGTACTGGCCCGGTAGTTGTCCGGTACTACCGGGTGTGTGCGGTAGCGGTACTGCCCCGGTAGTTGTCCGGTACTACCGGGTGGTGCGGTACTACCGCGTTGAGAAGGACAGCACTACCGCTGCGGGCGGTGTGCGAGGATCAGTTGACCATCGAAGACGACTTTGACCCTGCGCCGGTCGGTAGTACCGGCTGTGGCCCGGTACTACCGCTGCGGCCAGTTTTCAACTGCAACGGCCAGATTTCTGAGGAGAGTATTTATAGGCCTTCTCCTACCTTCAACGAGCAGCTTTTCTACATCTAAAGAACACCATTGTTGCAAGCTCAAGAATCATTAGATCTCTCAATCCTCCACCCAAACTCACTCATATTTGGAGGATTGAAGGAGAAGGCCCAGATCCACAACTTCACCAAGCGGTTCTTCATTTCCCCCTCATTCACTTGAGGGATTCGAGCCTAGGGTTTCCACTAGGAAAACCTAGGCATCTTGTTGTTCTCACTTGCTTGTTACTTTTGTGTAGCAGGTGTTGTGGTGATTGTGAGCCCCCAATCCTTTTGTGGGTTGAGTCTCAAGTTGTTGTAACGAGCTTTTGTGCTCCGGATTCCGCTTTGGAGGATTTCGATAAAGAAAGGTGAACCGAGCTTTTGTGCGAGGTTCATCGGAGAATAGGGTGAGGCCATTTGTGGCGTCTTGAGTTTGAAACTCACACCCCTCCAACGAGACGTACTCCCCTAAAAAGGAGGAACTCGGGAATACACCCTTGTCTCCGCGTGCTTTCGTATCGGTTATTCCTTTCTTGTTATTTACTACTTGTATCGTATCTTGTTTAGACTCAACTTGTCATATAGGTAAATTCACCATAGTTGCATTTCTAGAGAATTTACCTTTTTGTCAAGCCTTAATCGAAAAAGAATTAAAAATTGGAGTAGCACCTATTCACCCCCCCCCCCCCCCTCTAGGTGGCCATACGATCCTTTCAGCACGTCTATGGGGGTAGACGAAAACGTTAGGGTTTTTCCAGCGGATTCAGGGTTTCGCCGAAGCGGGGCCCCGGAGCGTCGGAACCCCACCCTAACCTAGGTTGTGCCATACCATATGTATACAAGTGTGTTGTAAATGTCCGGTATCCTACTCCGGGTGTGACCGGATTCACTTTCTCTCTAGTGAGTTACTGCACTTAGAGGTGAAAACTCCCACTTCGGACGAAACGGGGGCAATCTTGTAAAAACTTGTGATAAAAGTTGGTTTGCCACCTTCCTATGGCCTAACCTAACACAACCAAGCAAAAAAGTCCACTGGCCTACCCCCTTTCGACGCACGTCTATGGGGTTAGACGAAAACGTTAGGGTTTTTCCAGCGGATTCAGGGTTTCGCCGAAGCGGGGCCCCGGAGCGTCGGAACCCCACCCAAACCTAGGTTGTGCCATACCATATGTATACAAGTGTGTTGTAAATGTCCGGTATCCTACTCCGGGGTGTGACCGGATTCACTTTCTCTCTAGTGAGTTCCTGCACTTAGAGGTGAAAACTCCCACTTCGGACGAAACGGGGGCAATCTTGTAAAAACTTGTGATAAAAGTTGGTTTCCCACCTTCCTATGGCCTAACCTAACACAACCAAGAAAAAAAGTCCACTGGCCTACCCCCTTTCGACGCACGTCTATGGGGTTAGACGAAAACGTTAGGGTTTTTCCAGCGGATTCAGGGTTTCGCCGAAGCGGGGCCCCGGAGCGTCGGAGCCCCACCCAAACCTAGGTTGTGCCATACCATATGTATACAAGTGTGTTGTGTGTTGTAAATGTCCGGTATCCTACTCCGGGTGTGACCGGCTTCACCGACTCTCTAGTGAGTTTCTGCACTTAGAGGTGAAAACTCCCCTTTCGGGCGAAACGGAAGGAATCTTGTGTTGATTTGGGGTAGACTTTGGTTTCTCACCTTTCTATGTCCCAACCTAACACAACCAAGCAAAAAAGTCCACTGGCCTACCACCTTTCGACGCACGTCTATGTGGGTAGACGAAAACGTTAGGGTTTTTCCAGCGGATTCAGGGTTTCGCCGAAGCGGGGCCCCGGAGCGTCGGAACCCCACCCAAACCTAGGTTGTGCCATACCATATGTATAGAAGTGTGTTGTAAATGTCCGGTATCCTACTCCGGGGTGTGACCGGCTTCACTTTCTCTCTAGTGAGTTCCTGCACTTAGAGGTGAAAACTCCCACTTCGGACGAAACGGATGGAATCTTGTGTTGATTTGGGGTAGACTTTGGTTTCTCATGTTCCTCTGGCCTAAGCTAACACAACCAAGGAAAAAAGTCCACTGGCCTACCCCCTTTCGACGCACGTCTATGGGGTAGACGAAAACGTTAGGGTTTTTCCAGCGGATTCAGGGTTTCGCCGAAGCGGGGCCCCAGAGCGTCGGAACCCCAAACTTGTAATTGTGCAATATCTTACTTCTTGTAAATGAAATAAATTATAATATTTAAAATATTAATATAATAGCTTTTTAGACAAATTAATAAAATAGCTAAAAATGAAAAAAAAAGTACCTATGCCGACGGCCGGCATAGGTCTTGAATAGGTTAAGTGTTTAGGCCCGCGCGCGTGCGGGCCAAAACACCCAAATCCTCCACGACCCGCTCCAGCCGCGCCTCCGCCGCCGCCCTTCTCCTCCGGCCAGCCCCACCCCCGCCCGCCGCCACCAGACCCACCCTCGCCCGCCGCCGCGGCGCAGCTCCTTCGCCGCCAGACCCACCCCCGCCTCCGCCCGCCGCCAGACCCACCCCCGCCTCCGCCGCCGCGCTCCTCCTCCGGCCAGACCCACCCCCGCCCGCCGCCGCGGCGCTGCTCCACCGGCTGGCCCCCACCCACCCCCTCCCGCCGCCGCGGCGCAGCTCCTCCGGCCGCTCCTCCACGGCATCTCCACCACCACCGTAACTCCACCACCAGGGCAGCTCCTCCACCCGCGCAGCTCCTCCCCTCCGGCCGCTCCTCCACCGCATCTCCACCACGGAAGCTCCTCGAAGGTTAGTGCAGTATTATGTTAGTTTTAGGGTTAGTGTGTGTTAGTTTTAGGGTTAGTGTGTGTTAGTTTTAGGGTTTGTGTGTGTTAGTTTTAGGGTTAGAATTAGTAGATTTTAATTACTTGTTAGGTTTATAGATGATTATTAGGTAAAATGGAGGGATTTTTGCTTATATATGTCGATTGTTTGTGATTTTTCAGATGACGTAGTTTCGCGCCAGCCAACACCGTCGGTCCCGCGCGTCTTTGCAGGGCTTCTTCTCCAGCGGAGGAGGGGCCGGCTCGGTGCCCCTGTTTCGTTTCCCTCCTTCCGGAACACGTCCTCGACCTTCTCCGGCCACCGATCACGCTTCGAGGGTATAAATCTTTCGCCTCTCTTGCTGCATAGGTTTATTTTGGTCTAGATCACCCAGTCAGTCGCGTAACCCGAGTCAGATCTCATCCGGAAGGGTTACAAATTTATAAATATGCAGGATTGTCCATCTTTGCATATTTATAACCGTAACACTTTCGGGTTGTCCTGTTGGACAGTCCGAGTACGTGTAGATCGGGTCGTGTTCCATGTTCTACCCCTTCCTGAGACGGAATTTCGGCAGCACCTCCCTGTTGTTCTTCGGATGCACACCCTCTCGGGTTGACAAGCTCGAGACGTGTATTCTGAAGAAATTCCGTCTCGGGTCGGGGTAGAACATGGAACACGGCTCGATCTACACGTACTCGGGCGGGATAGGCCCTCCTATTAGAAGTGTAGGTGAACCCTTGCATGCTATAAAGATTAAAATTTGACCGTAATTAATCTGGTGACACTAAATCATTTTATTATTACTTGGTGCATATTAAAAGACTGCGTGGTTTTTTTGCTCCCAATAAAGCAGAGGATGGCTGATAATGGGTGGATGTACAGTGGCCGTGTCGATAAGATTAAAAGAACAGAGGAGTGGGAGATGAAGACCAATATATTAGTGAAGGAGTTAGGGCGTGGTTCAAAGGCAACAGGAGTTCGTGGAAGGTGCCCTTGCACTCATTGCAAGAATCGTGACCGTCAAGGAAAGGAAGATATGACTAAACATCTTTGGTTGTATGGGTATACGCCTAACTACGTCACGCATGTCGACTTTGATCAGTACGAACGTCTCAGAGTTGGGGTGATGCGGCAGCGGATCGATGGCAATGAGTACGATGGGTTGAGAAACATGCTAGATGATCACCATGCTGCTTACATGCCGGATTCGCCACCTCCACAGGAGGAACAGGAGGAACCGGAGGCACCGGATGAACCGGAGGAACCAGAGCCAACCGCGAAGGCTTTCTATGAGACGATGGCCTCGGCTACGAAGCCTCTATACGAGGGTGCAAACATTTCTTAGCTCGATGCCGTAGCTCAACTACTAAGTGACAAGTGTCAGTTCTCCACCACCCGTGCAGGCTTTGAAGCTAATCTGACAACATCTGGTAACATGTTGCCCAAAGGGCATTGTCTGCCAAAATCCATGCACGAGACGAGGAAACTATTGGGATCGCTCAGCATGGATTATGAAAAGATTGATTGTTGTCCAAAAGGATGCCTGTTGTTCCGGAAACAATATGCGAATGACAAGTACTGTAGCCTTTGTGGGGCCTCTAGGTATGAGGAGAAAACGCTGCCTGATGGTCGGAAGACGCAGGGAAAAACCCCTGTGAAGGTTCTTCGGTACCTCTCATTCATAAAAAGAATGCAGCGGCTTTTCATGTCCGAGGAGTCTGCCAAACAAATGACTTGGCACAGGAAAGGGAAGAGATACGTCGACGAGTTAGGACAGGAAAGGATGGGACATCCATCTGATGGTGAGGCATGGAAGAACTTCGACTTGAAACACCCCCTTAATTCATTAGATGCTCGGAATGTCAGAATTGCAATAGCAACATATGGGTTCAATCCATTTGGCATGTCGACTGCGTCGTACAGCTGCTGGCCCGTGTTTGTTATTCCGCTCAATCTCCCTCCTGGGGTACTAATGCAAAGGAAGCACATGTTTCTGTCGCTGATCATTCCAGGGCCCAAATACCCGGGGAAGAATTTGAGTGTCTACATGCAACCGCTTGTGAATGATTTGCACCACTCATGGCACAATGGGACGTGGACATACGACCGAGCATCAAAGAAAAACTTCTTGATGAAAATTTGGTTCCACTATTCCATGCACGACCTACCCGGGTATGCCCTATTCTGCGGATGGTGTACAGCTGGTAAATGGCCATGCCCAGTGTGCAAGAACCAACTTGAGTTCCTTTGGCTAAAGTCAGGTCGCAAGTATGTCGCGTTTGACAAGCATCGACAGTTCCTCGAAGGAAGGCATCCTTATCGAGAAGACAAAAAAAACTTCACGAAGGGCAAAGTTGTGCGTGAAGAAAAAGCGATACCGAAGTTCGATGGTGCAACCGTTGATGCCGAGCTACGTGCTCTCGTGCCTGCTGAGGGATCTATCCACAAATTTGAGGGGTATGGTGTAACGCACAACTGGACTCATGTGACAGGCTTAACGCAGCTAGAGTATTACAAGGACCTTGAACTTCCCCATAACATCGATGTGATGCACACCGAAAAGAATGTTGGAGAGATGATCTTTCACACAGTCCTGAACATTCCTAAGAAGACAAAGGACAATGTGAAGGCTAGAGTTGATGTTCAGAAGCTCTGTGATAGGGAGAGATTACACATGAAGCCTCCTAACCCTTGTCAAAAAAATTGGTTTAAGCCAAATGCCGACTACTGCCTTGATAATATCCAAAAGAAGGAGGCATTGAAGTGGCTCAAAAACATCGCCGTGATGTTCCCTGATGGTTACTGTTCCAATATAAGTAATGGAGTCAATCTTCTTACATCAAAAGTCACTGGGCTCAAGAGTCACGACTATCACATATGGATTGAGCGGTTGATGCCGGTGATGCTTCGAGGGTATCTCCCCGATAGTATCTGGCGAGTGCTTGCGGAGTTGAGCCATTTCTTCCGCACGCTCTGTGCGAAACAGATATGTCCCCTGATTATTGCGAAGCTGCGTGATCTTGTGCCGGAGTTGCTATGCAAATTAGAGATGATCTTTCCGCCAGGCTTCTTTGTTCCGATGGCACATCTCGTTGTGCATCTCGCGAACGAGGCACTCTTGGGTGGACCGGTGCAGTTTCGTTGGCAGTTTTGTATTGAGAGAGAGTTTAAGTACATTCGAAACAGAACTGGAAACAAAGCTAGGATTGAAGCATGCATAGCTGAGGCAACAATACTCCAGGAGATGGCAGACGCCGTGACAACGTACTTTCCCGATGAAGCTGCCACTATGCATAACCCGGTCACTCGGTACAATGTCGATGAGCCCAAGAATGACCCAAGCTCCTCCTCTTCCAATGTCCCGGTGGCAAGGCCGGTGCCGGTGGAAATTGTAAATTGACCAAGGAAGAGAAGGATTGCATAATGCTCTATGTGCTTATAAACATGACGGAAGTACTCGATTTCATGAGGTAAATGGTGAACAAATTACTTTGCAACTAGTAACTTAGTTTCGGTCTAATACGTATTTTCTCCTTTTAGACAATTCCAAGATGAATACTGGTTGGGAACGGTGGATCCCGATCCCGCGGAGCTGGACACTCTTCTGAAAGAGGGTGCTCACGGAGGAAAAAAATTTGTGTCTTGGTTCATGGGAAAAGTAATTTCTAACGTGTCCCTCTTACCTTGCAATATGTGACTTGTCCCTCTTATTACACGTAAATAATGCACAATACAATTTGAACCGTACTTGTAGGGAACTGATCCCAACGTTGAGATGACAGATGAGCTGAGATGTGTTTCCCAAGGATTTAACCGTACCGTCATGAAGTATGAGAAGTATGATGTGAATGGGTTCCGCTTCCATACAGAGTATTGATACGTCTCCAACGTATCTATAATTTCTTATGTTCCATGCTAGTTTTATGACAATACCTACATGTTTTATTCACACTTTATAATGTTTTTATGCATTTTCTGGAACTAACCTATTAACAAGATGCCGAAGCGCCAGTTCCTGTTTTCTGCTGTTTTTGTTTCCAGAAAAGTACTTCTGCAAATATTCTCGGAATCGGACGAAACAAAAGTCCAATATCTTATTTTCCCCAGAGTGTTCCAGAAGTCCGAAGAGGAGTCGAGGACGGGCAGCAGGGGGGCCACACCATAGCCCGGCGCGGCGGGCCCCTCTGCCGCGCCGCCACGTGGTGTGGTGGCCCCCCTCGGCCACCGACGTTGCCCCTTCGCCTATTTATTCCTTCGTCCCCGAAAACCCTAGTACCGAGAGCCAATTTTCCAGAACAGATACAGAGACGCCGCCGCCGTCAACCCTAACTCGGGGGGTTCAGAAGTTCTCCTCCGGCACCCTGCCGGAGAGGGGAATCATCACCGGAGGGCTCTACATCACCATGCCCGCCTCCGGACTGATGCGTGAGTAGTTCATCTTTGGACTACGGGTCCATAGCAGTAGCTAGATGGTTGTCTTCTCCACTTGTACTTCCATGTTTAGATCTTGTGAGCTGCCTATCATGATCAAGATCATCTTTATGTAATGCTACATGTTGTGTTTGCTGGGATCCGATGAATATTGAATACTATGTCAAGTTGATTATAGATCTATCTTATATGTGTTGTTTATGATCTTGCATGCTCTCCGTTGCTAGTAGAGGCTCTGGCCAAGTTGATACTTGTAACTCCAAGAGGGGGTATTTATGCTAGATAGTGGGTTCATGCCTCCATTGAATCTGGGACAGTGACAGAAAGTTCTAAGGTTGTGGATGTGCTGTTGCCACTAGGGATAACCTAATGATGCTTTGTCTAAGGATATTTGTATTGTTTACATTACGCACAGTACTTAATGCAATTGTCTGTTGCTTGCAACTTAATACTGGAAGGGGTGCGGATGCTAACCCGAAGGTGGACTTTTTAGGCATAGATGCATGCTGGATGGCGGTCTATGTATTTTGTCGTAATGCCCTAAGTAAATCTCATAGTAGTCATCATGATATGTATGTGCATTGTTATGCCTTCTCTATTTGTCAATTGCCCAGCTGTAATTTGTTTACCCAGCATGTTATTTATCTTATTGGAGAGACACCACTAGTGAACTGTGGACCCCGGTCCATTCTTTTACATCTGAAATACAACCTACTGCAATCATTGTTCTCTTTCATTCTCTGCAAACAAACATCATTTTCCACACCATACGTTTAACTCTTTGTTTTCAGCAAGCCGGTGAGATTGACAACCTCACTGTTAAGTTGGGGCAAAGTGATTTGATTGTGTTGTGCAGGTTCCACGTTGGCACCGGAGTCCCTGGTGTTGCGCCGCACTACATTCCTGCACCAACAACCTTCGTAGCTTCGAGATTTCCTACTGGTTCGATTAAACCTTGGTTTCTTACTGAGGGAAAACTTGCTGCTGTGCTCATCATACCTTCCTCTTGGGGTTCCCAACTGACGTGTGACTTTACGCGCATCAAGCACATTTTCTGGCGCCGTTGCCGGGGATTTCTAGTTGCTGCTGCAAGGGGAGTCTCTCACACCCAATCTCTTTACTTTGTTTATTGTCTTGCTTTATTTTATTTTCTGTCTTGTTTGCTATATATCAAAAACACAAAAAAATTAGTTACTTGTTTTATTTTGTTTAATTCGGTTTTGTTTTGTTAATTTTTATTATTGCTAAAATGAGTACTCCTGAGAACACTAAGTTGTGTGACTTTACTAGCACCAATAATAATGATTTCATATGCACTCCTATTGCTCCACCTGCTTCTACAGCAGAGTTTTATGAAATTAAACCTGCTTTACTAAATCTTGTTATGAGAGAGCAATTTTCTGGTGTTAGTACTGATGATGCTGCTGCCCATCTTAATAATTTTGTTGAACTTTGTGAAATGCAAAAGTATAAGGATATAGATGGGGATATTATAAAACTGAAATTGTTTCCTTTCTCCTTGAGAGGAAGAGCTAAAGATTGGTTGCTATCTTTGCCTAAAAATAGTATTAGCTCATGGACTAAATGTAAAGATGCTTTCATTGGAAAATATTATCCTCCTGCTAAAATTATATCTTTGAGAAGTAGCATTATGAATTTTAAGCAATTGGATAATGAACATGTTGCCCAAGCATGGGAGAGAATGAAATCTTTGGTAAAGAATTGCCCTACCCATGGACTGACTACTTGGATGATCATCCAAACCTTTTATGCAGGATTAAATTTTTCTTCAAGGAACCTATTGGATTCAGCTGCTGGAGGTACTTTTATGTCCATCACTTTGGGTGCAGCAACAAAGCTTCTTGATGATATGATGATCAACTACTCCGAATGGCATACTGAAAGGACTCCACAAGGTAAGAAGGTAAATTCTGTTGAAGAAACCTCTTCCTTGAGTGATAAGATTGATGTTATTATGTCTATGCTTGTTAATGGTAAATCTCATGTTGATCCTAATAATGTTCCTTTGGCTTCTTTGGTTGCTCAAGAAGAGCATGTTGATGTGAACTTCATTAAAAATAATAATTTCAACAACAATGCTTATAGGAATAATTTTGGTAACAACAACTATAGGCCATATCCTTCTAATAGTGGTAGTGGTTATGGTAATTCTTATGGTAATTCTTACAACAATAGTAGGAGTGTACCCTCTGATCTTGAAGTCATGCTTAAGGAATTTATTAATACACAAACTGCTTTTAACAAGTCTGTTGAGGAAAAGTTTGGTAAAATTGATGTTCTTGCTTCTAAGGTTGATAGTCTTGCTCTTGATGTTGATCTTTTAAAACTGAAAGTTATGCCTAATGAAGTTAAAGATACTAAGTCATTTGCTACAACAAATGCCATCCAAGTTAAAATTGACAACAATATTAGGATGTTGGCTGAATTGCATGCTAGGTGGGAAAGAGAAGAAAAACTTGCTAAAGAGAATAACATAGCTAAAGTTTGGACTATTACCACCACTAGTAATGTTAATGCTTCACATGTTGCTAAACCTCCTACTATCAATGGTAAAATAATTGGTGTTGGCAATGTTTCTACTTCTACTACTAAGCCTGCAAAATTGCCTGAAACTGCTGAAACTGTGTGTGATAAAAGTGCTGAAATTTTTCGAAGTGTTGAGGACAATGGTCCCATTGCTTTAGATCATAATGGTTTTGATTTTGATAATTGTAATATTTCTGAAGTTATTAAGTTCTTGCAAAAACTTGCTAGAAGTCCTAATGCTAGTGCTATTAATTTGGCCTTTACAAAACATATTACAAATGCTCTCATTAAAGCTAGGGAAGATGAATTAAAACTTGAAGCTTCTATCCCTAGGAAGTTGGAAGATGGTTGGGAGCCCATCATTAAAATGAAGGTCAATGATTTTGATTGTAATGCTTTATGTGATCTTGGTGCAAGTATTTCTGTTATGCCTAAGAAACTTTATGATATGCTTGACTTGCCACCTTTGGAATGCTGTTATTTGGATGTTAATCTTGCTGATAATTCTATAAAGAAACCTTTGGGGAGGATTGACAATGTTCACATTACGGTTAACAATAACCTTGTCCCCGTTGATTTTGTTGTTTTGGATATTGAATGCAATCCTTCTTGTCCTATTGTTTTGGGAAGACCCTTTCTTCGAACCGTTGGTGCTATTATTGATATGAAAGAAGGAAATATTAGATATCAATTTCCTCTTAAGAAAGGTATGGAACACTTCCC
This sequence comes from Poa pratensis, assembly GCA_947311845.1. NCBI lineage: Eukaryota > Viridiplantae > Streptophyta > Magnoliopsida > Poales > Poaceae > Poa > Poa pratensis. Next base: position 36,335,712 of record CAMZMU010000111.1, on the reverse strand, counting down.
TAGAAAGAGAATGAAGATGCCTTTTGATTCTATTATTAGAACAAATTATGATGTTGATGCTTCTTCTCTTGATGTTACTTGATTTTCACTTTCTGCGCCTAGCTGAAAGGCGTTAAAGAAAAGCGCTTATGGGAGACAACCCATTGTTTTATTTCTGCAATTTTTGTTTTATATTTGAGTCAAGGTTTTGCTGCTACTGTAGCAACACCTTTGTATCTTTATTTTCTTGCATTGTTGTGCCAAGTAAAGTCTTTGATAAGAAAGTTGATACTAGATTTGGATTTCTGCGCAGAAACAGATTTGTTAGCTGTCACGGTTTTGAGCTTTTCTCTCTGTAGAAAATTCGAAAAATCCTGAAAAAATTCATGAGTAATCCTCAGATATGTACGCAACTTTCATTCAACTGGAGCTTTTCCATCTGAGCATGTTAAGTGCCTCGAAAAATTCCGTCTTTACGGACTGTTCTGTTTTTGACAGATTCTGCCTTTTATTTCGCATTGCCTCTTTTACTGTGTTTGAGTGGATTTCTTTGCTCCATTAAATTTCAGTAGCCTTGGGTAATGTCCAGAAGTGTTGGGAATGATTGTGTCCTTGCTGAACATGTGAATTTTTGATTTATGCACTAACCCTCTAATGAGATTGCTTTGAGTTTGGTGTGAAGGAAGTTTTCAAGGATCAAGAGAGGAGGATGATATAATATGATCAAGAAGAGTGAAAAGTCAAAGCTTGGGGATGCCCCCGTGGTTCATCCCCATATTTCAAGAAGACTCAAGCGTCTAAGCTTGGGGATGCCCAAGGCATCCCCTTCTTCATCAACAAATTATCAGGTCACCTCTAGTGAAACTATATTTTAATTCCGTCACATCTTATGTGCTTTACTTGGAGCGTCCGTGTGCTTTTATTTTTGTTTTGTTATTTTAGTTTTCTGAATAAAATCGGATCCCAGCTTGCTTGTGTTGGAGAGAGACACGCTCCGCTTTTTCATGTGAACACTTGTTCTTCGTTTTACTTTTTAGTATTCATGGCGAAAGCTGAAAGCCTCAGCATTTATTTTTCATGTTCATGGCGAAAGCTGAAAGCCTCAGCACTTATATGTTTATGTTTATGGCGAAAGCTGAAAGCCGCAGCATTTACTTATTGATCATTTGGTTGGAAACAGAAAATGCTTCATGTGGTAGTTGGTATATTGTTTTGAATAATTTGATGCTTGGCAATTGTTTTGAGCTCTCAAGTAGATCATGTTTAAGCTCTTGCATCATGTAGTTTAAGCCTATTAGTGGAGAACTACCGTAGAGCTTGTTGAAAATTGGTTTGCATGATTGGTCTCTCTAAGGTCTAGATATTTTCTGGTAAAAGTGTTTGAGCAACAAGGATGACAGTGTAGAGTCTTATAATGCTTGCAATACGTTCTTATGTAAGTCTTGCTGTCCGGTTTATACTTGTGTTTGCTTCAAACAACCTTGCTAGCCAAAGCCTTGTACTGAGAGGGAATGCTTCTCGTGCATCCAAACCTTGAGCCAAAACCCGTGCCATTTGTGTCCACCATAACTACCTATTATGTGGTATTTTTCTGCCATTCCAAGTAAATACTTCATGTGCTACCTTTAAACAATTCAAAAGTACTATCTCTTATTTGTGTCAATGTTTTATAGCTCATGAGGAAGTATGTGGTGTTTTTATCTTTCAATCTTGTCATTTACTCCGGACAGACTTTCACCAATGGACTAGTGGCATATACATCCGCTTATCCAATAATTTTGCAAAAAGAGCTGGCAACGGGGTGCCCAGCCCCAATTAATCAACTTTCATTAATAATTCTCTTCACATGTTTTGCCCTGATTTATCAGTAAGCAACTTAATTTTGCAATAGACACTCCTCCATGGTATGTGAAATGTTGGAAGGCACCCGAGGATTCGGTTAGCCATGGCTTGTGAAAGCAAAAGGTTGGGAGGAGTGTCATCTATAAATATCACTAAAATACATGTGTAAACAAAAGAGAAGAGGGATGATCTACCTTGCTGGTAGAGATAACGTCCTTCATGGGAGCCGCTCTTGAAAGTCTGGTTGACAAGGGGGTTAGAGTGCCCACTACCATTCGTTGACAACAACAAACACCTCTCAAAACTTTATTTTTATGCTCTCTATATGATTTCAAAAACTTGAAAAGCTCTAGCACATGATTTAATCCCTGCTTCCCTCTGCGAAGGGCCTATCTTTTACTTTATGTTGAGTCAGTTTACCTACTTCTTTCTATCTTAGAAGCAAACACTTGTGTCAACTGTGTGCATTAATTCTTACATGCTTGCTTATTGCACTTATTATATTACTTTGTGTTGACAATTATCCATGAGATATGCATGTTGAAAGTTGAAAGCAATTGCTGAAACTTAAATCCTCCTTTGTGTTGCTTCAAAACCTTTTATTTAGAATCTATTGCTTTATGAGTTAACTCTTATGCAAGACTTTTTGATACTTGTCTTGAAAGTACTATTCATGAAAAGTTTTGCTATATGATTCAGTTGTTTAGTCATTATCTATTTTGTTAGCAAACTATAGATCATTGCTTTGGATCACTTCATTCATCTCATATGCTTTACAATAGTGTTGATCAAGATTATGTTGGTAGCATGTCACTTCAGAAATTATTCTTTTTATCGTTTACCTACTCGAGGGCGAGTAGGAACTAAGCTTGGGGATGCTTGATACGTCTCCAACGTATCTATAATTTCTTATGTTCCATGCTAGTTTTATGACAATACCTACATGTTTTATTCACACTTTATAATGTTTTTATGCATTTTCTGGAACTAACCTATTAACAAGATGCCGAAGCGCCAGTTCCTGTTTTCTGCTGTTTTTGTTTCCAGAAAAGTACTTCTGCAAATATTCTCGGAATCGGACGAAACAAAAGCCAATATCTTATTTTCCCCAGAGTGTTCCAGAAGTCCGAAGAGGAGTCGAGGACGGGCAGCAGGGGGGCCACACCATAGCCCGGCGCGGCGGGCCCTCTGCCGCGCCGCCACGTGGTGTGGTGGCCCCCTCGGCCACCGACGTTGCCCCTTCGCCTATTTATTCCTTCGTCCCCGAAAACCCTAGTACCGAGAGCCAATTTTCCAGAACAGATACAGAGACGCCGCCGCCGTCAACCCTAACTCGGGGGGTTCAGAAGTTCTCCTCCGGCACCCTGCCGGAGAGGGGAATCATCACCGGAGGGCTCTACATCACCATGCCCGCCTCCGGACTGATGCGTGAGTAGTTCATCTTTGGACTACGGGTCCATAGCAGTAGCTAGATGGTTGTCTTCTCCACTTGTACTTCCATGTTTAGATCTTGTGAGCTGCCTATCATGATCAAGATCATCTTTATGTAATGCTACATGTTGTGTTTGCTGGGATCCGATGAATATTGAATACTATGTCAAGTTGATTATAGATCTATCTTATATGTGTTGTTTATGATCTTGCATGCTCTCCGTTGCTAGTAGAGGCTCTGGCCAAGTTGATACTTGTAACTCCAAGAGGGGGTATTTATGCTAGATAGTGGGTTCATGCCTCCATTGAATCTGGGACAGTGACAGAAAGTTCTAAGGTTGTGGATGTGCTGTTGCCACTAGGGATAACCTAATGATGCTTTGTCTAAGGATATTTGTATTGTTTACATTACGCACAGTACTTAATGCAATTGTCTGTTGCTTGCAACTTAATACTGGAAGGGGTGCGGACGCTAACCCGAAGGTGGACTTTTTAGGCATAGATGCATGCTGGATGGCGGTCTATGTATTTTGTCGTAATGCCCTAAGTAAATCTCATAGTAGTCATCATGATATGTATGTGCATTGTTATGCCTTCTCTATTTGTCAATTGCTCAGCTGTAATTTGTTTACCCAGCATGTTATTTATCTTATTGGAGAGACACCACTAGTGAACTGTGGACCCCGGTCCATTCTTTTACATCTGAAATACAACCTACTGCAATCATTGTTCTCTTTCATTCTCTGCAAACAAACATCATTTTCCACACCATACGTTTAACTCTTTGTTTTCAGCAAGCCGGTGAGATTGACAACCTCACTGTTAAGTTGGGGCAAAGTGATTTGATTGTGTTGTGCAGGTTCCACGTTGGCACCGGAGTCCCTGGTGTTGCGCCGCACTACATTCCTGCACCAACAACCTTCGTAGCTTCGAGATTTCCTACTGGTTCGATTAAACCTTGGTTTCTTACTGAGGGAAAACTTGCTGCTGTGCTCATCATACCTTCCTCTTGGGGTTCCCAACTGACGTGTGACTTTACGCGCATCAAGTATCACCAGAATAATCGTCCTGGAGCAAAAACTGTAAATACTGGGGTCTTCACCAAAGGATCCAGAGGAGCCGATGGAGCCAATTACGTAGATTACTACGGAAGGTTACAAAACGTATACGTGCTGACGTTCAATCGTACGAACATAGAACTCAAACTTGTTGTGTTCAAGTGCCACTGGTTCGACCCATGCACTGGACCACATGGTGGACAGAGAAGTGAGCCTTCCATTGGGTTAGTTGAAGTTAAGCCTTCAACCACCTATACCGGAGCCGATGTCTATATTGTAGCTCACCAAGCCAAGCAAGTTTATTATTTGCCCTACCCATGCCAGAAAGAGAACCTCAAGGGCTGGGAAGTCGTGTTCCGGGTATCCCCACATGGTAAGCTACCCAGGCCCTCCGACGACGATTACAACAACATTGACCCTAAAACATACGAGGGAATTTTCTATCAAGAGCAAGAGGACTTCGGGCACTTTGACTTACAAATAGGTGGTCTCGAGGACCTCAAGAACAATGCACACACTCGTGGTGAGTCAGTGGTCGATCTGAAGGACATAGGTGTGCTCTCGAAGTTTCATGCGGAAAATGACGACGATGACGAGCCTAGCGATGAGCTTCCGCCCTACTACTCACGTGATAGTGATAGTGATAGTGAGAATGAGAACCAACACCCTGATGAGGAGAGTGATGACGATAGGTATTTATTTTTGATATCTACATGTTATTATGTCTTTTATTCTTTAGTATTTATTTTTTGACATGCTTCTTCATTACATTATGTCTTTATGCTTAGTGTCTACATTTTATTATGTCTCGATGCTTACTTGTTTTCTCTTTCTCAATGCAGTTGATTGAACAATATGAGCCAGGGCAAGGAAAGCGCTTCTGGTGGTCCTTCTCCCGGTGCTGCGCCGATCCGACGCTCACTATTATCAGCCGGGGAGATATGGGGTTCACCCTGTCGCCGTCTCCGCAATAGATGTAGGGTTTTGGGCGTCTTGACATCTAGCTATATATGTTTGTATCTACTTGATGATGGTCCTATGTGTGTATCTACTTGATGATATAGCATTTTGCTTGATGATATATGGAGCCATTGTGTGATCTTGTTTGTAGTGAATTTGTCGTGATTTTTGATTATTTTTTCTGCTATTTTTGCCGCAAAAAACGAGCTGCTGGATCCAAAATCTGGTCACACCTGTGCCGACGGCAATGCCGTCGGCACAGACCACTTAATGTGACAAAATAGTCACCCCTGTGCCGACGGTATAACCGTCGGCACAGGCCCCTCCCAGGAGCGCCCAGCAACCTCCACGTGGCAATGCGGTGCCGACGGCAATGCCGTCGGTACAGGCCCATCTTCTCGACCGTCCAATGTGGGCCCCACACACCGCTGTGCAGACAACCTAGGTGCCGACGGTGCGTTTCTGGCCGTCGGGAAAAGCTGTGCCGACGGTTTATATCTGTGCCGACGGCCAGGTGGCCTGTGCCTACAGGGCCCTATGCCGACCACTCTGTGCCGACGGTGGCCGTCGGCATAGGTGTGTGCCGACGGCATTGGGACCTTTGCCGACGGGCTGCGGCCGTCGGCACAGGTGGCCATTCCTGTAGTGATCCACGCAATCATGCCTGCAAGCACGACATCGATGTAACCTGGGTCATCCCTACCGAAGAAGGGAGAGTGTCCCTTGAAGAGCAACACCTCCATTGTCTCCACCGCCTCGACGTCTGCCTTCTCCTTGCCCATGTTGGCCCGGAACATCTTCAACCATGGAGCACATAGCTGCAATAATTCGTCAAGCACGATATTCATTCACATAGACGTATCAGTAAGAGTGCAGTCCCTCCTTCCTCAAATAAATGGCGTAAAAATTTAGTAAAATTGTTACTCCATCTGATCCCTTTTAAGTATCGCAAGTTGTACACACTTTTGTACTTCCGCAGCTCTCTTTTCACGACAATAAATTCGGATTGGAGGGAGTATGATTTTTTTTATTGTAGTTATTGGTATTGCCGGCTATATATTTGTTTAAACTAAGAAAGCATTGATATTTCATTTATTTAATATTGTAATTCTAGATATTATATGTTACGATTTTGACCAAATTTATACGCCATGTATTTTTTTTCCCTGCTGCGAGTAGCATATACTACCTATGCAGTGACAGCCGAAGAGACCAACAAATTACATATGTACGACATACCTTGTTGTCGATGTAGGTGGCCCAGAACCGTGCCATGGCACGTTCGTATGGGTCGGCCGGAAGGAGGGACGGGCCGGTGGCACCAAAGATCTCGTCAATGTATTCCAAGATGACGAGAGACTCGCAGATCGGGACGCCATTGTGGATGAGAACGGGTAACTTTTTGTTCACTGGGTTAGACCGGAGAAGAAGGTGGCTCTTGTTATCCAGGTTGTTGTAAAACTGCGCAGCAAAAGTAGATCGAACAAAGAACAAGAACACAGATTTTACGTGGAAAACCCTTGCGGGAAAAAACCACGGAACGCATGAAGGCGTATCACTATAATTGGAGGAGTATTACAATACACGAGAGGACAAACCCTTCTCGTGCTATGGATCTGGTGGATCTCTCTCAATCTCACAATCTCACAATCTAATCTATGACTAGCTGGAACTATATATGGTGGCATAAAACCCTAGGTCAAACCGACCCGGAAACGATCCCACCGCGACGGTACTACCGCCTATCCCAGCGGTAGTACCGCTGGGCACTCTTCCCACCTCAGCGGTACCGGCGGCGGTACCGCCAGCGGTACCAGTTGGTACCGGACAAGTGCGTCAGAAGGCCATATTGGCGGTAGCAGTGGCGGCAGCGGTGGCGGTAGCGCTCGAGCGGTAGTACCGCTTAACCCAGCGGTACTACCGCCGCCTGAATTTGGATCACCATAAAATAACACTCCACCTTGAGACAAATTCCATAACAGTCATAGATAGCATCAACTCCTCAATTAAAATCAGCACAAGTAAACCTTGTGTCTCCAAACGTCCATAGGACGAATAAACTTCTCTCGAAGTCATATTGAGCAAATCAACGGTGGGTCGTCCAGAAAACTACACAGCTATCAACAAAGCAGACGAACAAAACTTGGGTCTCCCATAAAACCCAATAAAAGTCTGAGTCTGTGCCACTGACCTCCAAAACAGAAAACTGCCCAATCATCAAATGACATAAGTCATCATATCTCCTGTGGTGCATGAACGAGCGCATAGCTCAATAGTGCAACATCTTGTTGCACATCGCATTGTGAAGAACTCATATCATGGAATCTGAACGTGCCACAAAGCACAAACTCGGCAAACAATACTCATGCAAGAGTATATGGTACGTATGACATCTCGTACACCAGAACTGCCGACGGTAATGAAAAATCCATGACATGGTCAAAAACTGTCCCTATAGAACAACTGTCGGACGAAAGAATCTCCCAACATGCAATGGAGCATCAACTCTGCAATAGACCCCTCATGAAAGAGCAAAGACAACTGAATTGCACTGTAAACTCAACAGTACTAAATGTTGTAGTATCTAGCAGAAAACAAATCTCCTTGCAACTCAACTGATTCTCATCACGAACAAATCAAAACCTTCACATGCATAACAGCAAAAACTCGAAGAGCAAAGAGTATATGCTGGCTACCAACAGGCTTAATAATCACCTCCTCCATAATATATTTTTTTCTCATAACTGAATTGTGTTCATGTAATTGCAGCAATATAATATCTTGAATTTGCATCCATAAAATCTCCCATGTAAATTCCATTGAATATGAACAATCATAAAACTTACTTGAACTTAGCCTTCAAATAAGATAACCCAAAAACGAACGAGTCGTCATAGAACGCTGCAAATAAACCCGCCATAATGTTGAGCCCAAACTGCAACACTGGGATCTAACTCAACAAACTCCACCTTGAACCAAAACGATGATCATCTCAGCGGCAAATCATCGAACATAGGTGGTGCGGATATAACCGGTATTGGGACCGGAATAGAGCATGGGTCAATGCTCGAGCTGAAAACAAATTGTTCACTTTTGTCCATCTGTGCTAAAATAATCCGCATCTTGACTTGACAAAACAAATCAGATAAAACGACTCTTGATAGAATCTATAACGCGGAGCAAATAACTGAATTAAATAGCACCTGGTAATTGGGAGCAGTAGACGTAGCAATTTCAAGAATCTGAAAACTAATTGATCTTGCCTTCACGTGAGATAGCAATGACTGATCGCTTGTGGATGTACCACACGCACCTTGGCCTGCATGCGCCTCAGCCCTCGTATGGAATTGATACCGACTAGAAGGCAGAATAAATCAATGGATCGGAAGTGTACCCTGATCGCCAAGGCGGCGCACGCGATGCCGACGGAAAGGCTGTGAACTTTTGATCTCACAGATCCGATCTTACGAACATGGCTCGATCTTGCTGAAGCTGCTTGATGCCGCCACCTGCGGCTGTTGATCCAAAACAACGCTGCGACTGTGCTGCCCCGGGAGCGCAGCGGAGAGTCTCCCGGAGCAGCGGATCGAAGTTGAAACCTTCAGCTCTGATACCACTTGTTGTAAAACTGCGCAGTAAAAGTAGATCAAACAAAGAACAAGAACACAGATTTTACGTGGAAAACCCTTGCGGGAAAAAACCATGGAACGAAGGCGTATCACTATAATTGGAGGAGTATTACAATACACGAGAGGACAAACCCTTCTCGTGCTATGGATCTGGTGGAACTCTCTCAATCTCACAATCTCACAATCTAATCTATGACTAGCTGGAACTATATATGGTGGCATAAAACCCTAGGTCAAACCGACCCGGAAACGATCCCACCGCGACGGTACTACCGCCTATCCCAGCGGTAGTACCGCTGGGCACTCTTCCCACCTCAGCGGTACCGGCGGCGGTACCGCCAGCGGTACCAGTAGGTACCGGACAAGTGCGTCAGAAGGCCATATTGGCGGTAACAGTGGCGGCAGCGGTGGCGGTAGCGCTCGAGCGGTAGTACCGCTTAACCCAGCGGTACTACCGCCGCCTGAATTTGGATCACCATAAAATAACATCTCCAAGTACTCGTAGTTCAGGCCCTTGAAGTTGAGTGCCAGCCTCACTCGCAGAGCGAACGGGCTCCGCCATGTCCCGAGAACCTTGAGCTCATCTCCTGCCGCCAATTGTTGTTCCTGCTTGTGTATATACTAGTAGTATATACACATACACATATAGCCGAATGTGTGTATCAGTATATGTGAAGTCAGAACTCAGAATCTATATATTTGAACTTGACTATATATGTACTTTTTTTAGACTTGAAGGACCCCCAAAGGGAATCCCAATTTCATTATGAAATTGGACAGAACATCCCAAAACTGGGTTCAGAACAGGCCTTACACATAACATAGTCGACGTGAGGCAACCACCCACAGCCTACCAAAACCAAACTACCACACCAAAAACTAGAAGAACTTCAGAACATCTAGAGCGAACTTCCAATTTTCATACTTCTATTACATAGTCTTCATAAGACTGCCAACACAGGCTAAAAACCAGCTAAAGGACAGTAGCAACTTTTGCAGGAGTCCTCAAAAGCGCCTTGATCACAATCCAATTCTGCGAGAAATCGGATCCCATCCATGGCTCTTCCCAAAGATCTCCTTTGCCACTTTTACAATGCTGTCAGCTCCCTGCCGCAATATGCCTTGAAGACCGTTTTTCTGTAGTTTCGCCCAAACATGCAGGAAATTACACATGAATAGAATCACATTAGTAGGCTCTTTCGGTCTGATACGTTGAAAACAGGATTTGTTCCTAGTCTTCCAAACAGACCAAAACACAGCTACTGCACCTAACATAACCGCAGTTCTGTCTCTACCAACAAAGCCAGTCAACCACCTATCATAAAAATCCAAGAAACTGTCAGGGGCTTGACCAACCCCTAAAGCAATGCTAACCACTGTCCAAATATACTTAGCTAGCGGGCAGGAGAAGAACAAATGTTCCGTAGTTTCGTGATTATCACAAAACTCACACTGTTCCACTTTCTTCCACCCTCTTTTCTTCAGATTTTCTTTGGTCAGTATTTTGTTTCTGATCAGAAGCCAACAAAACACTTTGATTCTCAGAGGAAGTCTGAGATTCCACAATTTTCTATAAGGAAATGAAACTCTTTTTGCAATAAGAAAAGAATACAAAGATTTTACAGAAAAAACTCCGGATTTAGTCAGTAACCAGCTCACCCTATCCGGTGAATCAGTTAAACACACATGGGCACAAGTGTCCACAAGCTTGCACTATAGCTCTTTGGTATCCTCTCGGAAAAACCTTCTAAATTTTAAACAATCAAAATTGCTCCCAATTACTTTATTAACAGTAACATTATGAGTAAAGCAAATGTTATATAATCTAGAAAAACTTTGGCACAGAGGTTTCGAACCAACCCATGTGTCTTCCCAGAAACGAGTCTTTCTCCCATCCCCAATAATCCTTTTACAACAACTATAAAAGGTCTCCCTGACCTCCAATAAGCCAGACCAAAAATGCGAGTGTAAAAGACTATATATGTACTAGCTACAAGGGTGGTCTACTCCTCTCCGAACAACAAAATTTAAGAATGTATGGTGCTTGTCCGGGCTGCCGGCTGCCGCTACTGCGGTGTGGAGCCTAGGAGCCGGAAGGGGCAAGCCGACAGCGAGCAGGAGCAGGGACGAACCGAAGAGTAAGCATGTGCCAGAGCTCACCGGAGCCAGCGAAGCGGATTGCCCGAAGGTGATGGGCTTGGACGAAGCAGATGCGAGCACACGAAGCGCCATGGCTATTGTTTTTCACTCGTGGGTAATCCGTCTTTCTTGCCAGAGCACAATGGGAGAGGACGACCGTCTGGTATGTATGTATATATAGAGCAGATTTCTCTCGCTAGCTGCCCTAGTCCCAAACAATTCCATGGTGATTTCCAATTTCAAAAAAAAATCCATGTTGATTTATTTTTTGATAATTGCGCTTTATAATGCTTAAAAGTGAGCATCAAGATGATACAATATTAAAAAAACTCATATCTAATATGTGCATAGTTAGGATACACACAGCCACATAATAAAATGGAAAACGAAAGTCGACATAATATAATTATAAGAAAACCTGATAAAACACCTAAAACGATGAGCGTCCGTCGATCTGTACACTACGTTGTCATCCATGTGGAATAAAAATATTTCTCACCTCTTTCTCTGGTCGTGTACAGACTTTTATAAATACGTCTCTATACTCCTAACACCGGAGAGACAAGCACAAACGAGTAAATAGCTACATCCCTAAATGACATATGCACAGGAGAAACATTATTACCATTAAAACAAAATCAGTTGTACATAGCCATAGCGACCATATTACGGCAGCTGCTTTCCCGCTAATGAGAATTATGAAGTTGTGATCTATTTCACGTAACCAAGTTCCTAAACATGTTTATAACACTATGTGGTGGATACCAGTTAGAAACCACCTGGCCATATAGGATGTACGAATTTGCATTGAAATAATAAGTGCTTGAAAGTGTGTTCATTATGACAAAAACTATATGGTATGCTTCCATGTTAGTTGCGATTAACAATGTTATAGTTGTTACGGATGACATTAGCAAATGAGTCAAATTAAAAAAAATTACGAGGAAACTTCATATTTTATATTCTTTTTATTGTTATCAACTGGTACTTATGAATGTACACTCCGTGTGCGCAGATCAATTGGACTTGCTACTCCCTCCGTTCCAAAATATTTGACTTTCATTTGTCTACGTATGGATGTATCTACACATTAATAGAATTATCTATACACTAAAATATGTCTAAATACATCTGTATGTAGATAAATGAGAGTCATTTATTTTGTAACAGATGGAGTATAAGTATAGAAGCCATCCCTCTTGCTCCGTTCAAAGAGAGAATAGGGCAAAGGGCGATCTGAGGTTAGAGTTGTGTGAATCCATCAATTTCGTAGTCGAGTATTCTCCACGGCAAAATATTACACTAAATTATATCATGACAAATAAAAATTAATTAGCCCATAGCAACAAACACGCGAGCATATGTGCAAGACCTCAACAAAAGAAACAAAGTTGAACAATTACTGTTCGATACCACTCCTAGATTTATAATATTCTCAATAAACAAAAAACATACAAACATTTTATCTTAGCTTATCTACCAGTGTTTTTTGTTCTCGCACGCTGCTGGCCATGTGCGCGTCTCCGTATCTGTGTTGGACACCGGATTGCGGCGGTGAGTCCTTCGAGTAAGGATGGCAATTTTACCCATGGGTACGGGTACCCGCGGGTACCGTACCCGCATGGGTAGGGTATGGGTACAATTTTATACCCATGGGTAGTACCCGTACCCACGTTTAAGTCGTGGGTAGGGTACGGGTATAACCTCGTACCTATGGGTATACCCATACCCTACCCGTTTATATACCTTATCCGTGGAGGTCCAACATTTATTCTCGTAAGTTTGTAAATCTATGTGAAGTTGTAATCACTTGTCAATTTGAGTTGACATAATTGTCACGTACTCAAATATATGTTATTGAGTTGAGATAAATGTTTTTTTCTTTTATCAAAAAATTTACCGATGAATGTAAAATTTTAAGTAATTTGTGTACTATTTGATCTACCCGTTGGGTACCCAATGGGTATGGGTATCCGCCGGGTATGGGTACGGGTAAAGTTTGATACCGCGGGTCCATTGACTACACGGGTATGGGTATGGTATTGGTCTACCCGCCTCATATGCTACCATCGCCATCCTTACCTTCGAGCCGTGTGTCGGTGTGTGTACATTACTGTATTAATTAGTTGCACGGCACGGGCTTCCGATACGACGACGACTCAAATGTTCCATACATATCAAAGGAAAAAACACCACCCTTCTTAACGTTCTTTCCTGTATCGTGGCCGGCCTGTGGTAAGATTGGATCCATACATGTCATCATACTGGATCGCCGTGCTAGCTCATTTTTCAACGATGATTAGATGAAGGACGGCAACATATGCAACCATATTTTAGAATTTCGTCTCTCTTTTCCAATAGGCTCTTTCCACTGCATCTGGTCATTATTTGGATCGATAAGTATCAGTTAGTCATGCATGTGTCGGCGTCACTCGCTGCAATCCTACAACGACAACCCCTAAGGCCTCGTTTGAAAGTGCGGTAATCTAAATCTCCTGTAAATACATAACCACCATATTTTGCGAACTGAGCCTAGCTCAGTTGGTTTGGTTCCTTGTGGTGGAACCGGCTCACCCAGTTCAAGTCCCAGACTTGGCATGGGTGATCGTATTTTCCTGGATTTTACAGGATTTTGTGAACGTCTGCGTCTGTACTGTGTTTTTCAAAAAAAAATAACCACCATATTTTACTGACCACGTTAAGAACCTGTGGTCCGGTCGTTTTTTTCGGCCTGAAAATCGTTGTTTGGAAGAGCTGCAAACGGAAAGGGAAAAGCCAGGCAAACTGCAGCGAAGACGAAGCAAGCAAGGAACAGAAGTAGGGAAGACGCATGCTTGCTCGCGAGCCTACTCGACGGGCTCCGGCCGGAACACGCGATTGACAGCGTCCAGAGCCGAGGAGACCTCGCCGGACGGCGGCCACGGCGGAAAGACAGCGGCGTCGACATCTCCCTCCGACTGCGCCTCTGTCCGTCCACGACGGACCTCCGTTTCCCCGAATACCTGTCTGTCTGATTGAGATTCTTACCTGTATATGTATTTTTTTATTTTCCCGGGTGGAAATCGTGGGAACATCGAATTTATACTGGGCCAATACGGCCTTACACGAGATACGATTAATTTACTCGGTGGTATTTAACGGAGGTTTTGGGCCCAAAACCACGCTTCCAAACGGGGCCCGAGTAGAAAGATTTGAATCTTTGCTCAAAAAAATAAAAGAAAGATTTGAATCCCCTCAAAAAAAAAAATTTGAATAGGCACTGGCCGCTTCGGTAGGTGTTGATCAAGGGAAACTGTAAAATCATTTTAAGGTATACAAACAACGCGGTCAGAACAGATACGGGAAACACATACAGTAAAATGGAATATTCATTTTTACGGGATTTGTTCCGGCAAAATCCACAAAATATTTTAGTTAAACATTCAGTCAGTTTTGCCACGGCGAAAGATATCTTCAGCGTCAGAAGATCACATTTCCTTATGCATCATATGTCCAGGCAACCGGGAGTAGAGGAGAGGCAGAGAAGTACATGGTGCATCGACGGAAAAGATGCAGGAAACTCACATGCAGCAGGCAGTCAACTCTGCATTGCCTGCGTTTGGAGATCGCTAGGATGATCACCATATCAAAGTGGCAGTGTAGCGCCATTACTTCTCATACAGATACAGGGGACCAGATCAATCAAGCTTCTTCAAATGTGACAATCACTTCAAATGTACTGAAGATTTACACAACGAAGATGCAGGCGAGCAAAGTGACAATCACTTCAGTGATCAGTCTCAAATAACATATACTACTCACTTTTTTATTAAAAGGCATAAGAGTGGACGAGTAGTGAAATCCAGCAGCATAAGTGCCACACATTACTCGTTGAATGGAAAGGAAAAAAGGATTTTCCCTCGTGTCTCGATCGAATCGAGTCGGCAAACCTCCTCGCGGCCGGGCCATGGGGCCTCGCCGGAGACGGCATGAGTGCCATTGTCGATCGAGTTGGCAAGGAAGACAGCGGCGCACGGGGCCTCACTAGAGATTAGTCGCCCTTCACCGTTAGAGGCGGTTTGCCGTCCGAACAAAGCAGGCAGAGCCCAACAGGCCCAGGACAGGCCCAATTAACCATGCCGCCAAGCTGCATCGCCATGACCCCCCACTGCTAGAGGCGGTCACCGTACGGACAAAGCAGGCAGGGCCCAACAGGCCTAGGACATGACCGATTATTCCCGCTGCCCCACTGCATCGCCATGACCGCCCCCACCCTCCACTGCAGACATGTGCCGCCACCTACCCCCGCGACCGCCGCCAAGACCCTGCCACCTGTCCCGCCACCGACCCCATTAGCGGCATCGCCGCCGCGTCCCATCATCCCTCAAGCCAAGCTCCCACCGACCGAAGCCTGCACACCGCGTACCACCACCGATCCGCTCCGCCATGGTCGCACCGCCACCAACCACACCTTCACGCGAAGACGCTCCAGCACCATGTAAAACAGATCCCGCCTCCGCGGGCTTTGCCCAGTGGTGACGGGGAAGGGGAGGATGATTTGACGAGGAGGCATTACTGCTAGGGTTGGCGTCTCGGTATCTTGACGGGGGCGACATGACACATGGATTTTTTTTTATCTCTCTGCTTCTACAAAATTGGATGCGGGCAGTCGAGAGTTACAAATTATTTTTCCAAAACGGGAGTTGAAATGGAGCCGTTACACACTCTCATAACATAACTAAAAAGGAACTGCAAGTAAGTCATGGCTCACAAATCTCGAGAAGGAGCAACTGGAAAATATTCATAGGGACAGATAATGGGATGGGGTCGAGAAGAGGGAGCAGCACAGCGAAGTTGTGGACACTACCCATGCACAGCTCACACGTTTAAAACAAGACACAACTAAAACACACAAATACACCTTTGTCGTCTAATAAAGAAAGGTGCCGTAGGAGTGATTGATATACAATGTCATAGTTACTCGTAAAGGTACCGACTAATTAAGAACTGAATAACCTTTTATTTAAGATCTGAGATACAAATATTATTGAAAGATTGTCTCAATGCATCCAGGCAAATGCAACTAAATATTTGTATCAAATTGAACTGAAACAAGGACGAAATTAACATGCAAAACCAGATTCCAAAAGCCAAGTTTCATGTTTGGAGCCGAAACTACTATATCAAGGTCTTTATTGATGGATCAATGATGTGCATGCCAAGAACATAATACAACACATCATAATCTTTCGGCTCGGTTATTGCGGAAGCTGCGAGATTAGATTTGAGACTACAGTTGAAAGAGTTGCAAACTTGGAGAAACGCCTAACTGAAACTACTCCTTAGCTGCTACAAAGTAGTTTGTTGGCACTTGGCAGTAGCATGCTTTCCTTGGCTGCTACTAATAAGTTCATTTCCTGCAGGTTCTCTTGTAGCCTTTTCCCTCTGCGGCAGCAACAGCAGGAGGCGGAGAAGAAGCAACAGAAGGACGCTTAGGACTTGGGTTAGGACTAAACGGACAGGTAGGACTAAAAGGCGGTGACTTAGGGCTAAAAGGACCTGTAGGACTAAATGGAGGAGGCGTAGGACTAAATGGAGGAAGATGTGCGAGCCTGTCGATTCGGATGCTGAGGGGACGCTGTCACCAGACAAGTACTCTTTCTTCACCGTCAAGCACTTCACCTCGCCTGGAGCTGGTGTCCCGTTGGACAGGGAGCTGGTCTTCATCGCCGGTGACTCCAGTGTCTGCCTCGTGCCATCATCCGAGTGCTCCACGGCGATCTTGTACGAGAACTGTGGCGCCCCCAATGCGCCGCCGTCCGCCCGGATGCACACCAGTGACACCTCCACCTCCGTGCTGTGCTCGTTCAAGGACACGAGGAACATGTTCCGCTGAGGATCATCCTTATCCTCCTCGCCAATGAGGACCTGCCAGCCCAGGGAGAGGGGCAGGCTGAGTACGCCGGACTTGCCGTAGCGGACGACAATGATGGTGCGCGAGTGGTCTGGGCCGGAGATGTGCTTGAGGAGCTTCAGCCAGGAGCCGGAGAAGCCGCAACGCTCCGGGCAGCCGCAAGGCGCGTACTGGCATGTGAGGCGGTGGTCAGCAGCCTCGTGGTAGACGACGTCGCCGGGGTCGCAGCCGTACATTTTGTAGTCACATGGCACGAACGCCGCAGCGGTGAAGGCCTCAGCGAGGGTGGAGTGGGCAACTGGACGGCCGCAGGCCTTCCCGTGGACGCCGCGGCAGGACGAGCACACCAGGTGATCAGTGTCGCACTGCAGCATGCGAACCACGATCAAGATACATATGCCGAACTAAAGCAAGATCAAGACTTGAATCTGAAGCAAGGAAAAGAAAGGTCGGGCACTGGTTGTTTGATCTCACCTTGAAGATGGGGTGTTTAAGGGGGAGGTGGCAAGCATGGCAGTCCAGCATCTCTGCCGCCATGCGCACCATCCTAGCACCCTCCACCTGCTGTGGCTCCGTCTTCATGGTGTGTTCCACCGGCAGTACGTCCAGTGCACCCTTTCCGCCGCCGCTCTGGCTCATTCTGCTCCTTCTTGTTTCCGGTAAGGCTAAAGCTAGGTTCAGTACAGCAAATGATATGCCCGATATGGGGAGTAAAGAAGATTACTAGTTACTTCATGCAAGGTTGATATTTATATGCAGGATATGGGGAGTAAAGAAGATTGACAGCTGCTCCATGTATGTCAGGTTGCACATTATATGGAGGATACTGAGAGTAAAGAAGGTTTCTACTCCATTATGGGTTCAGTAGAACATCGTATAACACACAGCCGGAGAGTCACTGAACACAATGCCAATGACATGCATCTCGTCATACACTCCATGCCTGGTTGCACAATATATGCAGGATACGGAGAGTACAAAATGTTGGTAGCTACTCCATGCATGCCAGGTTGCACATTATACGCATAATACAGAAAGCACGAAATGTTGGTTGCACATTATATAGAAGATATGGAGAGTACAAAAGGTTGCTAGCTACTCCATGCCAGGTTCCACATTATGACATGGTAAAGTCGAGGACACCACAATTGTTTGTCTTGCAGCACAATTCATAAGACTGGTGGCAAATGGCTACCTAAAGCACGAAAAGCCAAGAGATATCCTACAAAAATCCAGACTCCAGATTAAAGAAAACAAGTGATGTAATTACAGAACTAACGGTTGGCAACTACTCCTGGTTAATTTCTATGCATACTATCCATGACCAAACAAGTGATGTAAGCTAATTATAATCAGTGCTAGGCTTCAAACAGGTGGCGCACATCAACAATTTATATTTTATCTACTTCCATCGTCAGGTGCTTCTGTAGAATGTAGTGTGGCACCTGATGGTGCAGATTTGGAAATTTTTTAGTGCTGCCGCATGGGCTGACACGGCACGCTCGCCATGTCACAGAAATTTTGTTTTTGTTGATGATGTTGGCGTAACGCTGCCGCTAAGGAGGCGGAGTGTTCAACTGTTTGCACCACAGAGTACATTTACCCTACAGAAAGGTAGCAGGTCAAGTCAAGCTGAACTTCTAGCAGCAGAAAGGAAAGGAGAGAACTTTATATGTTGACAATATATGTTCTCTGGGGAAAATAATGTAATTTTGCTACTTTCCACCAGCACAAACGAAATTTGACAACTCTTTCTACTAATATGGTTCCTTAATTTTATCTGTATAAGAGCTCCATAATAGAAAAGATGTAGAGGACAAGTAGCTGACCAGCATGGCTAGGGAGGACAACCAGTTTGAACTGCTGAGGCTCTTGACGAATGGTTTGCTCATCGCTTTGAAAGCCGGCCGCTGGAGATGTGTGTTCGCCATCGCCAGAGAGGTTTTCGTGAGTTGCTGCTCTCCTAGGAATTATGATGACTGCCGGGAAGATCCCTTGGGCAGATATATATAGCGGGTTGGGTTCACGCCTCGGTGGCAACTCAGAGATTGAAATGGAGAAGGATTCGAGCTCCTTCTGTAATCTAATCCGGAAGGGGGTCGAATTGGGACTGCAGCTCGTGTAAAGCGAGCTGCTTTTATTCTAAATTGCAGCTCCGCAAGGAGCCGCTTGATTGCGGACTGCAGCTGTAAAATGAGCTGCTTCGACTATTTTTTTAGAAAAACAGGGATCTCATCCCCGGTTCCATTGATGAGCAGCTTCGATTCTAAATTGCAGCTCCAAAAGGAGCTGCTTATTTGGGAGGATCTACTGGAACACGGCTCGATCCTCATACGAGGAGCAATTGGGTGGCGGCGCGGCAGCGACGGAGGAGCTCGGCACACGGCTGGCGGCGGGGCAACCGGTGCATATCTGATCTACAATCTCTCTCCTCCTTTCGCCAAAATATTCATTTCTATCTCAAACATCCATATTACCTAGCGCAAGGTGAAACATGTGGGTGATTAGTAGAAGAACTTCAAAGTATGCACTCTGCCTTTTTTTATCCTATCATATTTGTACTCTCAAACTTGGAAGTATGTTTAGAATTTCAATAACGAACTTCCCAGACAATATTTATATGTTTGATTATTAAGTAAAGTTGTGCCTCATTGTCTTGTACCTTCAAAGCTGAAATAACCTGTTGCGGTGTTGCCCTCCATGAAAAACTCCATGGTGGTTTGTTCAATACTGGGCCGGCCTAGTAGGCGGAGAAGCCACGACAAATAAACTTTCGGCCTGGGAAAACAAGTGTATTCCTCGAATCAACTCATGCCTACTACTCCCTCCGTTCCAAATTAATTGACTTATACATGTAACATGTCAAATGGAAGTCAATTAATTTGGAACGGAGGGAGTAACTCAAAAGGAGAAGAGAGAACTACAATAGTTGTAGTCAAAACAGCTGCATATGCAAAAGCAAGAAAAACTACTTAGGTATAGTGTAGTAGTAACCTGACACTGTCATACATAGGGAGGATGGTAAGTGCATACACTGAAATAAACTTCATCAGTAGCGAGCAGAACAGGCAACTCTGCTTCACAAAACAAGATACAATGTGCTGCATTGCTATTCCTCCTTCTGCAAAATGCAGTTTTTTCATTTGTTTTGTCATTTTCAGTTCGGTGGATGACATGATAAAGTAGAGGACACCACAATTGTTTGTCTTGCAGCATAATATATAAGAATGATGGCAAATGGCTACCTAAACACGAAAAGCCAAGAGATATCCTACAAAAATCCAGAGTCCAGATTAAAGAAACGCACCTTAGTGCAGACTGCAGAGCAATGCTAAAGGTAGATTAGTACGTAGCCAACTCGCCATGAACGCCTACAATATATCTGTCTGCACTCTGCAGCAACTAACCAACCTGATCAAAGAATAAAAGCAATCTGGTCATGTGCAGAAACCAGTTGAAGGTATATGAATTACGACGCTTAACTGAATGCTAATCCATCCACGAAGGAAGTAATCCATTTCCACTTGGACCTTCGCACTGCACAATCAAACCACCGCGCCATTCATCAATCAGGTGCGGAAGCGGTCTTTCAGATATCAGGAAACAACAGATCGACTGGGCTCAGCGGTACCATTAGGGAAAGGTTTGCCGCGACGGGAACACCGCCGGACGAGGCGGCCAGGAGAGCGGAGCACCGGAGGCGGCCGCGGCCGAACAGTCGGCGGTGGTCTTCGGCTGCTGGATTTGGAGACGAACGACCGAGCGCCGGTGAGGGGTAGACGGAGCTATCCACTGCGGCGCCGGCGTCGGTGACGGGCAGCCCATTTGATTTTCTCAGCAAGGGGAATGGGGATCCGTTCGAAGCTTTGGGACTGACGTGGCCTCAAAAGATTGTGACAGAGCCTTCGGTTTTTCAGCCTCAAAATAATTCTGATGTATTATTATTGACCAAAGATATACTATTACCTCAAATCCCTGTAAACAAGGCCTATAATTTTTTGATAAGTCCATCATTGTCAAATTTGACCAAGCTTGTAGGAAACATATTGACAACTATAGCATTATGTAGGTATAATAATATAAAAATGAATTTCCTTTTTTTTTGAAACATAAAAATATACCGAATTTCCTTACATATTTAATGATACCGAATTGACATTGTAAATGCAATAGTTTTTTAATAAACTAGGTCAACGTTTACGTTGTTTGAGTTAAAAAAAATTATACGCCTTTTTGTTAACAACGGTAGGAGTAGCCTGCGGAAAAAAAATCTAAACAGGGTAAAAGGAGTATATCACACTGATACTCTAACCGGGATCGCGAAAAATAAACCCCTATGTGCGGGCAGTGCCTGGGCAACTCCAAATACGTGCTTCTCTAGCCGTCACCTTGAAACGCCACCCTCAAATCCTCTAGCATGGTGGAGCCATGTCTGCACAAACAGCCTTTGAAGCCATGTCTTCATCGCATCCAACAGTCCGCACCCACCAATATTAGTCTTCCAATTATAACCGTCTGACATTCCCCGCCTCAGTCCAACACCCTGCAAATCGCAAGTGTCGTCATGTCACATAGTGGCAACAGAAAACAACAGAGCTTCGAGACACGGCCCTTGAGAGGGCCCGGCCTTGTCGTCCTTCGTCCGCGGCTCGGGAAAGACGGCAGCCAGGCTCACTGCGGTGGCCACATGCGCCATATAGCGCCTCTCTGCCCTGCCGTGCACCATCATGGTGTGCGCCTCCGCCGCTGCTATGTGCACGCGCACACGTAGCTGGCGCCTTTGTTGGCGGCCCGCCCTCTCGGCAGCGCGGAGCTACCTCTCCTCCTCTGCCGCCTCCTCATACGCCTGCCTCTCCCTCCCCACCCTAGCGCGAACTCCTTCCTCGTCGCCACCTCGGCCATCGGGCGTCTCCTCTCTTGGGCAGTTGTCCCAAAATCCTCCATCTCCACTGCCTCAGCTTCCGGGTGCCTCCTCTCCAGCGCATGTGCTTCGTCGACCCGGTGCAAACCTTCTTCCACCCACCGACGGTGAGCGTCCGCCACGTCAAAACGGCAAGCCCCGCGTGCACTGGGCTGGTCTGCCGCCCTGATAGCGTTCAGCTCATCATGGGCCGCCCTCTCGGCGACCATTAAGGAGCGAGCATGCTTGTCCGTCGTCGCGGTCTCGACCGACCGCTCCATGGCGGTAGCCTTTGCCACGACGTTCGCCTGCGTGAGGGCCACGTGGACCTAGCTGTAGGCCTCCTCGTCGCGCACGGTTCGGACCACGGCGGCGGTTCCAGCTACGGTTGTGCCTGTATCTCTGGCTCCGCCACTTCCTCCTCATCCTCCGACCACTCACTCTCCTCCATGCTGTCAAATTATGGAGGATTTGGCTCCCTGATGACCCACAAGTATAGGAGGTGTATCGTAGTACTTTCGATAAATAAGAGTGTCGAACCCAACGAGGAGCGGAAGGTGCTGATAAGGAGTTTTGGTAAAGGTTTCACTGTAAATACTAGCAGACAAGTTTTTAGGGGTTTTTGATATTGCAGGTAAATAAAATGCGAGTAAATAAAAGACAGTAATAATAATTGCAGCAAGTGGCCCAATCCTTTTTAGAGCAAAGGACAAGCCGGTTGGTTTACTTATGATGACCAAATGTTCTTGAGGACACACGGGAATTTAGTCAAGTGCTTTCGCTTCACATAGTTGATTAATCTTCATTGTTTTGATAAGTGTTGTGTGGGTGAACCTATGCTAATGCACCGCCCTTACTTGGACTAATACATATTTGTGATTATACCCCTTGCAAGCATCCGCAGTTATAAGAAAGTAATTAAGATAAATCTAACCACAGCTTTAAACCCTGAGATCCTACGCTCCATTGTGCATCGGTATACTAACGGGGGTTTAGGTTTCTGTCACTCCGGCAACCCCTCAATTAGCAACCAAATACACAATGCATTCCTCTAGGCCCATAAAGGTGAAGTGTCATGTAGTCGACGTTCACACGACACCACTAGAAGAATAACACCACAACTTAAATATCAAACCATTAAATATTACTCAACATAGTTCCACTACTAACAACATGACATCTCCCATGTCCTCAAGAACTAAACAAACTACTCACAAGACATCATATGGATCATGATCAGAGGTGATGTAATGATGAATAACAATCTGGACATATACGTCAATTCACCGATAAAACTCAATAGCATCAACCACAAAGAGTAATCAACACCGGGAGAGTCTCCCCTATGAACTAGACAAGGTATAGCCCTAGATGTTACAGCGGGATGAGATGGTGCAGCGGTGATGATGGTGACGGTGATGGAGATGATGATGATGATGATCCCGATTGATGCGGAAAGGACCGCTTGGGTGGCCCGATCTTCACGGATTGACGGCGGGAACGGACGAACTCACGCAAGAACACGAAGAACACGAGGAAGAACACAGCGGAATACTCGAACACAAACAAGATACAAGAACCGTTTCCCTTACCGGTCGGTCCAACCGGCCCAATAGAATCCACAAGAGGGTGGGAGATTGGCAAGTAAGATACAAGAAGGGATCTTGGATGGTTGTTTCTCCAACGGCCAACCGAGCCGTTCCAATAAAGTCACCCGAAGATGAAAGATTGGCAAGTAGTCAAACTACAAGTAGAGGTCTTGAATCCGCGAAGGGATCTTCTCCACATGAGGAGGAACCATCCCCACAAGGGGGAGGTAGGAGACCACTTGAGGTAATGGAGTTCTACTCTACCCTTATCTCAAACTAGTCTTATCCCTAGATCTAGCCAAGGGGTACATATATATAGTGTTGACCAAAAGGGGTAGGTGGGGGAAGGTAGCAGGGCTTCCAAACCCGTGCTGATTCCGCAGCGGCGGTACTACCGCTGGGTTGGGCGGTAGTACCGCTGGCGCGGGCTGCTTTGGTTCTTCCCACCTCAGCGGTACCGGTTGGTACCGTTGCAGCGGTACCAGATGGTACCGGACATGCGCTTCAGACGCTGTTTCTGGCGGCAGTAGCAGCGGTAGCGGTGACGGTAGCTCTCGAGCGGTAGTACCGCATAACCCAGCGGTACTACCGCCGCCTGGGTATTTTCTTCTCTTCCGTCTTCTCTTCCAAGCCACCGTCTTGTCGGGCTTCATTCCTCTCGCACCTTGGCCATCTTCTCGTGTACATGTCCTCGTCGTAGTATCCCTAGCATCATCAAGGGACAAAGCATGACGTAGCATACCATTCAAAGGATGAGGAATGGGGCTCAAGTAGAGGAACGAGCTCACCTTTGATATCCATGGTGACTTGTGAAGTGTTGAGGGTCTTGACATGGTGATGGTCATGATCCGGGCTACATCATCTCCCCCCCCCCCCCCTTTAAAAAGAGTCGTCCTCGACTCTTGCTCGTCATCACTATGCAAAGGAGGTAGACGTGTTGTCGAAGAATTGGAATACACCATGCCTACAAACACCAAAGACCAAGCAAACCATGTGTGTGCACGAAAGAGGAGCATATCAACAATGACATGTCCATTCTTTGTCATAGCACCGTTAGCACAACACAAGAATATGAAAAGGTAGCGCAATTGCAAGGTGAAAGTGCCAACAATCCAATTGAACACCTTCAAAGTGTGGAAATACAAAAACTCCATGAAAAGCACACAATGAAGAATGTCCAAAATATCATCATGGGTGCAAACAAAGCACATGAAAGAGCAAGTTTTCAACATATTTGTTGCAACGCCAAATCGGTAGGAACCAGTATACTCATGACAAGACATGCACAAAATGTCCTTATGGTTGCCAACAAGCCATTGGAAAGAACAAGTGTTCATCATAGTTGTGGCAACCCATAAATCATCCATGTGAAAGATCAAGGAAACACGCTTGTCATAGGGGAAACCAAAAGCATCAACATGCTTGCAAACAAACCATAAGCAAGAGAAATTGGTCAACTTGTTTGATGCAAAACATGAGAAAGATTGGAGAGTTGGATTTGATCCACTACTCACATGTATGCTCTCAAGAGCTCGTGTTGTGAACTCATGCTCAATTGAGGTTGACGTTCTTATGCGGTTACCGGCACACACAAGACACCATATGAAGATGTTATGTGCACGGTAAATGAACACATCATCCATCATGACATGTCTCTTCATTTGCACTTCACCAAACACAACAAAGTCAATGGAATATGACATATGTATATGGTTACCATACAAAGTGAAGGATGGAACAAGGTCCAAAAGCGAGAACGAAAAATCTCCAACATGTGAGAAAGCTATGGGGGCAATCTCATTATCAAGCATTTCAACATTATTGGAAGCAACACATGTGAAAGAGAAATTGTTCAACATATTGCAAGCAACAATGGGAGAATAGTGCAAACATCGATTGCAAAGCATGGGTATGGCAACATCATCACAAATAGAAGAATCCACTTGGTCAACCTTGGTTTGAAACAAAGAATCACAAGTGAATGTGAATGTCTCATATGTGACATCAAGAAAATCATCCAAATCATGCAAGCAATCAAAGTTCATCATGTCCACTAGTGGGATCATGGTCACATCAACACCCATACCTTTGTTGTCCCGCTCATGTGAAGTAGGTGTTGAAGTGGAAGGGGCTTCCATGTAGCCGACTTGTCCATCTTGAAGTAGACATGGGGTGGCATCATCCTCATCCTCCATGTACATCTTCTCCATTTGGGGCATCATCAAGTCGAGGAGTGGCGTCTCATCATCCATGGAACCTAGCACACAATGAGAAAACACACTAGAGGTAGAGGTTAAGTTGTTAGAAATTGAAATGGCCTCACAAGACCTATCAACTACCTCTCTCAACTCAAGTGGTGTATCACTCATTCCCTCAAAGAAAAAGCACTCAAACTCGCATATGGTGGAGGCACTCAACTCACTCTCACTCTCGCTCAAGTGGGCTAAGTGACTCTCATGCTCGCATGGGATTGGTACCATCGCATCATTCAAGCACATGAGGGTAGGCTCAATATTCTCAACTCCAAACGCCTCCAAGGTTGAAGGGAAACTCCCATGCTCAACCTCCTCAACCATCTCGCCTCCAAAGGTCAATGCCATAGAGTAGGCATCACCA
Organism: Poa pratensis; assembly: GCA_947311845.1. Taxonomy (NCBI): domain Eukaryota; kingdom Viridiplantae; phylum Streptophyta; class Magnoliopsida; order Poales; family Poaceae; genus Poa; species Poa pratensis. The sequence goes on along the minus strand of CAMZMU010000111.1, from coordinate 36,309,676 downwards.
CTCGACTCCATTGCGGAAGGGAAAATCCCATGCTCCGCCTGCTCACTTGGCGTATCAACCAAAGTGATAGCATCATCCACACTCGCCTCCGTGGTCGAAGGGAAAATCCCATGCTCGACCATCTTCTCGCCATCTTGGTCTCCATTGGGGCACTCCCACATCATGTGACCTATTCGATTGCATATTGGGCACAAGAGATTGGGACATTCTCGTGGGTCATGGTCTTGGCCTTGGCAATTGTCGCATGTGAGGTCGTCATCTTGCCAAATAGGGGCCAATGTGGTGGTGGCACTTGGTGTAGATAGCATATCATGAGAAGTGCTTGAGAAGGGCACCGTCTTGGTTGTGTCCTCACATTTGTGACCATGTTTCTTCCGGCGTCGACGTAGGAAATTGTCGTAGAAGTTGTCGATGTCGGCCATGATCTCATCAAACATGGAACTTGTAGGTCTTGTTGGCGTCGATGTAGTAGTAGCACTAAGGGACACCATAGGATGCGCCTTTGTCGCCGTCTTCTTCTCACGTCGACGTTGACGCTCTTGAGCGGAGGGGTGTCGCCGAAAGTCATTCGGATGCTTCTCCTCATGTTGGCGTCGTCGTGCTTGTTGCCTTGGCGACCTCTCCTTGGAGCTTCCACTAGAGCTTGGTGGCATGTTATGGTCCACCGTGGCATCTTTCTTGTGGCTCCTTGATGAGCTAGATGCATGATGTATGCTCTTGGCCAACTTGTCCATGGCATCCTTGAGATTTTGGAGCTTGGCCTTGTCGATGCACTTCTTGTGGCGCCTTCTTGTAGTTGAAGGAGAATGTCGAAGCTTGTCGCTTTTGGCGATGGCCTTGTCATGGCTCCTTCTTGAATTTGATGTAGAATGGCGAAGCTTGGCACTCTTGGACGTAGATGAAGCTCCATAGGATGAACTCATGGTGGTCTTCTTGTCGGAGCACCGCCTTGAGCTTGAACCATAGAAGTAGGTTGTGCCATGACGCTTGGTGGTGTCGCTCTTGAACATGGTGGTGATGGGAGTACTCTCCTCTTGCACGTTGTCGAAGTCGTCGCACATGCTACAAGAGTAGTAGTCGTAGACATTCTCCACCATGTCATCGGAGTTGTAGTCGTGGTAGTGTCGCTCCACCATGTCGTTGTAGTCGAGGTCGGTACCATGTGATGAGGCGTGTGAAGACACTTGCACCTCATTGTTGTTGGAGCTCATGTAGTCGGAGTCGTGGTAGATTCTCACGTACTTGGAGTCGACACAATTTGACGGAGGTTGCTCGACGTCTTGGTACCGCTCCATGTCGTGGACGCTCGTGTACTCGGAGTCGTACTCGGAGTAGTCGTGGTAGCGGAAGTCTTGGTGATGCTCCATCATTTCATGGGGGTCGTTGTCGGTGTAGTAGTCGTAGTAGTCCCCCATGTCCTCAAAATATGAGGCATCATAGTCCATGTGACTCATCATGTACTCATCTTCATCTTGGCCTCCATAGTGGCACTCACTCTCCCTAGACATGTTAACTCACAAGACAAGTGTATATATGGAGTGGAAAGAAACTAAAGCACAAACTCTCACCTTTGTAGATAGTATTGGACGTCGTGGACAACCAAAGGGTAACGATCACAAAGTAAAGTGCTTGTGTTCAAGTATCCAAAGCAAACTCCAAAACACACACGGCTTAGTGGTAGGAAGATATGGTAGGTGGAAAGCAAATTGAACCAACCGGAAATCAAGATATTGTCTAAGCAAGTAGAGACCCACGATGATCACAAAGCAAAAACAAGTCAATCTCAAAGATAGGAAATGGAGCTCAAAGAAACACACGCACGGAGAGATAAATGGGACTCGTGCAACCAAGATGTGAGCTAAGGAACCAAATGATCCTAGCGAAGACTATAAGCTCGGTGTTGCACAAGTACAAGGAGAGCACTAGCTCGATTGCAATTTATTTTGTGGGCTACAAGATTTGCACCAAAAGCACCCCCTACAAGATGTTCATCGAGCTTGCGCGCTTCCTACAATATATGGCAAGTGGTGGTTTCTTTCTTTTTCTTTTGCTTGATCTTTTTGCTTCTTGTCTCTTTTCTCTTTTGGCACTTTTTGCTTCTTATTCTTTTACACACCCACTTCTTTTGATGCCAACACTAGATATATGATAAACTAGCGCAAAACTTTTGCTCGGAAACTACACGGTGCAAATGTGCAAAGCCCAAGCAATCATCAGGAGCTAGCCTCAATAGGACATGGTAATCGCAAAGATATAGTGTGGCTCACAAAGGAATGGCAAGGGGTAAAGATTGGAGAAGTTATACCTTTCGTCGACGATCTTCACCCTTTGTTGTAGAAGCTTCGTGCTTGCCCACGATTTTTGGTGGTGGTGGATGGTGGATCAACCATGTTGGTGACGTAGGCCTTGTCCGTGGCTTCGAAACGAGCCAAAAAACACCAAAAACGGAGTCCGGAATCAAAAGATATGGCGAAAACAATTTTCAGAAATTTCAGTTTTCTAGAGGTACCGCTTAACCCAGCGGTAGTACCGCTGGAGGTACCGCTCGGGCGGTCCGAAGGCCAGTTTTGGCGGTACCGGCTGGTGGTAGCACTGTAGCAGGCGGTAGTACCGCTAGGTTAAGGGGTAGTACCGCTGGAGGTCGCAGAACACTCCCGAGAATGCGAAATTCCGCGATTTTGGCGGAAAAACTCGCCGAAAAACACCGAATCGGAGGGGAAAACAATGGAATTAGGTCATGGGAACGCAAAGGAAGATAGATCAACAAGTTTAGCAATAGATCCGTGGATCAAAACCTGCCCAAACGCACTCAAATCGCAGATCGGTCCAAAAGCAAATTGGGGCTATTTTGGTGGAAATTTTCGAATTTCTCAAAATCAAAGAAAAATTTGGGGGGATTTGTGGGGGAAACAAGGTCAAATCCATGGCAACCTTTGATCTGATACCATATGATGCGGAAAGGACCGCTTGGGTGGCCCAATCTTCACAGATTGACGGCGGGAACGGACGAACTCACGCAAGAACACGAAGAACACGACGGAATACTCGAACACAAACAAGATACAAGAACCGTTTCCCTTACCGGTCGGTCCAACCGGCCCAATAGAATCCACAAGAGGGTGGGAGATTGGCAAGTAAGATACAAGAAGGGATCTTGGATGGTTGTTTCTCCAACGGCCAACCGAGCCGTTCCAATAAAGTCACCCGAAGATGAAAGATTGGCAAGTAGTCAAACTACAAGTAGAGGTCTTGAATCCGCGAAGGGATCTTCTCCACATGAGGAGGAACCATCCCCACAAGGGGAGGTAGGAGACCACTTGAGGTAATGGAGTTCTACTCTACCCTTATCTCAAACTAGTCTTATCCCTAGATCTAGCCAAGGGGTACATATATATAGTGTTGACCAAAAGGGTAGGTGGGGGAAGGTAGCAGGGCTTCCAAACCCGTGCTGATTCCGCAGCGGCGGTACTACCGCTGGGTTGGGCGGTAGTACCGCTGGCGCGGGCTGCTTTGGTTCTTCCCACCTCAGCGGTACCGGTTGGTACCGTTGCAGCGGTACCAGATGGTACCGGACATGCGCTTCAGACGCTGTTTCTGGCGGCAGTAGCAGCGGTAGCGGTGACGGTAGCTCTCGAGCGGTAGTACTGCTTAACCCAGCGGTACTACCGCCGCCTGGGTATTTTCTTCTCTTCCGTCTTCTCTTCCAAGCCACCGTCTTGTCGGGCTTCATTCCTCTCGCACCTTGGCCATCTTCTCGTGTACATGTCCTCGTCGTAGTATCCCTAGCATCATCAAGGGACGAAGCATGACGTAGCATACCATTCAAAGGATGAGGAATGGGGCTCAAGTAGAGGAACGAGCTCACCTTTGATATCCATGGTGACTTGTGAAGTGTTGAGGGTCTTGACATGGTGATGGTCATGATCCGGGCTACATCACCGATGAAGTCCAGCACGGTGACGATGAGGATGGCGACGATCTCCCCCCCCCCTCTGGGAGGGAATTTCCCCGGCAGATTTCTCCCTGCCGGAGAGCTTTTTCTCTCTCTGTTGTTTCCGCCTCGTGGAGGAGGCGGAATATTTTCTCGTCCACTCCCCGTGTCTTAGGGTTTCTGGGGGATGAAGTACGCGAAGGGGGAGCGCCTGAGTGGGCCAGGGACTCCACACCATACCTGGGCGCGGCCAAGGGGGGACCCGCGCCCAGGGGTGGTGTGGGCCCCTCCTGGCCCATCTCAGCCTCCCCTTTTGGCTAGCTCCATCTTCTGATAAAATAGGAACATCTGTCTTCTTGCAAAATTTTTGGAGCTCCAGAAATATAGTGTCCTGATGGTGCTTTTTCCAGCTGAAATCTGACTCCGGCAGTTAATCATCCAATAATCATCAAACATGCAAAATAAGACAAAATAACATAAGTAACACATCTTAATATGAAATATATCATGAATAACAGTAAATTATGCTATAAAATAGTGATGCAAAATGGACGTATCAACCCCCCCAAGCTTAGACCTCGCTTGTCCCCAAGCGAAAGCTGAGCTCAGTAAACTAGAACAAAGTTTATGGAGTGAAGCGTCGATAATAAAGAATACGGACAAGAAGCATCAGTATTTACTAAACAACACAATTCATTTAAACAGCAACTACTCTTCATATAACCTAACTTGAACATGAGTAGTGAACAACCACAATAAAAATACACGAAGGAAATTATAGATTAGTAATGGCACACTTCATTCTTGGTCATAGAACAATAAGCAATCAATACTTATCTTTCGAAAGGAGTCTTTATATTAGAGCTTATATTGCAGAACTTCCACACTCAATTATCACACCTTCTTTACAGTCATTGATAACTTGCAAAGCTATATTCTTAGAGGCAAAAGTCTTTGTGCTAAGACAAGGAAGGATAAAAGACATGATTGACAATATTAATGATATATATGGTTGAATCACAACAACTCAAATGCTTGCTCAAGGAAGAAGGAAATAGGTGTACTGACTCAACATGAAAAGTAAAAGAAAGGCCCTTCGCAGAGGGAAGCAGGGATTAAGTCATGTGCTAGAGCTTTTTAGTTTTTGAAATCATATAGAGAGTAAATTAACTTTGAGAGGTGTTTGTTAATTGTCAACGAATGGTAGGGGTGAAAACAGTATTCTCCCTGTCAAACAGACTTTTAAGAGCGGCTCCCATGAAGGACGTTATTTCTACCAGCAAGGCAGATCATCCCTCTTTCTCTTTGGTTTACACACATGCAGATATTTCACTGTTTGTCATTGCTTACTGATGAATCAGGGCAAAAGTGTGAAGAGAATTTTGGTTAAAGTTGTAATTAATTGGGACTGGGCACCCCGTTGCCAGCTCTTTTTGCAAATTAGGATAAGCGGATGTATATGCCACTAGTCCAGGTGTAAAGTCCATTTGACAAGTAGAATAAAGAATAACCACACTACTTCCTCATGAGCTAGTAAACATTGACACAAAAGGGAATAATAACATTTTGAATAATTTAAAGGTAGCACATGAAAAATTTACTTGGAGTGGCAAGGAAATACCACATATAGGTAGTTATGGTGGACACAAATGGCATGGGTTTGGCTCAAGGATTTGGATGCACGAGAAGCATTCCCTCTCAGTACAGTGGTTAAGGCTAGCAAGGCTGTGTAGCAAGCATAAAGTTGGGGATACACACAAATATACATGTAATAGAACCAACCATGCTATCTTCCCTGTAAGCACAAATGTTTTAACTCAAAGAATACTAATCTTATTGGCTAGCAAGAAAGAAAGATAAAGGGATAATATTTTTGCATGTAATTCCCTCCTTCTACTTAAGTTTTCATGGTATTGTTGCTAATGACCAATACTAAGTTTGCCACAACTAATATAATCTACTTGATGTACCCAAAAGTGGCGCCAATACCAATGGCAAGATCAGCACATAAAGATTGCAGCTAAAATAAAGTGTACCGAAAGTAAAGGTGGAACTTCTCATTAATATTCTGAACAAAGACACACTCAAACCAACGGATACATGGATAACTAAAGGTGACACTCCACATCGCAAACCATCTTATAAGATAACTTCTCTACTCATGATATGACCACGAAATTATAAAACGAAAGGATAAAGATGATACTGGGCACTCCCCCAAGCTTGGAACAAGCCAAGGGAGTGCCATTACCCCTTGACGATTTAGGCTTGATCTCTTGGTGGTGAAGAAGACTCCTCGTCATCAAATTTCCAAGGCAGAGGCTCCCCATCAACGAAAGAGGATTTGGTTTCCAAGAACCTGAAACTAGCAGCTGAGCTTATGCGTTTGAACCTAGCTTCATACTCACAGTTTTGGTTTTGAAGATCGTAAATTTGCCCTTGTAACTTGGATGTAGTTTACTAAGTGCGAAGATATTATCCCACAGCTTATCAGTCTCCTTCTTGTGTTCATCAATAAGCTCATCAATGATCTTGTGGTTGATCTCCACTCCGCGCTCTATCATCTTCTGGTACCGGAAAACTTCATGCTCTACTTCTTCTAGCCTAGCCTTCATGTCCCCTTCAACCTTGGGTCCCTTGACATCTTCTCGAACAAGGACTCCATCCACAAGCCGCATCTCTTGAGGGTGCTGCTTCAGCTCATTGATGTATGGGTTGACGACGTTCTTGAAGAAGGTATCCTTCGGAGCCCCGGATGAAGACATCTTCTAATCTTGGAGCTAAACCTGGCAGAAACAGCTCGAAAACAAAACTCGACGAAAACACGATATACGGACCTCGAGATCCGGGGATTATATAGCAAAAAGTTTTACGACAAAAGGAAGGTACAGGACGAAACGGGGTCGGAGACGGGCTCCGAGGAGCCCACACACACGGCGCGGCCAGGGTGGGCCCGCGCCCTGGGGTGGTGTGGTGCCCTCGGGCACCGTTTCCTACCCTTTTCGACTCATAATTTTCCATATTATAAAAAAATAAATATTAAGTTGGAAAGTAAATCGCGAACTTTTTCTTACCGAAACTGTTACCTATTCCAAATCAGCTTCTGCAGTTGTCTGAATTTGACTTTTTATAAAATCTCTGGAGTTACCACTTTGATAAATCAACATCTTCATTATAAGAATCTCCAGAAATGTAATGCTTGAGTCTTTGACCATTAACCACTTGTGGTCTGTCCCCATCTAAATTGATTTTAATCGCACCTGAGCGATAGACCTCCTCAATGATATAAGGTCCTTCCCATTTTGAAAGTAATTTTCCTGCAAAAAATCTGAGACGAGACCTATACAATAAAACTTTTTCACCTACGTTAAATTCTCTCTTAAGAATTCTTCTATCATGCCATTGCTTAACTTTCTCTTTAAAGAGCCTAGCATTTTCATAAGCTGCATTTCTCCATTCATCTAAAGAATTCAAATTAAGCAATCTCTTTTTACCGGCAAGTTTAAAATCTCTATTAAGTTCTTTCACCGCCCAATAGGCTTTATGTTCTAATTCTAGAGGCAAATGACAAGCTTTTCCATAAACCATTTTGTAAGGAGACATTCCCATAGGATTTTTATAAGCAGTTCTATAAGCCCACAAAGCATCGTTAAGCTTTTTAGACCAATTTTTTCTAGATTTATTAACAGTCTTTTGCAAAATAGATTTAATCTCTCTATTTGATAATTCTACTTGACCACTTGTTTGGGATGATATGGTGAAGCAATTCTATGATTAACATCATACTTAGCTAAGTTTTTCTAAAAGCACCATGATAAAATGAGAACCACCATCAGTCATGAGATATCTAGGCACACCAAACCTTGGAAAGATAATATCTTTAAGCATTTTTAATGATGTCTCACCATCAGCACTAGAAGTTGGTATAGCTTCTACCCATTTAGTAACATAATCAACAGCAACAAGTATGTGAGTATAACCATTTGAGGAGGAAAAGGACCCATAAAGTCAAATCCCCAACAGTCAAAAGGTTCAATAACAAGAGAATAATTCATAGGCATTTCATTACGTCTACTAATGTTACCTACTCTTTGACATTCATCACATGATAAAACAAATTTTCTAGCATCTCTAAAAAGGGTAGGCCAATAAAAACCTGATTGTAGAACCTTTTGCAGTTCTATCTCCAGCGTGATGTCCTCCATAAGCACTTCCATGGCATTTGCTCAATATTTCTTTCTGTTCATACTCAGGAACACATCTTCGCATAATGCCATCTACTCCTTCTTTATACAAATGTGGGTCATCCCAAAAATAATGCCTCAAATCATAAAAGAACTTTCTTCTTTGCTGAGCTGTAAAGGTCGGAGGCAAATACTTGGCAACAATAAAGTTAGCATAATCAGCATACCAAGGACTTTCGCGTGAGCTTACCTTTATCGCAGCCAATTGTTCATTTGGAAAACTATCATTAACAGGTATAGGATCATCTGAAATGTTTTCTAATCTAGACAAATTATCAGCAACAGGATTTTCAGCACCTTTCCTATCTACAATATGTAAATCAAATTCTTGCAGTAAAAGTACCCATCTTATGAGCCTAGGCTTAGCATCTTTCTTTTCCATAAGGTATCTAATAGCAGCATGATCAGTGTGAATAGTAACTTTTGAATCAACAATATAAGGTCTAAATTTATCACAAGCAAAAACAACTGCTAAAAATTCCTTTTCAGTAGTAGCATAATTCTTTTGAGCGGCATCAAGTGTTTTACTAGCATAATGAATAACATTTAACTTCTTGTCTACCCGCTGTCCAAGAACAGCTCCTACAGCAAAATCACTAGCATCACACATTATTTCAAAAGGTAAAGTCCAATCAGGAGGTTGAACAACAGGAGCTGTGATTAAAGCCTTTTTTAGAGTTTCAAAAGCTTCCTTGCAATCATCATCAAAAACAAAAGGTACATCTTTTTGAAGAAGATTAGTGAGGGGTTTTGAAATTTTAGAAAATCTTTAATAAACCTCCTATAAAACCGGCATGACCAAGAATACTACGGATACCTTTCACATCCCTTGGACAGGGCATTTTCTCGATTGCTTCAACTTTAGCTCTGTCCACTTCAATACCTCTTTCAGAAATTTTGTGCCCTAGGACAATTCCTTCATTAACCATGAAATGACATTTCTCCCAATTAAGAACAAGATTAGTCTCCTCACATCTCTGCAAAACTTTATCAAGATTGTGCAAGCAATTATCAAAGGAAGTTCCGTAGACGGAAAAATCGTCCATGAATACTTCCACAATTTCTTCACAAAAACCATGAAAAATAGCAGACATGCATCTTTGGAACGTAGCAGGAGCATTACACAAACCAAAAGGCATACGTCTATAAGCATAAGTTCCATAAGGACAAGTAAAAGTAGTTTTCTCTTGATCTTGTGCTTTAACAGCAATTTGTGAGAATCCAGAATAACCATCAAGGAAACAAAAATGAGTTTTCTTAGACAACCTTTCTAACATTTGATCAATAAAAGGCAAAGGATAATGATCTTTCTTAGTTACTTTATTGACCTTTCTAAAATCAATGCACATCCTATACCCAACTACTACTCTTTGAGGAATAAGTTCATCATTTTCATTTGGTACAACAGTAACTCCTCCTTTCTTAGGGACACAATGCACAGGACTTACCCATCTACTATCAGCAATAGGATAAATTATACCAGCATCAAGAAGTTTTAATACCTCATTTCTTACCACTTCTTTCATCTTAGGGATCAAGCGACGCTGATGCTCAACAACAGGTTTTGCATCGGGTTCAATGTTGATGGCATGTTGACATATAGTAGGAGAAATCCCCTTTAAATCATCCAAAGTGTATCCCATAGCTCCTCGATGTTTCTTTAGTACTTCTAATAACCTTGCTTCTTCATTACCTGAAAGTTTAGAACTAATAATAGCAGGATATATTTTCTTTCATCAAGATAAACATACTTAAGATTATCAGGTAAGGTTTTAAATCGAAGACAGGATCTTCCTTAGGAGGCGCTGAGGTACCCAAATCTTCCACAGGCAAATTATGCTTAAGTATTGGTGGTTGACGAAGAAAGGCATTGTCAATCTCATTCCTTCCTCCATAAATACTTCACTTTCGTGTTCCTCCATGAATTGCTGCAAGGCATTGTTAGGAGCAACAGCAATAGAAGCAAGTTGTTCAATTGAAAATTCTCATTAGGTAATTCAGTTTCATAAAGTTTTTACCAAACTTAGAGAAATTAAACTCATAAGATTCTCCATTAAATTTAGTAAATTTTCTCTTTCTTACAATCTATAATGCACCACATGTATTCAAGAAAGGCCTACCAAAAATAATGGGACAAGTTTTACTAGCAACAGAACCAAGTACTAGAAAATCAGCAGGGTATTTAGTCTTACCACATAAAACTTCAACATCTCTCACAATACCAATTGGAGAGATAGTTTCTCTATTAGCAAGCTGAATAACCACATCAATCTCCTCAAGTTCGCAAGGACCAATTTCATGCATAATTTCTTTATAAAGATCAAAAGGAATAGCACTAGAACTTGCACCAATATCACATAAACCATAATAGCAATGTTCTCCTATTTTGACTGAAAGCACAGGAACACTTGTTTTCCTAGCTCTACTAGGATGTGAAACAATATTAGAGGCATCTTCACAAAAGATAATATGTCCTCCTTCTACATTTTCAGTTACCAAATCCTTTACTATTGCTATTGTGGGTTCAACCGCTATTTGTTCAGCAGGTTCTAAAGCTTTCTTTGCACTTTTATTAACCACACTAGCTATGATAGAATGTTCCTAATTTTAACAGGAAAAGGTGGTTTCTCAATATAAGGTTCTGGCAAGATACGATCAACTGTATGAACTTCAATGTTTTTTATTGGCAGAATTAGTTATCTTTGTAAGGCAAATGATACTTATTGCAACTTTCTTTAGGAACATCAAGATAAGAGGCAAAAGCCTTGTAACAGTTTGCAATAACTTGAGAATCAAGACCATACATATCATAGAGATTACGAAAATTATCAGTATTCATAAAAGTTTTAATGCATTCGTAATCATACTTTATACCTGATTCTCTACCTTTGTCGTTCTCCCATCCTTCAGTATTTTCCTCAATCCGATCAAGAAGGTCCCATTTAACTTCCTCTTTATTACGCGTAAATGATCCAGCACAAGAGGTATCCAATAGAGTTTTATCTTGAAGAGAAAGCCTTGCATAGAAGTTATCAATAACGACATTACCAGGAAGCTCATGAATGGGGCATTTGAGCATTAATGATTTCAATCTCCCCCACGCTTGGGCAATACTTTCTCCATCATGAGGCCAAAAATTATATATATGATTCCGATCTTGATGAATTTCACTAGGAGGATAAAATTTAGAATAAAAGAGAGGCACAATCTCCTCCCAGCCAATAGAACGCCCATTCTTCAGCATCCTATACCATTTTGCAGCTTTACCAGTCAACGATATAGAAACAATTTCTTCTTGACCTCTTCCATTGAAATACCTGCACACTTGAACAACTCGCATAATTCATGAATAAATAGCAAATGATCCCAGGAGGGACAGTTCCATCTCCTGCATAGCGGTTATTCGTAACTCGTTCAACAATTTTCATAGGTATTTTAAATGGAATTACTTGATCAGGTGGTTCCTCTTCTACTACCGTAGCAGTGGTAGTAGTTTCCAAACAGGGATTCAAATGGAGATCTCTCCATGATAAAATAAAGTAGCAAGCAGAAATAAAAACAGCACCTACAGTAAAAGTTTCCCTTACCAATTCCACTCACCAATAGCGCTTCACTCCCCGGCAACGGCGCCAGAAAATAGTCTTGATGACCCACAAGTATAGGGGGTGTATCGTAGTACTTTCGATAAATAAGAGTGTCGAACCCAACGAGGAGCAGAAGGTGCTGACAAGGAGTTTCGGTAAAGGTTTCACTGTAAATGCTAGCAGACAAGTTTTTAGGGGTTTTTGATATGCAGGTAAATAAAATGCGAGTAAGTAAAAGACAGTAATAATAATTGCAGCAAGTGGCCCAATCCTTTTTAGAGCAAAGGACAAGCCGGTTGGTTTACTTATGATGACAAAATGTTCTTGAGGACACACGGGATTCTAGTCAAGTGCTTTCGCTTCACATAGTTGATTAATCTTCATTGTTTTGATAAGTGTTGTGTGGGTGAACCTATGCTAATGCACCGCCCTTACTTGGACTAATACATACTTGTGATTATACCCTTGCAAGCATCCGCAGTTACAAGAAAGTAATTAAGATAAATCTAACCACAGCCTTAAACTCTGAGATCCTACGCTCCCTTGTGCACCGGTATACTAACGGGGGTTTAGGTTTCTGTCACTCCGGCAACCCCACAATTAGCAACCAAATACACAATGCATTCCTCTAGGCCCATAAAGGTGAAGTGTCATGTAGTCGACGTTCACACGACACCACTAGAAGAATACACCACAACTTAAATATCAAACCATTAAATATTACTCAACATAATTCCACTACTAACACGTGACTTCTCCCATGTCCTCAAGAACTAAAAAACTACTCACAAGACATCATATGGATCATGATCAGAGGTGATATAATGATGAATAACAATCTGAACATATACTTCAATTCACCGATAAAACTCAATAGCATCAACCACAAGGAGTAATTAACACCGGGAGAGTTTCCCCTATGAACTAACAAAGTATAGCCCTAGATGTTACAGCGGAATGAGATGGTGCAGCGGTGATGATGGTGACGGTGATGGAGATGATGATGATGATGATCCCGATGAAGTCCAGCACGATGACGATGAGGATGGCGATGATCTCCCCCCTCCGGGAGGGAATTTCCCCGGCAGATTTCTCCCTGCCGGAGAGCTTTTTCTCTCTCTGTTGTTTCCGCCTCGTGGAGGCGGCGGAATATTTTCTCGACTCCCCGTGTCTTAGGGTTTCTGGGGGATGAAGTACGCGAAGGGGGAGCGCCTGAGGTGGGCCAGGGACCCACACCATACCTGGGCGCGGCCAAGGGGGGCCCCGCCCAGGGGTGGTGTGGGCCCCTCCTGGCCCATCTCAGCCTCCCCTTTTGGCTAGCTCCATCTTCTGATAAAATAGGAACATCTGTCTTCTTGGAAATATTTTTGGAGCTCCAGAAATATAGTGTCTTGATGGTGCTTTTTCCAGCTGAAATCTGACTCCGGCAGTTAATCATCCAATAATCATCAAACATGCAAAATAAGACAAAATAACATAAGTAACACATCTTAATATGAAATATATCAATGAATAACAGTAAATTATGCTATAAAATAGTGATGCAAAATGGACGTATCACTCCCCGACGAGAAACTGCGGCATGCACCCAGGGTGAGGGTGGCCCATGAGGTGGCTAGGCGGCGTGGCATGTTGTTGATGGTGGAGTGTGGGCGTTGTGCTTGTCTACAGAGAGGAGGAGTAAGGATGGCAATTTTACCCATGGGTACGGGTACCCGCGGGTACCGTACCCGCATGGGTAGGGTATGGGTACAATTTTATACCCATGGGTAGTACCCGTACCCACCCGTTTAAGTCGTGGGTAGGGTACGAGTATAACCTCGTACCTATGGGTATACCCATACCCTACCCGTTTATATACCTTATCCGTGGAGATCCAACATTTATTCTCGTAAGTTTGTAAATCTATGTGAAGTTGTAATCACTTGTCAATTTGAGTTGACATAATTGTCACGTACTCAAATATATGTTATTGAGTTGAGATAAATGTTTTTTTCTTTTATCAAAAAATTTACCGATGAATGTGAAATTTTAAGTAATTTGTGTACTATTTGATCTACCCGTTGGGTACCCAATGGGTATGGGTATCCGCCGGGTATGGGTACGGGTAAAGTTTGATACCCACGGGTACGGGTATGGGTAGAATTTTGTACCCATTGACTACACGGGTATGGGTATGGTATTGGTCTACCCGCCCCATATGCTACCCATCGCCATCCTTAAGGAGGAGCACACCGAGAAGCGGGGGCACGCTGGGGTTCCTTATAGCCCGGTCGACTGGACAGAAAAGCGAGAGCGGAAGCAGCGGGAAACGATGGAGCGCGCACGACAAGTGGTGAGGCGACGTGTCGATTTAATGCCAACAACACGTTTCCGCCGCGCTGGCCTGACAGCGCCGCTTGGGGAGTTCCAGGCTACTCCGTAGTTACAGCCACAACGTGACCAGTGGGCGGATGAAAAGTTGGGCCAACCTGTCTGTGGTTGCATGCGGATATGTCCGAGCGTTGTCCGGCGACCCCAAGTCCACCCCAAATTTAGAGTCCCGCTCGGAGGTGCGAGACAAAAATCGGATCGGGCCGGACACTTGGGGTTACCGTTGTGCCTTTTTTTTTGTATCCGGCACCCCAATGAGCCTTTGGTGCCAGGTTCATAGCTTTCCAATTGTAGCTGGAACACCGAAAACTCCCCATCCCCTCTGTCCTTTATGCAGGCAATGCTGAAGGAGCTTCACAACGTGAGAATGCTCTACGGAATAGACACATTGGCAGCATTGTGCAGGAGGTAAGACAAAAATGCCATGTACTCATTTCAAGGCAAGTAACCATCTGATTCTGTTGATTTTCTAGTTGTACAATATTTTTTTTAGATTCACAGGGTGGCCCTCCGGTTTCATTACTTGAACGAAACCACAAGTTACAGTACATGTCTATAGGGCACAAAGTAAACTACATGATAAACTAACTGTAGCAAGGCTAGAGAGTCTACAAATGACTATAACTCAGATTTACAAACTAGAAACTAGAAGAGATAACCTCTGCAAAGCAGCGACACAAACTAGAAAGCGATGCCTATCTACGACATGATAGAAAATGGCAGCAGCAGCTACGGGCCACATCGCCAAACCGAATTAGTTATTTTATTTTAAAACTCAAATGGATTAATTCGTGTATGCATGCAGCATCCTGCCTTGGCATCTCCAGAACCCGTAACTGAGACTGCCGAGAACCCCAAATGCTGCCATGAAGCCAAGGATATCGAGATGGTATTGTTGAAATACAATTGCCTAGTCTCTCCTAACAGATCGGTCTTTTAGGACAACTGGCTAGAGCATGCGATCCAATATGGTATCAGAGCCAAAAGGTCTCGGATTCAAGTCTCAGCCAACGCAGTATTAAAATAAATATTTGCGGCCTCCCCAAAAAGATCCACGTACTAGACCCGTGAGCCTAGGCGTGCGTCTAGAAAAAATTGCAGCCCAACGGGCCTAGACGTGAGGGGGGTGTTGAAATACAATTGCCTAGTCTCTCCTAACAGATCAGTCTTTTAGGACAACTGGCTAGAGCATGCGATCCAATAGGTATGATTAGCTGTACACTCCAAGATTTCTGATGCTACGAACATGTGCCTTTACTGAATTATGTTTACTAGCTGAATTTGGCGCGGCGTGTATGGTGTTGCGTTGTTTCCTCATTTGAAATAAAATGTAAAGTTTTTTTACAATAATCACACAAAGTATTGTTTCAAATAGGGACTATGGTGTAGCAGGAAGTTGATGCATAGTAGTATATATACATAACTATGGACCAATACATTTTTCATGCAAAATCGATAAGAACATCCAGTAATAAGAACAACCATTGTTACATGTTAATGAAATTAGAAGGACCACATGCTATTATTTACCCCGTTATTTAACATTGATAAAGAACCGCAGTTTGGGGTTTGTTTTAGCAAAAAAATAAACTGAACTTCATATATTGCCGAGCATCTTAACTAATCATAAATTATAGAACCATGAGCGCAGTTCTCTTTTGGTTACCCTCAACTGGGCATCATCACCGATGGTAGTGATAAACACAAAAACGGAAAGGCTGGCAGCCCTATAGCTCCAACCTGTCAATATATATAAATAAACGATAACAAAGCAGCTAATTTAGCCAAACTAAAGTAGAGATGCTGACCATTCGAAACCAAGCAAATAGATCCGTTACAGTCTTGCAACAAATATTTTTAATAACATGCCAGGAGGAGGTACTCAGACTTGCGAGCAGTCAAAATCATCCCTGGCATAAAACAATGTTAAAATTATCACATCGATGGCAAGAAAGCTACTTAATTATTCCGAAGATTATCACATTTCAGTAATTGATATAGATTAAGGAGATATATTCAAACTACAATACGAAAACCTCCACATCCAGTGCATCAAGCCATGAATGTACAGCACCAAATTGATCCGATATGACAGCATATTCAGATTGCAAGGCAATATGATTTAGTAGAAAACCACATTAAGGCGAGCTAGAGAGCATGAAATTGAATGGTAATTTTCTTAGTAGATTCCAGCATTGATGGAAGACTGATGTTGAGAAACGAAGGAGAGGAAACACGGTGGGAACAGACCTAAGGATTGTTCCACGACATGCAGAATTGTTGTCGATAAGCCCGTTGGGTTCGTGAAGCATGGATGATGCCCAGGACTAATGTGGTGGCTCGTAATAATGATTGACCTTCATTTGAAAGAATGATTAAGAAGATCAATCTACAACATGGGTATCCTATAATGAACATAATCCTAACATGTGAATTCGTGATAGCAAAAACTGTTACTCCTGATTATACAACCAATATAAGAAATAGATAGCTAGATGGGGTTCTGAATTTGGAAAATTTTATAATGATGTAGAGACATGCTCACAGTTTATCTGAAGCTACAGAAATAGTACGCATCTTATGTGAGATAAAACAGTAAGAAATTGGATTGTACCCTTTGTATAATGTATGCATAAACAGTTTTAAAATTACAACACCTTTTACCTGAAAGAAAAATCAATTTTGAAATATAACCCACTGTTTGTGGCATACACCCTTGCATAGAAATGGCACAGATGCTAGTATGTTTAGTATCAACTGAAACAAACATAAAATTCAATTAAGAAATATGCTGGCTTGGAATGAATAGAACTTATTTTGTAATGCTAAATATAACTATCAGTCGACCATATATGTCGCATAAAGAGGAGAAAATAAATTGTATTGATCATTTAGTAAGAACAAATATTAAAAACTCACTTATTGGGTCCGTAGCTAATATGCAGAAAACCATCTATTACTTGTTCAGTTTTATATGTAAACATTGTCAGCCAGAAGCTTTTTTTGCCTTACGTGTAATAATTAACAAACATGTGAAATTCAAGTACTTCATATTGTCTTCTTCCTGACTATGATTCTGGACATTGCTTGATATTGCCATAGGCAATGCAGTTTGCCGCTGGTTGCATCCTCTTCTTGTAGGACATGATGGAACTCCTTATCGCTCTAGGAATAAGAATAGGGAGGTGCCATATAAATCAATCATTACCAGTTTTAGCTTTGGTGCCTGGACATATAGGAAAGACATCTCCTGACATGAAAATTTAATTTCTGGAGCAAAGCAATTTCATTTGAACGGCCATGATGGGTGTTTAACACATTAGCACAACTTTGTGGTCAGAAAGGTATGTGAGGCAGCAGATTATCTTAAACTAAATTTGTGAACAATTCTATTGACATGGGAGCTGATACAGGTACGTAAATTCGCCAATTTGGAAAAAGCTGCAATCCCGTGATACGTTTTACTATTTTATTAATTCAGCAAAAAGTATATGTATAGAAGCTAGGAACAGCAGATTACTTTCTTGGTTGGCCTCCTGAGAATGCCAAAGCAGCTCCAACCTCCAAGCCTCTCCAATTGACAATGTTGATACCCTGTTTCAACTCCAAGCTCCAAAGGGACAGAATTAGACCTTTAAGTCTAAAATGAACATGGAGCGGCAAATCAAATCATTAGTTAGATGTACATCACCTTTAGCAAGGCAATGGAACCAGGAGTGTACCTGGGTGGCTGCTGCTGCCGCCTGCCAGTGCGAAGTGGAGGTCTAGACTGGTGAGCTGCAGCCGGCCGGCCGGCCGGCCTCGACCTTTAAGTGTAAAATGAACATGGAGCGGCAAATCAAATCATTAGTTAGATGTACATCACCTTTAGCAAGGCAATGGAACCAGGAGTGTACCTGGGTGGATGCTGTTGCCGGCTGCCAGTGCGAAGTGGAGGTCTAGACCGGTGAGCTGCCGCCGGCCGGCCGGCCGGCCTGCCTCCGTGGCTGCCTGCCTGCTGCTTCAGAGGGCCAGAGGGCTGAGGGTGGATTCGGCGAACGGGGAGGAACCGAGGAAGGAGAGGAGCAGCCTGCAGGAGGTCGCCGCCGGCTCAAAGGCGAGCTCGCGCTCGAGCACGCGAGCACGCGCACCGGCCTGGGAGCGCGCGGATCCGGCAGAGGAGGCGGAAGGGAGCCAGACGGGCGGTGCATCGGGCCGTTTGGTCGCCTCACTCGCCGGCGGCGAGCAGAACGGTAGCGGCGGACGGCGACCACGGCGAGGAAGATTCCCGCGCGCGTGCAGCCTCCCGGCAGCTGATTTCCGGCGAGGAGGGAGAGGCGACGGTATATATAGAATATGATATCTAATATGACACCCGATTTGTCAAAGGGATTGGATTGGTGACTTACCCATTCAGTGACTTTGGCACTGGACGTTCCAAAAACGGGTACTATCGGATCGGGTGAATTAGAGAATAGACAGATGTCCGTTGGCATTTCAGCCTTTCTTCTCCTTTCAGGCTGGCTGTGGCCATCGATTTGAGTGGGGAGGAGTGAAACAGCGGGGCGGCGCGTCGGCGTTGCCGGCGACGTCGGTGCCGCACGGGAGAGAGAGATGAGGGGGGGAGATGCGGAGGCAATTTTGTTGGAAAGTCCCTAAGTTTTCGGAAAATTACGAATAGGTCCCTCCACGCGGTACTGTTCAAGACTGTAGCTTAGAACAGTAGCCGAGCGACGAGGGCGCGGCATTTCGCTCGTCTTTGATATAGTTAGTAATTATGGTTCACTTCACTTGCTGCTTGCGTACAGGGCAATTCATTTCCCGAGCAGCAAACAAGTTATGTGAATCCATACTTCGAGACAAAAAATCAACCTTTGACTCTTCGAGCCCGTCGGGCACCATGAACTCCAACGTGCAAATCCGCCAATTGCCTATGTGCAGCTTCGCAGCTCATGATCTCTGCTCGTAGTCTGAGTCCGTGCATACCGTATTAGTTAGTACAAAAAGATGGGAATGGTAGATCGAGAGAATTTGTACTTCTCTCACATTGTCAATTTTTTTCAAGAAAGAATTTTGAGAGATTGATATGAGTTATTATTTCTATTATCGGGTAGACAAGGAACAGGTTGCTGGCACGTGAGTTCATTCATGTTCACCCCTTAGTGCGTTTACCAGTCGAAAATAGAATTTGTATTAATTTTTGTAATTTTGTTCCATGGGAATTTTCTTTGGACCATCATGAACGTTGTTGACATATACTCTCTCCATTCGAAATTAATTGACTTCCATTTGTCCACATGTGGATGTATCTAGACATGTTACATGTATAGATACATCCATATTTGGACAAATGGAAGTCATTTAATTTTGAAGAGAGGTACCACTGAGACTTGTTGACGACGTGCACTCCAACTAGCATGTTAATTCGTTTGTGGCCGGCACACAAGCGCACATCCAAGTCAGCCAGTAATGGCGCCTTGCGGGACTAATCTGACTAGTCATGAAGGGGCGTTGCATGATCAGAATCTTCAAAGTTTTTGTTTACTGAAGCACACTATTTCCTGCCTGACGGAGACGAGCGGTGATCCGTAGACCGCACGACGACCGCCCAGCCAGGAAATCTTGGGTCAGCACAGGTAGCCAGTCATTGAAGCTATGGGACTAGTCAGAAACACCGATCCATTTCCGAAATCCCAAACGCACTTGGCTATTCCCAGTCCCGGCACACCCCGTCAATCGCATCTTCTCCAGTTCAGGCACCCCCATCTCCCGGCGATCTCATCTTCTCCATCGGCTCAGTGTCATCAGGTGTGATCTTGTTTCTACTCTGCTACTTCATCCGAGTTCCTCGGTATCATCCTCGCTAATCATAAGCCAAGAACTGATTATTATTCCAAATTACAGTCTTGTTCTCGTACGAGCTCTATGGGTGTGGCAATTCTCCCCTTGCTCATGATAGCAGCTATTACTACTCTTGTATTTGTATTGCTTGTCATTCTTGCAACTCTTTATCTACAAAAGAGGAGAAAGTATGAAGAGAAAGATGAATTTGATTTGGTTCAATTGCCTGGAACGCCAACGAGGTATTCTTTTAAAATATTGAGTGAATGCACTGAAGGGTTCAGTAAGAAGCTCGGAGAAGGTGGGTTTGGATCAGTTTTTGAAGGGAAGTTAGGTGAAAACAAAGTTGCAGTGAAACGTTTGGAAGTTGCTAAACAAGGAAAGAAAGAGTTTTTGGCAGAGGTCGAGACTATTGGTACCATTGAACACAACAATCTTGTCAGGCTGATTGGCTTCTGTGCAGAGAAGTCTGAGAGGCTTCTGGTATATGAGTACATGTCGAGAGGGTCACTTGATAGGTGGATCTATTACTGCCATAACAATGCCCCTCTTGATTGGTGTACCCGGTGTAGGATCATTCTTGATGTCGCAAAAGGCTTATGCTATCTTCATGAGGACCGTAGCCGGAAAATTGCTCATTTGGATATCAAACCTCAGAATATCCTCTTGGATGACAACTTCAATGCCAAAGTGGCTGATTTCGGACTATGCAAGCTAATAGATAGGGATCAAAGCAAGGTAATGACTATGATGAGAGGAACACCTGGGTATTTGGCACCTGAATGGTTGACGTCGCGGATCACTGAAAAAGTTGATGTCTACAGCTTTGGAGTTGTCATTATGGAAGTAATAAGTGGAAGAAAAAATATTGACAACTCTCAGCCAGAGGAGAATGTTCAGCTCATAAGTTTATTACGAGAAAAGGCTCAAAACAACCAATTAATTGAGCTGATTGACAAGCGTAGTGATGACATGGTCTCACACCAGGAGGAAGTGGTTCAAATGATGAAGCTCGCAATATGGTGCCTGCAACATGACAGCATTCAAAGGCCTTCAATGTCAATAGTGATCAAGGTATTGCAAGGTGCGATTAGCATAGAAACTTTTGATGCAAATTCACTAATGTTTGTTCAAGATAATCCGCCAACATGTTCAGGTCCATCTCAAGCATCCATATTATCTGGCCCAAGGTGATACGGCTGGGTAATGAGCAGAATCATGTATAAGTGTGGACTTTGGTTTTTGTATCCTATCTTATTTGTACAATTGAAGTATGTTTGAAATTCAATAGCTATCAATAATGTCCATAGACACCACTATCAGATGGCACAAAAAAACCTCATTTATATCTGTGTAATTTTTCAATTATACCAATAGTTGGGATATATTAACTAATGTGGTTTTATTGAATTTTAGAAATTATAAACAGTTTTGTATGCCCGGTACCTTCCATTTTAATGAAGAACTGTTAGCTTAGTAAATGAAAGTATTACATGTAAAATGGACAATATATTGCAAAACATATCTGAAAGCAAACCAATGGTTGTGATTGGTGTGTGGGGGGTACGTGTTGATACAATACACTGATAGAAATTTCATTAATATAGAGCAGAATAGGCAAGTTTCCTTCACAACACAAGATATAAATTGCGTTGTATTTCTGTTTCCCCTTTTATGTTTCGCTCTCTACCTAGAAACATGCTAAATTTTGACAGTCATATTTGTCCTTATTCTTCTGGTGTCATTTCTCTTCCGTGGATCGTGGATGACATGCTGAAGTCAAGAAGAACACCATTGTTTTCTTGCAGCATAATTCATAAGAACAATGACAAATAACTAAAGATATCCAGAGTCCAAATGAAGCATATGCACCTTAGTGCAGAGCAATACTAGCCCCACTTCAACCTGCAGCAACCAAGTAATGAAGGAAATAAAAACAGGGATGTAACTAATTAAAATAGAATAATAATTTGACAGCAACCAAAGAAACAGTTGGTTTCATTTTTTGAAAGCCGTGTAATGTCTTTCACAATTACAAATGGAGCTGGCTTGTCTGCAGCAGAGATATGGTTTTCGTTCACCAAGCACTAACTTGCATTTCACAAGGCAACGGGAAGAACTTCATTACTCATTAGACTTTTTTTTGGAAGAAAGGAAGCCTTGTTGATTCTTTACAAAAGTATCAAGTTGATACACCCACAAAAGAGTTCACTGCTATCAGGTATTCCTGGTAGCTTGTATCGATAGCGGTATATAGGTGCATGGACTCGTTCGACAGCTTTTATCGTTCATGTGTTCTACTTGTGGTAAGAAAACAACTCATGAGCGGCTGATCAGTTTGTGTCAGATTCAAGCACACTACTTGATTAATTCTTAAATGGCTGGGCTGTACATGATATTTCAATAGATGATAGTGTGCAAACTTGACATCTAAGTTGGGAACCAGAATTACTGAAACTATACATGACTGAACTGTAAAAAAGGGCTATGACCCGTTCATAATGCACAGAAACCATAGGAAGCTCTCTGAAGTTACGACACTTGTTAACTGAATCTCGAACAGATAGTAGGAGGATAAACGCTCAAATATGCATACCGGAGAGACAGGAGAGCGGAGCACCGGAGGCGGACGCGGCGGCCAGGATAGCGGAGCACCGGAGGCGGACGCGGCCGAGCAGTCGGCGGTGGTCGTCGGCTGCTGGATTTGGACGCGAACGACCGAGCGGTTCCTTCATTTTTCCTGTGCTCTTGCGCCCCTGCTCCCGGTGACGGGTCGACGGAGCTATCCACTGCGGCGCCGGTTTTCTGTGACGGACAGCACATTTGATTTTGTCAGGAAGGGGAATGCGGATCCATTCGAAGCTCTTGGCCTCCAAAGATTTAAACAGAGCCTTTGGTTTTTCAGCCTCAAAATAATTCTGATGTATTGTTGACAAAAGTTATACTACCTAAAATAAAATAAAAAAGTTATACTACCTCATGTTCCACGAAACAAGAAGCTACAATTTTTTTTTGAAAATTCAAACAATGTAAATTTGACCAAACTTGTGGGAAAAATATTTACAACTATAATATTATGTAGTTACTAGGTGAATGCCCGTGCGTTGCTACGGATATGAGCAACTTTCGTAATATTTTGTCTATAGAATATATGCAAAAATTATTGTGTAAGAATAAAGCATCCACTCGATATTACTCCCTCCGTGTCAAAATATAAGGCACGCTATTTTTGTGCTGGTCTTCGGTGCTCAAGTTTGACCGTTAATACATAATAAATTATGTGGATCTAGAATGTATAAATGATATTGTTGGATTTGTCTTGCAAAATTCTTTTATTTCATATATTTTTATAATTATTTTGTGGTCATATTATAAGTACAAATAATGGTCAAAGTTGGACGTCGTTGACCAGCGAAATTAAATGGCGCCTTGTATTTTGGGATGGAGGGAGTAAAAAAGAAGAAGATTCCAATCAAATTGAAATGTATATCGAGATAAGGTATGATTTGACATCCTTCGAACATTAAATTAGCATATCTACTCATTCTCATTTATGCTAGCTAGATATTGCCGTATAATCTCAAGAATGTTGTCTCCATAACTATATATAATTAAAAACCATACATATTTAAAAGATGAGATTATTTGTAAGCACAGAAAAATTTAGCAGCTCATTCTCAAGTCGATAATCTACTCTATGCACGTGCAAAGTAAAAAATAAGACACTCTGTCTCTCCGTTGACGTCGGCAGCCCCCATCCCCAACTCCAAACTCCTAATGTCAAAAAAAAAAAACTCCTCACTTCATCTTCTTCCAGCAGGCCCCACCCACCGTTCCCCATCCATCTCGATCGGCCGGCCGGCCGCGCGCCCGCCATGGCCTCGGCCTTACAAGGGAAAAGTGTGGCGCTCGCCGGCACTCGCCCGCGTTCGGCGGCACTCCTGGCCGGCTCGGCGGCTCGGCCGGCTCGGCGGTACACCCACGAGGCCGGCTCGGCGGCGGCGCGGCGGCTCGGGCGGAAGCTCGCCTTCGTCTCCTTCAACCTCGAGGTGAGATCCCGCTCGCCCTAGCTCCTCTCTCTATCTCCAGCGACAGAGCTTCAGGTGTTCCCGGTCAGAGCTTTGTGCATGTATCTACTGATGATGGCTGCGAGCAGCTGTGCTGATGTGATCTGCGGTTTGTGTGCACTACATTTTGCTTTGGGAAACGAAAAATACGGGATGCTTAAAGGTGTTAAAGGTGCCGCGGTGGCATCATCTATCATGTTTTTGTAGATTTCATCGTCAGGTGTCGTCTGGGACAAACATTCCTAGACCTTTTGCTTTACTCCAAGTTTGGCTGCGTGCGCGTGTCTTGGCTACTGATTAGTACTGAGTAGTAGGCTAGAAGCTAGGGTTCGAATGTGTCTGACTATAGACATGATGTCTGAATGGAAGAATTTGTTCTCCTTGATTAATCTCCCGTTTCTGAATACAATGTCATACCATTCAGTTTCATATGAACAAAGTGCATAATCTCTTTTTGTTTCATGCTAGAATCTAATACAAATTATAATGTAAACTTGCAGATGGACACACCCACGAGGATTGATGGGTAAACAATCACGTAAGTTCAAATCCCAGTACTACTTGGTTGCCTATTTCATATTCAAAAGGAAACACGGAAACGGTCACAACTAATAATCGGTATTTTTGACATGTCTTCTGGGGAGGGCTCCTGCGGTGTGTACATTAATGTTTGAATAATAAGTTCATCTACATTCTACTTTGAAGACTGCAAGTCAGAAGGTATGAACTTGAATTTAGTGTTTCTGTTGTCTGCTACATACATGCACCAATTATATCACCTTTCCTTTGTAATCTATGATAGACTGACAAGCTCATGTTGGTCGAATTACATTATTATATTGCAAAAATCAGCAATAGAGAACAACGGATCTAAGCCAAAAGAAACTCCCCAAAATTCTAAGCTTGGCTCTCCTGGCAAACCTGAGCTCCAATGCAAGGCAGTAAAATTCGCTATGGTGGGCAACAAAGTAAAGCAAACAATCCTTCAATGATAACGCATCTAACTTATTATTCAAGATAACCTTTAGTAGTACAGATAAGGGCCCTCGGCACTATGCTGTACTTATGCATAGCCTGTCGTTCCTTGCAACGATGCTCCTCAATTCAACGGCTTCTCTGACTTGTGCAATAAAGACACTTGAGCTGTAGCGAATGTTGCACGAGACGCTTCCAGTTCTTGGCTAAGCTGGTTGTGTGGCCGGAAGACAAACTCGCTCTCATATGTTGTGGACAAGCCTCCTGCAATCATTATTAGATTAGAATATTGATGGGATATGATTTATTTTTTGCAAACAAATCACCTTCTGCCCGGTTCACTTTCAGCATGGTAGCAGCCAAAGTCCACATTTCACGCTGCGCCGGTATCCAACGTGTTATGTGACGCACCACATGACGGTCCCATACACGTATGAAAATGATTTCCGCCTGGTTGAGTAGAAAAATCAGTACACAGATAATAAGTAGACGAAATCTGTCTTGAACAAATAGGTACCTAATGTTTATAATTCCGATGTCTAGGCATGGAGTGTTGCGATAAAATGATTTTGTGTACATGTATTTGCTCACATGCACCACCAGTCCAATGACATCTACAAAAATAAGCACAAAGTACATATTTAGAAACATGATAATTTGTTATATGTTATAAAACTGAATAAGTGAATAGAAGAACACAAAGTACCTGTGAGCATATTGTTTCACAGACCATACACCATCCTGAAATCCATGAACCATGGCGGTAGCTGAGGTATGGCCATGTGCGGTTCAGCTAGGCTTATCTCAGTTTGCCTATCTAAAATGACAATATAGTTTGATAGTATGACGAATGCGATAGATTGTGGCATGTAAGCTGGCGCAAAAACCACTTCCTTGAACACATACGTACTTCCAATCTATAAATCGATATTGCAGCGATGTGCAAACTGTTCATAAGCAATTGCCTCTATTTTTTCACCCTATAAAGTAATGAAAAATCAGGACAGCATGGTTATATAACAGTAAGGAAAATTTTAAGGGGCACAATTAACTGCTTACTGTGATGTCCGCTAGTATGGTACCGAAAACTTGTCCCTCTCTCGTTTGTTTTATGCGCTTGCATAGAACCTTTGCTGTTATCTCCCAGCGTGTAGAGTGGGTATGCATGTCTGTAACATCGTTGAAAGTTACGTTCCTGCATTGATCAGCGGTCAAAAAAGAAATTCTATAATAATCGCTGATGTACAAAAGTAGTCAAAGAAACAAATCTTGCCTGGGGTTTGCCGGAAAGGGAATTTCTGGAGCAGGTACCGCAGGTGCTGGTGGTGCTGCCATCACCCTCCTAGAGATGGTTGGAACGTATGGGAAAACCATGGTTGGTTTTGTGAGGAGTGGCGAATCGGGTGGCTTGCGATGGGACTATGCTATTTTGCGTAGAGGAGGGCAGGAACGCATGGTCCATCTTATAGATGGTACTGGCGGGAAAGCCAAAAATTTTGGCGCCTCAATTAGTGAGATTGTTTGGAATGTCCCAGTTTTTGGTATTGTTTTTGCAATTAAATTGATACGCAATCACATGCCTTCCGAAACTATGAACTGTGTAATCAATGATATAATCATGTAGGGTCAGCATGTAATTGTCTCGAGATATATTGTCTGCACATTCCAAAAACACATATTGCACTAATTGTTTTACGAACGAAGTACTCCATGCACCTGGTCTATATTAGAACCGCTATGCTCCATCTCTCTTTGTTTGGTCATGAAAATAATTTACAAATACATTGTGGTGGCCAAGTAGAAATCATCATTTAATTTTTGTCGACATGTTTCAACTGAAAAGCAACACCGAATCTGCATAAGATGCATGCATTTGCTGGCTGCAAGACTTGTTTTTTGACTTTGCTCTGTTCTCCATGCAGAAAGGCAAAGTAAAACCTGTTGATGTTGTTGATGTTCCTGGTGATGCAAGACTGAAACCAAAGCTTGATGAATTCCTGACTCTAGAGTTGTTTTTGTTGTTGATGCTCGGGATTTCTTGTCTAGCATGCAATCATACTACAATGAAGTAAGTATAAATTACATCGTACGTGGTGCTAACGGGGTTTCTAATAAGTCTGCGTCTGCAACATACCTTGGAGACAACTTGGCCGTGAGGAAGACGATGTCAGGAAGGCCCAACTCCGTGGTTGGGGTTCTGGGGAGGGGTTACGATGGGTGGCGAAGACGGTTAATATATAGGCACATAAATCACTCGGATGGCAAGTATTAAAGTTCGGAATGTCATTAAATGGTTACGCAAGGAAATAAATCCCATCACATGGAAGGTTAATAAATCTGCAAAGGAAATAAATCCCTTCATAGCGTAGACGTCGGTGTTTGATTCTAAATGGTTTTTTTTTTACATTGATTCTAGCGACGGTAATAAAATCAGCTTTTTGGGCAGGTTGAATTGATTGCACAAAAATCACTCCGATCGCAATGAAGGTAAAATTAATATCGCTAAATTATGGACAGGAGTTCAAAGGAAGTAAATCAGGTTTTTGGGCAGGTTGAATTGATTGTACAAATAATTGTGATTGATCTTATCACGCAATCTTCCCCTTGACTGAGAATATTTTTGATTGTACAAAAATCTTCCCCTTATCACGCAATTTAATTTTAATTACAAACAGGTCCAACGTTTTACACGGAGACCCTTGAACAAAAAAAAGCAATCAAGTCCCCCAACTGTGGCTTGGCGTCGCCCGTGGCTTGAGGAGCATCTCGTCGGCGGCGGGTGTTCTGCTGCTCAGCTCGGGACTGGCTGCCTTTGTTGGCCTCGACCCTGTTGGCGTGCTCCGCCCCGCGCACGAAGAAATCCGGCAGCGCGGGCGGCACCTGGTAGCCGCCACCACAGCTACCCCACGGCTGGCCGTCGACGTGCGTGACAAAGTCCAACCACGCGTCGTCGTCTCCAGCTCGGGACCGAGGTCGAGGAAGGCGTCGGCGGGTCGTTGTCCTCTGCAGCACGCGGTGGGCGGCGACGGGTCTCCAGCACTTGTGGCGGCGCGGGACGTGGAGAGCAGCCGGACGCGGGGGGAAAATGAGCGGGTTGGGTTGGCCGCTCGCGAGGCGTCACGCATGTGGGCCCACTCAACGTCTGGTGAAATTTGGAGGTGGAAAAAGTGGAATTTGGAGGTGGAAAAATGAGAGGACTACCGACGTACGTTGAACTCCCATTTAATAGTAAAGATAAAATAGATTTCATTACATATTTACTGAGATTGATTTGACATTGTAAATGTTTATTTGAGTTTGACCAAAATTTACACGATGCATTTTCAAGTAAGAAGGAATTAGCACGCTAAACAAATATGACACGTAAAACGAAGACGCCATGTAAATATAGATAAGGGGCATTTCACACCGACCTGATATAGCATACTTGTCAGTAGATCAAAGTTTTACTTATTTATTTTTCTTCTTGTATGTTCATCATGTATCGTCAACCACGATGTCGGCTGGTTAGTAGCAACAAACATTAGAGAGACCAATAAACAAGTGGTGGAAAAGGGTAGGAGGGAAAGAGGGGCCTAATTCCAACAAAAACATCTCGCGCCCCTCGCGTCGCATCCCCAGGCGACACCGGGGGAAAAAATATCGCGCCGCCGGTCCTCTCCTCGTCGGCCCACCCTGCCGCTGCCGCCGCCGGCCTCGGCCGCGGCGGTGGCGGCACCCCTCTGCCGCCCAGTGGTGGTTGGGGGGAGGCTCTCGTTCCCGATTGGAGGAGGACCGAGCTGTGGGGGCGGCAGCGGTCGGGACAGTGGATGCCGAGCCGGCGGGCTCGGGTGATGGTCGCGGATGGTGCGCGGGCTGCGGCGGCGGCATGGGGTGGCGGCGACGCCGTCGCCTGCAACCGCGGAGGGTGGTCTCGCCCCGATGGGCTTGGCGGGCCCAATCTGGGCTCGCCCGGGCCCGGGCGGACGTGCGGTGGTGGGCGCCTGTGTGTGCTGTGGCGGTGTTTGCGGTACTCTTCGGCGAGCTTGGAGGCCGGAGTGGAGGCGGACGTGGAGGATCCGGGGCGGCGTGATAGGAGGGCGTGGTGCAGAGTGGGGGTTCCGGCGCGGTAGGTGGCCTCCGGCTGCCGTGCTCCGGCACCCGGGCGACGTGAAAGCCGGGGCTGCGGCCCCGGATTGATGCGGCAAGAGGTGCGGCTTGCTTGTTGGCTCCGGCGGCAGGAGGTGCTACAGCGGCTACGGCATGCGGAGGAGGTCGGTGAGCGGCCGCGGATGCGGACTCTTTCCTTGCGGTTACCTAAGCTTCGTGGGCGGATCGAACTCCGGGCGAAAGCCTTGCACCGACTCCGGTCGGTGCCGACGATGGCGGCGCCCTTGGGCGTCGTTTCCTGCTTGCTGGCATCGTCGTGGAGTTTTGACATCCGGCTCGACGGGGGTGGTCCGATGGTCTCCGGGTGAAAGCCTAAGCTCCGTCGGGGGCGGACGACGGTGACGAACGCGTCACTACCTTGTTGGAGGCGTCGTCTTGGAGTCATCGGCTCTCTCGGTGCGACGGTTCGTGGCGCATGGGTAGGTTGGCGATGTGGTCAGGGAGGTGGATGCCGGGGTGGCGGCCCCGGACGGTGGAGTTATGCCGAGGCGGCGGCCTCGGGCTCCCACGCTTTGACGGCTCTAGGAGGCAGAGCCGTTGTTTAGCGTGGGTCTGGGTGGCGACCTCGATGGAGACTGCGCGGGCAGGGGGTCCGTCGACCTGACTGGATCACCTTCGGGCAATGCGAAGGTCGATCTGGTTGCTACTCCGGGGCGGCGGCTCCGGTACATGGTGGTTTTGGTGGCAACCTGGATGAAGACTGCGTGGGCAGAGGGTTCGTCGACCATGACTGGATCACTTTCGGGCAATGCGAAGGTCGATCTGGTTGCTACGCCGGGGCGGCAGCTCCGGAGCGGGTGGTGTGTGTTGTGGTGTTTGTCGACTTGTGCCGTGTGGGCGGCGGGTCGCTTCGTCTGTGTGTTTCTTTTGTACAGTTTGTATGGTTTTTGGACCCGGTTTTCCTTATAAACTGGGTCAATTCTTTTCTATCTATTCGAGCGGTACGACCACCTTGTCCTCAAAAGGGTAGGAGGAGACAACGACTCCCATGCCCGAGCTGGCCACGGTGGCCGAGAGGAGATGAACAGAGAAGCGGGAGACAAGGGCAGATGAACTATTTGAGGAGATGAACAATTCAGATGCACATGTTTTGTTTGAACTATTTGAGTGGTCGTACGATCGAAAACAGAATCCCTATGAGAAAGTTATGCTTATTTTAATGAACAATATGCAAATCCGATTACGAACCGAAAACACGTGCAAGGTCTTATCTGGTCGGAACCGACTCTTTCTTTTTTACATTGCTTTTACCGGTGGCGACCACAATAGTTGAAAGGGCCTTGTCAGTGATGAAGATCATCTAAACCGAATTGTGTAACAAGATATCTGCGATGGCATCACAGTCTTGATTGATAAAAATTACGGAGTATTTTTCAAAAAGTAGTAGAGTTTTGTCAATGCCTATACATCATTGAAACTCCATTGTTGTATGTTTTTAGATTATACTGATATAAAAATATGTTTCTATTACTATTGTATTAAACGATTATGTTAGAATTAGATACAGTATTAATGTGTTGGGACTGTTTGGTCTTTGCATCATTTTTTTAGAGTTCGTCCTACCTCGAATTATTTACATCATTTGCCAGCAGCGAGAGAGCTTTGGCGGCAGGTGGAGCTCCGACAGCGGCGAGCGGGATGGCCAGGAAGTTGCTTGGCCCGGGGGTGGAGGCAAGGGCTGGGCGGCACTAGGGTTAGCTGGCGATGCTTCGCGTGTCGGTGTCTGGTTCAAACCGTCTGGCCACGGCCACAACATTCCCGATATTGGAATTTGTATCCTTGGAGTTTTCTTCCGTGGAAATTTTCAATGGACTAATGCATAATTTAATTGGCATTTTGTGAAACATATACCCACTGAGACTTGTTGACGAACGTGCGCTCCAGCTTGTGGCCGGCACAGAAGCGCACATCCAAGTCAGTCAGTGTCGCCTTGTGTGGAGGGGCGCTTCATAATCGTCAATGTTTTTTTGTTGACTGAAGCACATGTGGAGGGGCGCTTCATAATCAGTCAGTGTCGCCTTGTGTGGAGGGGCGCCTAACAGGGACGAGCCCAGCACAGCTAGCCAGTCACTGACACTTACTAGTCAGAAACAGCAATCCATTTCCGAATTCCTCAAACACTCTCTCAAAATTATTATCAGGACAGCTAAGAGCCCAGCATAGCTAGCTATTCAGTGGCTCTTCCTAGTTCAGGCTCCCCCATCTCTACGGCGATCGATCGCATCTTCTCCATCCGCTCTGTGTCATTAGGTATGATCTTCTACCTACTCTGCTAGTTCATCCGACTTCCCAGCATCTCGCTGGCTAATCAAAAGCCAAGAAGTAATTAATTATTATCCTTGATTACAGTTTCTGTTTTCATCCAAGCGCTATGGGTCCTGCCAATCTCCTCTTCCTCGTGATTGCAGCTGCAGCACCGTTGCTCTTTGCAGCGCAGGTGAACTATGACATGGCTGAACCACCGACAATTTGGATTAACAACAACACTCACTTCAACGATTCAGTCGTGCGCCTCATTCTTCCAGAAATAATTATGGGTACAATTATGAGTACACCTATGGATTTGGAGCAGGGTTCTTATGTGCCTCCATCCCCATATGCGATGTGTACCTGTTTGCCGTCTTCCTCTTCGGAGACTTTCGTCCGCAGGTGTTCTGGTCTGCCAACCGGGATCACCCAGTTAGGGAGAATTCCACCCTTGAGTTTACCTCAGGCGGGAATTTGGTCCTGTGTGATGCTGATGGTAGCCATGTCTGGTCCAGCAACAGCTCGGGCCGATTCGTAGCTGGCATGATGTTCAATCATGACGGCAATCTGGTGTTGTTTGATCATAGGAAAGCAACTGTGTGGCAGTCATTTGATCATCCTACTGATACATTGGTCCCTGGGCAGTCACTTGTGGAAGGTATGAGCCTCACGGCCAATACCTCGGCAACCAATACGACTGGGGGCCAGTTTTATATCACTGTACGCCCCGATGGGTTAAATGCTTATTATGCTGAATTCACACCACCACAACTCTACTTTTCGTACCAGACGAAAATAGGCAAGATAGGAAATGATCCAACAAGAGCCACATTAATGGATGGAAGCCTTAGCTTCACTTTGGGACCAGATATGAGCGATAATATCACATTGCCGGCAGCTCATTTCGCTCAGTACATGAGATTAGATTCAGATGGACGCCTGAGGTTATATGAATTGCTTATTACCAATTGGACTGTGTTGTCTGATGTACTGGGGTCAATGGGTATGGATGACTGTGCTTACCCAACAGCCTGCGGGGAGTACGGCTTATGCACCCAGGGGCAATTCTCTTGTCCACTCGAAAACACTTCTAGTTCCAGCTACTTCAAACCGGTGGATGAGCAGAAGCTAAATCTTGGCTGCATGCCACTAACTCCAATCACTTGTCATGAAATGCAACGCCACCAGCTCTTGAACCTTACCGATATTAGATACTTCAGTGATAACCAAATGGTTGTGAATACAACAAATGAACATGACTGTAAGCAGGCTTGTTTGAAGAACTGCTCCTGCAGGGCCGTTGAGTTCAGAGCTGGAGAATGTGTTTTGGTGACGAAAGTCTTCTCCTTGCACGCAATACAACCTGAAAATGCTGGTTACGACTCCTCTGCTTACCTCAAGGTGCAACTTAGCCCCACACCTAACGCAAACAGAAAGAAGGTGATGTTAGTTGCCACACTTGGAGCTATTTCTACTCTTTTATTACTTGTAATTCTTGCCGATCTTTATCTACAAAGGAGGAGAAAGTATGAAGAGAATGATGAATTTGATTTGGTTCAATTGCCTGGAACGCCAACGAGGTATTCTTTTAAAATATTGAGTGAATGCACTGAAGGGTTCAGTAAGAAGCTCGGAGAAGGTGGGTTTGGATCAGTTTTTGAAGGGAAGTTAGGTGAAAACAAAGTTGCAGTGAAACGTTTGGAAGGTGCTAAACAAGGAAAGAAAGAGTTTTTGGCAGAGGTCGAGACTATTGGTACCATTGAACACAACAATCTTGTCAGGCTGATTGGCTTCTGTGCAGAGAAGTCTGAGAGGCTTCTGGTATATGAGTACATGTCGAGAGGGTCACTTGATAGGTGGATCTATTACTGCCATAACAATGCCCCTCTTGATTGGTGTACCCGGTGTAGGATCATTCTTGATGTCGCAAAAGGCTTATGCTATCTTCACGAGGACTGTAGCCGGAAAATTGCTCATTTGGATATCAAACCACAGAATATCCTCTTGGATGACAACTTCAATGCCAAAGTGGCTGATTTCGGACTATGCAAACTAATAGATAGGGATCAAAGCAAGGTAGTGACTATGATGAGAGGAACACCTGGGTATTTGGCACCTGAATGGTTGACATCGCGGATCACTGAAAAAGTTGATGTCTACAGCTTTGGAGTTGTCATCATGGAAATAATAAGTGGAAGAAGAAATATTGACAACTCTCAGCCAGAGGAGAATGTTCAGCTCATAAATCTATTACGAGAAAAAGCTCAAAACAATGAATTAATTGACCTCATTGACAAGCATAGTGATGACATGGTCTCACACCACGAGGAAGTGGTTCAAATGATGAAGCTTGCAATATGGTGCCTGCAACATGACAGTATTCAAAGGCCTTCAATGTCAATTGTGATCAAGGTATTACAAGGTGCAATTACCATAGAAACTTTTGATGCAAATTCACTAATGTTTGTTCAAGATAATCCGCCAACATATTCAATTCTATCTCAAGCATCCATATTATCTGGCCCAAGGTGAAATGGGTGGGTAATGAGAAGAAGAATGTCAAAGTATGGACTTTGGCTTTTGTATCCTATCATATTTGTACTATTGAAGTATAATTCAAATTCAAAATTGTAGCTGTCAACAATGTCAACAGATAGCACTATCGGATGGCACCAAGAAACCTCATTTATATGTATATAATTTTTCAATTCCAACAAATGTTCGGAAATATTAACTAATGTGATTGAAGTTTAGTAATTATAAATACTTCTCTATGATCCTGTACCGTTTCCATTTTCATCAACAACTGTTAGACTAGTAAATGGAAGTGTTACCTGTCAAATGAACATTATATTGCAAAACGTATCTCAAAGCAAACCAATGGTTGTGATAGGTGTCTCTGGGATGCGTGTTGATACAAATACACTAAAATAAACTTCATTAACAGAGAGCAGAATAGGCACGTTTCTTCAGAGCACAAAATATAAACTGTATTGTATTTCTCCCCTTTTATGTTTCTCTCTACCTAGTAACATGCTAAATTCTGACACGATCATATTTGTCCATACTCTTTCTTTGCCATTTAATCTTCCGTGGATGACATGCTGAAGTGAAGAACAACACCATCGTTTTCTTGCAGCACAATTCATAAGAATGATGGCAACTAAATACGTACAACATGAAAAGGCATGGTATATACTAAGGAAATCCAGAGTCCAAGTTAAGCATATGCACCTTAGTGCAGAGTAATGTTATCCCCACATCAACCTGTAACAACTAAGTAATTAAAGAATAAAATAAAGTGATATAACTAATTATAATAGAATAATAAATTTGCAGTAACCACAGAAACAATTGGCTTCATTTTTGGAAAGCCGTGTTAATGCCCGTCACAATTACAAATGGAGCTGGCTTGTCTGCAGCAGAGAGATGGTTTTTACATTCAGCAAGCACTAACTTGCATTTCAAGGCCAGGGGAAGAACCTCATTACTCATTAGACTCTTTTTTGGAAAAAAAGTAAGCCTTGTTGATTCTATACAAAATTATCAAGTTGAAACACCCACAAAAGAGTTGTGCTATAAGGTATTCCTGGTAGCTTGTATCGATAACAGTACCTAGGTGCATGGATAGGACTCGCTAGCTGCGGATCAGTTTGTGTCAGATTCAAGCACATTGCTTGATGAATTCTTGGATGGCTGGGTTCTAACTGTACATGATATTTCAGCAGATGGCATGCAAACTTGATATCTAAGTTGAGAAGCAGAAGAATTTGGACACTTCACTGAAACTGTACATGACTGAACTGAAAAATGGCTATGACACTTCTTAACTGAATCTCGAATAGATACGAGGATAAACGCTCAAAAGCCATTATTTATCTTAGATGCAATCAAGAACTGGTTTCCTGGCGTAATTAATCCGCTCACCACTAATACATCGATGAAAGGAAGTAACAGAACTTCACTGGACCTATACTGCATGCCGCAGCCACGCGGAAGCGAGTTGAAAATTTCAGAAAATAGCAGGCTGGATTCGGAGGTACCATTGACGCGGAATCGGATTGGCACGTGGGTTTCGGCCCCGGACGGAGCCACCGGCGGACGCGACGGCCCAGCAAGCAGAGCACCGGAGGCAGCCGCGGCCGAGCAGTCGGCCGTGGTCGACGGCGGCTGGGCTTGACACCACTGGGTAGTCCTGCATTTCCCCGTTCTGTTGCCCTTCTACCGGCGAGGGAAGCCTATAGCAGTCCACTGGGAAGGCGGCGGCAGCGGCCAGCATTACGCTTGACGATGGCTAGATTTGCAATAGAAGACTGAAGGGGACGCGAGCAAGAACGACGGGAATTGGGGCGATCTTGTCTCCTAGGGTACGTACCCATTATGATAAATAAAGAGTTAAATGCATGGGCGGTCCTAAATCTTTCGCCGAAGTGTCAAGTATGTCTTAATTCTATCAAAATGCACATCTGAGTCCTATATCTATTTAAGATATTCATCGGAGGACCTAAATTGGTCTAGCCAGCGTTGAACATCCCGCGTGGCGGTTTGACTAGTGCCATGTCGACAACAATTTGCAAAAATACCCCTTAGACTATATTTCTTCTAAATCACAGTCCGTGCATGTCGTGTCTGCGACCGTGACGGCGGCCATGTCGGCGCAGAGCACCCGCCCCATGTCGGTGGCCATGTCGGTGCCAGTGGGGGCGCCCGTGCACACTGGCCTGACGCGCTGGAGCTCAGGGACCATGTGATTCCCACCGCCACCAATCGATAGCTGCTCCGATTTCCTCTTGTCTAGCTAGCCGTCCGAGCTCCATGTATAGCTAGCTAGCTGCTATGAACAACGGTGAGTGAGTTCACTTCTTCCTGAGTTCACTTCTTCCTGTTTGATTGCTGATCAATTTGCTCTACGACGACGAGCTAGCTAGTTGACCACATACCTGCAGTACGACGACGAGCACATGTCCCTTGCGCATGACAAGGTCCTTCCATTTGAAACCTCTCTGTCTTCTTTGTCGACTGCTTCAAGAACCCGGCCTCCACCTCCGCCCTGGTCCTTCCGTCAGCAATCTCTATGTCTTGGGCATTATGTCAAACACCTGACGCGCGTCTTCTCCGCTAGCTTCAGCAGGTCATGGGACGTGCTACACTAGACCATCCCGGCCAACTCCCTAACTCAAGCAGTGCCGCACACCATATGGACACGCGACTCTGGCTGTGGCTGGAACGTGCGCCGGGCGCCGTCGCCGTTATTTCTCCCCTGCTTGGCCAAGACTTGAAGGCTCCGGTCCTTCGAGCATAGGATGTAGACGGCGATGGCGCAACTCCGAGACACGGCGGCCGGGATAGTGGATGCGCTTATTGACAGGGACGACGACAGCCGACGGCCTCGGTGCTCCAGAGCATGGCCGGGGCGAGCTGGTTCCCGAGGAGCAGAGAAGGGGAGAGGTGGCCCCGAGGTGGGGATATGGAAGAGGAGGCCCCGAGAAATCTCCAAGACATGGCGGCAAGGGTCAGCGCACTGAGGGGAGAGGAGGAGCAGCAGACCACAACGGCGAGGGGAGAAGAGCCACGAGATGAGGAGGGGGTTGGGACTTGGGAGGAAGAAGACGAAATGAATAGGAAGTAATACGATCGGGGGATTTTTGCAAGTATCCACGTCCAGCTGTTAAGCCTCATGGGTCCCAATGTCGATGTGGCAGTGGTCAAACCGCCACATACGCCGGTCAACGCGAGTCTGACGACCCACGTGAACCGCTTGAATAAAATTTGGAAACCTAGACGTGCATTTTGATAGAACCTACTTGACACTTCGATGAAAGATTTAGGACCGCCCAAGCATTTAACTCAAAAATAAAATTAACATTTTCAAAATATCAAAAAATTTGAAGAAAAGATGTTTTTGTGACCTGTTTAAAAAAGACAAATAAAGTGTTCTGAAAATTCATTTTGGAGTATTGAATTTTTTTTACACGGACATAAAAATATCATTTTTTCATGAAACTTTTTTGTGTGAACAAAGAATATCCGGTGTATATCCTAAATTTGTATTTAAGTTTCTTTTGATATTTTGAAATACAATTTTCGAGTAGTGAGTGCATAATTGCATATACACCTATAAGCGAAAAGATGATTTCCCGTTTAGACAGATCTTTTTTTATAAAAAGCCAGATCTTATACAAAATTTTACTCGAAGTACAAACCACGTAAAACATCATGAAAATTATATTGACACATTTGGATCACTTTTCTTTTGCAAAAGGTGACGCGCCGTCGTGGCTGCTCTCCAATTGAAGTAGGCTTGAATATTGACAACAACTGAAAAAATATGGTGCACGTGCCCATAAGAATTAGCGCCTTCAAGCTGAAGTCGGCATTGGACTATTGAATCAATCTGAATCTCCTAAGACCAAACATGTAACACACAAAAGACATAACAAAGGGCCCTAGTTGCCCGAAACCTGCTCCGCCCTCATGATGACCAAGTAACTATAACCTGCCAACTAGAGGTCAAAAAAAAGTTATCAATATGGGATGTAGAGAAGATCTCGTCACGATAAAGCCAACCGTGAAAACAGGTCGGAATTTTGATTTACGATTTCGAAGTTAAACATTTCAAAGTTTGAAAATAAAAATGAATCTACGTCCCTACATAAATGTATGTCTACGTTACCATATTTTAGCCGTGCCCACGCGGAAAACTAATCTGGTGCACATGCCTATATTAGCACAGTCCATAATTAATTTACCGTAGCAAATACACAGCACGAGCCTCTTGAGACGTTAGAAAACAATGTGATTGGCGACAACAAGTTTAGTTACCATGCTATTCTCTTTGCGGTGAATCTTGCACTTCTTACAGAAATATAGGTAACTAGATTTCCATGTCTAATTCAATCCAACAAAATTTTATTTATATAAACTGGTGGGGGAGTTATGTAAACCAAATGATAACCAGCACAATGCATAAAAGCATTTCAAATAACAAATGCAAAAATATAAGAGTTCAAACTACTTGTTAAATTTTATATTGCTAGACAGTTTTGACCATGAACAAATAGTATCATTGGTTCCGCTTATACTTTACAAGTTTATAAAGATAGTTACTTGATCATATACTAGAAACTGATAGTGAGACAATTGTTAAATTGTACTCTTTACATATTCACTATAAATACTTATAATTATATGGATTATGCATTGTCGGGAACATAGTTTTAGAACAAACTTTGTTATAAAATACATGTTAGTATCTTTCAATATTATTCGCTCCAAACAAAAATACACCACCTAATATTTAGTAATATTTCCAGTTATGTGGTTAAACTATCCGAATACACAGAAAATTATACATATAATACAATGACATGAAAAAAAATAAGATTTAGGAATTAAAAAAGTTCAATATAAACTGTATTCATTTTTATTTGCCTTCGTCTCAAAATCCAGCCCTTTCTAAAGTAATATTAAATAAAATTAGTGCCACTAATAAGCAAACCATGAAAGAAAAGAGCGAATTAATCAGTAGAACCACTTGATAACTTATACCTTTGTAGTAATGCCTCGAGGTGTGAATTGGATCACCCAAGGATTTTCCAGTGACTTGAATAAATGATTTATCACATACCAGAAAGAAGTAGCCTCTGTTATCCTCATGTAGAGGTCCATGGTTATTGACCGCTAACCATTGCAAAGCATGTAGTCCGTGTAGGTGGATCTTCCATAGTGAGTTGGACCTCAAGTACATGTATAAAAAATAAAATGACACACCAATTAGGTTATATCGTGCAAGTCTCCAATTAGTAGAGCATGTTAACATTTGATTGAGAAAAATAGAAAAGAACACATGCATCAAAAGAAGAAGAAAGGTGGTTAGTGCAGCACGAGATGTAGATGCATAAGGAGAAGATGACGACATGGATGTAGTGCTGCCAAAGAAGGAATGCTAGAAAAGCCCTTCCGGAGTCGTGGCAGTGCACCTTCTCATGGCCCTCGCCTGGTACGATGCTTACCATTGTCGATCGTCGTGGCAAGGCGGACGACAGTGAGCCTCCCGCGGCCCGGCCTCGGGTCCTCGCCGCCGGCAAGGATGGAAGGAGAGGAGCTTCGTTTCTCCTTCATGCCTTGGGTGTGGCTTCGGTTCTTGGGTGTGGCTTTCAAAGGCCTAAGGTATCATCTACACATGCTTCAATAGCACAGTAGTATAACAAGGTTGTTATCTATTGTCGGTGCAATGACTACGTAACCGCGTTGATGATTAATGGACAAATTTGATAACCCCTTATACTAATTGTTTTGTACTAGGTTGGACTTAAGTAAAAAAATCAGATTTTTGGTTAAAAACTATCATAATCCTAATTAAGTTCTGGATAATCCATATCATATAGTATACCGTATCCGGGTGAAGGTTCGAAATCGATATCCTTATCTGTTGTGTTCCTTCAAACCGGATATGAATTCTGTAAAACGGATTCACAGCAGTTTAGGCATGAAAATTATCTTGCCATTTACATCCTAAATCTTATGCCTTAGTGTCGTGCTTATTTCCGCATTGGAGAGACCCTTATGAATTCTCTCTATGTGGCATAACTTAATCTAATTAAAAAATACAGTACTAGTAAGATACAAACAACGGTGTTCTAATTATTTTTGGAACATGTCAAGTTAGTCTCAATTCTTCAAGACTACACATTTGGTTTGTTAAAGTATTCAAGCCATTCACCACATGTCCTAGACTGCTCCAATGCACGTTGACCTGCATACGAGGTGGGTTGACCACCACCAGGTATGCAATAATTTGCCCAAATTCTCAAAAAGTTATGCCTTCTAATTTGGTGGTCCTCATCGCGTGTCCAAGCAATCCATAGGGGCTCAGACCAGAGGTCTAGATTGTGGCAAAGGCGGTGGTGGTGGTCAGAACAAGCACTTGACGAGAGAGAGAGCCATGAAGTTAGAAAAGTTTTTTCATGGTGTTATGTACAATAAGGTGTCTACATGGCAGTTGTCAACCCGCCACGAGGAGAAGTCAAAGTTGAGTGAGGTTGCATAGGACCCGCGGCCAAAGACATCGATGCTTTAAGTCCCATATATGTATATTTTGAAAGAACTAGGACTAACTTGACACCATAACAAAATTTGACCAACGCATTTTAGGTAATAAAAGAATCTGAAAATTCTTATCCACTACATTTCATAGAACATTTTCAGTAACTCAAATCACTTGGAACAGTTCCTTTGTTAGGATTACGGTACATTCAGGTGGTGGAGACCGTTGTTGATGAAGCTTGCGAAACAATCACATCTGAGGCGACGTCCTCGGCATGCAGAATGGCAAGAACTGGCTTTGGGCGAACCTGACCATCTGCTACATGCCCATTCACCGTTTGTTTTATCTAAGACGTACATAGACATTGTTACAGCCAGGTCGTTATCGCAGAAACGCCGAGTAGCCAATTCTCCGATTGGCCGTGATGGATTGCTCGCACTTGCACAA
The DNA here is from genome assembly GCA_947311845.1 of Poa pratensis. NCBI lineage: Eukaryota > Viridiplantae > Streptophyta > Magnoliopsida > Poales > Poaceae > Poa > Poa pratensis. Next base: position 36,268,793 of record CAMZMU010000111.1, on the reverse strand, counting down.
GCAATTCAGGTATTGGCATCCAAATTTCCTTCCCACGTGTACGAAGCTGGACATGGTCCACCGTTGGGTCGTTCAGTCGATGGGTCGTATAGGATTTCCTTCCGACGAGGTGATGCAAGGGGTAGCTAGCTAGCACGTGCGCCTAACCAAAACAGCCACCGTGGTGCATCTAGCATGCACGTGTTCGTCTAGCCAGAGCGTTATTATGATGATGTTTAATTTTATTGGCCATCCATCCTTTGTTTAGAAGTTTAATTTTTTTGCAAGGGATAAACGAGATGCACGCTTGTTTAGAAGTTTTTTTTTTCTGCGATGACATCCATTGTGAACATTAAAAGGAACACCGCCCTTTTGAGCGCCGAGGCCCGAGGATGCGAGAGATTTGAGCTCCATTACGCGGCGAGATTAGTCTTGCCGGTTGGTTATTTCATAATGCGGATACTGGTTGAAGATGAATCTGATGTATGGACCCACGTGTCACTGGAAAATGGGATACAATGGGGATTTAATACTTTTTAATTTAACCCATGGTAAAAATTCTAGGGGTGTCAACGCAAAACTTGCACCTCGTGTCAGCGAAAAATATCCAGTTATCAATGGTGGGTTTATGTATTATTGAAACTGGGTTGGGTAGCCAATATTTGGCAGTGCTACCAGAGATCCTCTAGGCTGAGCACGAGTTCTATGCCATCTCTCCTAAGCTAATCTTCTACTCACTCCGTTCTACTCCCTCCGTTCGGAAAAGGTCATTTTTGTGACATCCTTTTTCGAACGGAAGGAGTAAATTAAATGACTTACATTAATCCACATGTGCATGTATCTGGACGTGTTATATGTATAAATACACCTACATGTGGAAAAATAAAAATCATTTAATTTATAACGGACGGAATACGTCTGCACATAGGGCCCAGCCTTTGGTCACCACGCATACATTCATCGATAGACACATGAAGGCGAGGTCAAGGGGCTACTAGTCAAGTCCATACACGTGCAACCTTAAGAAAAGAATTGAATAGGACATGCATGTACACGTGCGTCTTACCTGCTGAATTTCTTTTTATGGCGCCATGCACAAGTATCGGGTACCTCAAACAAAGCTTCGACACAAGAAAGCAAGATGATGAAGCGAGGAAAGCATCTTTTTTTTTCTTTTTCGGCAGGGATTGTTGCTGTTTCAGCGCCGTAACAAATGATATCTTTCTATCGGCTATCTGCAATTGATCTCGGAAAAATTGGTTTCTATCTTACAGGATGAACCATAACTTTACGAAAACATACTAGGTCGTTAAAGCGGTGATGACGATGTATCGGCTACCTCATCTGTCGAGAGCCGAGGGGCCTTACCAAATGTGGCATAGACTGATTATATTGCTTCAGAATCTTGCTTAATTGAACATCCTTTTCCAAGTATAATTCCCGATGAAATCCAGGCTAATAATCTGAAGTGCATGGATACAAGTTATCTTTAGCCAGCTAGACATTCGGTGTATCAGCGTTCTATATTACCTAGTCGCTGGTCAATAACACCAATTGTCTCTATCAAGTACAAGAGAACCACATCCTCAAACATGAAACAACCGATATGACAGTGTACTACATCTCTATTATATGGACATATATGTACACAATTTTATCCTACTTACTTCATTGACCTGGTCCTACGCGGTGATATCCTGACGACCTTTGTTGTCGCCCTTGTGCACCGGTGCACCTAGCAATGAGACCATCGCGGTTGTGGAGGACAATGTCGGCATGAATCGGTGAGTTGGGGTACTTCATCCCATGTTTGTCCCGATGGTTCTTTGGATGGGGATGGCGCTTTTGCTTTACATCCACCTTCATGTCCGCTACCTTGTTCTCCTCTACAATAATCTTGAATACCAAAGGACCGACATGATAGAAGTCTTCCATGCCAAGAAAGGGCTCGAGAGCCTCGACGACCTCCTTCATGGTGGGCCTGGACTCTGGGTTCTTGCTAAGACACTTGTATGCCACTAGTGCCGCCACCTCGGCACCTTTGCTAGAGAATTGGCACTCGAGAGCTGGGTCCATGACCTTGTATAACATGTTAGGTTTCTTGAGGTACGACCTCGCCCAGTCCACCATGTACTGCTCCCTCGGACGCCGAGTATGATCTACCGATTTACGACCAGAGAGGAGCTCTAGGAGCACTACGCCAAACTATAGACATCACTCTTGGTGGTTAGGTGGCCCGTCATGATATACTCGGGTGCTGCATAGCCATGTGTTCCCATGACACGTGTTGACACGTGCGTCTCGTCGCCCGTCGGTCCTTCCTTTGCCAACCCAAAGTCGGACAACTTGATGTTATAATCCTAAAATAGCACAAGTGGGAATCTCGTTAGGTGAAAGGTTAGAGATGCGTGAAATAATGAAGTAAGATATATGAGGTGACATACAAGTATAATGTAAAGATATTCACACTACCTCGAATGAATTACTAAAACGTCGGAGGTTGACAAGGATGGCATTGGATATATATATGTCCGGGTTAGGTGGATGCATGCATAGTGATGCTAGCTACTAGAACTAAGACAAACAGTTGGCTTACCGAGTCAAGGAGAATGTTGGAGGCCTTGAAGTCACGGTAGATCACCGGCGTATCAGCGTTGTGGAGGAAGGCGAGGCCCTTGGCGGCACCAACTGCGATATTCATCCTTGTTGTCCATGGGAGAGAGCCATTAATACCTGAAGAAATACATATAGGATAATTCAGGTGCAGTCTCCACGATTGACCTAGAGTTGTAGACTTGTGTCACCATGAACAAATAATTGGTCCCCGTACATAAAGGGGTGGGTGGACGAAAATAATGTATTTTGACGGGAGGAAAAAGCAGCAAAATTAAAGAGCTTATTACTTTTGAAGAGGTGCCTCTCCAAGCTCCCGGCGGCCATGAGCTCGTAGACCAGCATCCGGTGCTCCTCCTCGTAGCAGTAGCCGATCAGCGTCACCAGGTTATCGTGCCTCAGTTGCCCAAGGAATAAAACCTCAGCCTGCATGCACCAATCCCATCATATGAGAATCCGGCCGGCGATCATTTGCGTTGGCAGGAGTGGAGATGTATTTGATCGCACTCACCAGCCACTCGCTGTGGCCCTGCGTGCCGGACTCCAGGTCGAGGCACTTCACGGCGACGCCCTCGCCGTCGACGGCGCCCCTGTAGACCGGCCGAACCCGCCGCGGCCGAGCAGGTTGCGACGGGAGAAGCTCCCCGTGGCCGCGCGGAGCTCGGCGTGGGTGAAGGCGCGCAGCTTCGACCCGGACAGCGCCAGCGTCAGCGACAGCTCCTCAGCCGACATGATGCTCGCGCCCGTGGACGACATCCGCAGCGATGATGCCGTGCCGCTCTTCCGCTCCCGCCGCACGATGGGCCGCCGGTCCCGTCGTAGTCCGCCACCGCGACGCTGCGCCGGCAGGAGAAGGGTTCCAGGATCGCGCTGCCATGGCAGGAAGTTGGGCGATTTGTGGTAGAGGCTGCAGCCGACGGGGGCGTCATATATAAGCGATTGGGGTTGGCGCCAACAACAGGGCGACAAGGCGACAAACGCGAAACAACGGCCGATGTGATGATGTGACCCTAATCCCTAACGTTGTTTATGTTTCATGGAGATTTTTTAGAGTGGAACCTTGTGGAGTGGGCATGCATGTCACTCAACCGCGGTTTTCAACTTTCAAATACTGGTGATCGATGGCGGGTTTGCTTTTGTGTATGGTAAAATATAGTTACATAGGCGAGCTAGCTGACGAACGGATCAGGCTAGAGGCTACATGGATTAATATGTTGTTTACGTAGACGTGGTTTTGCCTGGCAGTAGGGGTACTGGATGCCGTGGATTTGATCGGTTATGTTAGCGTGTCGGTTTAATCCACTCACCTTAAGTTATGGGAATCTGAGGTTCTAATTTGAACATGCATGATAAGGGTGCTTGTAGAAGAAGAGGGTTTTTTTTCGAAATGGGTCCTTAATTTGTTTAAAAGGATAAAAGACCAGTTTTAAATTAATAAATCTAGTCGGCCACACGATACTTTTTTTTTTTTTTTGAAACGGGTCCTTTTCGCACATTCATGTGATTTGATTGCTTTCATGTTTTGAAGCGACTTAACTTAATAGATGTAGGATGGAACTAATGATCAGGTGGATGGAAATTGACACGTTAACAGACAAATATTGCTTCACAATAAACAGTAGATTCGTCTGATCCTTGAAAGGTTTGTGGCTAGTCCAAAGAAAGTTATGATGTCAATATAGTTAGACCCAGTCCTGAGATTTCATAGATCATGCTCAAGTCCCTAAAAGGTCCCTAAAGGTTTCGTGGCTAGTCCATAGATCATGCTCAAGTCTAACAAGCGTTGCCCCTCAGAAGTGACAATAGGAGGTGGCCTTTAAACCCGCCTGAGGCGCCTATCCTCGACGGCCTGAAACAATCATCACACATAGGACTGTCTTGGATAGACTATACATATGAGGAGGCTGATACTTGCGTTTTGCATCATTATTTCCTATGTTGATTTTAGGCTTACTCGATGATATACTTCACATTATGCTTCAATTCTGATACCTTTCTCCACTTTTTTGTACCATTTAGATTAAGAGGGAAATTGCAGTATGTATGGAAACAGGACCAAAAACAGGAGCGAGGCAGAGGTCTAGGAAAGATGGTATTAGGCTAGGATTTGTTATTGGTACCAATCTTGACGTGGTGTGATTATCGAAATGTACTTGTTGTTTAGCTCCAATTTAGTATAACTCTCTTTTCACCGTTGAGGATAATTCGCCCAGGTGCAAGTTGCTACTTTAAACACTTACCGAAAATTGTTACTCTAGGCAGAATTTTTAGCAATTTTTTATGTCGTTGTTAGTTTGTGTGCTACTTGAACTCAAGTCACACTGCCAAAATATAACCAGAGTATAGGAGTAGAGTCATCTAAAAAAACAGAGTAGAGCCATTATGATAGTTAGTTAAAGAGTGGAATTAGTATATGGAAGAGCCCCTATCGAAACAGCTACAAACTCGGGCTACCGGAGCTACAAACGTTGGCTGCTGGAGCTACAAATCCTATTTGCCGCTGCTGCAATGACAATGGCGATGCTAGAAAGCTGGTAGTCGACGTCGCAGATGCTGCAAAGGTTGTCTACCGGGGCTGCAAACGCTGGCTTCGGAGCTGCAAAACCTTGATGACGATGCTGCAATGATGATGCGAGGTTTGCTGCGGGGATGTTAGCTGCCGGGGATGCAAGTGGGGATGGTGATGCTGCATGCTCGCCGCCGACACCGCTGCAAGATGGAACACATGATGTTGCAAGCCTCCTCCGACCATGCTACAACGCGCCGCCGACGTTGCTGCTGGCGAAGCGAGAGGCTCCCATGAAGAGGTTGCGAGGACACACCCAAATATTTCAACTGGGGCACCAAACCAAACACACATCCAAATATTTACCAGACAAGATTGCATCCCACAGCAACAATCGGTGTTGATATTTCCATCTAGCACTGAGGTAATCATGCATAACACTGAATTTCCATACCCTGTTACTCAAGCTTAACCCACACAAGCTAATTTTACTGAAACTAGTACTAACCACTTACTTTAATACACAAATAATTACCACTTCTTTCTCTCAATTCTACTCCTTAATATCTATGCAAGCATTTAAACATCACGGTGCAACAAAAACTACTAGAGCAACATCAGTACTGGTGAAGGAAGAACAGAGCGAAGCCACCGCGGTTCGGCGAGTGTCATGCATCAGGTGGGGGTCAGCACGTGGCCATAGCGGCCGTTGGCGCGGCGGTCGGCGAAGAGCGCGAAGGCGAGGGCGGCGTCGATGGCGGCCACCGAGAAGACGGTCGCGGCGAGGATCCCGACGCGCACCTTGCTCCAGAAGGCCGCGCGGCGCATGCGGGTGGGGTTGTCGCCGAGCTCGGCGGAGGCGGTCTCGGCGAGCGCGGCGAGGAGGCGCTTGGAGCGTGGGGTGAGGCCGCGGGCGCCGTGCAGCTCGGCCAGGACCAGCTCCATCTCCGTGAGAGGCGCCGTTGCCTGGTCGGCGTCAGTGTCAGCGTCGGCAGGGGTGTCTGCGACCTGCATTGGGAGAACAAAATAGAACCGACATTTTCTTCAGAATCGATCGTAGCCTCGTAGCTATAAGAAGGCCAGGGATTTGAATCCCAGACAACAACAACAACAACACCAATTCAAGCGGCACTCAGAGTCTCAGATTCAGAGTTCGATTCGGGAGTCTGCACGAATTCGAACTGATCAGCTAAACCAACTCATGGGCACCTAAGTTCGAACGGCAAAGAAATGCTTGATCCGTATCACCAAAACCGCCACGCGCGGAGTACGTCCATCCAAATCCAACATTCCAAGCAGGCAAGCAGTAGCAATTATTTGTATCTCGACGAGCAGCTCAAATCGGAATCGACCGCGAGGCCTCGCTCACCTGGGTCACGGTGGAGTCGGCGGAGGCGGAGACGACGGTGGTGGAGGAGGCGCCGTCGGGGTCGGGGAGCTCGAGCAGCGGGGCGAGGTCGGCGAGGCCATCGTCGACGATCTCCGGCTGGAGCGCGGCGGTGGGGAGGGCGGAGTCGTCTTCATCGTCGTAGGCCAGGCGCTTGCCGACCTCCTGTCGAGCACGAAGAGGGCGGTCGATTAAGGGGAGGCGGCGCGCTCGTACGGTCGGTCGGTTCGGTGGAGGTTTACCTTGGCGATGGAAGCGACGTCGCGGGCGGCGGGCGCGGGGAGGTCCGTGGCGGCAGCGGAGGACGAGGATCCCACGGAGCTTCGGTTCGCGGAGGCCTTGGCGGCGGAAGAGGAGGAGATGTCGGCGCGGGGGATGGAGGTCGGGGTGGGGAGGTCCGGGTCCGACGAGGTGGGCGCCGGGGACGTCCGAGCGGCGGCGGCGGCGGAGCGGGCGGACGAGCCGGCGCGAGGTTTGGCCATGGTGGTTGGGAATGGTGGTGGGTTCTAGAACCTGGTGCTGGGGTTTGGACTGGAGTCGGATCTGCTACTACAGTAGCATTTATGGAGGAAGAAGGCCGCAGGGAAACAGGTGAGACTAGGGCCCACCTGTCAGACGTGGTGGCAACTATTGCAACTAGTTGCGCCGGCATCCCATTGTCAAATGCCTCACTTTAGAGTTTTCAAAAATTGTAAAATAAATAATAGACATAGATTATTTTGTGTCTCGTTTACCTTACCGTGTTTCAGGGGATTGGAGGAATTATTTTGGATCCTGGAAAATTACCAATATTTTATTTACTAATCTGGTTTCGGAAGGGATAATACCTAAATATTCTGCATCAACCACCTCATTTTTGTCTAGAGTAAAAAATTTACACCATACTTTTATTGTGAGAAGAGTATTTGTGTGGTTATATAGGGATTGAGTGAAATAGAAAATGTCACCAAATTCCATCTCATCCCCAATCCTTTTTAGATAAAAATACACCACAGTAAACATTACAAGATATCCTCCGAAACTGCCTCATTTTAGAGTAAATTATAAACTCTACCTCATACTAGTGTATTAAGGGATTCGGTGTACGAAAAATTTCACAAAATCCTCTACCGGTATAAAAATACACCCCACCTTAGGCCGGCAGGGTTTGAGCTTGGGCCTCACGGCCTCACCCGGTCAAACCTGTCAGACGTTGTGGCTTAAGCTAGTAGGTTTTGAGATCGTACCGGGCAGAGGACGTATTTTGTTGGGAACCACATCCTCACAAAGAAATAGCTAATCAGATTTTCTACACAAAAAAAGAATCAGAGTTCCACTTAAAAAAAGCTAGTCAGACGGCCAGCAATTTGTCCAGCATCAAAACTCCAAACATGTAGCAGCAGCACTAGCACACCAGCATTTGTTTTTGTGTTATGGAGATGTCAAACATGTTGACAATATGATCCTACTATTCCAAGGAAAAAAAACACAGCTAATTTAACAGCTTACATCAAGCAAAAGTCATCTTTAAAAATCCCTCAAAGATTTGCAGATAGCACTAAAAGCTAGGTGAACAAAAAAGAAACAATTCCGAGTTCCATGACATGGGCGTTCCGTCTTCCAAGAGATCTGGCGTTCATCACCTCTCGGAGCTGGCTGTCACCCTCTGCATGATCATCGACTCGGCCGCCTGGATGGCTTCTGATGACCCAGTGATCGTCACTTTCCTGCACCAGCAACAAAGTATTGCAATTAGAGGGATCGCAAAGCAAGAGGCGAATTTTAAGGGCACGGCATCACAGTGGAACTGTGAAGATGTAACATGGAGATTTACCTGTCAGATGTTCCAGCTATGAAGTCACCTCTATCTGATATCTTGATCCTGGCACCACTAGCCTGCATTTGAAACAAATTGCATGAGTTAATTTCCCCCAAACAGGGTGCACTCACGACACACAACTACAGAAGGCAGCGATGGGTTTCTGCTGATTTGCCCTATAAATAATAGAAGTACATATAAAAAGATAGCAGTCGTCATATGATCATTTTTTCTACACAAGTTACCTATTATGGGCAAACTATGTGACCAAATCAGTTATGTCAAGGCAACCGCAGTCAGTGATGACTTATAATAGATGGTTGATACTATATCAAAGCATGCATATAGGTATTGTGCACAAGGCTTTTCGTACCTTCTACATTTGCTGTAAAAAACACTATTGCAGTTGATATAACATCAAATTCATGCAGTGCAAAAAGTACCTGAATGATCTCTGTTATGTTCTTCCCTGCACGTCCTACAACTGCACCAATATGTTCATCAGCAACACCGATGGTGTGCGATTCTTGGGCCTCGTGATTAGCAGGTGATCTAACAGGTGTACCAGGCTGCATAAGTTGTAACAGAAAACCATGGTTAGAATTATATGAACACACATCAGGTTTACACTTCCACTAAATATGATATCACGTGAAAACATTAGAATGTGTCAAATTGGGCACACAAATTAAATTAAACATCAAGGAGTGTAATTCACACATCATCGATCAGAAGTTCCAACATACACACGTCTCTTTCTCCAGAAACAAATGTTTAGTCTGATACACATATAACGTTTTACTTTCAATGCACTACCTAAGATCAATAACGTCCGCAAAAAAATATAAGAAATAACATAGTAAATTCATAAGATCACTATAACATAAATTCTCACCACTAGATGTCTAATAGTGTGACATACTTATTTATTTTCCAAGCACTACCTAATATCAATTGCGCCCACAAAAGTTACCAAAACATCAGCATATATTCATGAGATCCGAATTTTTCCTTCTAGTAATTGCATTGGTGTACAGTTGTACAGCTAATTATCCAGATGGTCAGCACAAGAAACCTCACTTCTGTCATACAAACAGTTAAAAATAATAAATCATATGCATGTGAGATCACGTGAATACATCAAATGGCATGAAAATTGGGCACACATAGTAAACCAAACGTCAAGGAGTGTAACTGACACTACATCAATCAGAAGTTCCAACTTAAACATCTCTTTCTCCAAAAACATATGTTTAGCGTGATAGACCTATACCCTTGTATTTTCAATGCACTACATAGGAGCAATAGCGTCCACAAAACAACTAGGTATAACACCATAAATTCATGAGATCGTTCCGACATACACATTATCTTTCTCCAATCTCCAGAAAACAACGTATGTCAAAAAGTGTGGTATGCCGATTTATTTTCAATGCACTGCATAATATCAGTAGCGTCTATAAAAACTTATCAGGACCATCAGCAGATATCCAAATTTTGCCTTCTTGCAATTTCAGAGAATTGGACAGGCGAAATAGTCTATGCACTTAGTTACTTATGTAGTAGATGACTATGCAAAACAAAAAACTGTATTTCCATTAGAAAACATTTCTTGTATATTACCCACTTCCCACATCTCTCTCCGCAAGTGAACAACAAAAGAACACATATGGTAGATCATTATCATCACAGATAGACTAGATGTTGAAATGGTATAAAAGTTGCAGGACCACAAGAGTTATGCACAAGCAAACACGAACCTTGTTATTTTGGTACCTTCCACCACCACCATAACCATTAGGTCCATAGTTCACAGCATTATTATATGGCACTTGTGGAATCATATACCCAACAGGAACAGCTGCAGGGTAACTTGGGAAACCAAGGCCTGAATATTTTGAAGTAAAGGAAAAGAGTAAGAGAAAAATGGTGATGCCATATCTACAAAGGGATGGCAAGCAGAATGTCTAGCTGCACATGTCCATATATCCCAGCATTCAATAATGACTTCTTTAGAAAGAAAAGCATGTTACATGCAGAACATGACTTCCTCAATGACTGTTGCAAGAAAGGTATGATAAGCAAGAATGCATGTGGTACGAACGAATATTATAAATTTACCTGCATATGGAAATGGAGAACTCAAATTAGGTGGGTAGTGAACATCCTCAGATAACTTGTTTAATACCAAATATATCGCTCGCAACTGGGTGTTTAAGGGTCCTGTGATAGTAACAAGCCTATCATGCAAACCAACAAAGTTGTTGTCCTGTGGCGATATCTTAATTCCAGCATGTGAATCCTCAATGAATGACCTGAAGAGAGTAACACCAACTCTCAATATTCCAAGGGACAGAAACTAAAATACAATAAGTACAATAATAGCGAGAAAACATGTGATAAAATTCCAATCAGACCAAGCAGATGAGTATCAAGAGAAGGACTATATAGTTCATACTACCGCCTTTCAGTTCAGATCTACTTCAACAGTTCACAGAATCCTTGAATTACACGAGCTTTGAAAAGTAAGTATCACAGTGGGGGTATGACTTAATGGTAGTATCAGAGATTAGAACAGGTTTATTGATTAGGCATACTTGATTGTTGCTCCTCCTTTACCAATAATTCCACCACAAGAGCTGTTAGGAACTACAAGTCTGAACTTAGGCCTAGCTTCAGCTTCATTGGATTCTTCCCCCTGGAAAATTGCAGGAGAATATCAGTTATCAAACAATGGGAGCACGGACCTGCGGACATGATCATTTGCAAAACAAACCGATATACCTCTGCCAAGAGTTTCTCGAGAACCAACTCCATGGCCTTAATTACTTCGTCAAACAGCCCAGAGACCATGATGATTCTGTCATTTGTGCCAGGGAAAAACTCATGGCTGCGTGATAACTGAATACGAGCCCCGGACTGAGACTGGAAGTCATTGATAGTTGAGCCACCCTTGCCAATAATGCATCCTGCTGCCGTGTTAGACACCAGGAACCTCAAGTGTGTTGGCTTCTCCTTGTCATCTGAGGAGATAGATCAATTTAAATTCAGAATTACTAGGAAGGAAAGGTGAATAGCAATAACAGTGCTACAATTTTAGTCATAATGTTTGTTAGGTCAGAACCATGGCAGTACACTTACTGAAATTAAGGGGTGGAAGCAACCTATGATACACATAATAAATAACATAGCTAGTTCAGATTAATGCTACTGTTGCAATGAACACACAACGTAAGTTTCGCACGTCGATAACTATGACACTACAAGTCTAGTAGTCATAAGTTTGAAAAGTCAACGAGCAGAAGTAACCCATGATACGCAATAAATAACACAGCTTGTAGAGGTTTATGACATGGTTGCACTGACCACACAAAGAACCAGCATTTTATTAGTGGAGGCTCCAGCACTAGACCTAAACCAAAACATGTGAAATTGCGAACATTAATCTTTTTTTCTTTGATCACATATTAGTTTGTACCAATCATATTGTTAATGCTTACTTCCCTTCAGTAGGAAATCCCTCTTATAGCAGTGGTGCACCTAAACATTTTTCATTGTGCCAACAGCCTGGCAAATCTAACTACGAAACAGAAAGAGGAATTTAATACACACACAGCTACTTACAGCTATGGTTACACGGACAGAACCACGACGTAAATGCAGCTAGCTACGCTAAGTTTGGCGCGCAGGAGCAGTCACAGGCCGAAGCGGCATAAACATGCCGAACCTCCTATCTAGTATCCATACAAAACCCTTCATGGCATCGCCGCCGCACCAGCCCAAGCACAGGCATTGGTAATACCGAATAGGCCAACAAATTAGGGGCGCGTCAACTAAACCCATCAGCGAAGTATTAGTGGCATCCTTGCGCGTGGCACGTAAGGCGCAAAGCGTGATCCTTGGTCAGTTGGCGCAACCTCGTTTTGACGCAGAGACATGGAACCAGACTCCTCCAAATCAGCCCGACCGGCACGCCAGCCACGGGTGCCGCAGATCTCGACCCCCGCAGCGTGGCGCCGAGGCCCGGATCTCGCGGATCCAGCCCCAGCGCACGTACACCCGCGGCCGCCATCCTCGTGCGCGACAGAGCCTAGAGCTCGACTCGGACAGAGGACAGAGGGATGGATGGATGATACCTTCGTGCTCGGTCTCGGGTTCGTCCTCGGGGCGTTCCTGCGGGGGCGGCGGGGAGGCGGGGCGGGGCGCGCGCTTGGGGGCGGACTCCGGCGAGGAGGCGTAGGGCGAGCCCGGGGCTTCCATCTGCCGGCGGCGGGGGTGGGGGTGGCGGAGGGGAGGGAGCAGAGACGGTGGGGAGTAGATCGCTGTGGGCCTACGCCATGAAACGGAGGATTGAGCCGAGGGTTTGGCTGCGCCGCGGCTGGGCTTTTATCCTCCTCCTTTTTTGCTTTCTTGGGCTATCGTATTCCTATCTGCCTCTGTCTGTCCTAATCGGCCAGATGCCACGATGGCAACGACCAGATCTTTTATCAGCAAAAAAAAAAAAACAGATCTTTATGTTTTTTATTTTGGGTGTACGACAGAAACACCAATCTTTCTTGGATGCTGTAAAAAAACTATCTTTCCAGGACGCAAGTGCAAATACCTGCGCATTAGTAGAGCCAGATGCTAACGTAGGAGTGGACTGCCTAAAACTTGATTAGTTTCCCGGATTTCCTAACGCTCGGCTGCCCGAGTTTCATCTTATGCTCGGTCGACGAGGAAAGCCGTGCGATCGATGCATCCGCCTTTGCTATTCTTGACGCGCCAGTTGTTAGTTTGTCCGTTTGTGATTGGTTTTTGTGCCCCATTTTTTTTCCTGCTGTTTTTTTGGGTATTTGTTGGGCTTCTTTTGTTATTCATATATGGGTTTCCTTTTTGCTTTTTGTTACTTTTTTTTTTGCTGGCTGAGCTGAATGTTGTGTTGTTACTTTTTGGGGGGAATTTTTTTGGATAAACGAAATGGGCAGGGTTATGTCTATCAATTTTTGCCCTCACAGTTCACGATCATTCAGAATACCAATAAGGACCTACGCCAATTGTATCACACGCCGACGTAGAGCATTTATGTGAAACGATGTTATGTTTCATAGGAGATAAGTTTTAATCTAATTTTTATGATCGCATTTGATCTTTCTAATTCATTTTTTAAAGAAAATATTTTATACAATTAGACATGATTCATTTATCGTTAAGAGCGTTTTACTATGCAATTGCAGATAATTATTGTTACACAGGAATTTAGCGGGCAATTGCACACGATTTACAGATGTTTTTTAACATGCAATTGCACATCAATTTTCTTGGCGTGTAGTTGCACATGAATTTTTAGCATGCAATTGCATATAATTTTTTAATGTGCAATTGCACATGATTTTTTTAGCACGCAATTACACATGGATATCTAGCGTGCAGTTGCACATGGATTTGCTTAGCGTGTAACCGTATTTTCTCATATCTTTTGTAATTGTTTTTTCTTGTATTTAAAAAGGCCTAATTAAAAAAATCCCATGAAACAACACATGAGGGAAAATGTATTCGGCTCGAACAAAAGTGTTGTTGTCGACGATTAAGTCTCGGTCAATTGCGCATCATTTTCACATGCACTTTCTTAAACGTGTAACTGCACATGATTCTAGTTAGTGTGCAATTGCACATAATTCTTGTTAGCGTGCAATTACACACACTTTTTTGGCGTGTAATTGCACACGATTTTTTTTGTCGTGCAACTGCATATGATTTTTTTAATGCAATTTTATTCTTTTCAAGTTTTAGCTGCTTCAGTTTTTTTACACTAATGGGCCGGCTTTGATTTTTCTTGTACCATGTCTTTGTTTGCAAGGAAATTTCGGCAGAGTCCAGTTTTGGAAGTGGAAGCCCAATTAGGAGACATCTAAATCAAGTTAACTGTACAAAAAGCCCAAGGCCAGTTAAAGAACAACAAACAAAAAAAAAGCAACACAAAAAGCCTCAACGGATGGTTCGTACCGGAAGTGGAGCGGAAACGCGCTTGGTCCAGACTGACGTAGGTCGACCGAGATTTATGTTAAATCTCGCTCAACCGAGCGATAGGCGCTCCCTTAGTTTCCTACCTTCGTGTAAACGGCTTACCTGCTTGCTTGCCAAGAAATCTACTTCGTCCGTTTCAAATTATAAAATCTTTTAGATATTTAAATATGTATCAAAATAAATGAATCTACACACTAAAATGTCTATAGATACATATCGCACTTCCGCTTGGGTCGACGTTGCCACTCGGCTCTCAGACGGATCAAAGAAGAGTGGAGAACCTCTCGCTGGTTTTTGGAAGTTGACATCAGGAAGTGTTTTTACACCATCGACCGACATCGATTCACGACCTGACTAGACCCACACATCCTAGCAACATGGACTATCCTACCGAACTAATGAAAGAAAAATGACGAATCAGAAGAAACTAAAACATCTTATATTTCCAAACGAATGAAGTACCTTTTCAGGTCCGCTCTAATAAAAGCATCTCATTCTTCTATGGTCTCTCGAGAACACGTGAATTGTAAATTGTTTGTTTTGAAATCCATATGCAATAGATATTTCATGTATATAATTTAGGTGGAAACAGAGATATTTTGCCGCAACTGTGTTTAAAAGTTCCTTGTATTCTGTGTGGATATAAGATAACGGGGTTTAGATAATTCAGTGTACAAGGCGTTTTTAGTATGTAGATTCAATCATATTTGGTCCATATCTAAGTCCATATTAACATATTTATTTAAAACATCCGAATAGTGAACAGAGGGAGCACCATTCTGGCATGAAACAGGCCCCACATGTCACTCATACAAGGCACGTCATTTTCCTTCATATGGAGCTTGTTTATCCGCTTCATCTAATTTCGGCGGATACTTCTCCAGACATCCTCTGCACCCAGAAACAAACTGGTCTGACACGGAAACTAATAATTCCACCACCCTCCTTAAAATTAAACTGACCGATTCTACAGTTCTACCCAGCAAAAAAGATGATATTCCAGCACAAATGCAAAAGAAAATTTCAGCACAAAATGGTTTATAACCTTAGTAACATCTCTAGGCTGCTAACTAGGTACTGTATCTGTATCTGATACCACAACGTGCCCTGCATGAGAGGAAGATGATGCAATTAACTTCGACAAACTGGATAAACAGCCAGCAATAGCCCTCAGAAGACTCCGGTCGGTCAGCTTGTGCTGGGAGCTGCCTCCTTCTTCTGCTGGCGGGCCTTCTCGACCAGCGGAGTGAGCTGCTTCTTCTCAGCCAGCGCCTTGAGGAGGTTGAACAGAAATGGGATGTAGTTGTGCTTCCTCCGCACGTTCTCTGTCTTCCACTTCCTGAACTTCTCTTCCTCCATGATGATCTTCTCGCCGACGGACTCGATCGCCGACGCCACCTCCACGAGCGCACCGTTCAGGGGCTCCGTGGCAGAGGAGTCGAAATCAGAGGCCTTGGTCATCTCCTGCAGGATCTGCTCCCTCCTCTTCTCCAGCTCCTCCAGCTCGGCGGTGTACACGTCCTTCCTGTTCTTTATGATGGCCATGAGGTTGAACCTGATCTCGCTCTGTGAGTAGCGCTCGATCCTCTCCTGTATGACCGGCTGCACCATCTGAAGCCAACCAAGGTCATCAGGCCCGCCAGAGTACTCCCCAAGGCTGACCGGCCCTTCCTTCAACCCATCCAGCTCATAGAGGACGCCCTCAAATGGTATGTAGCTTATGAAATGGTAGACATCATCATCCTTGGTGGCAACCTTTTGCTCATCAGAAACAAATGGCTCCGGCCTTGCGAAGCTGTTGTGGGCAGCCCGGATGGAGTCGCTGTTGTTGATAGCCAAGCCCTTCATGTCAGGTGCGAAAGCTCCTGTGAATTCCTTCAAGTTTGATAGCTCTGGACCTATGTCGATCTCTGGGCGATTCATGAGAATTGAGAGAATAGCTTGAGTGGCGCATGCATTTGTGATGACCTGAATATGATAAATTAGACCAGCTGTTTCATGCAAATTACAAACAGAGGCAGATTAAGGGCAAACATGAAATTAACCTGACGAGCAAAGAAAAGGCTTGGGTTTGGGTCACTGACAACAGGCCGTTCATCATTTCCTCCAGGCATCCACTTGAAGAGAAATATTAACCCATATACTGGCCTATGGGAAGTAGAAAACGATAATTCATTAAGGCCTTCAGACTAAAATGACACTAACAATGAAGATCCTCACCGAAGTTCACTAAGAGAGTCCACATCGAGAGAGTAAAGCTCCTCCACCTGTTTAAAGATATAGGTTACATACATAAGAGACGAACTAACAGCAACATCCCAGAAATGAAACAGCATGTAGGAGCCTTTTTTTCCTTGATATATAGAAAACCTCAAATACAAGGATATCAATCAAATAATCTAAAAGCCCCTGATTCTACACATATTACTGTCATAAAAAGTACAACCATAATCAAAATAAAAAATGAAACCATAACCTCGTATCAACATTATTCTCTTAGCAACAGCCATATCATAACACAAATGCATGCAAATAGATTAGCAGTTTAGAAAAAAGGCTTCAGCATACACGCATTCCATTTGCATTGATTGAACAGTGGCATACAAGCTTACATTAAACACAATGACTGCCAGGATTATTATGTCTTCTCATTATATCCAAAGCCTTTTAATGGGCCACACTATTTCCTTTAGAAAGTTCACTTATCCTAGAAACTTATTGTTCTTTAAACCTAAGTGCATATATATAGCAGTATGAGTTCACAATAAGGCTTGACAAATTAAAAACTGCTTATCATACAATCATCATATGGCAGAGCTGTAGAGGAATTTCTTCGTTGCAGGTTAAATTAGGTTATCATAAAGTTCTTTACAGCAGGGAGACAAACCTACTCAGAATACTCGGAAAGTGCACAGCTCACCAAACAATTCCATCTAAAGCATTCTACATAATTGCATGAAATATACATAAAAGATAACTGACAGAGAATTTACATCTAAATTACGCTCAGACAAGAAAAACAATGAGCCCCTGGAAGCTAACCTGTACACCTTTTACTTGCATTTCCTGAATCAACTCGGTGAAAACACCTGTAAGGTATAGGCTCAAGTCAGAGTCAGACATATAAGATGTTTTGAGATAGTGGCGACAAAATTGCATTAAGAAGTATAAAGTACCTATAGCATGCAATCAACTGTTTAGTTGGAGCACAGAAAAAGGAACTAGTATAACAAAGTAAAGAAAGAGCTCCCTAGGATTGATTGATGAAGGATGACAACTTAAGCACTGCTATAACCATTGGTCCATTCGAACTAGCAGCAGGGTGGATGTTTTATCTACAACTCCGTACTTGATATTTCCCCACGAGAAATAGCATTCAGTGGGCAGGAGCAGGTCAAATATATAAACACACAACGTTTTAAAACAGCAAGAAGAAGGTTGTACTAAGAAGCACGTATGGAATGTATCCGACTGTTAGTTTAAGCAAAGAACAGAGCCAGTAAGTAGTAGTATAATGAAGTAGAGAGCTATGACTGATCTATAAAGGATGACAACTTAAGCACTGCTATAACCAGTGGTTCACTCAAACTAGCAGCAGGGACGCCCTTCACTACGTGAGTATTCCCCACGAGAAACACAATTTGGTGGACAGCACTGCAGAACCCATTCGAGGTTTTCTTCACGACTAGTTACTTATGTACAACGAGTTAAGGGAATCAAGGATCCCTAGTGAAAGTGCAAATGTACTAGCCATCAAACCCATTATAGGTTTGGTAGACAGCGCAACCCGGTCGAGGTTTTCTTCATGATTAGTTACTTATGTACAACTAGGGAAAGTTATGAGCTCGATGAAAATAAGGAGGAACATGCCTTAAAGTCAATGTGAAGCGAACAAAAAGCATCGAGCCATCAAACCCGAAAATGTACTAGCCCACTATGATGATCCTCACAAGCACAGCAGATACCAAAACTGCATGGCCTGGGCGGCTCGACTTATCAGAACCGAGAAAAAGCCATCCAGAGAAGTAAACAGAACACTGGTGGGATAATTGAGGACTATCAAGCCAGCATAACATGTAATCGAAGCACAAACAGCTTTCCTATATGAGAGAACCGGGGTTAGGGTAGACATTGCGCTTACCGGGATCAGACTCGATCGTGCACCAAGACATCCTCGCGAGATCCTCCGAGAGCAGCACACGCGGGCCTACAAGCAAGCGCACACACCAGTTAGATGACGACACGAGGCATCACACCAGGCGCCACGGGACAAGCGCTCCCCGGAATCTCGGGGAGAGACGAGGTGGAGTACGCCGCCGCCGGAGCAGCCGGGCCGTAGCCGCGGCGTGTCGGGGAGGGAGGAAACGAGGGCTCAGATTCGGTTGCTCGCTCGCGCGCGCGCCTCTGAAGAGCCGAACAAAGCTAGGTTACAGGGGGGATGCCGTACCGTGGGAGAGGGCGCGTCTCCGCGTGCGCCGGGAACTGCGGGGAGGGCGAGGAGGGGAGTTCCGTCGCCCTCGAGGCGCTCTCCGGCGGTGGCGACGGCGGGAGGAGGGGAGCCGGCGGCGCGGGCTCGGGAGTGTGGATTTTTTTTTCGCGCTGGCGAGACCTAGCCAGGAGCAGGGGATTGTGGCTCGGCTCTTGTCTGGCCCGAAGGTATGGACGGACCGGTCTGGGTCTGACACGTGGTAAAGGAAAAAAGTTCAAAATAACCTTGAACTTGACCTTGTAGATAGATGAAAGTTAAATCGAATTATAAACTTTGAATCTAAGGATGACACTTTGAACTATCAAATTCTGGTCTATTTTCAACCTAGGTCTGTTTGACGCGCGGGGCAAAACAATGAGCCAGACCAGGGTTTCATGCTACTCTCACTGACAATACGGATCCACTCAATATGGAACATGTACTTCCCTCGTATTCTACCTCGATCCAGCGGGAGGCTGCAGGAATGACTGGAATGACTCGACGCCGGTGGTTGGCGGCACGGCGAGTCGGGAAGAGGTGACATCAGGCCCTCCTTGCTCTCCCCGCGCCCAGCTCGCCTTCTACCCTCCTTGCTCTCCCCGCGCCCGAAACCCTGGCGCTGCCGTTCCAGGACGCCCCGAACGAAGTTGATCCCGCCTCGAGCTCCGCCTCGCTCCCCGCTGCCTCCCTTGCGAATCATGCTTGTCTGAATGCGTGGAATCAGGCGAATCGGCCGTTTCTTCTAGACTCCGGCTAGGCTCCACCGCACGAATTCATCATCGTCCGAGCTTCCCGCCTTCTACGAGTAAGCACGCGACATCACGATGAGACACCGCGACGTTTGGTACCGTTCAGGTCCTCTCTCATGTCATCTAGCGCTGCCGCGCTGTGGACCATCGCCCTCCACCGCATGAGTGCACATAGGTGAGCCCCTCCGACGCAAGAGTCTGTAGCGTCGCCCATTTCAGTCTCACGCACGTTTGTTTCGCCTAACGTGCGCCTCACAATCGTGGTTGCAGTGTCCACACGCCTCTAATCATCGTTGTCGTGTTCGCCGTCGGCTACGTCAGCAGACTCGTTAGTACAAGCTTAGAGAGAGATTGACTCATGTGAGAGAAATCAGAGGTGGAAGATGTACATGTAACGAATTAATTAATTTTGGTTATTTATTTTTCACGCACTAAACAAGTTTAGAGTTGAAAATAGACCGGGATTTGATATTTCCGGAATCGGAGTTCAGGGTTGGATTTAGATTTCATCTACACAAGTTCGGTTTTGTACTTTTTTTTTCCCGTGGTAAACGGTCTGGGTCTAACCCGTGGGCCCGAAACACAAAACATATCTTTCTTTTTTGCGGGCAAAAACACAAAACATATCGACTGTGGTGTTTCCCCTCTCGCGCCGGCGCCGCCGTATCCTATATAGCTCCGACGGCCCACTGCCGCCGGTGCTCCGGCATGGTTTCCTCCCTCGCGATTCTACACTGGCGTTCCCACACGACGGCAGCTAGCAGCGCGCAGCACTTGACCGCCTCCGGGACTGCAGCTTCTCCTCCGGAGCCGCTGCCTCGCCAGGTTCCGCCTCCCGGCCGAAGCTCACCACCTCTGCTCGGGCGGTACTCCCTCCCTCGAGCTCGCTTCGGAATCCTGGATCCTCGAATGAGAGCCTCGTTTGAGATCCCAGTGAGCCGACTCCCAAGGACGCCCAAGCAACAGGGAACAAAATGGGGACTGTAAATGGCTGGAAGAGTTCAGGGATTCAGAATCTACAAAAAGTTACTGATTTGGAATTACAGTGGAGCTACATCAGATTCAATGGATAGGATCCAGACGGCGGTGTATCTTCACCACCTTGGAAACCAACGGCGAGTCGCAGCTTACATCTGAAGAAAATGCAGCATATGGCACCAGTGGCTTTTCATCAGCTTCAGAGGTATGAAATGCTTGACCCACAATCATCAGACATATCTAGCTTCAACTCATGGAAATAAAAAGCATGTGTATTCGGTTATTTGATTATCTGTTGGAAATTGTTCTCTTGATGCCTTTCCAAACATCCTTCCAAAGTACAAATATGACATGGTACAAGACCAAGAAGTGCACAAGTTCGTTTTCCTATGCCCATTAGTCTTAATACAGTAGTCAGTTTCTGGGTAGTGTTGATCTATCTGCTCTCCTGTAAATCAATCTTCACATTTTATTTTCACTGCCTTGGAACTTAAACACTGATGAAGCGTGTGCCTGACGACTTTTCAAACAACTAGACACGGCTTAACTGCGTACTAATAATACAATACAATGTGAGCTGCAACCCACAGAGGACATCAGGGAAGACCATCACCTAGTACCCTCCAGCATACACCACATAGCACTACTCGATTTTCAGCTTTTACAAGGCTGCAAAGACTGCTCCACCAACAATCAGACATATATATTTCATGGATATTGTTCTTTGTTGCCATTCCAAACATACAACCAAATTACAAATAGGACATGATAGAAAAAACAAATACACGTTCAATGTCTTCTGCTCATTAGCCGTCACCTTGGGCCAGATAATATGTATTCTTGAGATGGGGCTGAGTATGCTGATGGGCTATCTTGAGCAAACATGAGTGAATTTGCATCGAAAGTTTCTATGCCGGTCACACCTTCCAATACCTTGATAACTGTCGACATGGAGGGCCTTTGAATGCTGTCATACTGCAGGCACCATATTGCGAGCTTCATCATTTGAACCACTTCCTCCTGGTGTGAGACCATATCATCACTATGCTTGTCAACCAGGTCGATCAATTGGTTGTTTTGAGCTTTTTCTCGTAATAGATTTATGAGCTGAACATTCTCCTCGGGCTGAGAGTTGTCGATATTTTTTCTTCCACTTAGTATTTCCATGATGACAACTCCAAAGCTGTAGACATCAACTTTTTCAGTGATCCGTGATGTCAACCATTCAGGGCCAGATATCCAGGTGTTCCTCTCATCATAGTCACTACCTTGCTTTGATCCCTGTTCATTAACTTACATAGTCCAAAATCTGCCACTTTGGCATTGAAGTTATCATCCAAGAGAATATTTTGTGGCTTGATGTCCAAATGAGCAATTTTTCGCCTACAATCCTCATGAAGATAGCATAGGCCCTTGGCAATATCTTGAATGATCCTGCAACGGGTGCGCCAATCAAGAGGGGCATTGTTATGGCAGTAATAGATCCACCTATCAAGCGACCCTCGTGACACATATTCATATACCAGAAGCCTCTCAGACTTCTCTGCACAAAAGCCAATCAGCCTGACAAGATTGATATGTTCAATGCTGCCAATGGTCTCGACCTCTGCCAAGAATTCTTTCTTTCCTTGTCTGGCACCTTCCAAACGTTTCACTGCAACTCTGTCTTCACCTAATTTCCCTTCGAAAACCGACCCAAACCCACCTTCTCTGAGCTTCTTACCGAACCCTTCAGTGCATTCCCTCAACATTTCAAAAGAAAACCTCATCGGCATTCCAGACAATTGATCAAAATCAAATTCTTCATCTTTCACTTCATACTTTAACCTCCTTCCTAGATAAAGAGCAACAACAATGACAACCAACACAAGAGTAGTAACAGCTCCAAGCGTAGCACCAATCATCACCTTCTTTTTCTTTTCTTTTTTGTTTCCATTAGAGGGGCTAAGTTGCACCTTGAGGTAAGCAGAGAATTCGGAACCTATAGTTTTAGCTTGTATTGATTTCATGGAGAAGACCTTTGTCACCCACACACACTGTTTATCTGTGAACAAAACGGCCATGCAGGAGCAGTTCTTCAAGCAGGCTTGCTTACATGCATCGACACTTGTTGCATTCACAGCCGTATGGCTGTCGTCAAAGTAAGAGATGCTTGGAATGGTCAAGAGCTGATGGTTTCCTACTTCTTGACAAGATACTGGAGTTAATGGTGTGCAACCAAGGCTTGGCTTGTGTTCATCCACGGGCTTGAAGTAGCTGGAAATTGAATTGTTCTCACGTGGACATGTGCATTGCCCCCTAGTGCATACGCCATACTCCCCGCAGACTGTTGGGTAATCACAAACATCCATTCCCATGGACCCCATTATATCATACACCACTGTCCAGCTTTTACCAGACCCTAACCATTCATATAGTCTAATGTGTCCATCTGAATCTAATCTCATGTACTGTGTGGATTGAGCTACTGGCAGCGTGATACTTCCATTCAAAAAATCTTGCCCCAACATGAAGCTAAGGCTTCCGTTCATTAATGTAACATTTGTTGGATAATTTCCTATGGGCCTGTTGTATGTTTTCATGTTGAACCGAAAGTAGAGTTGTGGTGGTGTGGATTCAGCATAAGCAGATAACCCAGCTCGTGGGACAGTGATGTACAAATTAGCTGCAGAAGTAGTTGTTGTGAGCCTCATACCTTCCACAAGTGACTGCCCAGTGAGCATTGTGTCAGTAGGATAATCAAATGACTGCCACACAGTTGCATTATTGTGATCAAACAGCACCAGATTGCCGTTCTCGGTGATCTTCATGCCATCTACAGCTCGGCCAGAGCAGCATCACGGAGGACCAAGTTTCCATCCGCGGTAAACTCAAGGGTGGCATTCTCCCCACGGGGCGAGACCCGTTGGTGGACCAGACGAAGTTCCGATTGTAAATGCCGACCATGGCGTCGTTGAAATCGCCGATGGATATCCCAAAAAGGAACTTGTCGCACGGGAACAGGGAGGAGACACAATAGAACCCTGCGGTAATGTAAAGTTCGGAGTCGGATTGTACTGTGCTGAAGATGTTGCGGTTGTAGTTGGGGTCGTCGAAGAATGCGTCGGTGTTGATCCAGACTATCGATTGTTTGGGCGTGGCATAATAGTCCAGGGCCTTTGCCGCCGAGAGCAGGGGTGCCGCAGCCGCAAACACGAGGAAGAAGAGAACGGCAGGACCCATGGTGGTGCTTCAACGGAAACTGCAGTTATGAAACAAGAAGAATCAGTTAGCACGAGGAGGACGAAGTCATGGCAAGAAACTGGAGACGAGCTTGCAGAGTAGAAACAAGATGACACGGTGATCGAACCTGACATCCTGACATCCAACGGGGGAGACGAGTTTGCAGGAAGAAACTGGAGGCGAACCTGCAGTGTATAAGCAAGAAGCTCGGAGTATCTCTGATTTTTTTTTTGTAGATGGGCTGGTAGACTATCTGACGGCTATGCGCTGCAATCAATAATAAGACAATAAAGAGTCAACTGGCTGGCGGCTATCTCTTTGCGTGTTGTAAATGCAGCTTCAGGACGTCTCAGCTGTTGGCACCTCTGATGTCTGAAGTCCCTTTCAGCTATTTATGGTTGACTCTGAACCAATCTAAGATTTTATTCCTATTATCCCTCTTCTTCTGAGAGCGATGTAACACTTAGTGTTAATGAATAAAGAGGTTTAAGTCTTATAAAAAAACTTTCATACGAACTGCATTATGTGAGGATGGCATGTGGGGGCCAGGAACCACACATGTCATGTGAATGATGGTATCATAATATCATATGCTCATATTTATGTGGCGTGGTGCATAAATACTGAGTGACACTTAACAATGCCATGTATCTCATTTTTTTTCTAGCGAAATGTATACTGTTTTTCTTTCCACACAATACATTATCTCGACTTTTTTTTCCCTCAAAAAAAATCTGTTAGGTACAGCTTGCACACAACTTCAGATGTCTCAGTCGTGGGCATCTCAGAACTCCCTTTCAGCCATTTATGGGTGACAGTGGACTTATACTGTGTAGGAGCAATTCCAAGAATTCATTCGGTGTACGTTTGATGAATCTTTCATACGAACTGTATTAGATCATGTAATAGTATAGCCAACTGCCATATACGGCGTCATGTCATTTATAGCCGCCAGCATTTGAAGTCAACTTATATAGTACGATAGATGGAACAATAATTGAAGTGAACAATAATTGAAGATAAGGTTTATTGTTTTAACAAGGAAGAGAAGGTGTGATCTTGTCTAAGCAGGGTGAGCGACATTGGTCCAGTTGTGATGAGCCACCCTGCTCAGTAATTTTATTTCTGATCCAGAGCATTTCCAAATCCGACCTTATATGATACACAAGAGATTTTGCTATCCGAATACAAATTCGATTGTTAGGATGTATATTTCTAATATAAGACGATGTTGGATAGTCCTCTATTGTTCTATCCGGATAACCCGATCTTTCCAACCCTTTTTTCCGTCTCGTGGCACATCTCAAATCGAACGTGACATAAGATGAGTCCAGTTGTGTTATCACCAAAGATGTTTGTATAATAAAAACTGGTAGCAGCTAACTTTCTTATTTTGTACGTGAAAAAACTTGACTCTAGACAAAAAGAAACCTCCAATTAAATTGCGTTTCTACAGAGGTCAATCTTAACAACAAATAATGAAATTACAGTAAAACACTCAACTCTCTTCCTGCTTCTATTCTTGCACCAACCAGGTGAGATTTTATATTTCTGATAGTTAGCTTTTTCATTAAATCTTCATCCTTGACTGTTTTCTGTTTACTGTGTGCTAATAAAATGTGTTTCTGCAATCTACCCATAGAAATTTGGCTAAGTTGATAGCAGTTGAAGTGATGTTTTCACATAAGTTTTTGAAAAATATTGTCAATAGTTTGGACCCATGGATTGTTACCAACTACTCTTACAACAATTATTATTCCTTGGCTCTAGGCACCTTTGTCTCCTCGGGTAATTCCTTGGCGCAGCACCGTTCTGTTCCTCCTGTTACTGGCTGGTTCAAGAGGGGTGAGCTTCGACTCCTTTCCCGGGACAATGCCTGGACAGGTCAGGAACGACGGGAAGGCAAACAAAAAATTTATTTTGTCGAGCATCCGGAACACAGCCTGCCGCCGGTTCTCCTCCGCAGAGCCTCTGCCTCGCCAGGTTCGGCATCCCTTCTGCTCGGCTCAGTGTCCTGGATTTTCTTGAACAACATTTTGTTTCAAATCCCATTTATTGTAATGGACCAGATTCGGAACCTACAAGGTTATATTTTGGAATCACAATGAAACTATCACATTCAGTGGATGAGATGCAGACGGGTGTACGAGGCCTCTGAACTCTGAAATTATATAATGCTATGTTTTTACTTAGTTATCCAAGGTAGTGTTCTGATCTCCTGCAAATAAATCATAATGCTCTGTTTTTACTGCAGCATGTGCCGTCAACTATTTAAAACTACATTGCGAGTTGCAATTTACATAGGACATCAAGAAAATGCAGCACATGGCCCTAGTACCTTTTCAGCTTCAAAGGTATCAGATACTTCACCAATAATGAAACATACATATGTTTGCTGGATTTTTTTATGCCATTACAAAATGCATCAAAATATAGATAGTTTATACGACATGGTACAAAACGAAAAGGTGTACAAGTTAAATTATAATGTACTTGTTAGTTAGTCTATAGGTAGTGTTGATCTTCTCTCTGTAAATCAATCCTAATGCTCTGTTTTTACTACCTTTGAAAAACAGTGCAGCTTGTGCCAATCAACTTTTTAAACAACATGACATACCTTAGCAGCATACTAATACATTGCGAGTTGCAACTTAATGAGCACATCAAGCAAATACAGCACATGGCACTACTGGCTTTTAAGCTTAAAGGCATGAAATACTTTACCAATACTGATTTTTTTATGCCATTCCAAACATACATCCAAAGTACAAATAGGACAGGATACAAAAGCAGAAATGTACATGCTACTGCCCATTACCCTTCACCTTGGTCCAGATAAGATGGATGCTTGAGATGGAACTGAGTACGCGGGTGGGTTATCTTGAACAAACATGATTGAATTTGTGTCAAAAGATTCTATGTGGGTCACACCTTCCAGTACCTTGATCACTGTTGACATGGAGGGCCTTCGGGTGCAATCGTTTTGCAAGCACCACACTGCAAGCTTCATCATTTGAATTACTTCCTCCTCGAGTGAAACCATCTCGTCACTGTGCTTGTCGATCAGATCAATCAACTGATTGGTTTGTCCTTTTTCTCGTAACAGATTTATGAGATGAACATTCTCCTCGGCTGAGAGTTGTCAATTTTTTTCTCCCACTTATTATTTCCATTATAACAACTCCAAAGCTGTAGACATCAACTTTTTCAGTGATCGGAGATGTTAACCATTCAGGTGCCAGATATCCAGGTGTTCCTCTCATCACAGTCACTACCTTACTTTGATCCCTATTTATTAATTTGCATAGTCCGAAATCAGCCACTTTGGCATTGAAGTTGTCATCCAAGAGAATGTTTTGTGGTTTGATATCCAAATGAGCAATTTTCCACCTACACTCCTCGTGAAGATAGCAGAGGCCCTTCGCAATATCCATAATGATCCTACATCGGGTGCACCAATCAAGGGGGACATTGTTATGGCAGTAATAGATCCACCTATCAAGCGACCCTCTTGACATATATTCATATATAAGGAGCCTCTCAGACTTCTCTACACAAAAGCCAATCAGCCCGACAAGATTGATGTGTTCAATACTGCCAATGGTCTCCACCTCTGCCAAGAATTCCTTTTTTCCTTGTCTGGCACCTTCTAGACGTTTCACTGCAACTCTCTTTTCACCTAATTGTCCTTCAAAAACAGATCCAAACCCACCCTCTCCGAGCTTTTTGATGAAACCTTTGGTGCATTCCCTCAACATTTCAAAAGAAAACCTTGTCGGCATTCCAGGAAATTGATCAAACTCAAATTCTTCGTCTTTCTCCTCATACCGTCCCCTCCTTTTTAGATAAAGAGCGACAACAATGACAAGCAATGCAAGAGTAGTAACAGCTCCAAGTGTAGCACCGAACATCACATTCTTTTTGTTTTCGTTATAGGGGCTAAGTTGCGCCTTCTCTTTGTTTTTGTTAGAGGGGCTAAGTTGCACCTTGAGGTAAGCAGAGGAGTCGGAACCTATAGTTTTAGCTTGTATTGATTTCATGGAAAAGACATTTGTCATCCACACACATTCTCCACTTCTGAAAAAAATGGCCATGCAGGAGCAGTTCTTCAAGCAGGCTTGCTTACAACCATCGATGGTTGTTTCTTTATTTTTTATTGTATCTAAGTCGGTGTAGTTATCATAGTAATAAATGTTGGGAATGGTCAAGAGCTGATGGTGTTGTATTTCCTGACAAGAGACCGGAGTTACTGGTTCGCAACCAAGATTTGGCTTGCGTTCATCCACCGACTTGAAGTAGCTTGAACTTGGACACGTGCATTGCCCACCAGCACATACGCCGTAATCCCCGCAGACTGTTGGGTAATCACAAGTATCCATTCCCATGGAACCCAGTATATCATACACCACTGTCCAACTCTCACCAGAACTTGACAATTCATACAGTCTCAGGTGTCCATCTGAATCTAATCTCATGCACTGTGTGGATTGAGTTGTGAAATCTCCATTCGAATCTGGCTCCAGTATGAAGCTAAGGCTTCCATCCATTAGTGTGAGCCTTGTTGAATAATTTCCTATCTCGGCTATTGAAATGTCGCCGATTTGCATGTCCAACCAAAAGTAGAGTTGTGGTGGTGTGGATTCAGCATAAGCAGCTAACCCATTTGGTAGTACAGTGATATAAAACTGGCTCCCGGTCGTATTTGTTGTAGAGGTATTAGCTGTGAGCCTCATACCTTCAGTAAGTGACTGCCCAGGGACCATTGTGTCCGTAGGATGATCAAATGACTGCCACACAGTTGCATTCTTGTGATCAAACAACACAGATTGCCAAACTCGGTGATCTTCATGCCATCGACACCTCGGCCCGAGCTGTTGCTTGACCAGACGTGGCTACCATCTGCATCACGGAGGACCAAGTTTCCATCTGTGGTGAACTCAAGGGTGGCATTCTCCCTAACCGGCCGATCCCGGTTGGCTGACCAGACAATCAGCTGAGTGAATATGTTTTCAATGGATACTGCAAAGAGGACCTCGTCGCAGGGGACAAGGAGGGGGAGACACAGAAGAACCCTGCGGTGAGGTAAGATGCAACGCCGGAGTGAGCTTGAGGCTTTATCACGGTGAAGATGTTGCGGCTGTACTTGCTGGTTTTGAAGAAATCGTCGTTGTTGATCCAAGTTGTCGAGGGTTTGGCCGTGGAACAGTAGTCCAAGCTCCGCCGCTGGAGCAACGGTGCTGAAGCTGCAAGGACGAGGAAGAAGAGAACGGCAGGACCCATGGTACGTGGCTCAACAGAACCTGCAGTTCAACAAGAAGAATCGGTCTTAGCACGAAGAGGAAGCCGAAAAAACATGGTGACGAGCTTTCAGAGTAGAAACAAGAATCGCACCTGACCGCCGAGGGAATGTCGTGATCGCAGGAGAGATTGCCGGACTTGGAGGAGCTCTGGAATTTTTGGAGGTGGGATGGTCTCCAAGGCGACCGGGAGTGCGCTTGTGCCAGCCCAGTGAGTGTACGTCAACGAGTCTCAGTGGGCTAGCCATGATCTCCTCTGTTAGACATGGAAGCATAATGCGCTGCACTCACATATTTTTAGTAAAGATGACAGTAACGGTGCCCATGCTTGACAAATCTGAAATTGCATTTAGCGCACACAAAAACAGGTCTGTTAGATGCAACTTTTGCTCACAACTTCAGCTTACACAATATATCATCTCACATTGCAGTTTTGTACTCCCTCCGTTCTAAATTAGATGACTTCTATTTGTCAAAATATGGATGTACTCCCTCCACCTGCCTCAAGCAGCAGATTGGCAAGATCGTCGCCGTGGACCAGACCGGCTTCCTCGCCGGGCGAAGCATCTCCGAGAACTTCGTCTACGCCACCGAGCTTGTGCAGACTTGCTTCCGGCGGCGAACCCCCTGCGTCGTGCTCAAGCTCGACTTCGCCAAAGCTTTCGACTCGGTAAGCTGGGCGAGCCTCCGGGAGATCATGCTCGCCCGCGGCTTCCCGTCACTGTGGTGCGATTGGATGGACTCGATCTTCGCCTCGTCGCGCTCCGCCATCCTCCTCAACGGGCTCCCCGGGAAGTGGATCCGCTGCCTGCGCGGACTTCGGCAGGGGGACCCCCTGTCGCCGTACCTCTTCCTCATCGTCGCGGACGTGCTGCAGCGCCTCATCTCCACCGACGACGTTCTTCTTCACCCGCTTGTCGACGACGCGCCGTGCCCCGTCCTGCAGTACGCCGACGACACGCTCATTATCCTCCGTGCTGACGGCACATTTGCTCGGCGGCTGCGCCTCCTCCTCCAGCGCTTCGAGCGAGCCACGGGCCTCTGCATCAGCTACGGCAAGAGCACTCTCGTGCCCATGCATGTCGACGCCTCCGTGCTCGCCGGCATCACCGGAGTCCTGCAATGCAAGGTTGAGGGCTTCCCGCAGACGTACCTTGGGTTGCCGCTGTCCGCTGAGAAGCTTCGGCTTGCCGCTTTTGCCCCCCTCATCGCCAAGGTCGACAAGTACCTCTCCGGGTGGCGCGCTCTGCTGCTTTCTCCTGGCGGCCGCCTCGTTCTCCTGAACGCCGTCCTCGACGCCCTGCCTGCATATGCCATGGGCGCTCTGACGCTGCCCCCCGGCGTGGTTGCCGCTCTGGATAGATTACGGCGTGCTTTCCTTTGGGCCGCGGTCGATCGTGTCACCGGCGCCCAATGCCTCGTGGCCTGGGATTTCGTCTGCCGCTCCAAAGCTGAAGGCGGGCTTGGCGTGCGCTCGCTTGTGGACCAGAACAAGTGCCTGCAGGTCAAACTCCTCCACCGCCTCCACACTGCCATCGACGAGTCCTGGTCGCATTGGATCTGGGCGACGATGGACGGCGAGCCGCTCGACGACGTGAAGCAAAACACCACCCTCTGCGGGGCGCATTGGAACGCGCTGCTGCTCCTCCTCCCCCTGTACCGTTGCATCTCGCGCGTTCAGCTGGGAGACGGGCGGCGTACCGCGTTCTGGCTGGACTCATGGCTGCCATCCGGCCCTCTTGCGCATGCCATGCCCGAGCTCTTCTCCCACTGCACCAAGCCTCACGTCACTGTCCAGGGCGTCATCGACGGCGGGCTGGATCCCATCTTGGTGCCGCGCCTCTCCGCCAAACCTGACGCCCAGCGCCGCACCCTGACCTCCGTGCTCGCCGGCACTCGGCTGACGCCTGACGCGGACTGCAGAACGCTCCCGTTCTGCGGCGGCCCCGGCGGGAAGCTGCGCTCCTCCTCCCTCTACAAGCTCTGCACCTTCGGCGGCGAGCAACCTGGATGGTACG
The DNA here is from genome assembly GCA_947311845.1 of Poa pratensis. Classification (NCBI taxonomy): domain Eukaryota; kingdom Viridiplantae; phylum Streptophyta; class Magnoliopsida; order Poales; family Poaceae; genus Poa; species Poa pratensis. The sequence goes on along the minus strand of CAMZMU010000111.1, from coordinate 36,237,772 downwards.
AGTTCGTCTGGCGCAACCACGCACCCTCCCGGGTTCGTTTCTTCGCCTGGCTTCTTGTTCAAAGCCGGGTGCAGTGCCGTGCCAACCTGCTCCGCAAAGGAATCCTCACCGCCACGGAAAGTGGCTGCCCCATCTGCAACGCCCCGCTCGAGACCGCCAACCACCTCTTCTTCGAGTGCCCGTTTGCTCGCCGCTTCTGGGCAGCCATGGGCTCGCCCCCCTCCGCGGCGTGCAGTGTGGCCCTCGCCGCACACTGCCCGCTCCCCGCGTCTGCTCCGACCCAGACGGCTTCGACGCTGCGCCTCCTCTGCCTATGGCATATATGGAAGCACAGGAATGGAGTAGTCTTCAACAAACTTGCTCCCTCCCTCGCTCTGGCCCGGAAAACTTGCCGTGATGACGCGGTTCTCTGGCGCGCCCGTCTTCCCATGGATCGTCGTTCGGATGTTGATCTCTGGCTCACCTACCTTGCTCCTTGAGCGGCCATAGTTCGAGCTCGCCCACTCTGCGGCGATGTCTCCCCCCTCAGCTGTACTCTTTCTGTCCGACAAATAAGGGGTTTCACCCTACCTCCCCAGGGAAATAAATGGAAAATTCAGGTGGGAGCCTTTGTGCTCTCCCCGGTGAACGCTCTAAAAAAAAGTGGATGTATCTATACTTATAACATGTCTAGATCATGTACAAATATAAGTCATCTTTGGAACGGAGGGCGTACGTGACAATGAGACACAGGTACGGCACACACGTAAAGGTGAAAGTGGTTAGGATAATTTTGTTTCATTTTTCTTTGACAAAGAAACAGTAGGTGAGCCCCTCTGTTTTTCTTTACATGAAAAATGTACAAAATATTTTACTCCGGTCCATCTTAAATGTCTGGGGGGTATGAACGTACAAGGCACAAATTCATAGCTGTGTTAGCGTCAATTTTTTAGGGTCATAGTACAAAAGCAGAGCAAACAGATATCTGAAACTGAAAGGGAGGAGGAGGATAAGCTGACGGCGTTCCCGGAGCAGGCCCCCATGCTTGCTTCCTACGAAACTTCACGCCAAGGGCGCGACCGGCTGCTGAGCATGGTGACCCTCGAGGAGACGAGTGTGCATCGAGAAGCACATGATGGGGGTGGAGGTGACCCTCGAGGAGACGGCTGATGTTGTTTAAGTTTTAAATTTAAAATTTTAGTTTAAATTTGGTCAGAAAATTCCTTAGTTTTCAATGAAATTTGAGCGGTTTGTCTCAAATTTGTTGTTTAATTTATTTTAATATTATGGAGGCACCGCTGGGAGAATCCGTCCCAACGGGTCGGACATGTGTCCAGCACCCCATAGCGGATACTTTTTTGTGGGTGTGTCAAACAGGGCTGCTGAAGAGTCTCATTATCCATAGCAACGCGCGAGTATCATGTTATCATGTCGCTAACTGCTTGCAGCCGACAGACCGCCGCTAGCTTGCTTGCTTCTAGAGCAACCCATGATCCATGTCATCTTCCCCGTCATCCATGCATGCACCTCCACGTTCTGTGTAGCCCAAAGCTAGCCATCTTTGCTGCAAGCTTCCAATGTCAAGACATGGACACATCACATGCACCACCCTGGATAACTGATCAATCCGATGACCTGGCCTGGCACATGTTTGCCGTCTTCCCACATGGCACTGCGCCCATGTCTCTTTCCTGACCCGCCGTGCTGGGCTGCTTTCTGGGGCTACCTCGCACACGTTATCCATCCAATATAATCGATCGATCGATACACCGAGAGAGAAACAAGCTCGGAGGCCACCAAGATAATCTTTGTCTGCAAGCTGAGACACTTACTTCCATGGCGAACCATGCCTTCCTCTTCCTGCACCTCGCGCTACTGCTGCTGCTCTGCAGCGCCGGCAAAGGTAATGAAAGTACCTATGTTTGCCTCCCAGATGATTCCAATTTACACGAAGCATGTTATTGATAATGTGACAAGCATATATATGTGTGGACAGGCGACGAGCTGGGAGCGGATGCGGCGGGCCGGTCGCCGTGCCGGGCGGCGGACCTGGTGGTGAGGCAGGCGGCGACGGGGCGGGTGGTGGAGGGGAAGCCGGAGTACGCGGTGGAGGTGAGCAACCGCTGCCGGTGCGCGCAGTCCAGGGTGCTGCTCCGGTGCTACGGCCTCAGCAGCGTCGAGGCCGTGGACCCGCGGGCCATCCGGCCGGTGGACGACGAGCGCTGCCTGCTCCGGGGCGGGCGGCGGATCCAGAGGGGCGGCGCGCCGGTGCGGTTCAAGTACGCCTGGATGACGCCCTTCGACTTCCCACTCATCAGCTCACAAGTCCACTGCTAGCCTAGCTCGACCGATAGGAGCAGTAGTACATTTGTTTGCAAGAAACGTGTACACTACATCGTAAGCGATAACAAGAAGTTTGTATTCGATTCGTTCTTGAATATTTTCCGGCCATACAATTGTTACAAGGAAAATTAAGACCCGAAAACAATTATCTTTGTTCAATTTATGTAGCGATTTGAATATGTTAGTAATCGTGAGGATATATGCCCTGTTGCATTCCGGATTTTTACTGAAAATTTGGCACGGGTGTCGTACTGAAACTCTTTACGATGATATAGTTACAGTTAGCGCCGGTTTTGATTATCAACTGATAGTAGATGCAGTAGAACTAATTTAAAATACGTGCACATGCAATTTGTGATGTTTTTGTATGCCCAGACCGAGAAATTCGTGGCCGGATATTATGAGGTAATTTGAACAATTTGTTAGACGTTAACACTGAACGAACATATTCGGCACACATGTGCATCTTGGCATGGCAAACAAAAGTCTCAAAAGAGTTTCCAACTTTATTTTATAAAAAAATTATTTTCCATTCTATTAGTGAAAAAAAAAGTTTTTAAGCACTACGAAAAATATGGGACAAGATTACACCACTGCATTTTTCACAAAGTAAACCTTGTGAGATGGCCAACAACCAGATGCGATGGATTTCCTCCCCTTTTATATAGCTTTGTTTTTCTTTAGTTTGGCCAATTTTTTAAAAATAACTTAATTTTGAACGTCATATAATTTGACCAAACTCATACTAAGGTACCCTAGTGTGCTTCCACGTAGTAGACACGAAGAAATTTCAATTATCCTATGAATGTAAGTAAACAATTTTGACCCCATGAGAAAATTTTGAAAAAAAATGCGCAAAAGTACTTTCATGCGATAGAGTTGTTAAGAAAAATATCAAACCTTGAATATCGCACTTTCCAAAAAAGTGTGCATAAAAAGGTTATCATATATGAAGATTCATGAGTTTCAACTCAAATGACTAAGAAGATGGTAATATCATGGTATGCGTTATGTTAATTTGCCTATATTTGGCACACATGTGCGTCTTGGCATGCCAAACAAAATTCCGTGTCAACATTATTTAAAATAATTCTTCTCCATTTTATTAGTGTTGTTTCTTAATAAGCCATTAAAAATATGAGACAAAAGTGTACAAATGTTTTCGTACAAATCAGACCTTGTGTGACGACGACAGGAGGAGGGGCGGGCGGCGCGGCTCGGGAGTGTTTTTTTCATTTTTGTGCTGACGAGACGCCGGAGAGGAGCCGGCGGAGGATTTGTGCCTGGCGCTTGTCGAGCCAGGCGAACTACCACCGGGGAGGGGGGTCCCGTGGGTCTGAAACACAAAACATATCGATGCTCCTCTCCCCTCTCGCGCCGGCCGGCGCCTTCGTATCGTACATTCGTACATAGCTCCGACGCCTCACTGCCGCTGGTGCTCCGCAGCTCCGGCATGGTTTCCTCCCTCCCTCGAGATTCTACACGGGCGAGCTCACACGAGTACACGACGGCAGCGTGCAGCTCCAGCCGCGCCCGGGATCGCCGCTTCTCCTCCACGGAGCCTCTGCCTCGCCAGGTTCCGCCTCGTCTGTACCACGGTCACCTCCCCTGCTCACTCCAGCTCGGTTCAGTGTGCTGGATTCTCCCCTGCTCGATTCTCGAATTACATTTTATTTCAAATCCCAGTTACTAATTGCAATGGACCAGATTCGGGTATCTACAGGCTTAGATTTTGGGATCACAATGAAGCTACCAGATTCGATGGATGGAATACAAACGGAGGAGACATGGTTTTCCAAGGTAGTGGACTAGTGGTGATCTGATCTCCTGCAAATCAATCATAATGCTCTGTTCTTACTACAGCATCTGCGGGTCAACTATTTAAAAAACTGGATACACACCCGACCTGCGTATTATAACATTGCGAGCTGCAACTTATGGAGGACATCAAGAAAATACAGGACATGGCCCTAGTACCTTTTCAGCTTCAAAGGTATGAAGTGCTTCACCAATAATCAGACATATATATGTTTGCTGGAAATTATTTTCTTGACGCCATTACAAACATGCATCCAAAGTACATATATGCCATGATACAAAACCTAAACGTGTACAAGTTAAATGATAATATACTTGCCCTGTTAGTCTCTGCTTAGTGTTGATCTGCTCTCCCGTAAATCAATCCAAATGCCCTGTTTTCACTACCTTGGAAAATACTGCAGCTTGTGCCAGCCAACTTTTTAAACAACTGCATATACCTTAGCAGCATGGGAATACATTGTGAGTTGCACCTTACGCTGGACATCAAGCAAATACAACACATGGCTCTACTGGGTTTTATGATCAAAGGTATGAAATACTTCACCAATATCAAACACACATATATATAGTAGCTGGAAATTGTTCTTCTGATGCCATTTCAAACATACTTACGGAGAATATAAAGCAAAGACAAGACATGGCCCTATTACCTTTTCAACTTCAAAGGTAAGAAATATTTCACCAACAATCAAATTATTCTTTTGATGCCATTCCGAACATACATCCAAAGTACAAATAGGACAGGATACAAAAGAAAATATTGTACAGACTAGTATTCTTCTGCCAATTAGCCTTCACCTTGGGCCTGACAAGATGGATGCTTGAGATGGAGCTGAGTATGCGGATGGGTTATCTTGAACAAACATGATTGAATTTGCATCGAAAGTTTCTATGCACGCCACACCTTCTAATACCTTGATCACTGTTGACATGGAGGGCCTTCGGGTGCAATCATTTTGCAAGCACCACATGGCAAGCTTCATCATTCGAATTACTTCTTCCTTGCGTGAGGCCATTTCATCACTCTGCTTGTCAATCAGATCAACCAATTGATTGGTTTGTTCTTTTTCTCGTAATAGATTTATGAGATGAACATTTTCCTCGTGCTGAGAGTTGTCGATGTTTTTTCTTCCACTTATTATTTCCATTATAACAACTCCAAAGCTGTAGACATCGACTTTTTCGGTGATCGACGACGTCAACCATTCAGGTGCCAGATATCCAGGTGTTCCTCTCATCATAGTCACTACCTTGCTTTGATCCCTATTTATTAACTTACATAGTCCGAAATCTGCCACTTTGGCATTGAAGTTGTCATCCAAGAGAATATTTTGTGGTTTGATATCCAAATGAGCAATTTTCCGCCTACAGTCCTCATGAAGATAGCATAGTCCCTTGGCAATATCCTGAATGATCCTACACCGGGTGCACCAATCAAGGGGGGAATTGTTATGGCGGGAATAGATCCACCTATCAAGTGACCCTCTTGACACATATTCGTATACCAGAAGCCTCTCAGATTTTTCTGCACAAAAGCCAATCAGTCTAACAAGATTGATATGTTCAATGCTGCCAATTGTTTCGACCTCTGCCAAGAATTCTTTCGTTCCTTGTCTGGCACCTTCTGAACGTTTCACTGCAACTCTCTCTTCACCTAATTTCCCTTCAAAAACAGATCCAAACCCACCTTCTCCGAGCTTCTTGATGAACCCATTAGTGCATTCCCTCAACATTTCAAAAGAAAACCTCGTTGGCATTCCAGGCAATTGATCAAAATCAAATTCTTCGTCTTTCTCTTCATATTTCCTCCTCCTCCATAGATAAAGAGTGACAACAATGACAAGCAACACAAGAGCAGTAACAACTCCAAATGTAGCACCTAACATCAAATTAGTTTTGTTTTTAGTGGATGGGATAAGTTGCACCTTAAGGTAAGCAGATGATTTGATACCTACATATTCAGCTCGTATTGATCTCATGGAGAAGACCTTTGTCAACCACACACATTCTATATCTCCAGACAAAACGGCCATGCAGGAGCAGTTCTTCAAGCAGGCTTGCGTACAAGCATCGAAGCTTGTTGCATTCACAATCATGCGGCTATCGTCAAAGTAAGAGATGCTAGGAATGGTCAAGAGCTTGTGGTGTTGTATTTCTGTACAAGTGACTGGACTTAATGGCGTGCAACCAAGATTAGGCTTGCGATCATCCACCATCCTGAAGTAGCTTGGACCTGTATTGATCTCAAATGGACATGTGCATTGGCCCCCAGTGCACACGCCGTACTCTCCGCACACTGTTGGGTAATCGCAACCATCCATTTCCATCGACCCCAGTATATCATACACCACTCTCCAGCTCTGGTCAGATCCTAACCATTCATACAGTCTCAAATGTCCATCTGAATCTAATCTCATGTACTGTGTGGATTGAGCTGCTGGTAATTTGATACTATCATGCAAAATATCTTTCCCCAAAAGGAAGCTGAGGCTTCCATTCATTAATGTAACCGTTGATGGATAATTTTTAATTGGCGTGTCTAATGTTGTCATTTTGAACCGAAAGTAGAGTTGTGGTGGTGTGGATTCGACATAAGCAGATAACCCAGCTTGTAGTACAGTGATGTATAGATTTGTTGCAGAAGTAGTTGTTGTGAGCCTCATACCTTCCACAAGTGACTGCCCAGCGACCAATGTGTCAGTTGGATGATTAAATGACTGCCACACTGTTTCATTCTTGTCATCAAACAAAACCAGATTGCCGATCTCGGTGATCTTTACGCCAGCTACAGATTGGCCCGAAGTGTTGCTTGACCAGACATGGCTACCATCAGCATCATGGAGGACCAAGTTTCCATCTATGGTGAACTCAAGGGTGGCATTCTCACTGACTGGGCGAGCCCCATTGGCGGACCAGACGATCTGTGGATTACCACTAGTGGAGTATCTGTCAATGGATACCGCAAATAGAAACTCGTCACACGACATGGAGGAGGAGACACAGAAGAATCCTGCGGTGACGCAAGGTTCAACGCGGGAATGAGTTTGATGTTCCATGGTGAAGATGTTGCGGATGTAGTAGTTGTAGCTGTTGAAGAAATCGGCGTTGTTGATCCAAGTTGTCGAGGGTTTGGCCGTGGAATTAGAGTCCAAGCTCTGCGCCACCAAGAGCAGCGGTGCTGCAGCCGTAAGCACAAGGAAGAAGAGAACGACACGACCCATTGTACGCTGCAAGGGAACCTGCAGTAAATTAAGAAGAATCCATTAGCACGAGGAGGAGGAAGGCAGCAAGAAACTGGAGAGGATCGAGCTTGCAGAGCAAAAACGAGATGACACGGTCATGGCACCTTACCGCCGGCGGAGATGATGTGATCGCCGGGAGAGATTGCAGGGCTTGGACCTTGGAGCAGCTCTGGGATTTTCGGAGGTGGGATGGTCTGACTCGTCCCAAGGCGCCACTACTGCCTGGGGGCTGTGCGCCACTGACTGTGCGTCGACGAGTCTCCCGATCTACCCTGTTTAGAAACAGAACCATGTGTCTCCAAGCTTGACAAGTTTGACTGGCTGTGCGCCACTTGATTTCCAAGCAGGGTGTGCTGCACTCAATTATTTTCAGTATGACTGTATGACAGTGATGTTATCTCCATGTTTGACAAGTCTGTAGACGAAGCTCGTTCACAGCTTCATACCCTGTTTGACTACTGCGTGGGGGCTGTGCGCCACTGAGTGTGCGTCAACGAGTCTCCCGATCTACCCTGTTTAGAAACGCTTGATAAGTTTGACTGGCTGTGCGCCAATGGATTTTCCAAGCATGGTGTGCTGCCTGCACTCAATTATTTTCAGTATGACAATGAGGGTATCTCCATGTTTGACAAGTCTGTAGACGAAGCCTGTTCGCAGCTTCAGACGTCTTAGTCGTGGGGGCACCCCTGAACTCCCTTTCAGCTATTCATGGGTGACTCTGAACTTTGACTGCGTAGGAACCAATCCAAGATTTAATTCCACGTATGTTTGATGAAACTCTCGTACGAGCCGCATTATGTGAGGATGGCATGTGGGACCAGGAGCCATACATGTCATTTGGATGATGTGGATTATATACTGATTCTTTTTATGGCGCGCTGAAATGAAGGCTGAGCTCCGTTGAGCCTCGTATTGCAAATATTCAAAATTTGCATTTGACGTTTCAAGAAATTCAGATTTTTTTTTTGTCTAAATGTAGATAATAATATAATTTGCATGTGTGAAAGAATTCAACATAAATTATTTATTTTTTGGTCTGGGAAAAAAGACAAATGGGTGTATCTAGATTTTGCAAAAATTGCGATTTTTCAGATTTGTCATATTTTTTGTAGGCTAAAATAATACGAATTTTGCATTAAGATTTTGCACACTGGTAGGGTTCAACATTATCTAAACCTACGATTGTTTGTTTGAAAGTTTTGAAATTTAAAAATAACGATTCTAATTTTTTTAAAATATCGACCTTCATACAGTTTGGTCTCCATTTGCACTTTCCGGCAGTCCATGCACTGAGTTGACAATGCCATATTGCCATGTATCTCATCTTTTTTACCGAACTCCATTTGAGAACTCACATCAGAATTTCCTTGTGACGAGGGGACACATGTACGGCTCGCACGTAAGCGTGAAAGTGGTTAGATAATTGAATTTCTTCCGTTCTTGTGGGGAAACAGTAGGGGGGTCGCCGGCTAGATTGCCTGGCTTGGATCCTTGGGCAGTTGAACCTTGGAGTAGCTTTAGAATTTTTGGAGGTGGGCTGTTGGTATGACTCGTTCCAAGGCGCCACTGCTCACTTGCTGTGCGCCACTGAGCGTGAAACAGAAAACATATCGACGGTGGTGTGTGTTTCCCTCTCGCGCCGGCGCCGCCGTACCCTATATAGCTCCGACGGCCCGCTGCCGCCGGTGCTCCGGCATGGTTTCCTCCCACTGGAGCGCTCACACGACGGCAGCTAGCCGCCTGGCCCCTCTGGGGCCGCCACTTTTCCTCCACCGAGCCGCTGCCTCGCCAGGTTCCACCTCCCCTGGAGCGGCTACCTCTGCTCGCCGGTGCACCCTCCCTCGAGCTCAGTTCGGTATCCTCGATCCTCCAACTAGAGCCTCGTCTCAGCTCCCAGTGACCCGATTCCGAAGGACGCCCAAGCAATATGGGATAAACTCGGGACTGTAAATGGCTGGAATCAGATTCAGAATCTACAAAAGGTTGCAGATTTGGAATCGCAATGGAGCTATCTTCAGCACCTTGGAGAACAATTGCGAGTTGCATTCAGTGCATCGCGAGTTGCAGCTTACATAGGACATGAAGAGAATACAGCACATGGCACTAGCGGCTCATCAGCTTTAACAGGTATGAAATACTTCAGCGACAGTCAAACATATCTAGTTGCAATTCCTGTAAATCAATATTAGTATACTTTTCAGTTTCTGGGTAGTGTTGATCTATCTGCTCTCCTGTAAATAGATCTTAATATTTTATTTTCACTAGCTTGGAAGTTAAACAATGATGAAGCTTATGCGGGAAAACTTTTTAAACAACTAGATACTACTATGCCATAACTGCATATCAAAACATTGGAAGCTGCAACTCACAGAGACGATCAAGAAAACCATCGCCTTGTATCCTCTACCAAACAACACATGGCACTTCTAGCTTTTCAGCTTTAAAAGGATGTTCTCTTGATGCCAACATTCACATATAAATATTTTTTTGTAGATTGTTCTCTTGATGCCATTCCAAACGCACTTCGAAAGTACAAATAGGACATGATACAAAATCATATAAGTGTACAAGTTGATTTTCTTCTGCCCATTAGTCGTCACCTTGGGCCAGATAATATGGATGCTTGAGATGGTGCTGAGTGTGCGGAAGGGTTATCTTGAACAAACATGAGTGAGTTTGCATCGAAAGTTTCTATGCTGACCGCACCTTCCAATACTTTTATCACTGTTGACATGGAGGGCCTTTGAATGCTGTCATGTTGCAGGCACCATATTGCGAGCTTCATCATTTGAACCACCTCTTCTTGGCGTGACACCATATCATAACTATGCTTGTCAATCAGGTCGATCAATTGGTTGTTTTCAGATTTTTCTCGTAATAGATTTATGAGCTGAACATCCTCCTCGGGCTGAGAGTTGTCGATATTTTTTCTTCCACTTATTATTTCCATGATGAGAACTCCAAAGCTGTAGACATCAACTTTTTCAGTGATCCGCGATGTCAACCATTCAGGTGCGAGATATCCAGGTGTTCCTCTCATCACAGTCTCTACCTTGCTTTGATCCCTATTTATTAACTTACAAAGTCCGAAATCAGCCACTTTGGCATTGAAGTTGTCATCCAAGAGAATATTTTGTGGTTTGATATCCAAATGAGCAATTTTCCGCCTACAGTCCTCATGAAGATAGCATAGGCCCTTGGCAATATCGAGAATGATCCAACACCGGGTGCACCAATCAAGGGGGGCATTGTTATGGCGGTAATATATCCACCTATCAAGTGACCCTCTTGACACATATTCATATACCAGAAGCCTCTCAGACCTCTCTGCACAAAAGCCAATCAGCCTGACAAGATTGATGTGTTCAATGCTGCCAATGGTCTCGACCTCTGCCAAGAATTCTTTCTTTCCTTGTCTCGCACCTTCCAAACGTTTCACTGCAACTCTCTCTTCACCTAATTTACCTTCGAAAACTGATCCAAACCCACCTTCTCCGAGCTTTTTGGTGAACCCTTCAGTGCATTCCCTCAACATTTCAAAAGAAAACCTCGTTGGCATTCCAGGCAATATATCAAAATCAATCTCTTCATAGTTTCTCCTCCTTTTTTTATAAAGAGCAACACAAATGACAAGCAGTGCAAGAGCAGTAACAGCTCCAATTGTAGAACCTAACACAATCTTCCTTTTGTTTTCATTAGAGGGAATAAGCCGCGTCTTCTCTTTGTTTTCATCAGAGGGGTTAATTTGCACCTTGAGGTAAGCAGAGGAGTTGTAACCAACATTTTCAGGTTCTATTGAATGCAAGGAGAAGATATTCGTTACCCACACACAATCACTTTGTTGGAACAAAACGGCCATGCAGGAGCAGTTCTTCAAGCATGCTTGCTTACATGCATCGACGTTTGTTGCATTCACAGCCTTGTGGCTGTCGTCAAAGTAAGAGATGTTCGGAACGGTCAGTAGCTGATGGTATTGTATTTCTTCACAAGAGACTCGGGTTAATGGTGAGCAACCTTGATTTGGTTTGCGGTCATCCACCGGCTTGAAGTAGCTTGAACTTGAATTATTCTCAAGTGGACATGTGCATTGCCCCGCAGTGCATACGCCGTAATCCCCACAGACTGTTGGGTAATCACAAGCATCCATTCCAATCGACTCCAGTATATCAAACACCACTGTCCAGCTGTCAACAGACACTGACCATTCATACAGTCTCAGGTGCCCATCTGGATCTAATCTCATGTACTGGGTGGATTGAGCTACGGGCAATTTGATATTATTATTCATATAAGGTCCCGACATGAAGCTAATGCTTCCATTCATAAATGTAACCTTTGTTCGATAATTTTCTATCTTTCCTATTCGCATGTCGTACCCAAAGTAGTGTTGTGGTGGTGTGGATTCAGCATAAGCTGCTAACCCATATCTTAGTACCGTGATATACAAATTTGGTGCAGAGGTTGTTGTTGTGAGCTTCATACCTTCCACAAGTGACTGACCAGGGACCATTGTATCCGTAGGATGATTAAATGACTGCCATACAGTTGCATTCTTGTGATCAGACAACACCAGATTGCTGGTCTCGGTGATCTTCATGCCATTTACAGATCGGCCCGAGCTATTGCTTGACCAGACATGGCTACCATCAGCATCACGGAGGACCAAGTTTCCATCCGTGGTGAACTCAAGGCTGGCATTCTCTCTAACAGGGTGATCCCGGTTGGCAGACCAAACCACCTGCTGACTACTGAACACCATGTACTCGCCGATGGATACCGCCTGCTCAGAGCGGACGCTGCCAATGGATACAGCAAAGAGGAACCCATTGCATGGGGACAGGGTGGAGGGGACACAGGAGAACCCTGCAGTGACGTAAGATGCAACGCCGGAGTGAGCTTGAGGCTGTACTATGGTGAAGATGTTGCGGCTGTAGTTGCTGGTTTCGATGGAATCATCATTGTTGATCCAAGTTGTTGAGGGTTTGGCCGTGGAATTATACTCCAAGCTCTGCGCCGCCAAGAGCAGCGTTGCTGCAGCGGCAAGCACGAGGAAGAAGAGAAGGGCAAGACCCATGGTACGTGCTTCAGAGGAACCTGCAGTCAATTGAGAAGAACCAGTTTAGCACGAGGAGGAGGAAAGGCAGCACGAAACTGGAGATAATCGAGCTTGCATGGTAGAAACGAGATGAATTGTTCATCGCACCTGACCGAAGGGCTGATCGCCGGAGAGATGGCCGGACCTTGGAGTAGCTCTGGGATTTTCGGAGGTGGACCGGTGCTCTGACTCGTCCCAAGGCCCCACTGACTACTGGCTATGTAGTATGCACTTGTGCCGGTCCAACGAGGGACCACCGAGTGTACGTCGACAAGTCTCCGCGGGACAAGTCTCATGTGGTTTGCCTATCTACCCTTGTGAGAAACGGAAGCAGGGTGTGCTGCATTCAACAAAAACATTTAATAGTATCTCTTTCCTTGACAATTTCGAACCTGCATCAACCACAAGAAAAAAGCATGTCGGATACAGCTTGCTCACAACTTCAGATGTCTCAGCCGTGGGCATCTCTCAACTCACTTTCAGCTATTTATGGGTAAGAGTGAGACTGAACTTGGCTGCGTTGGAACCAATCCAAGATTTTATTCCATGTACGTTTGATGAAGTTTTTGTAAGGAGCAATACATGGCACGTGTCTTTTCGATGATGATATCATATAGTGATCCTTTTACCTAGGCCACACCAGGACGCCCAACGCCAGCGCGCGCAGCCCTCCGCACTCCCTTCCCCTCCACTCGCCACCGTCAAAGGCGTCCCCGGACAAAGGCCCGTGCGGCACAGCGGCGGCGATCTAGAACTTGGCGGCGGCGCTTGTCGTCTTCCAAATCGGCGAGGCGCACCTGTGGCTGCAGACGGCGGTGGCGGAAACGCATCACACAGGGGAACATCGCTGAACGCAGCTGCTCGGGTCGGCTAAGGCGGCTACCTTGGCTTACAGAGTGGCCTGTAGATCGTGGAGGGCTTCTGATCAGCGGCGGACGACGCGATGACCTCCTTCTCCGGCGGGTTTGGCCATGGCTGTGGCTCGTGTGAGATGTGGAGGTCGGCCGGTGTAAGCCGGGCTCGTCGGACCCGACGACAGCGGCACCCGTGGGTATCGTTACCTTGTTGAAGGTGTCGTCGCCGCGAATCACCCGTCTCCCAATGTTCCGAGGGAAACCCTTGATATTGGGTTTACCAGATGTGACGATGGCGGCACCTCGATGTCGCACTCCCGCTTGGGGGCATCGTCATGGAACACGGATGGGAGAAAACACAGATTGAAGGTATATTTTGCAACAACAAAAAACACAGTTAGCCACGTGTGCAACTTAACTGACGCCATTAGGTTTTGATCTCCCACGCACAATTTGACAAGTTAGTGATCAATATGCACATCGCTGGTAAGTTTATAGACCACATTTGTGTTTTAATATTTGTTAGGGAAATCACTTTGACACATGGGAGTAAATTCTCATGTCATTGATTTTTTAAATGTCCAAAAAAATTTAAAAAACATTGGTGCATACATCCGGATATTGTGTGTACGTTAAGTTTTTTAGCATTGTTTGTGGTCAGTGTAAAAACAAGAAAAAATCGTGAAATGCATTTTTAACACCAAATTTTGTCTTTTTTACACACGACACATAAAATATCGATTTTCCGTGAGATGTCTTTGTGAGTAACATGGAATGTCGAGATCTAGGTGAAATGTTTTGTACATTTGAAATGCATTTAAAAATTATTTTAAAAACCGGGAGCATATGCTCCTGGGTGCTAAATTGTTACATGCTTCTTGTTTGATCGACAGGTTGCACATGGACTGATGGACTTCATTGCATGCGGGTGCCATATGGGGCCAGGAACCACGTGTCAGTTAGATGCTATTCCCACTTTGGTTAACGAATGACAATGCAAATATATTCTCCAATTTCGTTACCTGTAATTCATCTTCAACGTGTAAATCACAACAGAATGCTGAACAAATATACATCTTTTCACTTAAGATATATACCAGCTACTCCAAAATGTACATCTTCTGTTTTGAATACGAAATGTACAAACCCAAAAAGCCTCCAAGCACCATGGCATCATAACCTGTGCTCGTCAGCCTCCCAGCTTCTTTCTTATGGCAGACCTGCCAGACCATCATCCCACAGGCCACGACGGCCTGAACATTCACAAATCTTAAATTTTTACAAATATCTATATCCAACTTTCATCTCCTTCTCATGAATATTTTCTCTCAGCTGCTCTTGATGAGGAGCAGCCCGATCCCGGTGACGACAAGCGTAGCCGGGAAGCCGAACTGGAGGTGGCTGAGGAAGGAGAGCGTGTACCCGAACTGCCGGGACCGGCGCGCCTGCTCGCAGACGATCAGGTTGGCCGCCGAGCCCAGGAGGGACAGGTTGCCGGCCACCGTGCTCACCCAGGCCAGGATCAGCCACGCGTTGGTCTCCGCCATAGGGGAGATCGCCGCCGCCGAGGCCGCCACCCGCGCGCCGAGGAGGAGAACTGCACAATCGAGCTCAATTATTTGTGTTCCGTAGAATGATTGGCCTATCTGAAAGAAGTTGGGACCTGACAATCTGGCAACCATCTAGTACTGATACATTCAGACTTGATTGCACAGCCCAATCCAAACTGGACCATGCATGCCAGTTGACAAGTTGAGCTGCAGTGAAGTTTAGTATTACTCTCGCACAGAATTACAATGCCTCGGTTACATATTTATACAGGGATTGGATCACGATGGAGATCGTGAGAACATGAGGTCGTGTGCAGAGGCACTCGCAGGTGCGTGCAACGGACCTTGACTCAGTAAGCCCTACAGAATAGGATCGGCAGGTTCAGTTAACGTTACACAGGGATATACAACAGGTATCGTGACAGTATAGTTCAACACCCCCCCGCAGTCCGAACGTCATATGGGATGAGGTGAAGACTGGAGCGAAAGTCTTCAAAAACTGAACTTGGTAGCCCTTTGGTGAACACATCGGCGAACTGAGATGAAGTGGGGACATGAAGTACCTTCGCCTCGCCGAGAGCAACGCGGTCACGGACGAAATGAAGATCAATCTCCACATGCTTGGTCCTTTGGTGCTGAACAGGGTTGGAGGACATATACATGGCGCTGACATTGTCACAGAAGATGATCGTGGCACGGCGTGGAGGACGACGAAGTTCAGTCAAGAGCTGTCGGAGCCAACAGGATTCAGCAACACAATTTGCAACGGCCCGGTATTCTGCTTCAGCACTACTTCGTGACACCGTAGGTTGACGTTTGGAGGACCAAGACACCAAATTATCTCCAAGAAACACACAATAGCCAGAAGTTGATTTCCGGGTGTCCGGGCAGCCGGCCCAGTCGGCATCTGAATAGGCGAGAAGATCTGTCGAGGAGTGTCTGTAGAGCTGCAGACCGAAGTGTGCTGTCCCCTGGATGTAACGCAAGATGCGCTTAATGAGCTGGTAGTGAGTGTCGCGAGGGGCATGCATGAATAGGCACACTTGCTGCACCGCATAAGCTATGTCGGGTCTGGTTAATGTGAGATATTGGAGGGCGCCTGCGATGCTGCGGTAATGGGATGGATCGGAGTATGGTGAGCCAGCGGAAGCGGAAAGTTTGCAGCGTGTATCAATCGGGGTGGAGATGGGGTTGCAATTGTGCATGTTGGCACGATCAAGGATCTCGTGGCCATACTGTTGTTGGGACAGAAACAAGCCGGAGGCATTCTGATGGACACTTACACCCAAAAAATGATGCAAATCACCAAGGTCACTCATGGAGAATTCATGCTTGAGAGAGGCAATGATCGAGTGGAGAAAGGCAGGTGTGTTGGCGGTTAAGATGATGTCGTCCACATATAACAACAAATAGGCAGTAGAGGAACCTCGGTGATAGATAAATAGAGAAGGATCACTTTTAGAAGCAATGAAACCGAGGGTGGCAAGAAATGTGGTGAAACGACAAAACCAAGTGCGTGGGGCCTGCTTGAGACCATATAGGGATTTCTTGAGTTGGCAAACATGTGTGGGAAAGGTGGTGTGAGAAAAACCAGCGGGCTGTTGACAAAAGACTGTCTCATGGAGATTACCGTGTAAAAAGGCGTTCTTGACGTCCAATTGATGGATAGGCCAAGAATGTGAGGTAGCAAGGCTGAGCACCACTCGAATAGTTGCTGGTTTGACCACCGGGCTAAACGTTTCGCCATAATCGACCCCAGCTTGTTGAGTGAAGCCACGGACCACCCATCTTGCTTTGTACCGTGCCAAGGAGCCATCAGCATTAAACTTGTGGCGAAAAATCCACTTCCCCGTCACAATGTTCACCCCTGCAGGTTTAGGCACTAAACACCAAGTATCATTCTTTAACAAAGCATTAAACTCATCAAGCATTGCTTCTCACCAATTAGGATCTTGGAGAGCAGATTTGTAATTTGTAGGAAGAGGGGAGATGGAAGTGGTGGCAGTGGACAGAGCAAAGAGACGTCTAGGCATGAGATAACCAGATTTTGCACGGGTGGACATTCTGTGTGAGTTCTCGGGTGGACGTACCGCAATGGCGTGTTTGGGCAGAGGAGCGCGACGTGGCGGCGAGGGAGTGGTGGGCGGTGGGCTTGGTGGGTGGTCGGAGCTGGTAGGTGCGGAAGGGGAGGACGTGGAAGAAGCTGATGGGCTCGGCGTGGGGCTTGGCGCGGCGGACGAGGAAGATGCGCCCGGAGACGCGTGCGGCGATGGAAAGCTGCCGCCGCTGGATCCCGAGGAGGATGTGGAGGTGGATCCCGATGGGGATTCGGGGACAGGTTGGATTGTGCGGAAAACTGGGGGGATCTCCTGGTCAGGTGAGGGATTAGGTGTGGAGCGGGGCTGTGTGGACGGTGTTGGGGCCGGTGCGTAGGGAAAGATGGACTCATCAAACGTGACGTGCCGGGAAACGATGACTTTGCGACTCTGGAGATCTAGGCACCTATAGCCCTTGTGTTCTCTGGGATACCCGATAAAAACGCAGCGAACAGAACGAGGAGAGAGTTTGTGGGGGGACGTGGCATATGCGTTAGGATAGCAGAGACAACCAAACGAGCGTAGATGGTCATAGGTCGGGTGAGCGCCGTAGAGAAGAAAGTGGGGAGTAAGAAAATTAATGGGGCGAGATGGGCGAATGTTGAGAAGTGTAGTGGCGGTATGGAGGGCTTCTACCCAAAAGGTGGGAGGAAAGTGACCTTGGACAAGAAGGGTACGGACGATGTCGTTGGTGGTGCGAATAAGTCTCTCGGCTTTACCGTTTTGCGGCGAGGTATGTGGGCAAGAGAAACGGAAGGCGATCCCGGTGGAGGAGAATAGGGAGCGAAGATCTGTGTTGACGAACTCGCCGCCATTATCACATTGGACGCATTGAATGGTTGTATGAAATTGGGTTTGGACAATGGAAAGAAAGCGATGGAGGGTTGGGGCCGTGTGGGATTTATGTTTTAGGGGGAACGTCCAGGAAAAATGAGAGTAATCGTCAAGTATAGCTAGGTAATAAGTGTAGCCAGAGAAACTAGATACAGGGGATGTCCACAAGTCGCAATGTATTAATTGAAATGGTGCGGTAGTACATGAAGTAGAAGAAGGGAAAGGTAATCTAGCTTGCTTTCCTAGTTGACAAGCCTCACAAACCGAGGATGGAGAAACTACTTTATTACACTAGTAATCTTGCACGCGCAATGCGCGTTTAAGTTTTATGCCCTCCTAAAACTGGTTTGTGGTAATGTCTAATTTATGATCGTATTTTTATCCAAGGTTAAAACATCACATATTATCGCCATGATATTTCTTCTGTAAAATCGCTGCATTAGTTTTCACACTCTCCTACCCTCTAATAATATCCAAATTGATTGTCGCTATTATGACAAATTACTGGCAGTTTCCAAAATAACAACACGGGTATGCAAAGCTGGAGGTTTTAATTCCTCCCAAAATCAGCGCCTTAATTAATTCTCTGAATTACTCCCCTATTAACTCGGTTGTTGATTTGGTAAGAAAATAAATGCTCGCTGGATCTAGCGTTAGACTTTCCAAAAGAATGAAGGCTGACAATGTGTTTTAGCGGTGACTGGGTCCGTTGGATCTAACTTTAGACGGTTAAGATCGTTTGGATCCCCACACTCTGTGCCTTTTTATATTAGTGGTGATGAAGGCAGGACATGAGAAATTCTAGCTAGAGTATGTGGACTAGGATGGCCGAGTCGTCGGTGCCAGAGGTCGCCGGAGGTTGTGGCATGAAGTGCGGTGATCGTCGGTGGAACGCCAGGGAAGGGGTAGAGCTCGCCGTGGCTAGTACATCTCAGAAGAGTAGTCTTGGTGGCGAGATCCTTCACAGTGAAACCAAACGGATCAAAATCAATTGAACAAGAATTATCTCTAGTAAATTTTCGGACAGAAATTAGGTTCTTAATTATGTTAGGAGAAACCAGAACATCAGAGAGGCGGAAGGATTTGTGAGGAGAAGAAATAGAGGTGTGGCCGGCGGCGGTGATAGGTAAAGATGATCCGTTGCCGATAACAATGCGATGAGAATCAGACTTTGAAAGAGAATGCGACGAGGTGAGTATACCTGAGCTGCTGGCAATGTGGGAGGTGGCGCCGGTGTCCATGACCCACTCGGGTGGGCCGTAGCTGGGGGCGGCATGGATCATGGCGCCATGATCCCATGATGGTGGTGGCGCAGGGTGGTAGTTGTAGCCGGCCGTATATGCTTGAGCGTGGCTGCCAGGGTTGGGGCCGAGGATGCTGGTGGTGGGGTTGGGGGCGTAGTGCGGGCGGTAGGCCGGCGGCTGGTACGCCGGCTGGTACTGGTGATGCTGCTGGTACTGCTGATGACCGCGACCGTCGTATCCAGGGCCACGTCCACGACCGCGACCACGGCCGCGTCCATTGTTGTAGCCGCCGTTGTGGAAGCCGTAGCCGTTCTGGCCGCCGCCGTAGTTGCCGTAGCCGGTGTTGCCGTAGCCACCGTTGCCGTAGCCGCCGTTGCCGTTGCCGTTGCCGTAGCCACCGCCACGGCCGCCATTGTGTGCGTAGCCACCACCACGACCCCCGTAGTTGCCGTAGCCGCCACGGCCACCGTTGTGGCCGCCCTGATTGCCGCCGCCATGGGAGTTGCCGCCTTGACCGCCGTTGCCCGAGCCGCCGTTACCGCGGTCGCCGCGGTCAGTACGATCTGCATTGTTGGCCGAGCCGGAGCCGTTGGCGACGAGGGCTTGCGCAGCGGCGGTGCTAGCCTTGCTCTGGATCTGGATCTCGGCAAGAAGAAGACGAGCCTGGGCATCTGCAAAGGAGGCCAGAGGACGCTGAAGAATGGCAGCCTGAAGGGCGTAGGCGTCGCCTGAGGCCGTCGAGCATGCGGAGGGTGAGCTGGCGGTCATCGATGTGGTCGTCGACGTCGCCGAGGGCATCGGCGATGGCCTTGATCTTGCTGCAGTAGGAGCCGATGGACATGTCGCCCTGCTTGAGGTCGTGGAACTCGCGCCGAAGATGCATGCTGCGTCCTTCCTTGTTGGCGGTGAAGAACGCGAGGATGGCCTGCCAGGTCGCGTACGCAGAGTTGTCCGTGGCCATGACGATCTCCTGAAGGTCGTCGGCGAGGGTGGCGATGAACCACAAGGAGATGGTGAAGTCGGTCTTGCGCCACTCCTCATCGGCAAGGTGCAGCGACGTCTCCTCCTCCACATGATCACGAGCATTGTAACGAGAAAGAAGAAAAAGAATGGTGTTGCGCCACTTACGGAATTTCTTGCCAGACATGTCGAGTTCGAAAGAGATGTAGTTGGAGATGTGGAGGGCATGGATGGAGATGGGGGGAGGGATCACAGCTAGAGAGGTTTCGGATGCAGAAGACATGGTGAGGGTAGGGGATTGGGAGGAAGAAGAAAGAGCCTGGTGCTCTGATACCATGAAGTTTAGTATTACTCTCGCACAGAATTACAATGCCTCGGTTACATATTTATACAGGGATTGGATCACGATGGAGATCGTGAGAACATGAGGTCGTGTGCAGAGGCACTCGCAGGTGCGTGCAACGGACCTTGACTCAGTAAGCCCTACAGAATAGGATCGGCAGGTTCAGTTAACGTTACACAGGGATATACAACAGGTATCGTGACAGTATAGTTCAACATGCAGTGGATCAAGTTTTTCAGGTAAAGCATGGGGAGGAAGAACTAACCGGTGGGGACGTTGGACGCCACGTTGGAGAGGAAGAGGATGACCACGGCGAGGATGACGACGCCGGTCGGCGTGTTGATGCTCGCGTATGGCTCCATGAACCCCCAGAACGCGCTGGGGATGCCGGTCTTGTTGAAGCCGTACACGGTGATGAACATGCCGCAGAAGAAGAGCAGCAGCGGGTAGGAGACCTGAGAAGTTGATATTTGTTTTCAGTAACAAAAAGTAAGCAACATTTTGCTACAAGATGAACAGCACCAAACTAACATCACTTGAATTCGATTTGGCATCGATCGTAATTCGGTATGAAGCTTTGATTCAACTATTACTACCTGTATCAGATACACTGTTATTTGATTAATCCACAAATCCTTTAGTTTCAGAATGAACACGGTGCCAATCTAGTTTGATGTACATGTTCTAACCTTGTTATTTTTCAGAATGAACAGTGTGAGTAAAATTGGATCAACTTTAAACAAAAGTTTTCATTCCAAAAGTGATTCCAAATTTCAAATTGAGACACATGTTCTCTGTGGTTTAATCTTCAGTTCAATTCGATTGCAGACAGACAGACAGTCAGACACGTGAATGCAAAAGCTAATTGGTGAGTTACCTTCTCGAGGCAGGGGCGGGCATCCTTGAAGTCCAGCACGATGAGCGCGAGGGCGGCGGTAATGGCGCTCCAGGACATGTTGAGCCCCAGCAGCAGGGCTACCAGCATGCCGAAGGTGATGGCGTACACGCACGTCTTCCACAGCTTGTTCTTCCACTCCTCCATGGCCACCTCCTCCTCCGCCGAGCTGTACTCTTCACTCTTCGACACCACCGCGCCGTTCACACCGACGGCAACGCCTCGCCTCTGGTGGATCCCAACCTTCGCGTCGACGCCGTTGGCGGCGGCGGCGTCGGCGTCGGGCTTCACCGGTTCACAGCAGCAGTGCGCCTCGCAGCCGACCGCGTCCAGGACGCCGGAGCTGTCGAGCGGCCTGGCGCCGCGGCGGCCACGCGGGTGCGACATGGTGGCCGGCGAGAACCGGTGCGTGGTGACGTCGTCCTCCTCCACGACCTCGACGGCATCGTCGTGCGCCACGTCGACGCACTTCTCGTCCGACAGCTCCCTCCAGTACAGGCACAGCAGTATCCCCGCGTTCACCACGACGCCGACGAGCGTGGCGGGGAGGATCCCGAACACGAAGTTCCCGAACGATATCCCGCTCTCACGGCAATACCAAATTCAGGAAATCTCAAGAATTAGGCACAGTTTAGGTAATTAATGCTCATTTAGAGGGGAGGAAACCGTGCCATCCCCACCCAGAAAATACCCTCATTGGTTGATTAGCAATAAAGTACTCCCCGCATTTATATTTGGCCTCGATCTCTACCAAAATAAGGCATAAAAACAGAAATTTAATGCGCCATACTCCCTCCATTTCAAAATAGTCTACGTTCTGGCTCCATATTAAGTTCCAAAATACTCTACATCTTGCCTGGGTCCCACATACCTAATTAAGATGAGAGAGAAAAGCTAACTACATCATCTCCATCCCCACCAATCTGCATTCTCGTGCCCAACTACATGCTTATTTTTTCCGTGAATTGCATGGCTAACATTAATTAATTATTAATTAATTAAGCATGGGTAACTGGAATAATGCTTTGTTTCCTGTGATCAATTAATGCATTGCATGCTTGGAGTGTGACAAAATAGTACTAATAAATGCTTGGCTAATTTGTAAGAATTTTGCTAGGATGTAGACTATTTTGGAATGGAGGGAGTATGTTGTTTTCTTCACCCTATAGCCATTCACCTAGGTCAAGAGAATTGCAAACTATGCCTTATAAACTGTGATGGAGGGACTATATAGAGTTTATTTATGAATTAACTATTTTAGACAACTGAAACTTGCATATTCATGTTCAAAATTATGTTAAACAAATTCTATATCTTACCTGGTGGGACGGGGGGCAATTGCCCCCTCCCCCCACACCCATGACTACAAATAAAAAATGATAGATGTTTTTAACTGGGTTTCGGTAAATATTGAGCCGTCCTTCGCCACTGGGTTTCGGTAATTAGTAAACTGATTAACTTTTCCCGCACTCGATCCATGGCGTGCGTGAAGTGTCGGAGTTTGGGCCAGAGGACTCGGGGCGCAACATCGTGGAGATCATCTTCAAGTCGAGCTGGCAGAAGCGCGACCGCCCCATTTGCCAGATCGACCGCATCCTGAAGGTGCACAACCGCCTGCGCACCGTCGCGCGCTTCGAGGCCTACCGCGATGTCTGTTCAATTGGAAAAATGTGAGGGCACGTCTGCTCAATTGGAAAAATGATGGTTGAGACCTCTCTCGGAAGATATCAATTTGCGTAGAAAATGACAGGACAATTTCAAGTAGAAAAAAGAAGACATCAGGTCATTGCTGAATAGTTTTACAGTGTGGAGATCTTCTATTTTACAATTGACTATATTACCACTGATTTTGACCAATGGTTAAATGAGCTATCTTCAGAATTGATTCTGAATTTGTCTTGTCTTGGTTATTTTTGTAGGATTTTTCCTTGGGAACTTGTCTTACATTGAATAAAACTAGTCAGAATAATATTTATTTGGAAAAATTTCAAAATCTTTCCTGCTTCAAACAAAATCAAGATGAGATGTCGAACCGATGACTCTATTATATCGATGAACCAAAGAAGAGTATTATCATAAGAATAATTGGACATTTGAATTTTTACCATAGTTCTTGTCATACCGATGTCTTTACTTTATATAGAGCATGTTCTAAGTGCGAGAAATCAATCCTATTCATTGAGCACAAATCACTGTTATTCAGGAATTCGGAGAGTTCAAACTAACTTAATGACATTTAATCAATTTGTACTTGAAGCCAGTTGTAGTGAGCTTTTGACAATATTTATGAATTAACTACTTTAGACAACTGAAAGTTGCATATTCATGTTCAAAATTATGATAAACAAATTCTATATCTTACCTGGTGGGATGGGGGGCAATTGCCCCCCTCCCCCCACACCCATGACTCCAAATAAATAATGATAGATGTTTTTTACTCCGCTATACCTAAATATTGAGCCGTCCTTCGATAGTGGTTTCGGTAATTAGTAAACTGATTAACTTTTCCCGCGCTCGTTCCATGGCGTGCGTGCTGTGTCGGAGTTCTTGCCGGAGGACTAGGGGCGCAACATCGTGGAGATCATCTTCAAATCAAGCTGGCGGAAGAGCGACCGCCCCATCTGCCAGATCGACCGCATCCTGAAGGTGCACAACCGCCCGTGCGCCGTCACGCGCTTCGAGGCCTACCGCAACGTCTGCTCAATAGGAAAAATGTGAGGGCACGTCTGCTCAATTGGAAAAAAAGATGGTTGAGACCTCTCTTGGAAGATATCAATTTGCGTAGAAAAAGACAGCACAATTTCAATCAGAAAAAGGAAGATATCAGGTCATTGCTAATTAGTTTTACAGTGTGGAGATCTTCTATTTTACAATAGACTATATTACCACTGATTTTGACCAATGGTTAAATGAGCTATCTTCAGAATTGTTTCTGAATTTGTCTTGTCTTGGTTTTTGTTGGATTTTTCCTTGGGAACTTGTCTTACATTGAATAAAACTAGTCAGAATAATATTTCTTTGGAAAAATTTCAAAGTGTTTCCTGCTTCAAACGAAATCAAGATGAGATGTCGAACCGATGACTATTATATCAATGAACCAAAAAAGAGTATTATCATAAGATTAATTTGACATTTGAATTTTTACCATAGTTCTTGTCATACCGATGTCTTTACTTTAGATAGAGCATGTATTAAGTGCAAGAAATCAATCCTATTCATTGAGCACAAATCACTGTTATTCAATAATTCGGAGAGTTCAGACTAACGTAATGACATTTAATCAATTTGTGCTTGAAGCCACTTGTAGTGAGCTTTTGACAATATTTATGAATTAACTACTTTGGACAATTGAAACTTGCATATTCATGTTCAAAATTATGTTAAACAAATTCTATATCTTACCGTGTGGGATGGGGGGCAATTGCCCCCCTTCCCCCATGCCCATGACTCCAAATAAATAATGATAGATGTTTTTTACTCCGCCATACCTAAATATTGAGCCGTCCTTCGCCACTGGTTTCGGTAATTAGTAAACTGATTAACTTTTCGCGCACTCGATCCATGGCGTGCGTGTAGTGTCGGAGTTCAGGCCAGAGGACTCGGGTCGCAACATCGTGGAGATCATCTTCAAGTCGAGCTGGTAGAAGCGCGACCGCCCCATCTGCCAGATCGACCGCATCCTGAAGGTGCACAACTGCCCGCGCACTGTCACGTGCTTCGAGGCCTACCGTGACGTCTGCTCAATTGGAAAAATATGAGGGCACGTCTGCTCAATTCGAAAAATCATGGTTGAGACCTCTCTTGGAAGATATCATTTTGCGTAGAAAATGACAGCACAATTCCAAGTAGAAAAAGGAAGACATCAGGTCATTGCTGATTAATTTTACAGTGTGGAGATCTTCTATTTTACAATAGACTATATTACCACTGATTTTGACCAATGGTTAAATGAGCTATCTTCAGAATTGTTTCTGAATTTGTCTTGTCTTGGTTATTTTTGTAGGATTTTTTCTTGGGAACTTGTCTTACATTGAATAAAACTAGCCAGAATAATATTTCTTTGGAAAAATTTCAAAGTGTTTCCTGCTTCAAACGAAATCAAGATGAGATGTCGAACCGATGACTATTATATCAATGAACCAAAGAAGAGTATTATCATAAGATTAATTTGACATTTGACTTTTTACCATAGTTCTTGTCATACCGATGTTTTTACTTTAGATAGAGCATGTTCTAAGTGCGAGAAATCAATCCTATTCATTGAGCACAAATCAGTGTTATTCAGGAATTCGGAGAGTTCAGACTAACTTAATGACATTTAATCAATTTGTGCTTGAAGCCACTTGTAGTGAGCTTTTGACAATATTTATGAATTAACTACTTTAGACAACTGAAACTTGCATATTCATGTTCAAAATTATGTTAAACAAATTCTATATCTTACCTGGTGGGATGGGGGGCAATTGCCCCCCTCCCCCCACACCCATGACTCCAAATAAATAATGATAGATGTTTTTTACTCCGCCATACCTAAATATTGAGCCGTCCTTCGCCACTGGTTTCGGTAATTAGTAAACTGATTAAATTTTCCCGCGCTCGATCCATGGCGTGCGTGCAGTGTCGGAGTTCGGGCCGGAGGACTCGGGGCGCAACATCGTGTAGATCATCTTCAAGTCGAGCTGGCAGAAGCGCGACCGCCCCATCTGCCAGATCGACCGCATCCTGAAGGTGCACAACCGCCCGCGCACCGTCGCGCGCTTTGAGGCCTACCGCGACGTCTGCTCAATTGGAAAAATGTGAGGGCTCGTCTGCTCAATTGGAAAAATGATGGTTGAGACCTTTCTTGGAAGATATCGACTTGCGTAGAAAATGACAGCACAATTTCAAGTAGAAAAAGGAAGACATCAGGTCATTGCTGATTAGTTTTACAGTGTGGAGATCCTCTATTTTACAATAGACTATATTACCACTGATTTTGACCGATGGTTAAATGAGCTATCTTCAGAATTGTTTCTGAATTTGTCTTGTCTTGTTATTTTTGTAGGATTTTTTCTTGGGAACTTGTCTCACATTGAATAAAACTAGTCAGAATAATATTTCTTTGGAAAAATTTCAAAGTGTTTCCTGCTTCAAACGAAATCAAGATGAGATGTCGAACCGATGACGATTATATCAATGAACCAAAGAAGAGTATTATCATAAGATTAATTTGACATTTGAATTTTTACCATAGTTCTTGTGCACCGGGTGCACAAATCAAGGGGGGGCATTGTTATGGCGGTAATAGATCCACCTATCAAGTGACCCTCTTGACACATATTCATATACCAGAAGCCTCTCAGACCTCTCTACACAAAAGCCAATCAACCTGACAAGATTGATGTGTTCAGTGCTGCCAATGGTCACAACCTCTGCCAAGAATTCTTTCTTTCCTTGTCTGGCACCTTCCAAACGTTTCACTGCAACTCTCTCTTCACCTAATTTACCTTCAAAAACTGATCCAAACCCACCTTCTCCGAGCTTTTTGATGAACCCTTCAGTGCATTCCCTCAACATTTCAAAAGAAAACCTCGTCGGCATTCCAGGCAATTGATCAAAATCAAATTCTTCGTCTTTCTCTTCATAAAATCTTCTCCTTCGCAGATAAAGAGTAACAACAATGACAAGCAAAGCTAGAGTAGTAAAAGCTCCAAGTGTAGTACCTAACGCCACCTTTTTTTTGTTTGCATTAGAGGGGCTAAGTTGCGTTGTCTCTCTGTTTCCGTTAGAGGGGACAAGATTCGTCTTCTCTCTTGTTTTGTTAGAGGGGCTAAGTTGCACCTTGAGATAAGCAGGGGAGCTGTTGTAACCAACATTTTCCGGTTGTATTGAATGCATGGGGAAGATCTTTGTGAACCACACACAAACTCCATCTCTGAAAAGAACGGCCATGCAGAATCAGTTCTTCAAGCAAGCTTTCTTACAGCCATCGATGGTTGTTACTTTATTGTTCATGAGATCAGAATTTGTGTAGTTATCATAGTAATAAATGTTGGGAATGGTCAAGAGATGATGATGTTGTATTTCTTGACAGGAAACTGGAGTTAATGGTGTGCAACCAAGATTTGGATTGCGTTCATCCACCAGCTTGAAGTAGCTTGAACTTGAATTGTTCTCAACTGGACACGTGCATTGCCCCCACTGCATATGCCGTACTCTCCACAGAGTGTTGGGTAATCACAAGCACCTATTCCCATAGACCCCAGTATATCATTCACCACTGCCCAGCTCTGAAGATCATCTGACCATTCATAGAGTCTCAGGTGTCCATCTGAATCTAATCTCATGAACTGTGTGGATTGAGCTATTGGTAATGTGATACTAATATTTATATAAGGCCCTAACATGAAGCTAAGGCTTCGATCCATTAATGTAACCTTTGTTGGATCATTAAATATCTTGCCTATTGAAATGTTGTCCCCTATTGGAATGTTGTACTTAAAGTAGAGTTCTGGTGTTGTGGATTGAGCATAAGCATGTAACCCATCTCGCATTACGGTGATATACATATTTGGTGTAGAGGTACTTGCTGTGAGCCTTATACCTTCCGCAAGTGATTGCCCAGGGACCATTGTGTCTGTAGGATGCTCAAATGACTGCCACACAACTGCATTCTTGTGATCAAACAACACCAGATTGCTGGTCTCGGTGATCCTCATGCCATCTACAGATTGGCCCGAGCTGTTGCTTGACCAGACATGGCTACCATCAGCATCACGGAGGACCAAGTTTCCATCTGTGGTGAACTCAAGTGTGGCATTCTCGTTCACAGGGCGAGCCCGTTGGCGGACCAGAGGATCTGATGATTACTCGTGTTCATATAAGTGTCAATTGCTACCGCAAAGAGGAACTCGTCGCAAGGGGGGGGGGGGGGGGGGGGGGGGGGGGGACAGGGTGCAGGAGACACAGAAGAACCCTGCGGTGAAGTAAAGTGCATCGCCGAACTGAGTATCATAAGCCATGCTGATAATGTTGCGGACGCAGTGGCTATAGCTGTCGAAGAAATCAACGTTGTTGGTCCAAGTTGTTGATGGTTTGGCCGTGGAATAGTAGTCCAAGCTAGCTCTGCGCCGCCAGGAGCAGTGGTGCTGCAGCCGCAAGCACGAGGGAGAAGAGAACGGTAGGACCCATGGGAACCCCTGTAGGTAATTAAGAAGAATCGGTTAAGCGCGAGGAGGATGAAGCGGCCGCAGCAACAAACTAGATATGATCGAGCTTGCAGAGCAGAAACGAGATGAAACGGTAACTGAACCTGGCCGCCGGCGGAGCTATGGGATTTTCGAAGGTGGGGTGGCCGGGCTTGAACCTTGGAGTAGCTATGGATTTTCGGAGGTGGGGTTGTCTGACTCGTCCCATGGCGCCACTGCTGCCTGGTTGTGCATCACTGAGTGTTCGTCAACGAGTCTCCTGAGAGTGGTATCTCCATGCTTGACTAGTCTGACTGCTAGTGCGCCCTGGGATTTTCCATGATGTGCGCCACTCAATTATTTTCAGTCTGAAGGGATTTCAGCTATTCATGGGTGACCCTGAACTTAGACCGCGGTTACCAGAAATCTTGACTACATTTTTTTTAATACCTAGCTCCATAGAGTTCGGTTCTTCCTTGACAACTCCATTTACAATCTCCGGTAGTCCATGCACGGAGTTGACAATGCCATGAATCTCATTTTTTACCGAACTCCATTTGAGAAATCACATCGGAGTTTTCTTGTGACGAGGAGACCCTTGTACGGCTCGCACGTGAGGGTGAAAGTGGTTAGATAGTTGAATTTCTTCCGTTCTTGTGGGGGAAACAGTAGGGGAGCCCCTACCATGTGATTTTCGTTTAAATAAGAAAATAGTAAAAAAATAACAGTAGGGGAGCCCCTACCATGTAAGGAATGCCCAAAGACGCCGACATCCTAAGACCAAGTACCTGAGCTTCACGATAATGCCCGGAAGAATGACAATGTGACGTGTAGCATCCGTCAAGTCCAAAGACCGAAAAGGCTTTTTATGCGAAGCCTATACACGGTGACGTATTCACAACGACGCCCCAAGAGGGATACGACACTCACAGATGTCGACGTCGCCATAGCGCGGAATTTTTGTTCGGAACCTCACCTGTGGGCGCTGCCGTCAGCACGGGACCTCTAAACGAGACCATGATCACCTGCCACTCCTCCTCTCGCTACCCATATAGCAGAGAGGAGGCGCCGCAATCATTGCACTGTTGCGATGATGCAAGGGGGGCTCCCGGTCACTTGTGGGAGCGACGCGAGAGTTAGGGTTTTCTCATAGCGCTTATTCATCGCCACGTTGAACTGAATTGGAGCTAGGGAGGAGAGTCGAAGAGCAGGACTTATGAACCTGGAGATGTCGTGTGTAGGTAAAACCAAAGTGTATATGAAAATTTTCAGGAAGCAAAGAGTACTTCTTCGGTTTGAATTTATAAGTCCTGCTCGATTTTTTAGTTCAACTTTTGACCTTAAATTTAACTAGGAAAATATAGTTTATACGACAAAAAAAACAACATTGGATTCATATTAAAAAAAAGTTTATGCTACAATATTTGTGATACTTAACATATAATTTGTAATTTCAAATCATGGTCGTAGTTTGGCCCAAAAATTGAGGATGATTTATAAACCAAACAGAGGGAGTAGCACGAATCCTAAAACTATGGATGGGTGAACTACGGATGAATTTCCTCCCTCGCGGTTCCAATAGGAGCAACACTTGGACCTCTGTTGCAGCGCTTCTCCTTACACAGTTACACGACGGTAGGCGACGCCGAGAGGCGTTCTTCCCCTGGCTAATTTTTTTTAAATAATACAAGAAAATTATTTAATTCCAGAAATATTACGCAAATTTTTTTTTTTTCAAAAATATTATCCAGTTGGTCGCGCCGAAGCCGACTGGTACTAATCGGTTTTGGCAAAGCCGATTAGTACTTCTCGTTGTTGGCAATGCCGACAAGGCCTTGCGTGCATGCATGCAGATTGCATGCAGTACGCACAAGCTCGTACTCGGTGTTGCTGAGAACGATTAGCTCGTACTCGTTGTTGCTAAAAACGATTAACTATTTTCTCAGGCTCCTCGCCGCTTCCGCGTATCCACGGAAAATCTCTCGTGTTTCACATTCTAACACAAATTCCTTTGCACACGAGCTACGAGTATTTCTTAAAATGGTTTTGTCCATTTTATAAATAATACTCCCTCCGTATCAAATTGCTTCTCGCCATCGTATCTCCCGCCAAAATTTTTCCCCCCTTTTTCCGCCATCTTCTCTCCCGCCAAATTCTTTCCCGCCATTGTATCTCCCGCCTTTTTGCGCTGTCGTCGCTTCCGCCTTTTATTCTCCGCCAGTTTTGCTCCCACTTTTATTTTCCCGCCAGTTTTGCTCCCGCCTTTTATTTTCCCGCCACCTTTTCCCGCACAATTTTTTCGCGCCACCGTTTCCCGCCCAATTATTTCCCGCCGGTTGTTCCCGCCCAATTATTTCCCGCCACCGTCTTATGCCAAATTTCTTCCGCCACCTTTTCCCACACAATTTTTTCGCGCCACCGTTTTCCGCCCAATTATTTCCCGCGGTTGTTCTATAAAACCCAGTCGAAGGTAGGCATGATACTCACTTGAGCGCAAGCATGGTGTGTATTGGTCCTTGCGAGAAGTGTGTGTCTGGGTTTCACTTTTCCGCATCCGAGCATCTCGCAAGCCTTTCGAGCAATTTGAAGGTAGATGGTAGGGTAGTTCCAATTGAAGAAATTTTGCATACTGAGAGTCATCTCGCTTTGCTTGGGGCGAAGCTATGCCGCGATGGGTTCCCGTATAGGACCCGCTACAAATTCGTGCAGAAATGCTCAGGCTTGTAGATAAGTTTGACAGGAAAGTTACGAATAGTCCGTTCTACCGAACTGAAGCTGACCGTGATACGTACGGTCGTTTCTGTCTCTGGGTAGTTGACAGCGATGATGACGACAATTTCATGCCGTCGTCAAAGGAAAGGAGGGTTCAAGCACTGAGCAAGGGCAAGGAGAAGAAGGCTGAAGCATCGAGCAAGGGTAATGGCAAGAAGGCTGAAACTTCGTCCAAGGGCAAAGGCAAGAAGGTAGAATCTTCGTCAAAGGGCAAGGGTGGCAACACAGCGGATGGTGCAGGCTGCATCGATGGGAGATAGGTAGAGTCTTTGTTTTACTTGTTTTGTATCGTAATTTGAAGTTGTACCTTAATTTGTTCTATCCAGTATTTAGAAGAAGTTGTAACGTAGATCTCTAGTTGTATGTTAAATTAATTTATCGATTCAATGTGGGATGTTTCGTATCAAATATAATATGTCTCGTACAAACATAATATGTCTCATACAAACATAAATATGAATATGTCCCGAAGATATCACTGAGCCTGCGTGGCCGAGGATCACGAGGAGGGGGGCTGGACGGGCGGCGTCCTCCCGTACCTGTTTGGTGCCCGGGTTTGACGAGGCACTGTCAAGTCGTCGTCATCCTGTGTACCCTGTGTGGGGTATGGTGGAGGAGTCTGTTGAATGTGCGGCTGCGTGGGGAATTCTGGAGTGTTGAAAATGTTTATCCAGTTGGACATTTCCTCCCCCGCGTGAGCCCGAGCCTCCTGGTCACTCCCCCACCCTGATCCAGATCCTGACGCCTGGTGTCCGGACGTAGCCGTGTGATAGCCATAGGCTCTACTGATGGAATCATTAGTACATAAGAAATACGCACTCCCAATTGAAATATGAAAACAATATACGTACCGTAATCGGGGCGGGACCTCGGTACTTAGGAGGAGACTGTGGCCGATACTCGTAACTGGAAGTGGGACCGTAACCCTGCCACGCCGAACCTCCTGCCTGGTCAGGAGGAGGTGGTCTGGGCTGTGGTGACATACGTGGACGCAGCTCATGTCGGTGATGCGGCTGCTGCTCGTGGTGCTGGTGCAGGAGATGCTGGTCGTCGTGCTGCTGCTCCTCCTCGTGCTGATGCTGCTCCTGATGCATCTGCTGCTACCGCTGCTGCTGCTGGCGTCGTGACATGGGGCGCGGGGTCGTTGTCCCACCGGGTGGCGAACAACGTCCTCTGTGCGGGTGCACGTGAGTGTCGTGTAGATGTCCCGTAGCTTCCCCTCCAGCCTCCTGAGCTAGGATATCGGCTCCTCCCGTGGTACCAAAAGAGGGCCAGTGGAAAGAGAACGTCCATACTGAGCGGCCTCATTATGAATCTCCTGTGTCAAATATAGGCCTGAAATAAGAAATAAAAAGTATTAAATATATATACGTCAAAGCATGTAGCAGTTAGATGAATTAGTGAAAGGAAATGAAATATTACCGCGTGCTGTCTGGACGCAGAAGTGTCATAACTCGGGTATGTATCCCACGTACTAGGGGCAGGTATAACCTCCGGGTCAGAGTGCCGAACAATAAATAGCCGTGTTCCGGACATGTACCTCTGCAAGTAGGCATTGTATAGAGTCATATCAAACCCGAGAGGCTCGACCCAGAGCCGTGTCGCCGCAGTGTCCCACTCTGAAACGTAAGGTTGTAGCCTCTATAGCCACCCTGCCACGGTCCGACTAATCCCCTTCCTTGAGATCCTAAATTTTGGGTGAGTGTGCTATCAGTAAATATTGATTGAATGCGAACAATTTAGGACAAAAACTACTTTCGACATACCTGTGGTGCGCATCTGGCAGGGGACGCTCTGCTGGTGGAGGCTCTACCAACTGTCGAAGACCAAATTGCCTCATAACCCTCTGTTGAGACATCTCCTCCACGAAGACATCGAAGATGATCTTCGATTTTGTCATCCAATATGCTTGGTCACGTGTGCAGAGAGCAGAAATACCTCCGGGGTATCTTCGCGTAATGAGCTCCTCCGTGTACGGCTCCCAGATCACCGAAGTGTACATATCAAATTGCTCGTTAAAAGCAATGTAGCACTGCTTCGTCTGCTCAGTAGCAAAGTGTCTCTGCGTACAACACAAGTTATTTTCATACACGGTCGCAATAGTAAGTTTGTCGATGTATTAAATTATAACAAGATACGTACCTTGTTGCGTGTATACACGGTCGCAATAGTAGGCTTGTCGATGTGGTCACCGTCAAAGATCTCCCACAATTTGAAAGTCTCTTCAGATATGGCTGGCCGTCACCTCTCCACGACCACAGCTGCAGAAATAGAGGGCATCCGAGAATGGCTGACTTACCTGAAGTCAGCATGCAAGCGTTGCACATAGCTCGGTACGTAGCCGCTAAGACAGCCGAACCCCAACTCCTCTGTCTGATGTGCGCCGGCTCAGTAGCATCAGCGATCTCCCGTGCGAAAGGGAGGTAGCGCGCGGTAATAGTGTCGACATGGTTCTCGGTGAACATCACCTTACCAAGAAGCCACATGATGTATGCCTCCAAGCTGCGACTGAGTTGTATCGGTGTCAAATGATCTGGATACTCCGGAAACTTGTGGACCTATATTCATGGTAAAAAAAATATTAGTATAACAACAAATGAAAAATAACAGATTATGAGACACATTAACTAACCTGAAAGGCAACCAACCAATCAAGCTTGGGTCCGTGAGAATCATACTGTAAAGGTGGAGCACCGGCGAAAATACCCTGGAAACGGGCTATCAAATCGTGCTGCCAATTCACCGGCCTCTCCAAAGGTCCAACAGGCTGACCCGCCAAAGGTAAACCTAGCAAGAATGATACATCCTGTAGAATAGGAGCCATCTCTCCCAGCGAAAGTGGAACGTGTGGGTCTCCGGGCTCCATCGGTCCACCAAGCAGCTGAGTAAAGATGCATCCATATTCATACGCGTAGAGTTTTCAGTGGCCTCTGCTAGACGCGCGAAAGGTAAGAGCCCGGCCCATTTCAACCTGCGTATCCAAAAGAACATAACAATCTAGTTTAGCACACTAATATAAATAGAAAACATGCGTCCATAAAATAAATAAATACGACCAATACCTCTGTACCCACGCCGGGTGAATCCTCCAGTTTTACTTAGGCGTGCGAGTGATTAGGGGCTTAAGTTTCTTTGGATTCCCCTCTAATGCCTTAGCATGGTGCCCACTATCAATGGTAGCATCAAGCAACCACATTCCCTCCATCACTGCACATATTAGAATCCCAGAGTTAGTACCACATGATGTCTACTCACGCTTCTATTCTTGTAGACAGTGTTGGGCCTCCAAGTGCAGAGGTTTGTAGAACAGCAGCAAGTTTCCCTTAAGTGAATCACCCAAGGTTTATCGAACTCAGGGAGGTAGAGGTCAAAGATATCCCTCTCAAGCAACCCTGCAATTAAGATACAAGAAGTCTCTTGTGTCCCCAACACACCTAATACACTTGTCAGATGTATAGGTGCACTAGTTCGGCGAAGAGATAGTGAAATACAAGTAATATGGATGATTATAAGTAGTAATTGCAATCTGAAATAAAAATGGCAGCAAGCAAACATGTAGCAGAACTTGTTGTAAACGGTGTTTCAATGCTTAGAAACAAGGCCTAGGGATCATACTTTCACTAGTGGACACTCTCAACAATGATCTCATAACTGAATAAATAAAAGCTACTCTTAAACACCATTCATTGTGTAGGGCTACAAAAGCACACCTCAAGCCGGAGTAAACAAGCGCCACAACGTCATAAAGGAATCACACACGGTGCACACACTGTCACCTTTACACCGTGGAGAGTACCGGAGTTCATATTAAAGTAACCTATAGAGTGCATAATAGATAAAGAGTAACATCTACATATTCAACTAGATTAGCACAACTGAACACAAGTAAATACTGCTCGGGATTATTCTCCTTCTTGATGAAGCAAGAGTACTATGCGTAGGGCTGCAAAAGCACACCTCAAAGTCTGAGTAAACAAACACCACAGTTCCCAAGAACAAGCCATGATAGATATCTAAATTATTCATAGAGTCACACAAGTACCCACACTGTCACCTTGATACCGTGTTGTCACAATGACTCCAGAAACTAGACAAAATCACTTGAGTAGCATAAACATTATTAATGTATTCAGCGATACTAGCAATACACACGATCACATAAAGATCACACCATGGGAGAGAGAGATGAACCACATAGCTACCGGTAGAGCCCTCAGCCTCGGGGGAGAACTACTCCCTCCTCATCATGGGAGTCAGCAGCGGCGATGAAGATGGCGATGGAGTCGATGGAGATGGCTCCGGGGGCACTTCCCCGTCCCGGCAGCGTGCCGGAACAGAGACTTCTGTCCCCCGAAACTTGTCGTCGATGGCGGCGGCGCTGCGGAACCCTTTCTGGAATATGACTTGTTTTTAGAGTTTTCGCGTCGGGGGCAATATATAGGCGAAGGGGCAGCGTCGGGGGGCTGCAGGGCCCCCACACCATATGGCGGCGCGGCAGAGGGGGGCCCCGCGCCGGCCTATGGTGTGGGCCCCCTGCTGGCCTTCGTCGACTCCTCTTCGGTCTTCTGGAACACTCCGGAAAAAATAAGGCCTTGGGCTTTCGTTTCGTCCAATTCCGAGAATATTTGCAGAAGTACTTTTCTGGAAACAAAAACAGCAGAAAACAGGGAACTGGCACTGTGGCATCTTGTTAATAGGTTAGTCCCAGAAAATGCATAAAAACATTATAAAGTGTGAATAAAACATGTAGGTATTGACATAAAACTAGCATGGAACATAAGAAATTATAGATACGTTGGAGACGTATCAAGCATCCCCAAGCTTAGTTCCTACTCGCCCTCGAGTAGGTAAACGATAAAAAGAATAATTTCTGAAGTGACATGCTACCATCATAATCTTGATCAATACTATTGTAAAGCATATGAGCTAAGATCAAATCATTCAAAGCAAAAGTTTATAATGATATAAAAGACACCAAAACAAGTTAGTTAAACAAGCTAAAAGTTTTCATGAATGATTGCTTTAAAGACATGAAACCGTACAAGGTTCATTAAAGATGTGTTTAGTATCCAATGTAGGAGTTCTATCCTTCAATTCCAAGCATCAAGTAATCTTTCACAACATAGAAGGATTCAGCCAAGTAAAAATAAACATGAACATCATGAATCAACTGTTTCGAAGTCTACTCAACCGGTGAGCGTAAGCATTTGGTATTGACACCAGGATGTTATGGCTAAGAGAACATTAATGGGGGTTTGGAAGGCCAAAGGAAGAAAGTCTCACAAAGCTATAAGTGATCATTAGACAAGAGGAAGTCTTATAATCGAAGCCATGTAAGGAGTAGTGATTGCCATGCAACGGATGCACATAGAGCTATATGTGTATGAAAGCTCTCCAATGGAACTAGTGGGGGTGCATCCAACTTGGTTGCTCACGAAGACCTAGAGCACTTTTGAGGAAGCTCATCATTGGAATATACAACCCAAGTTCTATAATGTAAATTCCCCACATAGTTATACTAGTAAAACATGAAAACTCTCTCACATGGAGTATAGGTGCTAAACATGAGCACAAATGATGACTATGAATACTGCAGGTGCTATAACATGAGCACAAGTGTGGATAAAGGATAGTAATGCTGCCCCCTTTTTCTTTATTCTTTTTTTTTTCTTTTTCTCTTTTTTCTATTTTTTTTTCTTTTTCTGTTTCTCTTTTCGATGGCCTCCATGGCTCTTTTCACTTTTAGGGGCAACACTCTAATATGACAACACACTTTTTGTTACAAATAACTCACAACGAACTAAAACATGATGTAAACTGTATGCCTCTGCCAGTGTAGCAGGATATGCAATGATCTAGCGTAACATGGGTAAACCACACATCAGCTGTATAGAATCATGCAAAGCAATATATAAATAATGAATGACAACAAGTCATGTAATGTAAAATGGAAGTTGCATGGCAATATATCTCGGAACAGCTATGGAAATGCTGTGGTAGGTAGGTATAGTGGCTGTTTTGAGGAAGATGGATGGGCTTATGTGTAGGAGAACAAGAGAAAGTCCTCCCACGGGTTTGGATGTACTGGCGAAGTATGCACAACTCTCAATGTGAGCAGAAGGCAATGCACAGCACCGAAGAGGCTAGCAAATATGGATGGTGGAAGTGCCAAAAACCGTAGCTTAACATTAGTCAAAAAGAACTCACAAGTTTATTGCAAACAACTAGCAGGTTCAACATTAAGAGCATGATTAAAATTCACTCCAAGGAGGGCCGTTCACGATGGCACAAGTACCCCGCTAGATCCCTCGACCTTCAGCACAACTTAGTTATTACGAATCACTTTTAGACATGGAAAGCTATCAAGTCCAACTACACCTTCAACAATTTAAATAGAGTTTGTAGTACGGTACAAGCTTAAAGACAACTATCCAATCATAATTTTAACTTAATTAACCAGCAAGCTTTACCATCTAAATACCTCAAAACATTTGCAAAGAATCAAGTCATCAAAGTTCAATGATCTACAAGACTATGCAAGTTATTACTATACCACTACCACACGCAGCATTTTCTGTTTCCAACCAAATAACAATCAATGCTGAGGCTTTCAGCTTTCGCCATAAACATAAACAATAAATGCTGAGGCTTTCAGCTTTCGCCATGAACATTAAAGATAAACGAAGAACACAAGTGTTCAAATGAAAAAGCGGAGCGTGTCTCTCTCCCACACAAGCATGCTAGGATCCGATTTATTCAGAAAACTAAAATAACAAAACGAAAATAAAAGCACACGGACGCTCCAAGCAAAGCACATAAGATGTGACGGAATATAGTTTCACTAGAGGTGACCTGATAAGTTGTTGATGAAGAAGGGGATGCCTTGGGCATCCCCAAGCTTAGACGCTTGAGTCTTCTTGAAATATGCGGGGATGACCAACGGGGGCATCCCCAAGCTTAGGCTTTTCACTCTTCTTAATCATATTGTATCATCCTCCTCTCTTGATCCTTGAAAACTTCCTTCACACCAAACTCAAAACAATCTCATTAGAGGGTTAGTGCATAATCAAAAATTCACATGTTCAGCAAGGACACGATCATTCCCAACACTTCTGGACATTACCCAAGGCTACTGAAATTTAATAGAGCAAAGAAATCCACTCAAACACAGTAAAAGAGGCAATGCGAAATAAAAGGCAGAATCTGTCAAAAACAGAACAGTCCGTAAAGACGAATTTTTTCGAGGCACTTAACATGCTCAGATGGAAAAGCTCCAGTTGCATGAAAGTTGCGTACATATCTGAGGATTACTCATGAATTTTTTCAGAATTTTTCGATTTTTCTGCAGAGAGAAAAGCTCAAATTCGTGACAGCTAAAAATCTGTTTCTGCGCAGAAATCCAAATCTAGTATCAACTTTCTATCAAAGACTTTACTTGGCACAACAATGCAAGAAACTAAAGATACAAAGGTATTGCTACAGTAGTAGGCATTACCTTGACTCAAA
Organism: Poa pratensis; assembly: GCA_947311845.1. Lineage (NCBI taxonomy): Eukaryota > Viridiplantae > Streptophyta > Magnoliopsida > Poales > Poaceae > Poa > Poa pratensis. The sequence goes on along the minus strand of CAMZMU010000111.1, from coordinate 36,199,072 downwards.
AATAAAACAAAAATTGCAGAAATAAAATAATGGGTTGTCTCCCACAAGCGCTTTTCTTTAAAGCCTTTTAGCTAGGCATGATAATTTTGATGATGATGCTCTCATATGTATAAGAGTTGAATATAAAAGAGCATCAAGAAGCAAATATCAAACACATTTAAGTCTAACCCACTTCCTATGCAAAGGAATCTTGTAAGAAAATAAATCAATGAAGCACAAAGTGACTAGCATAGGAAGGCAAAACAAGTGCAACTTCAAAACTTTCGACATAAAGAGAGGAGACTTAATATTATTGAGATATATGAAACCATGTCTCCCTCTCTCATAATAATTTTCAGTGGCATCATTGATAAACTCAACAATATAACTATCACATAAAGCATTCTTATCATGATCACCATGCATAAAAATATCATTTCTCTCCACATAATCATAAACAGTTTTATTAGTAGCAGTGGGAGTAAAAGTATCACATCCATCATTGTAATCATCATAAATTGGAGGCATGGAATAATCATAATGAATTTTATCCTCAAAAGTAGATGGCACCAAAATACCACTATCATTATAATCATCATAAATTGGAGGCAAAGTATCATCAAAGAAAATTTTCTCCTCAAAACTTGGGGGACTAAAAATATCATATTCATCAAAACCAGCTTCCCCAAGCTTAGAGCTTTGCATAGCATTAGCAATAATGGTGTTCAAAACATTTATAGTAATAACATTGCTACCATCATGCAAATAATTTCCATAGGTTTTTTAATTTTCTCTTCAAAAGCATCATGTCCTAATTCAAGATAAATTTCATAAAGATCTCTAATTTTTTTGTTGTTTTCCATTAAGCCTAACTAGTGAAAATAAAAACAAGAGACAAAAAGAAATAATTGCAGAATCTAAAGGAGATACCTTCCAACACTTACCTCCCCGGCAACGGCGCCAGAAAATAGCTTGATGTCTACTCACGCTTCTATTCTTGTAGACAGTGTTGGGCCTCCAAGTGCAGAGGTTTGTAGAACAGCAGCAAGTTTCCCTTAAGTGAATCACCCAAGGTTTATCGAACTCAGGGAGGTAGAGGTCAAAGATATCCCTCTCAAGCAACCTGCAATTAAGATACAAGAAGTCTCTTGTGTCCCCAACACACCTAATACACTTGTCAGATGTATAGGTGCACTAGTTCGGCGAAGAGATAGTGAAATACAAGTAATATGGATGATTATAAGTAGTAATTGCAATCTGAAATAAAAATGGCAGCAAGCAAACATGTAGCAGAACTTGTTGTAAACGGTGTTTCAATGCTTAGAAACAAGGCCTAGGGATCATACTTTCACTAGTGGACACTCTCAACAATGATCTCATAACTGAATAAATAAAAGCTACTCTTAAACACTCTCTTGTTGGATAACAAACACCATTCATTGTGTAGGGCTACAAAAGCACACCTCAAGCCGGAGTAAACAAGCGCCACAACGTCATAAAGGAATCACACACGGTGCACACACTGTCACCTTTACACCGTGGAGAGTACCGGAGTTCATATTAAAGTAACCTATAGAGTGCATAATAGATAAAGAGTAACATCTACATATTCAACTAGATTAGCACAACTGAACACAAGTAAATACTGCTCGGGATTATTCTCCTTCTTGATGAAGCAAGAGTACTATGCGTAGGGCTGCAAAAGCACACCTCAAAGTCTGAGTAAACAAACACCACAGTTCCCAAGAACAAGCCATGATAGATATCTAAATTATTCATAGAGTCACACAAGTACCCACACTGTCACCTTGATACCGTGTTGTCACAATGACTTCAGAAACTAGACAAAATCACTTGAGTAGCATAAACATTATTAATGTATTCAGCGATACTAGCAATACACACGATCACATAAAGATCACACCATGGGAGAGAGAGATGAACCACATAGCTACCGGTAGAGCCCTCAGCCTCGGGGGAGAACTACTCCCTCCTCATCATGGGAGTCAGCAGCGGCGATGAAGATGGCGATGGAGTCGATGGAGATGGCTGGGGGCACTTCCCGTCCCGGCAGCGTGCCGGAACAGAGACTTCTGTCCCCGAAACTTGTCGTCGATGGCGGCAGCGCTGCGGAACCCTTTCTGGAATATGACTTGTTCTCTTAGAGTTTTCGCGTCGGGGGCAATATATAGGCGAAGGGGCAGCGTCGGGGGGGCTGCAGGGCCCCACACCATATGGCGGCGGGCAGAGGGGGGCCCCGCGCCGGCCTATGGTGTGGGCCCCTGCTGGCCTTCGTCGACTCCTCTTCGGTCTTCTGGAACACTCCGGAAAAAATAAGGCCTTGGGCTTTGTTTCGTCCAATTCCGAGAATATTTGCAGAAGTACTTTTCTGGAAACAAAAAAGCAGAAAACAGGGAACTGGCACTGTGGCATCTTGTTAATAGGTTAGTCCAGAAAATGCATAAAAACATTATAAAGTGTGAATAAAACATGTAGGTATTGACATAAAACTAGCATGGAACATAAGAAATATAGTTACGTTGGAGACGTATCACCACTTAATAGAAATTGAAACAAAGTGACACATTGAATACAAATTCAAACATGTTCCACACTTAATACAAATTCAAACATAGTTCCACACTTAATACAAATTCAAACATAGTTCCACACTTAATACAAATTGAAACAAAGTCCACATACTTAATAAAACACACATTATTCCACACTTAATACAAATTCAAACATAGTTCCACACTTAATACAAATTCGAACATAGTGCCACCTAGTTTCTTCCTCTCGCTCTTCGTCCTCGCCCACGCCCGTTACCCCGCGCACGCACGGGAGGTCTCTCTCCAGGAAAAGTGGGACAATCAGGGTCCCTATGGCCAAATTGGTTGCATTGAAGGCATTGCACCCTGGGGCCTCCGGCTTCGGATTCATCCATATCATTCCTGATGCGACGACACTGTCGTCTGCCTACCCCTTCACGCAAAGCTCAGGAGCTGGAATGTACCCTCTCACCAGGGGTTACAGTGTTGAAGTTACCCATTGATCGAAATCCCATCATCTCACCTGTCCAAGTATTGATAACTGCCTCTTTCATATAATATGGAGACACGAAGGAGATTGCGTTCAACCGTAACTGCCTGCAGGCAGCGAGGACATGGGAGCAAGGAAGGTGAAGCAATTTTGGTTTGTTGCAGGTGCACTCGCAAGTTGGCCAAACCTCATTACCAATCTTCACCTCATGCGTCCTCACCTCGTTTGCACATCCGAACTTGTTGTGGGCTAAGCGGACCTCAAACCTCCTTTCTTGATTCCCAACGGCAGTTACACTGTGGGAGCAACATTTTGCCAGCTTCTCATTCATGTACTTCGTAACCTTCTCACAATAAGGCGAGGTCGGGTTGTCCATCATATGCTTCTCAGCTCTTTCACGTCTTCTCTGAAATATTTCACTGTGCCATAGAAAATACCCTCCACGATGGCTGTTAGTGGCAAGGCACGGTTTCCTCTGAGGACAAAGTTGTATGTTTCAGCCAGGTTCGTTGTCATGACACCGTATCTTGCTCCATGTGTGTCGTGCAACAAAGACCACCTCTCAAAGGTTCATGCTCTATCCACTGCTGAAAAGTTTTAATTGTCCTCCCACCTCTTCTCCTAGTTCCAGGCGGGTCAAATCCGGGTAGGTCGCAAAGACCAACAGGCTCGTCCTCCTCGGCAGGTGGACCGGTAGCTAACTGTGCAGCAACAGCTTTGCATGTGCAAGAACAGCTGCTGCTCGTGCCCTCTTCCTTTCCCGAACATGTCTCTGCGTGCACAAATCAAGTCTTTCACGTATCTTCGTGTACTTCCAGTCTTGGTTCTGCTTGCAGAGTTTTTGAATAGGTTCATCAGGTCCTTATTTCTAAACTGCGAGTAGAAGTTGGCACCTAGATGGCGCATGCACCAACGGCTCTGCATGTCATGCCATGAGTCTGTTCCTCAGGCGCAGGATTGGTGAGTGTCTTTATCGCGTGAGTATACCTGCATGCCTGTCATGAAGGATGCACACGTTCGGCTTATCCTTCACAACTGCTATTTTCAGTTGCCTGAAGAACCAAGTCCAACTGTCAATGTTCTCGCTCTCCACAAAAGCAAATGCGAGGGGCAGAACCATATTGTTACCGTCTTGACCAATTGCAGTCAGGATCTGTCCCCTATACTTGCCTGTGAGAAAGGTGCCATCTACACATATCACCGGACGCAATGTCTGAAAGCCTCGATGCATACGCGAATGAGAAAAACACTCGATGCAGCACCCTCACAGTTGGGAACTCTGGCCTGAACAAATCTTGGATATTACATAGGTGCCTGGATTCCGGTACTGCAGAGTATGCAGCAGCCGGATAACAGAGTCATATGCGTCCAAATATGAACCAAATCTGTTCTCAAGCGCCGTATGCTTAGCCCTCCAAGCCTTGCCATAGATATTTCGTACTTAAATGGCAGCCACTTTTGTCTGGAGGGCACTCACTTCCATCGATGCGCAGGACACTATCTCTGTACAGCAACCGAGCTATAAGCGTGGAAGAAAGATTACGGTGCTCTGCAGGGATATTTTCAATTCGACAGGAGTGAGGTACGAAGTCACTTATCCTCCAACTATAGCCATTCTTTGGGAGATGTCCATGCACCCTGCCGGGACAAGTTATTGTCTCGCATTCCATTGTCAAATATTTTTGACTTGACACGGTAGTTCTCATAACCCTGTGGGTGGACAATGCCCATTTAACGACTGCATCCCTCAAAGCTTGCTTGTCAGTATACAAAGCACCCTTCGCAATGTTGTTCTCATGATATTGCCATGCCGAATCATGACCATCGTTTATGGTCATCGCCGAAGAGTGGTCCTGATTCCATGCTGCAGGATTAGGTACCTCATCTTCGTTCTCTTCCCCGTCTGACTCATCGGAATCATCGCCTTCAGCACTATAGCCATCTGCATCTTCATCTTCCATCTCGTTCTGCATGTGCCCGTCTACCTCGTCGCCATCCGCCTCCGCACTGTCATATACCTCAGTGTCCCCTCCATGTACTTGACTGCTCTGCCCCGACTCGTTACCACCACCACCAAATCAGACCCATAATTTGACATAGACATGTCCATCTCTTCACTTCCATGGCCAGGATCATAAGCACCCTCACCTTCATGGGCACTAAACTCGTCCTCAGGGGCAGTGACCTCGTTCAGGGCGGGAAGAAGAACTAGGGCACAAGGAGCAATTCCTTTTTGCGCAGCCTTTTAACCATCGCACCCAATCAGTATCACACTCTAGTGGTTTCAAAACGAAGTAAATATTTGTCCTTGAATGGCTCCACCAAGCATGAACACTGACGGTCTGTGTCTGACTATCAAGCCCTAAACTTCCCACCAACCAATCTTTTACCTGACTTACAGACCATGTTTCAGCAGCTGGCAGGTCGACATCTATATACTGAAACTCACTCAGATCAGCTCCCGTATCACACATTTGGACTCTACCAGGACCATAGAAAAACCTGATCTTCACTAAATCAGACATCTCCGCTGACATAAATAAATATTACCATCGTTAATATTACTCCGCATAAATAAAGTCCTAAAAAATATAGCTACATTTTTTCAAATTAACCTACAAATATAGCTACAATTTTACTACCGTCACAAACTATTTTACCATCGTTAATATTATTCCGCATAAATAAAGTCCTAAAAAATATAGCTACATTTTTTCAAATTAACCTACAAATATAGCTACAATTTTACTACCGTCACAAACTATTTTACCATCGTTAATATTACTCCGCATAAATAAAGTCCTAAAAAATATAGCTACATTTTTTAAATTAACCTACAAATATAGCTACAATTTTAGTACCGTCACAAACTATTTTTCAACAACACAAGTTCATACATGTAACACACATAGCACTACAATTTTGATAAATCGAATATACCCTAGAAGCGTGAGAGGCGACGGCGTCCGGCGGTCTCAAAAACGGCGCACCAACACGAGCAGCACCACCACAATGCAGCCCTCCAGCACCACCACGCAGCCTCCAGCACCACCACCACCATCACCACCACCACCACCCGCCAACCATCACCACCACCACCACGAGCTATCCCATCAGGAGATCGGAGTTGCCCTAGCCTCCCTCAACCTTCTAGCACCGATTAATGGTGGCAAACGTGAAGATTATTGGTCTAAATGGCTGGTTTAATTTGGTTTGTGTGGAGAGTGCAGAGAGGAAAGCAAGAACTCGTATGAGTGCAGAGAGGAGCTAGCTAGAGAGGAAGCGAAGGAAAGAGAAGAGAAGGGTGCGTGCGAGAGGGCTGCGAGTGCTGCGAGATGCCTGCGTCCTTGTCGGCATCGCCGAAGCCGACAGGGCCTAATCGGCGTGGGCGAGGACGACAGGTCCGTGGCGACGTGACCGTGGCGACGTGACCCATGCATGGCTCCTTGTCGGCTTCGCCATAAACGACAACCGGGTAGTCGTCTTCGCCAACGACGAGTAGCATGTACTCGTCTTCGCTAATGACGACTAGCGGCAGTCGGCTTCGGCGACGCCGACTGGGTTCTATTTCTGAAAAAAAAAATTGCGTAATATTGCCAGAATAAATTAATTTTCGTTGTATTATTAAAAAAAATTAGCCTTCCCCTGCGCCTGCGGCAGCCAGCAGCGTGTAGCAAGTAGCATCGGCCGCCTCTGGGAAACAGCCTACCTCCGTTTCTCCTCCACAATTCCACATAGCCTCTGCTTGACAGCTTGAGCTGTACTCTCTCGAGCTCGGTTCAATATCATGGATTACTGAATACTAGTTTTTTTTTTTAAATCCCAATTCGTAGTAGTGGACTAGATTCAGGACCTAGAACAATGAAGTTAACAAATTCAGTGGATGGGATCCAGACGGGGTGTACGAGGAATCTGAAATGATAGTATACTTGCCATCAGTGAGTTTTTTGGGTACTATTGGTCTGCTCTCCTGTAAATCAATCCTAATGCTCTGTTTTCACTGCAGCTTGTGCCGGCCAACTATTTAAACAACTGGATGTACCTTAGCTGCATATTAAACTACATTGCGAGCTGTAACTTACAAAGGACATCAAGAAAATACAGGACATGGCCCTAGTACATTTTCAGCTTCAAAGGTATGAAGTGCTTCACCAATAATCACACATATATATGTTTGCTGGAAAATATTTTCTTGATGTCATTACAAACATTCATCCAAAATACAGATATACCATGATAAAAAAACAGAAGGTGTACAAGTTATATCATAATATACTTCTTAGTTAGTCTCTTGGTAGTGTTGACCTGCTGCTCTCCTGGAAATAAATCCTAATGCTGTGTTTTCACTACCTTGAAAAACACTGCAGCTAGCTTGTGCCGGTCAACTTTTTAAACAACTGGATATAACTTAGCTGCATGGTTGTATATTGCGAGTTGCAACTTACATAGGACATCAAGCAAATACAGCACGTGACACTACTGGCTTTTAAGCTCAGAGGTACGAAATACTTCACCAATACTGGAAACTATTCTTTCGATGCCATTCAAAGTATACATCCAAGGTTCAAATAGGCCAGGATACAAAAGCATAAATCGTACATGTTAATTTTCTTCTGCCTATTAGCCTTCACCTTGGGCCAGATAAGATGGATGCTTGAGATGGAGCTGAGTATGAGGACGGGTTATCTTGAACAAACATGAGTGAATTTGCATCAAAAGTTTCTATGTTGACGGCACCTTCCAATACCTTGAAACTGTTGACATGGAGGGCCTTCGAATGTTGTCATGTTGCAGGACCAATATTGCGAGCTTAATCATTTGAACCACTTCCTCTTGGTGTGAGACCATATCATCACTATGCTTGTCAATCAGGTCGATCAATTGGTTGTTTTGAGCTTTTTCTCGTAATAGATTTATGAGCTGAACATTTTCCTCCGACTGAGAGTTGTCTATATTTTTTCTTCCACTTATCATTTCCACGATGACAACTCCAAAGCTGTAGACATCAACTTTTTCGGTGATCCGCGATGTCAACCATTCAGGTGCTAGATATCCCGGTGTTCCTCTCATCATAGTCACTACCTTGCTTTGATCCCTGTTTATTAACTTACATAGTCCAAAATCTGCCACTTTGGCATTAAAGTTATCGTCCAAGAGGATGTTTTGTGGCTTGATGTCCAAATGAAGAATTTTCGCTTACAATCCTCATGAAGATAGCATAGGCCTTGGCAATATCCATAATGATACTACATCGGGTGCGCCAATCAAGGGGGCATTGTTATGGCAATAATAGATCCACCTATCAAGCGACCCTCTTGGCATATATATATACCAGAAGCCTCTCGGATTTCTCTGCACAAAAGCCAATCAGCCCGACAAGATTGATGTGTTCAATGCTGCCAATGGTCTCGACCTCTGCCAAAAATTCTTTCTTTCCTTGTCTAGCGCCTTCCAAACGTTTCACCGCAACCTCTCTTCACCTAATATCCCTTCAAAAACCGATCCAAACCCCACCTTCTCCGAGCTTCCTACTGAACCCTTCAGTGCATTCCCTTAACATTTCAAAGAAAACCTCGTCGGCATTCCAGGAAATTGATCAAAATCAAATTCTTCATCGTTCTCTTTGTAGTTTCTCCTCCTTCGTAGATAAATGGCGATAACGATAGAAAGCAGCACAAGAGTAGTAACAGCACCAAGTGTAGCTCCAAAAAACACCTTTTTGTGTGTCTTCTCTCCATATCCATCAGATGGGCTAAGCTGCACCTTGAGGTAAGCAGAGAGTTGTAACCAACAGTTTCAGGTTCTATTGAACGCAAGGAGTAGACCTTCGTCGCCCACACACATTCTAGACCTGTGGACAAAACAGCCATGCAGGAGCAGTTCTTCAAGCAGGCTTGCTTACATGCATCCATAGTTGTTTCGTTATAGGTATTGCACCAGAGTATGTGTAGTTTTGATCAGGGTAATAAATGTTGGGAATGGTCAAGAGTTGATGGTGTTCTATTTCCTGACAAGAGACCGGAGTTAATGGTGTGCAACCAAGGTTCGGCTTGCGTTCATCCACGGGCTTGAAGTAGCTTAAATTTGAATCTTTCTCAAGTGGACATGTGCATTGCCCCCCAGTGCATACGCCGTACTCCCCGCAGACTGTTGGGTAATAATTATCGTCCATTCCAATGGAACTCAGTACATCATATACCACTCTCCAACTCTCACTAGACCCTAACCATTCATATAGTCTCAGATGTCCATCTGAATCTAATCTCATGTACTGAGTGGATTGAGCTACTGGCAATGTGATATTATCGCTCAAGAAGTAAGGCCCTGCCATGAAGCTAAGGTTTCCATTCATTAATGTAACCTTTTTTGGATAATTATTTGAAACCTGGCTGTAATAGTAGTACTCAAAGTAGAGTTGTGTGGGTGGATTTAACAAAAGCAACTAATCTTTCGCGTTCTAGAGTGATATACATATTTGCTGCTGAAGTAGTTGTTGTGAGACTGTACCTTGCACAAGTGTCTGTCCATGGACCACTGTGTCTGTAGGATGATCAAATGACTGCCACACAGTCGCATTCTTGTGATCAAACAACACCAGTTACCGATCTCGGTGATCTTCATGCCATCTACAGATCGGCTCGAGCTGTTGCTTGACCAGACGTGGCTACCATTGGCATCACGGAGGACCAAGTTTCCATCTATGGTGAATTCAAGGGTGGCATTCTCTCTAACAGGGTGATCCCGGTTGGCAGACCAAACCACCTGCTGAGGGTTGAACGGCGTGACGTCGCTAATGGATACCCCAAAGAGGTACTCGTCGCACGGGGGCGACAAGGGGAAGGAGACATAGAAGAACCCTACGGTTATGTAAAGTGCAACGCCTGAGGGAGGTTCAGGATTTACTAGGGTGAAGATGTTGCGGTCGACGTAGTTGTTGAAGGAATCGTGGTTGTTGATCCAAGTTGTTGAGTGTTTGAGCATGCTCTGTGCTGGAACGTGCTTCGGCAGAACCTGCAGGTAATTAGAAAGAATCAGTTAGCACGAGGAGGAAGGCAGGAAGAAACTGGAGACGATAGAGCTTGCAGAGCAGAAACGAGACGACATGTTAATTGCACCTCACCGCTGGCGGAGATGACGTGATCGCCGGAGAGATGGCCGGGCTTGGACCTTCGAGTAGCTCTGGTAATTTCGGAGGTGGGATGGTCTGAGTCACAAGGCGCCACTGCTCACTGAGTATACGTCAACGAGTCTCCGAGGGCTGATCATGTGGTCTACCTATCTACCATGTTTAGACACGGAAGAATGACAAGTTTGACTGGCTGTGCGCCACGGGGTTTTTCCAAGCATGATGTGCACCATTCAATTATTTTCAGTATGACAGTGAGAGTATCTCCATGTTTGACAAGTCTGTTAGATGAAGCCCGTTGGCAGCTTCAGATTTCTTCAGATGAAGCCTGTCCAAGATTTTGTGAGTTAATTGCGCCGGGGGTCACACATCTCGTCGTCAATGTGCACTTTGGTCACACATCTGCATAACGGGATTTTTTGGTCACACATCTCGACAAGTGCGTGCACTTTGGTCACAAACGGGCCACGTCATCCCGTTCTGGACAGAGATTTTTCAAAAAACCCCTCCAATAATAATAGCAGGGCCATATTGCAATTAGACATGGCCCCACCTGTCCCAGAAAAAGAAAAGAAAATTAAAAAAGAAAGGTCAACGCTGTCTCCTCACGCGCGGCGTCGTTCCCTGCCGGCCGGAGCTCGTGGAGGGCGCGCCGCCGACCCCTTCTCCCTCGCGCCGCCGGAGCTCGCGGAGGGCGGCCACGCGGCCGAGCCCTACTTCCTCGCGCCGGCGGAGGGCGAGCCGCCACACGGCCGGCTCCTTCTCCTCGCGCCGCCGGAGGTCGCGAAAGGCGTGCGGCCACCGGCCGAGCCCTACTCCCCCGCGCCGGCGAAGGGCGCGCCGCCACACGGCCGGCCCCTTCTCCTCGCGCCGCCGTACTCCCTCGCGCCGGTGGAGCTCGCGGAGGGCGCGTGGCCACACGGCCGCCCGCCGGAGCTCGCGGAGGGCCCACGGCCATGCTGTCGGCCCCTACTCCCTCGCGCCGCCGGAGCTCGCGTAGGGCGCGCCGCCACAACGTAGGCGTCCGCGTCGGGGACCAGTCCTCCGGCGTACGCCTGGAGCCTGCTCCTTCAACATCCTCGAGCCTATCCCGGCCGCGCCGCCCCGCCCCCCTGCCCTCCTGCTTGCGATCGGCCACGCCGCGCCGTTGCTCGCCCCGGCCACGCCGCGCCCTTGCTCGCCCCGGCCGCGAGCAGAATGGGGCGCCGCCGGCGGTGGAGAAGAGTGCTGACGTCAGCGTGACGTCAGCCATAATTTTTCTTTTCCGAAAATCATTTCCTTAATGAACATTTGCAATAGGGCCCCTGTAATATTACGCTAGGGGGTTTTCTGAAAATTTTCAGTCCAAAACGGGATGACACGTCCCGTTTGTGACCAATGTGCACGCAATTGTCGAGATGTGTGACCAAAAAATCCCGTTATCCAGATGTGTGACCAATGTGCACGTACGTGACGAGATGTGTGACCTCCAGCGCAATTAACTCAAATTTTGTACGAACTGCATTACTTGAGGATGGCACGTGGGACCAGGAGCCATACAAGTCATATGGATGATGTAGATCATATACTGATCCTTGGCGTGCATGGCAGCTGTCTGATGAAATGTCTGGGATAGCATTTTAACCGTAGGGGCAAACGGATGAGAAGAAACAAGATTTCAAAAGTGTATTTTGCAAGAAACAAAATGTCGGACACATGTGCAAGTTAACTGACGCCGTCAGGTCTCGATCTCCCCGGAACGATTTGGCACGACCAGTGTGCACATCGCTGGCATGTTTATAGACCAATAGCCATCCTTGTCAGCCAGAAGCTATTTTCCCACTTGTGTAAAAAAAAGAACAATGGAATGCATCTCATCCAATTCTGTAACCTGTAATTTTTCTGCAACCTGTAAATTACAGCACGATGCTGAACAAATATACAGCCTTCTTTGTACTTACGATATATACCAGCTACTCCAATGTACACCTTCTTTCTTTGAATACAAAATGTACAAACCCAAAAAGCCTCCAAGCACCATGGCATCATAACCTGTGCTCGTCAGCCACTCAGCCTCCCAGCTTCTTTCTTATGACAGACCATCATCCCACAAGCCACAACGGCCTGAACATTCACAAATCTTAAATTTTTACAAATATCTATATTCACATCTTATTCCTCTTCTCATGAATCTTTTTTTCCTCAGTTACTCTTGATGAGGAGCAGCCCGATCCGGTGACGACGAGCGTGGCCGGGAAGCCGAACTGGAGGTGGCTGAGGAAGGAGAGCGTGTACCCGAACTGCCGGGACCGGCGCGCCTGCTCGCGGACGATGAGGTTCGCCGCCGAGCCCAGGAGGGACAGGTTGCCGGCCACCGTGCTCACCCAGGCCAGGATCAGCCAGGCGTTGGTCTCCGCCATAGGGGAGATCGCCGCCGCCGACGCCGCCACCCGTGCGCCGAGGAGGAGAACTGCACAATCGAGCTCAATTATTTCTGCTCCGTAGAATGATTGGCCTATCTGAAAGAAGTGTGGACCTGACACTCTGGCGACCATCTAGTACTGATACATTCCTGATTGCACAGCCCAATCCAAACTGGACCATGCATGCCAGTTGACAAGTTGAGCAGCAGTGAAGCATGTTTTTCAGGCAATGGGGACTTGGGGAGAAAGAACTAACCGGTGGGGACGTTGGACGCCACGTTGGAGAGGAGGAGGATCACCAGGGCGAGGATGATGACGCCGGTCGGCGTGTCTATGCGCGCGTAGGGCTCCATGAACTCCCAGAACGTGCTGGGGATGCCGGTCTTGTTGAAGCCGTACACGGTGATGAACATGCCGCAGAAGAAGAGCAGCAGCGGGTAGGAGACCTGAGAATTTGATATTTGTTTTTCAGCAACACTAAAGTAAGCAACATTTTGCTACAAGATGAACAGCACCAAACTAACATCACTTGAATCCAATTTGGCATCGATCGTAATTCAGTATGAAGCTTTGATTCAACTATTAATACATGTATCAGATAAACTGTTATTTGATTAATACACAAATCCTTTAAAAAAATCTGTATCAGATATACAATCGGTAGTACCAAACTCGCAGCCCCTCTTCTTTTTCTACCTCACAAATCACAATCTGCCTACTCTCATGAACACACACGAGATTAGGAAAACTCTGAATACACAGGCACACACTCAACCAAGGAAGAACACATGGCTTTGCCGAGAGGCTATGCTCCTTGGTGACCACCGTGGCTACATTGTTTCCTGCCCGCAGGCCTTAACTTTCTCATTCATTTTCTCAACTTAAATAGGCAGTACAAGATAGACTCACACGGCTCCACTAACACCTGATCCTAAACTCACGCCATGACCACATGCACCGCGTGGAATCTCTCCATGATCCACAGGACTCGGCCCTCCAGCATGCACGTACATAGCCTGAGCAATAGCTCCACCAAGACCTATTCTCATGCTAACTAACTCATCTAATTCCACTACTAGCTTGCATGTACACACATGTCTCAAGTTTATGTGAGTACTGAGTACGCAGCCGCAGCCTGGTAGATGGACACGACTACATACATGACTCGACACAAAACAAACTAAACCTACCACTAATAACAAGATTAGTTCCAACATGGTTGCAGTGTGAGTTTTAGTTTCAGAATGAACACGGTGCCAATCCTAAAGTGATTCCAAATTTCAAATTTGGACACATGTTCTCTGTGGTTTTTTTTTTTTTTGAAGCGCTGTTCTCTGTGGTTTAATCTTCAGTTCAATTCGATTGCAGACGGACAGACAGTTTAAAGTAGGAGCAAAGACAAAGAGTCGGCCAAAGCCGAAAATTAAAAAGATACAAGCATCCCCGACAGCACCGGGGCCGTTAGCGCAAAGATCCTACTACTCGCAAATCTCCGCCAATGTTTTGCCCCCCGCAAGGATCCAGTGCCGGCGCCTTCATATCGTGTATAGCTCGGACAGTCCGACGGCCCACCTGCCGCTGGTACTCCGGCATGGTTTGCTCCCTCACGATTCTACATGGGCGCGCTCACACGAGTACACGACGGCAGCGTGCATCTCCCGCCGCGTCAGGGACCGCCGCCTCTCCCGAGTCACCTCCACGGAGACTCTGTTTCGCCTCCCCCGTAGCCAGGCCACCTCCTCTGCTCACTCCAGCTCGGTTCAGTGTCCTGGATTCTCGAATCACATTTGATTTCAAATGCCAGTTACTAATTGCAATGGACCAGATTCGGGTATCTACAGGGTTAGATTTTGGAATCACACTGAAGCTACCAGATTCGATGGATGGAATACATACAGCGTGTACGAGGATTCTGAAATGATTCTTATTAGTACATGGTTTTCCAAGGTAGTGGTGATCTGATCTCCTGCAAATCAATCATAATGCTCTGTTTTTTTACTACAGCATGTGCGGGTCAACTATTCAAACAACTGGATACACCTGACCTTGCGAGCTACAACTTACGGAGGGCATCAAGAAAATACGGGACATGGCCCTAGTACCTTTTCAGCTTCAAAGGTATGAACTACTTCTTCACCAATAATCAGACATATATATGTTTGCTGGAAATTATTTTCTTGATGCCAATACAAACATGCATCCAAATGCATCCAAAGTACATATATGCCATTATACAAAACCAAAAAAGTGTACAAGTTAAATTATGATATACTAGCTAGGTAGTCACCGCGTAGTGTTGATCTGCTCTCCCGTAAATCAATCCGAATGCCCTGTTTTCACTACCTTGGAAAACACTGCAGCTTGTGCCAGTCAACTTTCTGCAAGCTGGACTAGTCTGGAGAATTCGAGACGGCTCCTCTATCTCGGTGATGAAAAATAAGTGGATCCCGCGGTCTAGTGTCCAACACCCACTGGGGTATAATTTTAAGCTGGATACGTGCCCGGAGAAGGTACACGACTTAATTGTGCATGAGGAGGGCTGCTGGGATGAGACCAAACCGAGGCAGAATTTCCATGATCATGATGTGGAGGATATTCTTAAAATCCCAATGGGAAAGGTGGTGCTGTCGACTTTCGGCAAGGAATTGAACTAAAAATTGCATCTTCTCAGTGAAGTCAGCATACCATTTGGCAATTCAGAGAAAAATTTGCGCAAAGGGACGGACGGAGTCATCTCGTTCCTGTGACGGCCATAAGGGCTGGCTAGCATCATGGGAGGCTCAGGTACCTAACAAATCTCAAGGTACACTTATGGCGCCAAATTGAGAATGGTTTGGCGGTTGGAACTGAACTACATCATCACAAAATTAGACAGCGTAGTCTGTCCCACATGCGGCAACGAAGAAAGTTTAGTTTACCGCTTTTAGAACTGTCCTCATTCTGTGTCAGCGTGATATTTTTTAGAAGAGCAGTCTAAGTTGAAGTTGGAATTACCTCTGAATAAACTGCACTGTCATGCCGATCTTAAGGGCTGGCTCCTGGACTGGATTGGGAAGAGTAAGACTTTAAGAGTGACCATGTCGCATGGATGATATCGATGGTCTACAGTCTGTGGCATGCAAGAAATCATGCTCGTGAAACTCATTTTATTTCTATGGGCTATGGCAAACCCAAAAGACATAGCCTTTAAAACTGCAGCAGGCGTCCTGGAGTGGCAAACGTTACACCAAACTGTACATAACAGAACAGTTACCCAGCGGGAGCACTGACTTCCACCTGAAGATGGCTGGTGCGAGGTTAATGCGGACGGTTCTTTTCACGGAACCTCGGGTTACGGTGGAGGGGCGCAATGGATATCAAACTTGTTGGTGGTGACATTCTTCTCAAGAAAATCTCCTCTTGCACATAGAACCTATTGCAGCATAAACCTAGTGAGGAAGTAAGGATTCGGTAAATCTCAACGATAAATACACAATTAGACCATTTTACAATCATGACATGAATTGGAGTACTAGTTGTGCAATCTCATGAATACACCATTAGGCCATGTCCAAGTTGGAGTAAGCACACAATTACCAAAGGGATGTAATTACAATACAAAAACACCACACCAGGGACTTGAAAAAATATAACATGTGTACAAGTACTAACAACCTAAATTTCAAAGGAAGCAGGTGGTCTCTCAAGTCTCAACTCCTATCTGAACCAGCAAAACTTTCATTTGAGAACACTAGACTCAGCACTCGTCTCACTTGTCATGTTGTGTACCTGTAAGTTTTTTTTTCATGATAACAACAAGATTTAAACAGGACTGCATCTACTAGTTTCATGCAAGCCATCCATTCCAAGTTATGGATCGAACTATGAAATATTTCTTGGCACCAAGTAGTTGTACTATATTTGCAAGGTGTCTTCAGAATAAAGTTTTGCCGATTGATTGTCATGTTCTGTCCTAACTAATGCAGTATGCTTCGGATTATCTGGGTCAGACGGAAAGTACTTGGAGGCCAATGGTACTTACACGCAAATTCAAGTGAGACAGCTCATGACAGGATACAACACCGAAAAATAACATGAAACAAGAGACAACTCAGATGAATTATCCTTAAAAAAAGAAGACATGAGCAAGCAGTAATGGTGATTGTGTGATACTGATACCAATCAGAAGCCAGTATTTTTTTTGGCCTACATCAGTAGAATTCTTGGAGGAGAAACAGGACATCTCATGCACGAAAACAGGACTCGGTTTGGAGCTTGGAATGCAGGAATTACGAAACTAGGTGCATACGACATAGAGAGATCCAGTGGTATGACCTGCTGTTCTCAAGATTTCTTCCACGGCCGCCACAGATCTTGAGCAACGAGCTAGAACTGGGTGCGTACAAATCAAGAGATCAAGAGGTATCACTGCTCATGTTTCTCGATCTGGCTCACCTTTCTCGATCTGGAGCAACTAGCTTGATCTGGGGCAAGTCTGTGGATATTTAGCAGATCTTCAATGCGGGAGAAAGGAGGGATAAGGGGAAAAAAAGCAAAACGAGGAATAGGTGGAGGAGATAACCTTTGTTGCCGGACAACCTTCGTCGTCGCCGGAGCGGAGAAAACTTCAAGGCGAAGGAAAGCCCGGGAGAAGAGGAGCAGAGGATGGCCTGGAAAAGGAGGACGGAGGCGGAGGATATCTAGGACGAAGGAGCACGGAGGTACAGCGCTCGGGGGCGGCCTCGCTCCGGTCGACGGAGAAAGAAGCCCGAGCGCCGTCGCGAGAGGAGCGAGCAAGAACGAGAGGATTTCCTTCCCCACCTCCGGACTCGTGGAATGCGCTCCCGGGGAAAGGCCGCGGAAGGGCCCGGTTTCCCTCCCCCCTTGGGCAACCAAACGGCCATGTGCGCCACCCGGGGCCAATTTGGCCCGCGGTTCCTACGCCCAGGGAATAGTCGCGGATCCCTGTGTTTTCCCGGAGTACCAAATGAGCCCTGAAGATGGCTGGTGCAAGGTTAATGCGGACGGTTCTTTTCACGGAACCTCGGGTTACAGTGGAGGGGCGCGAACCTGCGTAATCATCATGGAAACTTCTTAGCTGGAGCATGCCATTTTTTCCCACACGTTTCTGATGCCGGAGGTGTGGAGCTGCTGGCCTGTCGACGAGCATTATGTCTTGCACAGGAGATGGGGGTGCTGAAAGTGGTGTTGGAGACGAATAGTGTTGAGGCTGCATCGAAGTTGACAAGAGAGGGACAAGATAGATCTTTCTATGGCCCATTGGTCGACGAAATAAAGTCCCTCCTTGGTGTCTTTGATGATTTGATTTCTCGGTGCGAGCTGTACCGAGAACAGAGAATGAAGTTGCTCATCGTCTTGCAAAGCAAGGCTGCGAAAATAAATAAAACTTGTAACACGTGGGTGGGTACACCGCCGGAGTGTATTGTAAACCGACTTGTACTGAATGTTTTGGTGAATTAATAGAAACGCAGCCATAATTCTGAAAAAAACTTTTTAAACAACTGGATATACCTTAGCTACATGCATAGTTATACATTGCGAGTTGCAACTTACATAGGACATCAAGCAAATACAGTTCATCGCACTACTAGCTTTTCAGCTCAAAGCTATGAAATACTTCACCAGTAATCAAACATACATATCTAGTTGTTCGAAATTGTTCTTCCGATTCCATTCCAAACATACTTTCAAAGTAAAAATAGGACAGGATACATGAGCATAAATGGTGCAAGTTAATTTTCTTCTGCCCATCAGCCTTCACCTTGGGCCAGATAAGATGGATGCTTGAGATGGAGCGGAGTATGCAGATGAGTTATCTTAAACAAACCTGATTGAATCTGCAGCGAAAGTTTCTATGCGCGTCACACCTTCCAATACCTTGATCACTGTTGACATGGAGGGCCTTCGAGTGCAATCATTTTGCAGGCACCACACGGCAAGCTTCATCATTCGAATTACTTCCTCCTGGCGTGAGACCATATCGTTACTGCGCTTGTCGATCAGATCAATCAGCTGACTAGTTTGTTCCTTTTCTCGTAATAGATTTATGAGATGGGCATTCTCCTCGGGCTGAGAGTTGTCGATGTTTTTTCTTCCACTTATTATTTCCATGATGACAACTCCAAAGCTGTAGACATCGACTTTTTCAGTGATCGGCGATGTCAACCATTCAGGTGCCAGATATCCAGGTGTTCCTCTCATCAAAGTCACTACCTTGCTTTGATCCCTATTTATTAACTTACATAGTCCGAAATCAGCCACTTTGGCATTGAAGTTGTCATCCAAGAGAATATTTTGTGGTTTGATATCCAAATGAGCAATTTTTCGCCTACAGTCCTCATGAAGATAGCACAGGCCCTTGGCAATATCGAGAATGATCCTACACCGGGTGCACCAATCAAGGGGGGCATTGTTATGGCGGTAATAGATCCACCTATCAAGTGACCCCCTTGACATATATTCATATACCAGAAGCCTCTCAGACCTCTTTGCACAAAAGCCAATCAGCCTGACAAGATTGATGTGTTCAATGCTGCCAATTGTTTCGACCTCTGCCAAGAATTCTTTCTTTCCTTGTCTGGCACCTTCTAAACGTTTCACTGCAACTCTCTCTTCACCTAATTTCCCTTCAAAAACGGATCCAAACCCACCTTCTCCGAGCTTCTTGATGAACCCATTAGTGCATTCCCTCAACATTTCAAAAGAAAACCTCGTCGGCATTCCAGGCAATTGATCAAAATCAAATTCTTCATCTTTCTCTTCATATTTCCTCCTTCGTAGATAAAGAGTGACAACAATGACAAGTAACAAAAGAGCACCAACAACTCCAAATGTAGCACCTAACATCAAATTATTTTTGTTTTTAGTAGATGGGATAAGTTGCACCTTGAGGTAAGCAGATGATTTGTTACCTACATATTCAGCTGGTATTGATCTCATGGAGAAGACCTTTGTCAACCACACACATTCTCCATCTCCGAATAAAACGGCCATGCAAGAGCAGTTCTTCAAGCAGGCTTGCGTACAAGCATCGACGCTTGTTGCATTCACAATCATGTGACTATCGTCAAAGTAAGAGATACTAGGAATGGTCAAGAGCTGATGGTGTTGCATTTCTGTACAAGTGACTGGAGTTAATGGCGTGCAACCAAGATTAGGCTTGCGATGATCCAACATCCTGAAGTAGCTTGGACTTGTATTACTCTCAAGTGGACATGTGCATTGGCCCCCAGTGCACACGCCGTACTCTCCGCAGACTGTTGGGTAATCGCAACCATCTATAATCATGAACCCCAGTATATCATGCACCACTATCCAGTACTTATCTGACCGTTCATACAGTCTCAGGTGTCCATCTGAATCTAATCTCATGTACTGTGTGGATTTAGCTTCGGGCAGTTTGATACTATAAGGCAAAATATGTTGCCCCATAATGAAGCTAAGACTTCCATTCGTTAATGTAACCTTTGATAGATAATTTTTAGTCGGCGTGTCGAGTGATGTCACGTTGATCGAAAAGTAGAGTTGTGGTGGTGTGGATTCAACATAAGCATATAAGCCATCTCGTAGCACACTGATATACATGTTTGGTGCAGAATTTGCTGATGTGAGCCTCATACCTTCCACAAGTGACTGCCCGGGGACCACTGTGTCTGTCGGATGCTCAAATGACTGCCACACAGTTGCATTCTTGTGATCAAACAACACGAGATTGCCAAACTCGGTGATCTTCATGCCATCTACACCTCGGCCCGAGCTGTTGCTTGACCAGACGTGGCTACCATCCGCATCACGGAGGACCAAGTTTCCATCCGCGGTAAACTTAAGGGTGGCTTTCTCCCCGACAGGGCGAGCCCCGTTGGCGGACCAGATGAAATTGCGATTGTACATGCCGAGCATGGTGCTGCTGAAACCGCCAATGGATGCCCCAAAAAGGTACTTGTCGCACGGGAATTGGGAGGAGACACAGTAGAACCCTGCGGTAATGTAAACTCCGGAGTCGGATTGTGCTGTTCTGACGATGTCGTAGTTGTAGCTGTCAAAGTAATCGGCATTGTTGATCCAAGTTGTTGAGGGTTTGGCCATGTAATAAGAGTCCGAGCTCTTCGCCGCCCAGAGCAGCGGTGCTGCAGCCGCAACCACGAGGAAGAAGAGAACAACATGAACCATGGTATGTGCTTCGGCTGAAACTGTACTTTTCGAGAAGAATCAGTTAACACGGGGAGGAGGAAGGCAGCAAGAAACTGGAGATGATCATGCAGAGTAGAAACGAGATGCCACGGTCATCGCACCTGACAGCCCGCGGAGATGACGTGATCGCCGGAGAGATGGCCGGGCTTGGACCTTGGAGTAGCTCTGGTATTTTCGGAGAAGGGATGGTATGCCAAGGCGCCGCTGCTAAGTGGCTCACAGCCACTGCTCGTACGTCAACGAGTCTCCGTAGGCTGGTCATGTGGTCTACCCATCTGCCCTATTAGACACGGAAAGTATGATGACAGTAACGATATCTGAATATCTCCATGCTTGACAAGTCTGACTGGCTGTGCGCCACTGGGATTATCGAAGCATGATGTGGTGCACTCAAAATTATTTTCTGTGTGACAGTAGCGGTATCTCCATGTTTGACAAGTCTGTTAGATCCAGCCTGTTCACAGCTTTAATTTACTATTTTATTTTCTTGGACAATTTGTTTCATTGTATTATTTGTTGCTGTCAATTATGTGTTGTATTTGAATTAGTGATTTGTAACAATATTGTTGAATTGTTTGATGCCGAAAAATAAAAAATGAAAAACTATACATTGAGTCTGCAAAATGGTGACTCTAAGTTTGCACGTCGTCTCGGCAGTCTTCAAAATATATTGAGCATGGGCGGCTCCATTGTATTTTAAAGGTTGCTAATATGAGGACTCTTATAGAGTTGTTCTGACCCTGCCACATCTTAGGGAGAGGAAATGAGGGCTCACAGTTGATTGCTCGCGCGCACCCCTCTGACGACCCGAACAAAGCTAGGTCGGCGGGTGTCGTATCGGAGAAGGTGAGGAGGTCGCGATGGAAGGTTCCCCGCGTGCACCAGGTTTCTCCACGAGGGGATGGGTGGATGGGGTTTGTCTCCGGCGGTGGCGACGACGGGAGGAGGGGTCACGGTGCAGGCTCCGGAGTGTGGGTTCTTTTGTGCCGACGAGACATGGATATAGCCTAGTTTCGTGGGTCTGTGATCGTTTTCCACAGCCCCATAAGTGTTCGTTTTTACTTTAGCCTCGGCCGTGTCATGTTTGTTCCTTCTATATTAATCTAAGACAAAGCTTTTGTCCCGTTCAAAAAAAAGACATGGATATAGCGGAGAGGAGCCGGGGCCGGGGAAGGAATTTGTGCTTGGCGCTTGTCTGGCTCGACGGAATGGACGGACCGGTCGACTCAATTGATCCGATCCTGTCCAACCAGACAAAATGCCGACCGTGGAGGGGTAAACGGTCCGGGAAAATCTGTCCCGTGGGTCTGAAACACAAATCCTGTCGATGGTGGTGTTTTCTTCCCTCGCGCCGGCGCATCCGTATCCTGTAGAGCTCCCAACCCACGGCACTGCGGCCGGTGCTCCGGCATGGTTTCCTAGCTCCCTCGCGATTCTCCACGGGCGCGCTCAGACGACGGCATCTAGCAGCGCGTAGCGCAAGCTGCCTCCAGGACCGCCGCTTCTTCTCCAGGGAGCCACTGCTTCGCCAATCGCCAGGTTCCTCCTCCCCCGTAGCGAAGCCACCTCTGTCAGCCACGAGCTCGGCTCGGTATCCTGAATTCTCTACCTAGAGCCTCGTTTCAGATCCCAAATAACCCGATTCCGAAGGACGACCAAACAACAGGGAATAAAATCGGGACTGTAAAGGGCTGGAACCTGATTCAGAACCCCAAAAAAGTTACATATTTGTAATCATACTGGAGCTATATCAGGTTCTTGGTATCAACTCTGAAACCAACTGCGAGTTGCGTATCAGTGCATTGCGAGTTGCAGTTTACATAGGACACCAAGAGAACACAGCAATAAAAGGTATGCAATGCTTCACCGAAAGTCAAACATATCTAGTTCCAGTTCCTGTAAATCACTCTTTTTATGCTAGTTAGTTTGTGGGCAGTGTTGATGTGCTCTCCTGTAAATCGATCTTGATGTTCTATTTCACTACTACCTCCGATCCGAAAAAACTGTCGTACGGAATGAACTGCCTATGTACAAGTTGATAATGTAACTCGTTACATTCTTTTCGAATCGGAGGGAGTACCTTGGAAGTTGAACAAAAACTTGTGCGGACAACTTTTTAAGCAACTAAATATCCCTGCATATTATTAATATAATGCGAGCTGCAACTCAAAGAGGATACCAGAAAACCACCGCCTAGTATCTTCTAGCATGCACCACATGGCCCTACTGGCTTTTCGGCTTTAAAGGTAGGAAATACTTCTCCACCAACAATCAGACATATATATTTTCTGGATATTGTTCTCTTGATGCCATTCCAAACATACATCCAAAGTACAAAATAGGACAGGAATACAAAAGCAGAAATGTACAGGCTTAATTCCATCTGCCCATTAGCATTCACCTTGGGGCAGATAAGATGGATGGTTGAGATGGACCTGAGTTTGCGGATGGGTTATCTTGAATAAACATGATTGAATCCGCACGAAAGTTTCTATGCCCGCTGCGCCTTCTAATACCTTTATCACTGTTGACATGGAGGGCCTTCGAGTGCAATCATGTTGCAGGCACCACATCGCAAGCTTCATCATTCGAATTATTTCCACCTCGTGTGAGGCCATATCTTCACTATGCTTGTCGATCAGATCAATCAATTTATTGTTTTGCTCTTTTTCTCGTAATAGGTTTATGAGATGAACATCCTCCTCGGCTGTGAGTTGTCAATGTTTTTTCTTCCACTTATTATTTCCATTAGAACAACTCCAAAGCTGTAGACATCGACTTTTTCAGTGATCGACGATGTCAACCATTCAGGTGCTAGATATCCAGGTGTTCCTCTCATCATAGTCACTACCTTGCTTTGATCCCTATTTATTAACTTACATAGTCCAAAATCAGACACTTTGGCATTAAAGTTATCGTCCAAGAGAATATTTTGTGGCTTGATGTCCAAATGAGCAATTTTTCGCTTGCATTCCTCGTGAAGATAGCATAGGCCCTTGGCAATATCCATAATGATCCTGCATCGGGTGCCCCAATCAAGGGGTGGATTGTTATGACGGTAATAGATCCACCTATCAAGCGACCCTCTTGACATATATTCATATACCAGAAGCCTCTCAGACTTCTCTGCACAAAAGCCAATAGCCCGACAAGATTGATGTGTTCAATGCTGCCAATGGTCTCGACCTCCGCAAAAAATTCTTTCTTTCCTTGTCTAGCACCTTCCAAACGTTTCACCGCAACTCTGTCTTCACCTAGTTTGCCTTCGAAAACCGATCCAAACCCACCTTCTCCAAGCTTCTTGATGAACCCTTCAGTGCATTCCCTTAACATTTCAAAAGAAAACCTCATCGGCATTCCAGGGAATTGATCAAAATCAAATTCTTCATCTTTCTCTACATACTTTCTCCTCCTTCGTAGATAAAGAGCGACAACAATGACAAGAAATACAAGAGTACTAATAGCTCCAAGTGTAGCACCTAACTTCAGTTTCTTTTTGTTTTCATTAGAGGGGCTAAGTTGCACCTTGAGGTAAGCAGAGGATTTGAAACCTATAGTTTCATTTGCTTTCATAGAGAGGACCTTTGTCACCAACACACATTCTTCACTTCTGATCAAAACAGCCATGCAGGAGCAGTTCTTCAAGCATGCTTTCTTACAGTCATCGATCGTTGTTTCTTTATAACATCGGGGAGTCAACATCATCATAGTATAGATGTTGGGAATGGTCAAGAGCTGATGGTGTTGTATTTCCTGACAAGAGACCTGAGTTAATGGTGTGCAACCAAGATTTGGCTTGCGTTCATCAACCGGCTTGAAGTAGCTTATACTTGAATTATTCTCAATAGGACATGTGCATTGCCCCCCAGTGCATACGCCGTAGTCCCCACAGAATGTTGGGTAATCACAAGCATCCAGTCCGAGTATATCAGACACGCAATCCAGCTCTCGTTAAACAATGACCATTCATACAGTCTCATATGTCCATCTGAATCTAATCTCATGTACTGGGTGGATTGAGCTAGTGGCAATGTGATACTAGTGACATATGAATTCCCTCTCTCGAAGCTAAGGCCTCCACTCCTTAATATAGCCCCTAGATTTCCCATAAATCCCACGGGGAACCTAAAGTAGCTTTGTGGTGGTGTGGAATCTGTGGATTCAACATAAGCAGATAACCCAGAATTGTCTAAGATGATATAAAATTTTGCTGCAGAGGTACTTGTTGTGAGGCTCATACCTTCTACAAGCGACTGCCCAGGGACCATTGTGTCAGTAGGATGATCAAATGACTGCCACACCGTTGCATTCTTTTCATCAAACAACACCAGATTGCCAATCTCGGTGATCTTCATGCCATCTACAGATCGGCTCGAGCTGTTGCTTGACCAGACGTGGCTATCATCAGCATCACGGAGGACCAATTTTCCACCTCTGGTGAATTCAAGGGTGGCATTCTCTCTAACAGGGTGATCCCGGTTGGCAGACCAAACCACTTGTTGAGGGATGTTCTGTAGTCGCCAATGGATACCCCAAATAGGTACTCGTCGCACGGGGGGGACAGGGGGAAGGAGACACAGAAGAACCCTACGGTGATGTAAGGTGCAACGCCAGTCGGAGGTTGAGGTTGTACTATGGTGAATATGTTTCGGCCGAAGTGGTTGTAGTTGTGAAGAAATCGTCGTTGTTGATCCAAGTTGTTGAGTGTTTGAGCAAACTCTGTGCCGTCAAGAGCAACGGTCCTGCAGTCGCAAGCACGACGAGGAGGAGGAGAACGGCAGGACCCATGGTACGTGGTTCAACGGAACCTGCAGGTAATTAAAAAGAAACAGTTAGCACGTGGAGGAAGGCAGCAAGAAACTGGAGACGATCGACCTTGCAGAGCAGAAACGAGTGACAAAGTAATCGCACCTGACCGCGCTGGCGGAGATAACGTGATCGCCGGCGAGATGGCCGGGCTTGGACCTTGGAGTCGCTCTGGTAATTTCGGAGGTGGGATGGTCTGACTCGGCCCAAGGCGCCACTGCCCACTTGCTATGCGCCACTGAGCGTACGTCAACGAGTCTCCCTATGCTGGTTATGTGGTCACCAATCTGCCCTATTAGACATGGAAGTACGATGACAGTAATGGTATCTCCATGGTTGACTGGCTCTGCGCCACTGGGATTTTCCAAGCATGATGCGCTGCACTCAATTATTTTCAGTATGACATTGAGGGTATCTCCATGTTTGACAAGTCTGTTAGATGAAGCCGTGGGCATCTCTGAACTCCTTTTCGGCTATTTATGGGTGACTCCGGACTTAGACCGCGTAGGAACCAGTCCAAGATCTTATTCCATCATTCCTAGGTTTAAACTATTCTGTAGGGTGGGAGCGATTGCCGTTATCTTGTCGCTGTGGCTATGTAGAAATGACAAGGTTTTTAACGAAAAAAATGCTTCTTTTATGCAGGTTATCTATCGGTGTACAACTACGCTTCGAGCTTGGTCGGCCCTGCAGCGTGTGCAGCACCGAGACTTGTTTTTGGAGGTGGCGTCACGACTGGAGGCAGCGGCCAGGGAGTTATTCTCCCGGCACGGATGGCAACATAGTCTCCGAATCGATCTACCATCTTCTTAGGCGGCTTTACAATTTCTCATCATGATATGTGATCCGCCTTTTTTTATTTTCAGTTTTGGGTACTTGTGAACTCGTGAACTTGTGGCTGTGTGCATCCTTGTTATGCAGAGGCCGGGTGTAATGCTTAAAACTCTTAAGTAATAAAAACCTTTTATCTAAAAAATGTACGTTTGATGAATCTCTCATACGAACTGCATTATGTGAGAATGGTGGTATCGTATACTGGTATTTTCTGTGTCTTACTGCATATACTGAATTGACAATGCCAAATGCAGTTTTTTTCTAACATATGAAGTTTTCTATGTGACAAGAAGACACATGTACTTGAGGGTGCAGAAAGTGATTAGGATAATTTAATTTCTTCCTTTTTACGGGGGAACAGTAGGGAGCCCCCTAGTGTGTGATTTTCATTTAAAGCGAAAGTGTTCACTTGGTATCTTCGTAGGGGTGTCATTTTAACAAAATGTAACCTTGTTAAGCGAAACTGTTATGAAAGTACAGAGTGTGTGTTTTGTTCACAAGAGAAGACAATAAAACATTTATTTTTCGAGTGTAGTTTTGAGTGTTCTATTTGATCATCTATCCGATAGCTTCTACTTATATCCACCCAAGTCTGTTGCAAATGTATTTGACAGTTGGCTACATAGGATATTTTATCCGACATGGATGGTCGCTTGATCGCCGGATTGGTCCTTCATAGGCATTTGCGTTCGTCATAAGCATTGGCGTTTTACTTACACATGATTGTAATTCGCCTGGTGCTACATTTTATTTCTTTTCGTTCTGCTGGATTGTTGTAGTGTGCATTCTTATGCAGAGACCGAGTATAATAATTAAACTATTTAAATAATACAGCCCTTACCAAAAAAGGTTTCGATCATGTTCTAGCAACATAATTCTCGCGCGAGCTTGTATCTGTTCTTAAGTTTAAATATCTAATACCAATATTCTAGCCGAGATGAAGTCATACCGGATACACCGGATACGATCTATCCGGTACGAGGTTTTAGGTATCTAATGGAGATCCTCTTAGATAATTGAATTTCTTCCGTTCCTCTGGGGAAACCGTAGGGGAGCCCCTGACTGATCGCCGGCGAGATGGCCGGGCTAGGAGCCTTGGACCTTGGAGATGGGCTGGTCATGTGGTCTACCCAAGGCGCCACTGCTCACTTGCTGTGCGCCAACGAGTCTCCGTAGGCTGGTCATGTGGTTACCCATCTGCCCTATTAGACAAGGAAAGTATGATGACAGTAACGAGATATCTCCATGCTTGACAAGCCTGACTAGCTGTGTGCTACTGAGGTTTTCGAAGCATGATGTGGCTCAGGGTGCAAGCGGGAGTGGGCCGTCCGCGGCGCCGCGAATTTCGGCCCATTTAGCTACAAACGCGAGCACCCACGGGACTGCAAAAAAAGAAGCGGCGTATGGGGGCCGGCCCGCGGATGCCGCATCGCGCCGCATATCGCGATAGGAGAGGAGGAGCCGAGCGCCTTCCGGCGGCGCGACAGTGCGGGACAGAGGGAAGGCGACGGGGTGAGCTCGAGGGACGACCTCGACGCCCGTGCTGGCGTCGGGGCCGAGGAGCATCCCGAAGGTGAGCGGGGCGGCGCACCGAGCCGGGGGACGCGGCAGCGCCGGAGCTGGAGGAGCGGCCTGGGCGTGGAGGCGAGGTCGAGCCAGGGCGAGTCCAAGGGCGGCCGGCTCGGGTAGCGACCCGTGGGAGGAGAGGAGCGGCGCCGGGTGCTGGGAGGCGGAGGACGCCGGCGCTGGAGAGAGGCGCGAGCTGGGTCGGCCGGGGGCGGCGACGGCCGGAGGGAGGAGGGCGGCGGCCCGCGCGGGGCGGCCAACAGAGGAGGGGAGGGGACGAACTAGTAGTACTGTATTGATCTCTGAATTCGTTGGACGAGCGAGCTAGCTAGTAAGTAGTACTGATTGATCTCTGAACTAGTAGTACTATATTGATCTCTGAATTCGTTACACTGTGATATCGTACGCAACGCGGCGCCAGCGAGCTAGCATAGCAAGGGAACGAGCAGGGGCGGATCCAGGGGGGGCTAGCAGGGGCTAGACCCCCAATCGCCCCTTCGTCCCCCCCAAGGAATTACAGCACGCAATGACAGTATGTATACTGGTATTCCTACTGATGGACGTTGGTAATTACAACAGATGGGCTGAGGAGATGACGTTTGAGTAGTACTTTGGCCCAAAGCTAGTAGCATTTCACGTTGACATGTACGCATCTAGCCCAACAGGCAACAGCCCATCTTCTCACATATCGTATATGTTCGCCTCTGTCTTATCTTGACCAGATCGATCTGGTTGAGGATGTCCATGGTTCGGCTGTGCCTGTGCCGCCGCTTGCGGCTCCTTCCCGCGAGACTTGAATTCGATTGTACACGATGTGTGGCGGAGTATCGGCCAATACGGCGGCCGCCGCCGATCGTCGTTGCCTGCAAGCCGCCCGTCCGCACCTCCGTCCTGTCGAATCACTACTGGTATTTTTTCAATGTACACCAAACGCCATATTTATGCGCTGCTGACCTTGCTCACCTTTTATTTTTAGTATAGCTTTACATTTGTCAAAAAAAAAACAAGAATATATTGATTGTCTTTTATGCCAATTGGTTAAAGCTCGCATCTGGTCTGTTGCTAAACATTCAGATCCATCTCAGTAGATTATACAATTTGCAACAGTAGATTATAGGAGTTTTCTCATGGTTTCCTTCGTTATCTATGTTAATGTTTCAGATAAATTATAAAATACAATGCTTTTGCCAAAACATATGTTGATTTGCTTGTTTATTCTGTATTTGATATATGGATATACTATATTTCACATGTGATCATCAACGCTTCGCCCCCCCTATAGCCAAATCCTGGCTCCGCCCCTGGGAACGAGTTAGCTAGCGAGCTAACGATCGGCCTATGCGGCGCGCGCGGACGCGGCTATACGCGGCATACCGCCTAAGCTGAACGGCGTATGCGGCGTACGCGCGGCAGCTCGCGGTGCGTCCCGCTTGCAGCCTGAGATGTGGCGCACTCAATTATTTCCTGTATGACAGTCTCCATGTTTGACAAGTCTGTTAGATTCCAGCCTGTTCACATCTTTAATTTATTATTTATTTGCTTGGACAATTGGTTTCATTGTATTATTTGTTGCATTTCATGTATTTGGATGAAGCAGAAGTGACTGAAAAAAAACCTCACGTCTCGCGTAGCCCCGCGGCGACCGAGACGCCTCTCCTCCCGCCGGTAGCTCCTCACCACCCCCCCCCCGCCCCCCCCCCCCCCCCCCCCCCCCCCCCCCCCCCCCCCCCCCCCCCCCCGCCCCGCCCCCCGTCCTTCTTCTCCAGCCACCGCCGGCGAGAGCTGCCAGGGCGGCGGCCCCGGATGGAGAGGCTGCACGCGGGCTTCACGGCAGGCAGCGTTGCAGCGGTGGTGGCGCTTCTGGTTGGCTGCATGGGTAGCGACGAGAGGGCGGTGGGTGATCATGTACTGTCGTCTTCGCGGGTGGCGGCTCCTTGGTCCAGATCTGGAGAGCTTGAGTGGGTAGCGGCGTTCCCCCTGTCGGGTTGCTTTGACGTTCCTCAGGTGGTATGGGTAATGGTCCGAGCAAAAGGTCAAGGCGTCGCCGGCGGCGATGGTTTTGCGCGTCGTATCCCTCTTGGGGGCGCCGTTGTGGAGGAAGTAATTTGCTATTCAAAATCATGGTCGTAGTTTGGCTAAAAATTGAGGATGATTTATAAACCAAACAGAGGGAGTAGCACGAGTCCTAAAACTATGGATGGGTGAACTACGGATGAATTTCCTCCCTCGCGGTTCCAATAGGAGCAACCACTTGGACCTCCTGTTACAGCGCTTCTCCTTACACAGTTACACGACTGTAGGCGACGCCAAGAGGCGTTCTTCCCCTGCGCCTGCGGCAGCCAGCAGCGTGTAGCATCGGCCGCCTCTGGGACACAGCCTACCTCCGTTTCTCCTCCACAATTCCACATAGCCTCTGCTTGACAGCTTGAGCTGTACTCTCTCGAGCTCGGTTCAATATCATGGATTACTGAATATTTGTTTTTTTTTTTAATCCCAATTCGTAGTAGTGGACTAGATTCAGGACCTAGAACAATGAAGTTAACAAATTCAGTGGATGGCATCCAGACGGGGTGTACGAGGAATCTGAAATGATAGTATACTTGCCATCAGTGAGTTTTTGGGTACTGTTGGTCTGCTCTCCTGTAAATAAATCCTAATGCTCTGTTTTCACTGCAGCTTGTGCGGCCAACTATTTAAACAACTGGATGTACGTTAGCTGCATATTAAACTACATTGCGAGCTGTAACTTACAAAGGACATCAAGAAAATACAGGCCATGGCCCTAGTACATTTTCAGCTTCAAAGGTATGAAGTGCTTCACCAATAATCACACATATATATGTTTGCTGGAAATTATTTTATTGATGTCATTGCAAACATTCATCCAAAATACAGATATTACCATGATAAAAAAACAGAAGGTGTACAAGTTATATCATAATATACTTCTTAGTTAGTCTCTTGGTAGTGTTGACCTGCTGCTCTCCTGGAAATAAATACTAATGCTCTGTTTTCACTACCTTGGAAAAACACTGCAGCTAGCTTGTGCCGGTCAACTTTTTAAACAACTGGATATAACTTAGCTGCATGGTTGTATATTGCGAGCTGCAACTTACATAGGACATCAAGCAAAGACAGCACGTGACACTACTGGCTTTTAAGCTCAGAGGTACGAAATACTTCACCAATACTGGAAACTATTCTTTCGATGGCATTCAAAGTATACATCCAAGGTTCAAATAGGCCAGGATACAAAAGCATAAATCGTACATGTTAATTTTCTTCTGCTGTTAGCCTTCACCTTGGGCCAGATAAGATGGATGCTTGAGATGGAGCTGAGTATGAGGACGGGTTATCTTGAACAAACATGAGTGAATTTGCATCGAAAGTTTCTATGTTTACGGCACCTTCCAATACCTTGATAACTGTTGACATGGAGGGCCTTCGAATGTTGTCATGTTGCAGGCACCATATTGCGAGCTTAATCATTTGAACCACTTCCTCTTGGTGTGAGACCATATCATCACTATGCTTGTCAATCAGGTCGATCAATTGGTTGTTTTGAGCTTTTTCTCGTAATAGATTTATGAGCTGAATATTCTCCTCAGGCTGAGAGTTGTCGATACTTTTTCTTCCGCTTATTATTTCCATGATGACAACTCCAAAGCTGTAGACATCAACTTTTTCAGTGATACGCGATGTCAACCATTCAGGTGCTAGATATCCAGGTGTTCCTCTCATCATAGTCACTACCTTACTTTGATCCCTATCTATTAACTTACATAGTCCAAAATCTGCCACTTTAGCATTGAAGTTGTCGTCCAAGAGAATATTCTGTGGCTTGATGTCCAAATGAGCAATTTTCCGCCTACACTCCTCATGAAGGTAGCATAGGCCTTGGCAATATCCAGAATGATCCTACAACGGGTGCACCAACCAAGGGGCGCATTATTATGGTGGTAATAGATCCACCTATCAAGTGACCCTCTTGATACATATTCATATACCAGAAGTCTCTCAGACTTCTCTACACAAAAGCCAATCAGCCTGACAAGATTGATGTGTTCAATGCTGCCAATGGTCTCGACCTCTGCCAAAAATTCTTTCTTTCCTTGTCTGGCGCCTTCCAGACGTTTCACTGCTACTCTTTCTTCACCTAATTTCCCTTCAAAAACTGACCCAAACCCACCTTCTCCGAGCTTCTTGCTGAATCCTTCAGTGCATCCCCTCAACATTTCAAAAGAAAACCTGGTCGGCATTCTAGGCAATTGACCAAAATCAAATTCTTCATCTTTCTCTTTGTATCTTCGCATTCTTCTTACATAAAGAGCGACAACAATGACAACCAATACAAGTACGGTAACAGCTCCAAGTGTAGCACTTAACACCAACTTGTTTTTATTTTTGTTAGAGGTGCTAAGCTGCGCCTTCTCTTTGTTTCCATTAGAGGGCCTAAGTTGCACTTTGAGGTAAGCTGGGGAGCTGTAGTAACCAACACTGTCAGGGTCTATTGAATGCAAGGAGAAGACCTTCGTGACCCATACACATTTTTCACCTTTGAACAAAACTGCCATGCAGGAGCAGTTCTTCAAGCAGGCCTGCTTACAGCCATCGATGGTAGTCTCTTTATTGTTTATTTCATCCTCATTCGTGTAGTTATCATAGTAATAAATGTTAGGAATGGCTACGAGCCGATGATGTTGTATTTGTTGACAAGATACTGGAGTTAATGGTGTGCAACCAAGATTTGGTTTACGTTCATCCACAGGCTTGAAGTAGGTTGAACTCGAATTGTTCTCAAGTGGACATGTACATTGCCCCTCAGTGCATACGCCGTACTCCCGCAGGCTGTTGGGTAATCACAAGCATTCATTCCCGTGGACCCCAATATATCATACACCACTGTCCAGCTCTCATCGGGCAATGCCAATTCATATAGTCTCAGGTGTCCATCTGAATCTAATCTCATGTACTGGCTAGATTGAGCTACTGGCAGTGTGATAATACTAGACCTAAAAGACCCAAACTTGAAGCTAAGGCCTCCATCTAGTAATGTAACCTTTGTTGGAAAATCGTCTATGCCGTCTGGCATGAGGCCGTACCCAAAGTAGAGTTGTGGTGGCGTGGATTCAACATAAGCAGCTAATGCATTTGGTTGTACAGTGATATACATATTTGCTGCAGAATTAGTTGTTGTGAGCCTCATACCTTCCGCAAGTGACTGCCCAGGGACCATTGTGTCAGTGGGATAATCAAATGACTGCCATACAGTTGCATTCATTTGATCAAACAACACCAGATTTCCGATCTTGGTGATCTTCATGCCAGCTACAGATCTGTCCATCATGTTGCTTGACCAGACGTGACTACCATCAGCATCACGGAGGACCAAGTTTCCATCTGTTGTGAGCTCAAGGCTGGCACCCTCACTGACAGGACGAGCCTCGTTGGCGGACCATACTATCTGTCCATTATAAAACTCGGCGGAAGTGTAAATGGATACCGCAAAGACAAACTCGAAGGAGGAGACAGAGAAGAACCCTGCGCCGATGTAAGGTGCAATGCCGTAGGGATCGTGAGGTTGTATGGTGAGGATGTTGCGTCCTAAGTTGTGGTCGCCGAAGAAATTGTGGGTGTTGTGCCAAGTTTTCGAGTATTTAGCTGTCGAATAGTAGTCCAAGGCCTTCACCGCCGGGAGCAGCGGTGTTACAGCCGCAAGCAGGAGGAGGAGGAGAACGGCAGGTCCCATGGTATGTCTCAACGGAACCTGCAGTTAATTAAAAAGAATCAGTTAGCACTATGAGGTGGAAGGCCAAGAAACTGGAGATGGTCGAGCTTGCAGAGCAGAAACGACGAGATGACATGGTAATTGCACCTCACCGCCGACGTGATCGCCGGAGAGATGGCCGGGCTTGGACCTTGGAGTAGCTCCGGTAATTTCGGAGGTGGATGGTCTGAGTCACAAGGCGCCACTGCTCACTGGCTGTGTGCCAATGAGTATACGTCAACGAGTCTCCGAGGGCTGATCATGTGGTATACCTATCTACCTGTATAGACACGGAAGCATGACTAGTCTGACTGGCTGTGCACCACGGGGATTTTCCAAGCATGATGTGCTGCACTAAATTATTTTCAGTATTAGAGTGAGGGTATCTCCATGTTTGACAAGTCTTTAGATGAAGCCTGTTCACAGCTTCAGATATCTCAACCTTGGGCATCTCTGACCTTTTCTTTTCTTGGAAAAGGCTAAAAGCCATATATTATCTGAAATGAAACCTTACAAGAACATCCTTACAAAAAACAGAAATAAAACACTGCGTAGGAACCAGTCCAAGATTTTATTCCATGTATGTTTGATGAACTTTCGTACGAACTGCATTGCTTGAGGATGGCATGTGGGACCAGGAGCCATACATGTCATTTGGATGATGTGAATCATATATACTGATCCTCGGCGCAGCGATATGGTTCAACGCATGGCAGCTGTTTGATGAAATGTCTGGTATAACATTTTAACCGTAGGGGCAAACGGATGAGAAGGAACAAGATTTCAAAATTGTATTTTGCAACAAACAAAAATTCGGACAAAATGTGCAAGTTAACTGACGCCGTCAGGTTTTGATCTGCCGGCACGATTTGGCATGACCAATGTGCACATCGCTGGCATGTTTATAGACCACGTTTGTGAATGTATGAACTTCATTACGCGAGGGTGGCTTGTGGGACCAAGAGCCATCATTGTCAGACAGAAGCTATTTCCCACTTGTGTAAAGAAAAGAACAATGCAATGCATTTGATCCAATTCTGTAACCTGTAATTTTTCTGCAACGATACTGAACAAATATACAGCCTTCTTTTACTTAAGATATATACCAGCTACTCAATGTACACCTTCTTTCTTTGAATACAAAATGTACAAACCCAAAAAGCCTCCAAGCACCATGGCATCATAACCTGTGCTCGTCAGCCTCCCAGCTTCTTTCTTATGGCAGACCATCATCATCCCACAGGCCACGACGGCCTGAACATTCACATATCTTAAATTTTTACAAATATCTAAATTCACATCTTATTCCTCTTCTCATGAATCTTTTTTGTCTTAGTTACTCTTGATGAGGAGCAGCCCAATTCCGGTGACGACAAGCGTGGCCGGGAAGCCGAACTGGAGGTGGCTGAGGAAGGAGAGGGTGTACCCGAACTGCCGGGACCGGCGCGCCTGCTCACAGACGATAAGGTTCGCCGCCGAGCCCAAGAGTGACAGGTTGCCGGCCACCGTGCTCACCCAGGCCAGGATCAGCCACGCGTTGGTCTCCGCGGCCGGGAGATCGCCGCCGCCGACGCCGCGACCCTCGCGCCGAGGAGTAGAACTGGAGCAAAGCACAATCAAGCTCAATTATTTCTGTTCTGTAGAATGATTGGCCTATCTGAAAGAAGTTGGGACCTGACACTCTGGCAATTATCTAGTACTGATACATTCAGACTTCATTGCACAGCCCAATCCAAACTGGACCATGCATGCCAGTTGACAAGTTGAGCAGCAGTGAAGCATGTTTTTCAGGCAATGGGACTTGGGGAGAAAGAACTAACCGGTGGGGACGTTGGACGCCACGTTGGAGAGGAGGAGGATCACCAGGGCGAGGATGACCACGCCGGACGGCGTGTCGATGCGCGCGTAGGGTTCCATGAACTCCCAGAACGCGCTGGGGATGCCGGTCTTGTTGAAGCCGTACACGGTGATGAACATGCCGCAGAAGAAGAGCAGCACGGGTAGGAGACCTGAGAATTTGATATTTGTTTTTGAGTAACAAAAGTAAGCAACATTTTGCTACAAGATGAACAGCACCAAACTAACATCACTTGAATCAATTTGGCATCGATCGTAATTCGGTATGAAGCTTTGATTCAACTATTACTACATGTATCAGATACACTGTTATTTGATTAATACACAAATCCTTTAAAAAACTGTATCAGATATACACTTGGTAGTTGCAGTATGAGTTTTAGTTTCAGAATGAACACGGTGGCAATCTAGTTTGATGTACAGGTTGTAACCTTGTTCTTTTTCAGAATGAACAGTGTGAGTAAAATTGGATCAACTTTAAACAAAAGTTTTCATTCCAAAAGTGATTCCAAATTTCAAATTTGGGCACATGTTCTCTGTGGTTTAATCTTCAGTTCAATTCGATTGCAGACAGACAGACAGTCGGACACGTGAATGCAAAAGCTAATTGGTGAGTTACCTTCTCGAGGCAGGGGCGGGCATCCTTGAAGTCCAGCACGATGAGCGCGAGGGCGGCAGTAATGGCGCTCCAGGACATGTTGAGCCCCAGCAGCAGGGCACCAGCATGCCGAAGGTGATGGCGTACACGCACGTCTTCCACAGCTTGTTCTTCCACTCCTCCATGGCCACCTCCTCCTTCTCCTCCGGCGAGCTGTACTCTTCCCCCTTCCTCGCCACCACCGCACCGTTCACAGCGCCCCGCCTCTGGTGAATCCCGACCTTCGCCGCGTCGCCGCCGTTCGTGTCGGCGGCTTCGGGCTTCATCGGCTCGCAGCAGCAGTGCGCCTCGCAGCCGGCCGCCGCCGCGTCCGTGGCCGGAGCCTCGGCGGCCGCGCTGGTGCGACATGGTGGCCGGCGAGAACCGGTGCGAGGTGACGTCGTCCTCCTGCACGACCTCGATGGCATCGTCGTGCGTCACGTCGACGCACTTCTCGTCCGACAGCTCCCTCCAATACAAACACAGCAGCATCGCCGCGTTCACCACGACGCCGACGAGCGTGGCGGGGAGGATCCCGAACACGAAGTCCCCGAAGGATATCCCGCTCTGCACGGCGATGACGAGGTTCTGCGGGTTGCCGATGGGCGTCGCCGCCGACCCGATGTTGGCGCTCGACGCCAGCGCCAGCAGGAACGGCTTGGGCGGCAGGTTGTTCTGGCGTGCGATCTTGAGGATGAACTCGGTGAGGACGACGCAGCAGGTGTCGTTGGTGAAGAGCGCCGACGCGAGCGCGGAGACGGCGCAGGTGCGGACGAGCAGGTCCTTGCCGCCCTGCGACCGCCACGAGAGCAGCCGGCCGAGGTGCCGGAACATGTCGGCGCGCTCAGGTACACGCTCACCACCATGGTGCCGAAGCAGGCCCAGGATGGGCAGGTCCACGCCGCGTACGCCTCGTCGGCGGTGATGACGTTGAAGAGCACCATGAGCATGCGCCCAGGAGCGACCCCGCCGTGCGGCCGATGGGCAGGAACGGACGGCCGGGAACACGGCCAGCACCCAGAAGATGGCGAACGACGCCGTGCCCAGCGCCACCTTCACCGTCGGCTCCATCGCCATTGCTGAAACTGAAGATTGGATCGTCTTCTTTTTCTTCTGACCACTGACTGAATCTTCGAGAATCTAGCCTTGCATGCTCCACCTCTCGAGATTCAACTCAAGGACACTGAGCTACCTAACGAGCTTCACAGGCAAATCTAGAAAAACTAAATCTGCAGTCCACAATCTGTGGCCTAGCTAGCCATGGACAATTGCAAGATCCATGCCTTGCTGCTCACTGGACCAGCGCTCACATGGGCAGCTAGCTACCAAGAAGAACAATTGCTGGACCTCAATTACAATTCCAATCAACTAATGGGGCACAACCATGCATGAGCACGTACCATACCAAGAAGCCACCAGACTGATCAAAAGGCCGCCATGATTCCCAAGAAACCAATCCAGGGAAGAACACGGTGGCCGCCGGTGTGAAGACGATGATGAGATGGTGCACGAACTATAGTTAGTTAGCACACATGGCAAGGGATTCTTCTTGGAGGAAAATGAAACACTTGGCATGCTCACATGGCTTCCTGGTAGATTGCCCCACTTGGATATTATTTTTTTGCCCTCTCTCTCTCTACCAATCGATGGGACGATGTCTACACCAAAACAACAGGAATTTTGTTTTTTGTTCTCAACAGAGAATTATGGTTGGCTTGTGTGGAGCTGAATCACCTCTGCCGCGGTGCTCTCACCACCTCCTCACACGACCATGCCGTGATTAAGGAGAATATAAGCTGTTGCTAATCAGCAATGGACATCGACTGGTCTTTGGATCCTAGTGAATATAATACATTTTCTGCTCGACTTTTTGTTCTTGATTTCCTTAAACTAGGATTATCACTGGGCTTTGAGTCTGATTGGGCATCACGAGTCACATGATGATGACTGGGATACAAGAGGTGACAAACTGTACCTAGCAGGAGCTGGTCAAACAAACTGTACTACTAGTACAAAAAGACTCTGGACTTGGTAGAACATGATTACACGAGGTAATTTATGTGAAATTCACTTTGGTACCTGGATGCACATGCACCCGGTATTTTAAAAACATATGTTGGAATGTCGAAAAAATCTGAAATAAATTCCGTGGACACATCTTAGCATATATTCTATGTGTTCATACATCTTAACATTCTATGTATTTACAAAGTGGTTTCATGGAAAACCTGTTTTCTTTTTATCCCGTGTAAAAAGGCAAAAACTATCTCGTGAAAACCCTTATTTTGGAACCAAATTTTATCTTTTTTACACAGGCCACAAAAAGTGTCGGTCTTTCGTGAAACAAATTTGGTAACACATTGAATGCGCAAACCCCGGGAGCCAAAAAATGATATTTCAAATTGTGTTTAAAGTGCATTTTAAATAAAGAGTGCATAGGCATGCCCGGGAGCCAAAACACCACTCCCGTAATTTATGGAGGTCACTTTCAACCTTAGTTTCAACCTTTAGGTGACACTAACTTGACAGATTAGGCAAGGCGGTAACTATCCTGCATACTATTCTACCACCGGCAACTTTCAATGATTGATGAGAGAAAACATCGCCGGGGCCTGAGACAGCGACATGGACGGTGCTATGCACGCCTACGCTCACCGGCGGTGCCGAGACAGCGGCGGAAGAGAGCTCGACTACAGTACTGCGGGTGATTGCTGAGGTGGAACGGGATGGGATTGGGATTTGGTGCCGGATCAACGTTATCATCCTCTGTATGGATTCTCAGCCATGGCCTCTGTT
Organism: Poa pratensis; assembly: GCA_947311845.1. Classification (NCBI taxonomy): domain Eukaryota; kingdom Viridiplantae; phylum Streptophyta; class Magnoliopsida; order Poales; family Poaceae; genus Poa; species Poa pratensis. Next base: position 36,160,070 of record CAMZMU010000111.1, on the reverse strand, counting down.
TCTTGTTTCTGTCCTCTTAATTGTCCCTGCTAATCATGTTTCCCTTTCTCCTTAATCCCCTAATCCCTTGATCGTCGAGAGGAATAGTACTATGACATTTCTTGTTTTCTTGCCACGTTGGATCGCTTTCAGCTGGACGTGGATTGATGCCGAGTTGCTGGACCCACCAGGAAATATCACCATGATTAGAAACTCCCTCAGCAAGTTTTGTCTGCGGCCTAATTTTTCTTTCTGGCAACATAACTAATCTTGCAGATTTTTCTTTTTTGTTAAACCCAAGACTGATGAGCATCAAAACTGTCTTGCAGATTTGTGTGCAAATTGTTGTTGCTGCTATTGTTGTATTCTTGTTCAGACAGACAATTTTTCTAACTTGTCCAGACCGACAAAATAACGCAATGTGCCCCTTAGCGATTCTTAGGGATCGGGATAGTAACTCATGATATTTGTTTTTCAGCATTATTGCCCGTCAATTTCCACCAAATATGGACTCAACGTCTCGTGATTTCAATGTAATGTCTGGTGGCCCATCTCTGCGTCAGACAGCAGCTTCAGACTAGAGATTTGTAGACTTCTCCAAGAGTTTTTTTCTCTTTTTGTCCTCTAGGTCTATATATTTTTGGGTGTCTTATTCAGGTTCTGCAACTACAACAAGACAAGCCATATGTCCCATCACGTTTCCTCAGAAAGTTCCAGTAGGTAAAAAGAGGCTAATTGCTAGGAAAGATTGCCTATCAGTCGAAAAATCATCATATACGAGAATGACAGGTGTGCCAAGAAAATTACCTCAAGCTGGAAGTCTTGAAGGAAGGAAGAAACCAAATGGTTCAACCAAGGTCTTACCACAGCAGCCTGGGTAAAATAATCCTCCTTGTAACTTTTAATCCGTATGAACAACTAGTGGTAGTTCCAATTAATCAACCAGACACAAACAAACCATCATGCAAAACTTCCTCATCTGATATGAAAATGAGGATAGTACTTTCTCTGTCTGTATGAAAATCAGATTAGTACTGTCAAGCCACTGACGGCTCCAGTGACAAAGCTGCTGCACCGAACAGGTTTTACCATTTTGGCTAGTTCATTATGTACATAGACAACGCCAGCACAGTAACAAATAGTCAGTTAAACGGATTATACAACAGAATGCTACGCCAGTAAAAGTATTCTGCAGTTTATAACAATAACAACGACACATTGAGGGTTCCAGAATCTGCATATCACCTTTAGTCTCTTATCCGATGATTAGCTGGACACCGAATCACTATCTAACTTCGACTTACCACTAAAACCTTAAAGTTTTGCATAGGTTTCGGAATACGACTAGTGTTGCAGGAGCAAAAGAAAACTTATATCTTCCTGTTGTAATGTTATGGTCAGTGCGGTGGTTAGCTGGCCCCTGGCTGCGCCATTGGGCGGAAGGACCAGCTCTTCCTTGGCTCTGTCGTGATTGCAGCGACTTTCTCGTTTGCCCACCAGTTGGATCCCAGCGCGCCCGTCTCCTCCGCTTGGGGAGCATCTGTGTTGCTGAACTTGAACTCTTTGGCCAGCCGCTGGGACAGGGAGCGCCGCGCTTTCTCAGGCAGGTCATGGTATGTCTCGTCGACATACAGTCCTGCTTTTGTTTCGTTGGATTCCTGGAGCGATCACCATTGCTGGTCAAGGAGAGGTGGAAAGATGATGCAGCAGATTCTCCAGAAATGGCGGTCTTCTTCTCCAGGCAGCGGGCGACATCTTCTACTGTCAACTCAAATGAGACCCGATGATCCATGGCATGATCATTGTTTTGAAGTCGCGCAGAGAAGTCCACAACAGGTACAGCAGCTGAAATATGGCCATCCAAGAGGGAGCCACCGTTCCGCATGTGGCGAGGTATCAACTTTTGTGTAGCAATGCCCTCGCCATCCAGGATCTTTGGGGGCTGACGGACTGCGAAGGAGGGGAAAGTGGAGCCTGAGGAAGCCTGCGACTCAGGGTCCGGGAACGGGGAGGAAGTGCCAGAACAAGCCGAACTTGGAGATATGAGACGCCCGATTGGGCTCTCAGGGTACATATGGTATGAGTGAAGTTCACCCCTCTCACCATTCTTGCTGTTGTTGATTGAAGTCAGAAGCTTTGCATATGGCACCTCAGGCGAGGAAGGGGTTGTCAGATGGACAGACTCTGGTGGGGGAGTGAAAGGAGCTGTTGAAGGTTCAGTTGTGAAGGCCGAGAAGATTGGAGGCGAGACTACCTGTGTCTCATGTGCATATGGCCCAATAGCAAAGATGGATGGAGGCCCTGTGGGTGATGGAGAATTTGGCGAGCGGGGCGAAAATGATGGAGGGCCCATCGGTGATTGTACAATAGATGCAGATCCTGATTGAAGGAAAGAAGCAGGTGATGATGGAGGCGCGATGAAGGGGAAAACTTGGGGAGGTGGATGATCTGGAATTGCTGGTGCAGGTGCATCTATCCTCTGAGATGCAGGTTCTGGGACAAGGACAGCATGGCTGATGCGGCGGTCATTCTTTTGGGACCCAAAGCAGAAGTATACGCTCAACCATTCAGCCCATTTCCTTCTCTGCAAAAGAACAACAGCAGTCATTAGTACACAAACAAAGCTTGATTCTTGTGCAGTCTTTGATTAAGTTGATTGCAGATGGCAGCATAAAAGTTGATGAATAAACAGGGCAACTTTACGAGTATTAATTGAAGAGAGATATATAATCAGCACTTCAGCAGCATGTGCACTTTTCTCATACATATATATTCTATACTTGTCTCCACAATCGGCAACCATATGTGACTTTGCTAAGAAATTTAAATGACACAATACCAGCAATGCCATACACTGCCACGATACAAACAAAGGCAGTACGAGTGAAAAGATTAAATGATGTTTCTGTCAACAAAGCAAAGGAAGTGCATGAATAACGTGTTACTTAGCCTGAATCGAAAGAAAATAGAAGTAAAATCATGCAAGTCACCAAATTACGTATACAGAGCTAAGCCAGTTGGAGTACGAAACAAGGGGGCTATACTTCTGGCCAAAATCATAACATATAGATCCCACACAGTTTCTTTTTCCCACGTAGTTAGGATTTACTCACAGGGTTAAAATCCTAGCTCCACTACTGAGAGATCTCACACCAGCAAGTACTGGCTGCTATTGTAATCAAACAGAAGATACAAATGATCGTTTGTATCATGCGTTCCACACTAAAAAAAGGGCTGGAGAGTAGCAATCATAGGTGCACCAGATTGCCTTATTTTTCCATGAACAGACAAGACTATAAGATGGACTAACAAACATAGCAGGATGAATGCCTAAACAGCAGGCCATGTACTAAAAAAAGGAGTACCTAAGGCCAGGGATAAAAAAATAGAAATAATAGCTGGTGGAATATGGCCAGCTAAGAGAGAATATTTTTGTCCATCTGGTCTCTCAAGAATTCAAACTGACTGTTTCAACTAAACCTTTTTTTCAGAGGCTTTCTCATATTCTTTTACGGTGCTGATTTCCAAGCATGTTTTCAGTGCTGATAGTACGTTCCATCCCGAGGTCAAATGTGGCACTCACACGTGTCAAACATAGGACTTATAAATACTTTTCTAAAGAGAACAGCATGCCTAAGTGAAGAAGAGGCACACAAACCTTAACCTGATCTACTAATTTGTGACTACCATTTAAAAGCACACAACTAATCTGGCACATTTATTTCCTATCCTAACTCGTGACAATCCTAAATACTATCTGCAGAAGAAAACAAGACACAAATCATGTACTCGGTTAGCTGTAACATTTGTTTCATGTCTAAACAATAATAATTATAGTAGTAAGTAACTATGATATTATGTGCCAGTCATGTACCCAGCACTGCAACTATGCAATCGAAATGCCTACCACAATCACATGTGAAATTGCGACCGGGTGATGACGAGATGCATCAAACCTACCTTTCGTTGCGGCACATATAAAATCACACAAAGCATCAGCCAAATATGTGATCAAGCACAACCCGATGATATACCTACTAAGCCAATCATGAACCCTGTCGCAACAGCAGAACCATCAGAGTAGAGCTACCTAAACGACGACACGACCAAGCTTTCATTGCACATATAAAATCACACAAAGCAGACGCAGCCAAATATGTGATCAAGCCCAGACCGGCCATATACCTACTAAGACAATCATGAAACCTGCCCAACAGCTGAAACATCAAAGTAAAGCTACCTAAACCAACACAACCAAATCATACTCAACGGCAGTCACAACATGGATGACGATAATACAATTCGCACGGAAGGGCGTAGATAGAAAGAGAAACGAACCGGCTCCACGGTAGGCTGCGTGCGGCTCCCGGCCGAGACAATGGCGGCGGCGGCCGCGTTCACCGTGTCCACGCTGTTGTGCACGGGCCTCATCTCGCTCCCACGCTGCATCTCGCCTCACGCACGCAGGGGGGCACGGCACCAGCAACGAAATGGGATCCGCGGGCAACGAACGAACTGGACGACGAAGATTCCATTCGCGTCAGAGACCAGAGCAAAATCAACCGCATAACAAACAATCCTAGCAGGGAAGGACAGGTTTCCTCACCAACAGCAGAAATGAAGGATCGGGCGGATCTCCGGTACGAGCAGCGCCGGTACGCCCGGAATCGAACCGGCCCTGCTTCCCTTCCGCGTCCTGGGATCAGACCACCCGCGAGATCCGAGCTGCGGCGGCATGGGGCGGCGGCGCGAATCGTGGAGGGGAGGCGGCGGGATCGGGGCGGGAAACCCTAGGAGGAGCCGGATCCGAGCTTGCCCGTCGCTGGCTCGCTCGAGGGAGATGATGGGGGAGGGAGGAGGAGGAGGGGACTGGACTCGCCTGTCTGTGATTACTGGAAATAATTGAAAATTTAGAGGGGACTCTTATACTGCTGCTCTAGTCAAACACGCCATTAGGCTGGCGCTCGCTTGGGCGACTCTGAATTTACGATCCTGTCCCTGCCTGGTTTTAGCACATTTGTCCGCTCCAGAATCTCATGGCTACCAATTCGTCAAGAGATGTGACTCAGATAATATGGTAGAGCTTGCGCAATGTTTCTGGTGTATGTTATATCTGTATCGATGTTTTTTTTGTATAAGTTACACACGCTACACCTAAAATGGTTGATGTATGTACTTTGTAGTACGTTTTAGATGGAGAGGGGTGTTTTGCCTCTCGAGTTCATATGCTTCTGGTTGAATAAAAAATTAAAAAACATAGATGCATCTGCTCTGTTTTTTTCAATGGACTCCTCTTCATATTTCAACTATTTTTTACATAATTTCATAATTGCAAGTGAATATTTTTGAAAGTTGCACTACATTTGTAATTAAATTGTTTTCCAATTTTGGTAATCTGATTCGAACTAGAATGAGCGCTAGGCGGATTGTATAACCTTATCTTATTTTTTTTGTTGAGAGAAACGTTGTCCTGTTATTTCACTAGATAATTCATTATGCATTGCAACGTAATATTTGGTATCCCATAATTGCGTGTAATATTTGGTGCCCAGTAATTGCGCGTGATTTACCTGCTAATAATAGATATTTCGTAAAATTTGGTGTCCCGCAATTACTCTTATTAATTGGCAAATAAGAAAATAAACAGAAGGGACAAACGAACGGAGCGAAGTGTTGACGCGGAGCGCTCTGTGTTTCTTAGATAGGAGATATTAGAAGTTAGAAGAGAGAGAAACTGAAAAAGACGTTTGCCTTCTCTTATCTGATATAGATGATATTTGGGCAACAATCTTTCACCACATATTTAGGGATCTCTGATTGTTGGAGATAATAAGACTGAAAAATAACCATTGAACAACATGTTTTATTACTATATATATCTCTTTAACGGAAAATTTGGATGAGAAGGGGAAATGGAAAACATTGGTTCTCCATAGATATGCATTGGTTGTTGACCTCGGCCCAAGGATAGAAAGCTAATCAAAATTCAAAGTTATCCAAAGAAGCAACTAATCCAAATACCCCCCAAAAAAGAAAAGGGCATTTCGGTCAATAGCGAGCTGCAGGCGGGGCACTATCCCCACGTGTGCGTGGTGAAGCAGAGCCAGAGCTAGCCAACAATCATACGTACCCCGCTCATATCCACACTCCACACCCGCATCCGCATGCACCCGTGCAGGAACATCCCTCTCCGGACCCACCCGTCGGTGGCGCGGGTACAGCCACACCGCGGTGGTGTCGAGCGCGGGTACAGCCACTTGCGTTGCTCGGTTCCTCCTTTCGCGGATTCCACCTCGCGAAGCGCCGCGGCTTCTATTTACTGGATTCCTTGGCGCGGCTTGCCGCGCGCCACCCACTGTTGACACTGGTTTTCGATTTGCAAAACATTATGACAAACATTCTTAATATGACACAGGTAGTCAACAATTAATATACATAGCAGTGGCATTAAAATAGCTTTAGAGCAAAGCACAATGCTCTTTCATACAAAAAGTTCCCATTGTTGATCGAGAGGTAAAGCAATAGTATGTGATATTTCATTAGTATTGACATGCCTTACAATATAAACAGATAAAAATGATAAATATAAGAAAACATGCATACTTCCATGTTTCGAAATGCAACATGACAATATATCCGGCATAAGTACCAAATAAGATACATTCAAAACATTGTACACATACAACAGAAGGAACATGGTCTAAAGATGAATGCTCTAACTTAAAAGGAACAATAAAACAACCTACTCTAAAACTTGACTACAATATGTATTTCTCATAGTATATGTCTATATGATCTGAAGACTAAGTTGGAAAAGGTCACTAAGTGTTTAAAATGGGTGATTTTTTTTCTCTTTTTTTTTGAAATTGGATTCAATTGATTTTGAGCTCTATTTTTAAAGGTACAAATATATTTCGTTGGAATTTATTGTATTCCTTTGGAATTAGCAGATGTCGCGGCCCGTGTGGTGATTTAAATTTTAGTTAAATTCCAGAGCTTAAAATCCAAGTCTGGAAATATGTGTGTCAAAATTTGTTTAGTTTTTATTACAATGTAATTCGGGAAAATTTCGCACTTTAATTTTAGTTAAATTCCAGAGCTTAAAATACCGTTGTGTGGAAAACTCAAATTTTGGAAATGTGCACATCAAAATCTGGTTGGGCTCCGGTATGCTGAAATTTAGAAAATATTTACACCTTGCCTAATTACATATTGCATAACCAAAAAATTGTTTAAATTTTAGTGGGAACACCGCGGTGTAGAAACCTCAAGTTTGTAAATGTGTGCATTGAAATTCTGTTTAAATTTCAGTGGGAATGCCGTGGTATGGAAAATTCAAGTCTAAAAATTTGTGTGTCAAAATTTGCTTAGTGTTGAGTATACTTGAAATTTGGGAGAATTTTGCAAATTAAATTTTATTAAATTTTCAGAGCTTAAAATGACGTCGTGTGGGAAATCTCAAACTTTGGAAATGCGCACATAAAAAATTTGTTTGGCCTTTGGTGTTCTGAAATTTTAAAAATGTTTACACATTGCCTAAGTATTCTTTGCGTAATTTAAAAATTTTGTTCAAATTTCATTGGGAAACAATGTGGTACGGAAAATTTCAAATACGATAATATGTGTGGCAAAATTTGTTTAGTTTTGAACAATTCAAATTTCGGGGAATTTTATGCTTTAAATCCAATTTAATTTCTGGGTTTTAAAAGAAGCAGTAGAAAAAAGAAAAAACACAGGAAAAAAAAAAAGAAGAAAGGGCCGAGCTGGCCGAAACAGCTGGACAGCAGCCAGCCCGGCCCAACAGTCGGCCCAACTGGGCAGCCCACGCCAGCTGCGGCGTCACGCTGACGTCAGCGGCGGCTGGGTTTGGCCGCGGCGGCGGCGAGCTCGCCGGAGGCGCGTGACGACGTTCCGGGATGCGCGGATGGTCGCATCCGACGCGCGTCGACGCGGTGAGCGCGGAGGTGGCGGCGCCGCCCCCGTTGGTTCGCCGGAGCGACGGCGGTGGCCCGTGGACGCGGCGGCGGGGCAGCGGCACGGCGGCGGCGATTGCGGCGACGGCGCGGAGTCCCGGCAGGCGGTGGTCGGTGAGGAGGTAGATCCGGAGGCGGCGAAGCCCGCGGTGAGGTCCGATGCGAGCGAGGAGGCGCGGCCCGGCGGCGGCGGCGGTGGAGCGCCGCGTCGCGGGAGAGAGGGGAAGAGGAGGGGAGCGAGCTCTGCGGATACTTTTGCAAAAAAAGTCCTCGACCTTTCCGGAAATTACGATCAGGTCCTTTGTGGTTGTTTTTCTGCAAAATGTCGACGCAGTGGATTTGTGGAGGGAGAAAGGCACCGACGGCACGACGCGTCGTGACCCTGTCGAGCGGGACCGGCGTGGGACCGGCGACGCCCTGGGCCCACAGTCAGTGGCACGTGAAACACACACCACCACGGCGGATGAAATCACTGTTGCTGCCACCGCGAACGCACGGTCCGGATCGCACCGTAACAGCTCGATCCAACGGTCCAGGTGCGCTGAGCGCTGAGGAGGGCTCTCAGGAATTACCTCTTTAGATTTCCGTGTTCTGCTATCGTACGCGTACATACAGAGGATAGATGACAAACCAGTAGTTTAGTTGGCCACCCGACTACTGACGCTGGACAGCGCGGCACACGTGCACACCTTCTCCCCTTGATATATTCTTAATTAAAATATCTTGCACGGCCATGCATTATTCTGATGTGCTAATCGTACTGTAATTCAGCTTTCTGTGTAGACTCCATTTTTTTAATTAAGAGTCACAGCTTAACACCTATCCTGAAAGATGATGATCAGACTCCAGCAGTGCAAGTGCGTGTGACAACGAGAGAGCTAGTGGTGCATGCAATGCATAATTGGAAGAGAGCACCTCCCTCAACCCTGAACTGGCTGCTCGATCGCTAGCTGCAGCCTGTTGACTCAGTGCTTGTTTTTTTTTTTTTTTGAAAGGACTCAGTGCTTGTTTTTGTTTGCAAGCTGTGCTCTGTTTGTTCGCTTGAGATTAATTAACACAATTGGCTTTTGCGGGTGGCTTCATTCTCCTCCGATGTTGGTGCTCCGGCGGAGCTCCGCAGCGGATCTGCTGCCCTCCTCGCGCGCGGCTCTCTGGAGTTGTGATGTGCGAGTTCCCCTCGCCGGAGTCCGTGAGACGGCGGCTCTGGATGTTGAAGACCTGGAAGTTGGTGATGTTGCTGAGCAGGGTGACGGCGTCGGTGCAGCAGGATGGAGGCTCTCTCGAGCTGAGTTCCGTGACTTCCCGTCCGCAGAGGGGCTCCTCCCAGTCCAAGCTTTGAGTGGAGGAGTGGCGGCGGCGCGCCATCGGTACGTGCTGTTAGTCGTCGATGACGTCGGGATCCAGATGGTTTCTCTTGTTTATTTCCCTTTGATCTGGATTTGTTCTTTATGAACTCTGTTCCAGTATCATCAGCTGGTATCGAAAAAAAAAAACGACCGCAATTAGAATCGAATATTCTAATCCGGCCAGCAGCCATTGTCCTGTCAGACCCTACATATATACGAGTACTACTATACAAGTACGTACCTGCCCTGATGAGATCGATATGCATGGGTTAGCTGATTAATCTGCTGCACGCTGTCAGATATGTCAACGTACTCGGTGCACATGCTAAATGATTAATGCGTGGCAAATCATTCAAGAAACATATACAGTGTACAAGCAGAGATGTGTTCGTATGTCACGGATTTTTTTTTGCTAGATAGCTATAGGATACTATAATTGAATGTTCAAGAAAATATCGGATACGCATTAGTCATAATTAAGAATTGTTCTATTGCGCGCACAGATTATCTAGCGTGTTTTTTTTTTGTGAAACACAGTACAACGCAGACACTCACATACACGTGCTCCTTAGTCGATCGATGATATAAATGATTTTTGTATATCTTCCGCTTTTATTTTTATTACCTTTTGTTGGACTTGTGAGTCTGTGTCCATTTTAGTTATGCAGAATCCAGGAGCAAGAATAATCTGAGTACTAAAGCGCCTTTTATCCTAAAAAAAAAGCCACAATTATACATAGGTTCTCAAGTTCACTTGATTTTTTGTTCATTTTTTTTTGCGAAACACAGTACAACGCAGACGCTCACAAACACGCGCACACACTCACCCTATGAACACATGCACGCACACCTACGTATGGCAATGGGTACCCGATACCCGCTAACCTGACGGGTACCCGCACTAAATGGGGAGGGTTTGGTGACAATCTACACCCGCGGGGCTGCTTAACGGTATAGATCCAGACCCGTCGGGTCTAGTGGAGGCGGGTATGGGGGTGCTAAACCCAGACCCGCTAGTTTCTAGTAGTATTTTTTTTTTGACAATCAATACCATATATTATTATAGTAGTGAATAATACATGGTAGAAATATATAAAGTGATTACAGCTATTACAAAATAAAGTCTAAAAGAAACAAGCAAATCTTCGAAACTTCTTTTATGACACAATCTTGTAATATTTGGTATCCCATAATTTCTTGTAATATTTGGTGTCCAATAATTAGGCGTGATTTACTTGCAAATAATAGGTATTTCGTAACATTTGGTGTCCCATAATGTCCCGCAATTACTCTTATTAATTGGCGAATAAGAAAAAAAAATAGAAGGGACAAACGGACAAAGCGAAGTGCTGACGCAGAACGCTCCGTGTTTCTCAGATAGGAGATATTTGGGCGTGTATAATGGTGATAGCTTAACTTCGCCATGTATGATCTTTTAGGAGTTGGAAGAGAGAACAAAAAAAAACGTTTGTCTTCTCTTAGTTAAGAGATGATCTTTTAGGGTATGTACAATGGATATATCTTATCTTTTACACGTAGGATATTTGCTGAGATAGAGGAGAGAGAACTGGAAAAAAGGCTCTAATCTTATTTTAGCTAAGAGATGATCTTTTGGCACAATATGTGTCATCATAATTATAGGAGATCTGATTACTAAAGATAAGACTAAAAAACAACCCATTGTATATCATGTTTTATTGCCATATATAAATTACGTGGCAAAACCATGATAAGACGGTCTTTGTCAATCATTGTAATCTATCACCACATATTTAGGGATTATGTTTATTGGGATAAGACGAAAAATAACCATTGTACATGTTTTATTACTATATCTCTTTAACGGAAAAATAGGACGCTTAGGGGGGAATGGAAAACATTTATTTTATATAGACAGGCATTGGTGGTTGACCTCGGCCCAAGGGTAGAAACTAATTAAAATGATCTGAAGAAGCAAAACTAATCGAAATACCCCCGGGAGGGCATTTTCGTCAAAGCGCGCTGCAGGCGGGGCACTATCCCCACGTGTGCGTGGGAAGCAGAGCCAGAGCCAGCCAACAATATACCCCCGCACATATCCGCACTCCACACCCGCGTCCTCATGCACCCGTGCAGAAACATCCCTCTCTGACCCACCCGTCGGTGACTTGGGTACAGCCAACCCCGCGGTCGAGCGCAGGCCGCGAGCCCCTCGTGCGGTTGGGTGCAGTGCAGGGCCACTTGCTCTGTTCCCGATGGGAAAACGCGCCACGTTTCCCGCTTCCGCTCCTCCAGTCGCGGATTCGGCAGTCGTACGCGTACATACGGAGGATAGATGACAAGCCAGCATTATACAACTGGATTAGTAGTTCACCCAACTGACGCTGGACAGCGCGGCACACGTGCACACCTTCTCCCCTTGTCTTTTAATTCTTACTTAAAATGTCTTGCACGGCCATGCATTCTTCTGATCTTCTAATTGTACTGCAATTAAGCTTTATACGTACTTGTATTTTAAGAGTCGCAGCTTATTGTCTCTCCTAGATGATGATCAGACTCCAGCAACGCAAAGTCTGCGTGTGACAAGGAAAGCTAGCTATCTATCGAAGTGATGCATGCATAATTGGAAGGGAGGAGGGCGAGAGGGACAGAGCACCTGCCTGAACTGGCTGCTACCTATAGGCGCAGTTTTTAAATGTAAGATATTTTAGCTTTTTTTTCATATCCACGTATGGTTACATGTATCTAGACACGTTCTAATGTGCATCTTCACTCACATTAGTCCATAATATGTGCAATAACTAACACATCTTATATTTAGAAACGGAGGAAGTAGTAGTTATTGTTTTTGTTTGCAAGCTATGTTTGTCCGTTCGCTTGAGATTAACCTAATGCTCCGAGCAGCTAAGCCTATAAAGCCCCGGAAGAATCATCATGCATATAATCTCATCTATGCATGCGGACGAAGGGTATATATTGTCGTACTCCCTCCGTTTTTCAATATAAGATGTTTTAGACTTTTTCTAGATTCATAAGCATTTCCATGGACCTAGACACACTTTAAGTGTATGTTCACTCAATTCCGTCCGTATTTAGTCAACATGTAAAACAGTTAAAACATTTTATATTAAAAAATTGAGGGAGTATACGTTGATTAGGATGCGTACACAATTAAACGACAGGCCGACAGCAATTAGAATCGAATGTTCTAATCCGGCCAGCAGCCATTGTCCTGTCAGTCCCTACGTACTACGTACCTGCCCTGAAGGGATGGATATGCATGGGTTAACTGATCAATCTGCTGCACGCTGTCTGATATGTCAACGTACTCGGTTTACATGCTAATGATTAATGCGTGCAAATAATTCAAGAAACATATATAGTGTACAAGCAACCATGTGTTCGTATGTCATGGATTTTTTTTTTCCTAGATAACTATAGGATACTAATTGACTGTTCAAGAAAATATCAGATAAGCATAAGTCATAATTACGACTGTAAGAATTGTTCTCTTGCGACAGATTATCTACCGGTGTACTCATTTGTTTTATTCATGGTTGTCTCTTGTGTGGAGAACCGAGACATATTCATGGTTGTCTCTTGTGTGGAGAACCGAGACATGATATTGGAGGTGTATATACGGTTGGAGCACAAGGTGAGCGAAATTCGTATCCTGCATCGGCGTCATCTGTAGATTGGTCCTTAGTCGGTTGACGATATATACATATGGTTTTTGTATATCGCCCGCTTTATTCTTATTACTTTTTGTTAGACTTGTGAGTCTCTGTGCATTTTAGTTTTTGCAGAATCCAAGAGCAAGAATAATATGAGTAACAAAACGCCTGCAAGAATAATATGAGTAACAAAACGCCTTTTATCCTAAAAAAGCCACAATTATACATAAATTTTCAAGTTCACTTGATTTTTCGTTCATTTTAATCCACTCAAATGCAAGTGTCCACCAGTACAACCAGCTGTAAAATAAGCAGTGGGCAAAGAAAAAGACCAAGGAGCCTGAGCCAAGCTTACTTTGTAGCTGAGGGCCTATCCTCTCAACGATTTACACGCTACAGATAACTTATCAAAAGGACATTTTATTTGCGGGAAGCGCATCAGCGTAGCATGGCCTGAGTCCTGACAATTCCTACGTACTCTGATGTAATTTGCACTCTGTCATATGTCCACTCCGTGTACATCCTACTGATTAATTCGAGACAAATACTCGTATTTAAACAGAACCGCCGCCGCTTCTGTTTATTTCCGTGTTCGGCCGTCGTACGCGTACATACAGAGGATAGATGACAAACCCGCATTATTCTACTGGTTTTGTAGTTTATTAGTTGGCCACCCAACTGACGCTGGACAGCGCGGCACACGTGCACACCTTCTCCCCTTGATATCTTTTAGTTAAAATATCTTGCACGGCCATGCATTAATCTGATCTTCTAATTGTACTGTAATTCAGCTTTATATATACTGCATTTTTTAATTAAGAGTCACAGCTTAACATACCTCCTGAAAGATGATCAGACTCCAGCAATGCAAGTGCGTGTGACAACGAGAGAGCTAGTGGTGCATGCAATGCATAATTGGAAGAGAGGGACAGAGCACCTCCCTGAACTGGCTGCTACCTAGCTGCAGTTTGTTGATTAGTGCTTGTTCGTTCGCTTGAGGCTTAACTGAGATTTATTTACCAAATGTTCAAAGTTGCTAAGAATCATGCATACATAATATCATCTCTGCATGCGGACGTACGGCCGTGTATGCGCTTGATTAGGATGCGTACAGATCGAATTAAACGACATCAATTAGAATACAGTACTATAGAATATTCTAATCCGGCCAGCAGCCATTGTCCTGTCAGTACCGACGTGCTACGTACCTGCCCTCATGGGATCGATATATATGCATGCACGGGTTAGAGCAAGTACAATAGTAGAGCCAAGTGCTGGATATAAGAGAATGACATGTCATATATAGCCAACACTATAGCCAACATGTACACTAAGCTAGCTATAGATATGTGCTAATTGGCCCACCTCCACTCTCACAAAGTGCATAGGAGCACGTGCAAGAGCTGGCTCTTGCATGAGAGCCCACTCCTCTTCTCTCTCCTCTTCTCTCACATCCATGTAAGCATACATATAATATTTAAATACATATAGCCAGCTGACTGGACCTTATTGTACTTGCTCTTATTTAACTGATTAATCTGCCGCACGCTGTCAGTGTCAGATGTCAACTTACTCCATCGGCGTACATATTGATATGCTGCAGGAATGATCAGTGTTCCAAATAATTCAAAAAACATATATAGTGTACAAGTAAGCGGAACGTGATTTCTACTCCGATCCCGAGTTTGTGCATGTTTGTGGAATACATTATGGGCTAGAGCTGGAATTTTTTTTCCAGACTTTTATGGAACTTATAAATATTGTTTTCAATTTTTTTAATACGGCAGGATCACTGGTGCTCAGGATCACAAAATCTGCTCTCGTAAGTAAGGCTGTATTCGTATGTCATGGATGTTATTTTGCTAGATAACTATATGGATACTAATTGAATGTTCAAGAAAATATAAGATATATACTCGTTAGCCATAATTACTTACGACGGTAAGGATTTTTCTCTTGTGGAGGTTATCTAACCGTGCACTCATTTGCTTTGTTCATGGCTGCCTCTACGACGTGTGGAGAACTCACACCTCATTATGGAGATGTCTATACCATTTGAGAACACTACGGTCATGGAGATATTTTTATCTCACATGGATGACGGCTTGATCTACAGATTGGTCCTTTGTCGATCGACGATCTATATATGGAAAAACGAACACCCTTAAAGCGCTCTTTATATAAAAAAAAATAGCCATAATTATTTACAAATTCTCAAATCACGTGAAACACATGTGTCCACCAGTACAACCAGCTGGTAAAACAAGTGGGCAAAGGAAACGACTGAGAGCCAAGCTTGATTGGTAGCGACGGGTCATCCTGTCAACGAGTTACACGCTACAGATAATCTATCAAAAGGGCATTTTAGCTTTGGGAAGCGCATCAGCGTAGCATGGCCGGTATGGGAAAGCCGCTTCCATGTCATACTCATATTGTTCATTATTTACACACTCCCCTAAATATTGCATTTTCGAGGTCCTAAAATTGTATGTCGCGACGCCTTGGGAGGTTTAGAGAAGTATCACGTCCTTGTGCGGGTGTAATCTTTTTTTTAGATAAAGAGTATATATTAATATTGCGGAGATACCAATTACACTCAGTTTCTGCAACAACGCAATAACCTAAACTATTACGGATGCACACAGCCGAAAAACAACAAGAAGAAGAAATAAAAAAGAAAAGTCCCGCTACAGAGTTACAATCCTTGCAGCAGCAGCACAACCACCACCAAGCCAACACCTGATGTACAATTCTTCAAAATCAACGCATTCAAGAAGGAAACAGTGTCAGGCACAACCAATTAAGGCCAGACCTTGAGTTTTCACCCTGAAGATAGTCCCCGCTCTCAAAACAATGTCTTCAGCAAGAACATTGCCAGGCACAACCAATTAAGGCCAGACCTTGGATTTTCACCCTGAAAGGTAAGACTTTGAACTTCACATGTGTTGTCGCCCCCTCTTACATACCGCTGCTACAATTCCTGAAACTCCAAGCAAGTTCCTCATCGCGACCAAGAGTCAAATCACCGTTCCTAATCCTCCGATCTGGGCTTTCGTGACATTCTCCGCCTCTGACTGCATCCAAGATGGCAACAGATAGCAGAGCTTCGTGCCGCTGCCTCCTCAACGGGGAATCGTGAGCACGACCGAATCCCACCCGATCCAGCAATCTCCAGGCATAAACGCTCATGGAAGTTCATCGGCGGAACCTTCCGGAACTCGACACATCGGCCAGATCAAGGAGGACCGACGTCAGCAGATCATCTTCTTACGCGAGTTGGAACCCTAGGACGACAACCATTATTCTGAAGCCTCGCAAGCCCCCTCGCTGCGAGTCAACTCCCAGCCACAACAACAGTAGTAGAGGAGGCAGTCCAGTACGCAGCTGCAGGACATCTCCGGCTTGATTCAAGCCATGACCAGACCTCCCGCAGCAGTCCTGGCCGGCCCCCAACAGCCCAGATTTGGGCCCGCCGGGCTGCCATGAGCGTATCTTCTGCCTCCTGCCTCCGCCCCGAGCGCATCCTGCTTGCCGCCGGGCCGCCGCCGCAAGGACATCGCACCAGCATGGCCGGAACCTCCCCGAACCACCGCGATGCACAGCAGCGCCGCCATCCGCGCCACCTTGGACGGCCGCCTCTCCGCGCGAAGAAAACAGGCTGTCCCGGTGAGCCTTCGACCCTCCGTCTTTGACGGCCGGGCGCCGCCACTGTCGCCGGCGCCGGCGGCGGCCAGGGGAGCACGTCGCTGGGGGCTGTAGGCTAGGGTTTGTGGGAGCCCCCGGAGTCGCCCACGCGAGCGACCCGGGAGGTGTTATGTCACACCACCAAATGAGCTCCGTGCGGGTGTAATCCTATGATCCTGTAATGCCCAAACTTCTTGCGTCCAAGGTGGGCTGCACTTTGGTCCACGTCAATAAAGTTATCCTCGTCCAAGTCACAGGAGTAGTCGAAGCGGTCCCCACTTTTGAGTTCACCATATTCATCTTTGTACGGGTCTCGTTCTTCACCACCTTGGCCATCGTCGCCATCAACATCACTAGTTCTGTCGCTCTGGGTATCTTGCTTAGCATGTATGATTTTCGCATTCTTACAAGGCTCAAACAAGCTAGCTAACGCTTTGTTATTTTCGACCACCTCCCATGGCACTCTAGGCTGCAAGCAACTCCAATGGTCATAAGGACCATGGCCAGCCACGTGTGCTAGCATCCACCCCACCCCACCTCGCCGTCGATTGATTATGTCAGTGTCCATAAACGTAGTTGCAATTTGTCGAGTGCCACCTAGTGAACCCCTCTCCTAGCTCACTAAGATGGAACTCTTGCGAAGACCAGACATCCCTCCATGTTTTCCATCATCGTAAGCTTTCCCCGGGAGAGGTGCCAGTTCGTACGTCCCTTCAGAGTTGTGCAAGATCATAACGATGTTGTTCCAACAATGCACATAGAGAGACCCTTCCCAATACCCAGCGGCCTTCCATATCTTCACAAAACTAGGGTGTGGCGCAATCACCATGTCATAGAGATACCCAGAGGCGCAACGCCCCGGCACAAACTCCCGAATCGCCCATTGACCGGTTTGTGACGAGAAAACCAATGTAGAAATATCCTTATCCTTTGGCCCCTCATCTAATTTTGATGATGGTGGTGTATCATCAAACTCTCCTACATGACCAAACTGCTCTATGGTGCCAATCTCCTCTTGGCCTTCATCGGATAGCTGCTCTTCTTCAAACAACTTAGGTACACATAGTGTCATTCCTTTAGGAAGGATGAATACCTCATGGTGCCGCGACACGGCCGGGTCCATGGCGAGGAACATGTCACTGTCGTACAGGCACGGCTCCTCCGACTGTACCGGTAGACGAGCACATCATACCATTGATACGTCCATTTTGCATCACTATTTTATATCATAATTTACTGTTATTCATTGATATATTTCATATTAAGATGTGTTACTTATGTTATTTTATCTTATTTTGCATGTTTGATGATTATTGGATAATTAACTGCCGGAGTCGGATTTCAGCTGAAAAAAGCACCGTCAAGACACTATATTTCTGGAGCTCTAAAAATCTTGTCTAATATACAGAAGTTCCTATTTCAGAAAATGGAGGCAGCCAAAAGGGGAGGCTGAGATGGGCCAGGAGGGGCCCACACCACCCCTGGGCGCGGGCCCCACCATGGTCACGCCGAGGCATGGTGTGGAGCCCCTGGCCCACCTCAGGCACTTCCCCTTCGCGTACTTCATTCCCTCAACCCTAATCTTCGAGGGGGAGATCCAAAGAAATATTCCGCCGCCTTCACGGGACGGAAACAACAGAGAGAAAAAGCTCTCCGGCAGGGAGAAATCTGTCGGGGAAATTCCCTCCCGGAGGGGGGAAATCATCGCCAACCTCATCGTCATCACGCTGGACTTCATCGGGATCATCATCATCATCTCCACTGCCATCACCATCATCACCGCTTCTCCATCCCATTCCGCTGTAACATCTAGGGCTATACTTTGTCTAGTTCATAGGGGGAACTCTCCCGGTGTTAATTACTCCTTTTGGTTGATGCTATTGAGTTTCATCGGTGAATTGAAGTTTATGTTTAGATTGTTATTCATCATTAAATCACCGCTGATCATGATCTAAATGATGTTTTGTGAGTAGTTCATTTAGTTCTTGAGGACATGGGAAAGTCTTGTCGTTAGTAGTGAATTATGTTGAGTAATATTTAATGGTTTGATATTTAAATTGTGGTGCTATTCTTCTAGTGGTGTCATGTGAACGTCGACTACATGACACTTCACCTTTATGGGCCTATGGGAATGCATTGTGTATTTGGTTGCTAATTGTGGGGTTGCCGGAGTGACAGAAACCTAAACCTCCGTTAGTAAACCGATGCATGAGGGAGCGTAGGATCTCAGAGTTTAAGGCTATGGTTAGATTTATCTTAATTACTTCCTTGTAATTGCGATGCTAACAAGGGGTATAACCACAAGTATGTATTAGTCCAAGTAAGGATGGTGCATTAGCATAGGTTCACCCACACAACACTTATCAAAACAATAAAGATTAATGAACTATATGAAGCGCAAACACTTGACTAAATTCCCGTGTGTCCTCAAGAACATTTTGCCATCATAAGTAAACCAACCGGCTTGTCCTTTGCTCTAAATTGGGCCACTTGCTGCAATTATTATTACTGTCTTTTATTTACTCGTATTTTATTTATCTGCTAAATCAAAAACCCCTAAAAACTTGTCTGCTAGTGTTTACAGTGAAACCTTTACCGAAACTCCTTGTCAGCACCTTCTGCTCCTCGTTGGGTTCGACACTCTTATTTATCGAAAGTACTATGATACACCCCTATACTTGTGGGTCATCAAGACTATTTTCTGGCGCCGTTGCCGGGGAGTGAAGCGCTATTGGTAAGGGAAACTTTTACTGTAAGTGCTGTTTTTATTTCTGCTTGCTACTTTATTTTATCATGGAGAGATCTCCATTTGAATCCCTATTTGGGAATGCTACTACCACTGCTACGATAGTAGACGAGGAACCACCTGATCAAGTAATTCCATTTAAAATACCTATGAAAATTGTTGAACGTGTTACGAATAACCGCTATGTAGGAGATGGGACTATCTCTCCTGGAGATCATTTGTTATTTATACATGAATTATGCGAGTTGTTCAAGTGTGCAGGTATTTCAATGGAAGAAGTCAAGAAGAAATTGTTCTCTATATCACTGACAGGTAAAGCTGCGAAATGATATAGGATGCTGAAGAATGGCCGTTCTATTGGCTGGGAGGAGATTGTGCCTCTCGTTTACTCTAAATTTTATCCTCCTAGTGAAGTTCATCAAGATCGGAATCATATATATAATTTTTGGCCTCGTGATGGAGAGAGTATTGCCCAAGCGTGGGGGAGGTTGAAATCATTAATGCTCAAATGCCCCATTCATGAGCTTCCGGGTAATATCGTTATTGATAACTTCTATGCAAGGACGTGATTTATTTGTGCTCCACTGCATGAATTCTTTATTTTAGCTCTCACATTTGTTGGCATTGGCAGAACCGGTTCGGACATCGTTAGTTTTATGCTTTGCTCCATGTGTGTTGTTGCTGTGAATTTTAATCAATGTTTAAGCACGAAAAGTACAATAATGTGATATCCCGGTCAGTGTTTTGTGGGACAAACAGGTTACGAGAGCACACTTTGATCCTAATACATGATCTGTTCAAATGACCAAAATCTTCCCCTAGAATGAACTTGAACGATGAAGGTTAATTGGGTGACATCACAATATATTGGAGCGAATTATAAGCGGATTAGAGCGAGAGGAGGAAGGCAAAGGGAAATGGAAGATCATAGACACATTTTCAGCGTAAACATATATATTTCATTTGTAGTCCGTAGCAACGTACGGGCACTCAACTAGTTATACTATATATACTGGTTTGGTTCATTAGTTGGCCACCCAACTGACGCTGGACAGCGCGGCACACGTGCACACCTTCTCCCGTTGATATCTTTTAGTTAAAATGTCTTGCACGGCCATGCATTATTCTGTCTGATCTGCTAATTGTACTGTAATTCAGCTTTATATATACAGTATTTTTCATTTTTTTTTGATGGCTTAACAAACCTCTCCTGGATGCATTATGATCAGACTCCAGCAATGCAAGTGTGTGTGACAACGAACGAGAGCTAGCTAGCTACGTGCATGCATACATCGCAGTGATGCATGCATGCATAATTGGAACTTTGGAAGGGAGGAGAGCGAGAGGGACAGAGCGCCTCCCTCAGGCCTCAACTGGCTGCACTTGGTTAATTAGTAGCTGCTGTTTTGTTGGCAACCTGTGTTTGTTTTGTTTGTTCGTTCGCCTGAGTTTAATTAACCCAATATTCAAAGCAGACAAGCCTGCAAAGCCCTGGAAGAATCATGTGTAAGTACAGTATAATATATCATCACTGTGTGCGGACGGGCATGTAAGTTTGATCAGGTTGTGTACAGAACACATAAATCGAAATATGTTTTTATTAGTTTCTCTGGCCAGCAGCCATTGTCCTGTCAGTCCCTACGTACTACGCTGCCCTGATGGGATCGATATGCATGCATGCATGCATGGGATGAACGCGCTGCACGCTGTCAGATGTCAACGGACTCGGTGTTCCTACGTGCTAATCATTAATGCGTGGCAAATACTCCATCCATCTGTCCCAAATTACTTTGCGTTTTGGGATTAGTCAAACTCAAACTTTGTAAACTTTGACTAAACATGTGAGAAAAAATATCTATATCTAAAATATAAAATAAATACTGCTAGAATCATCACAAAATATATTTTCGTATTGTATACATTTCATATTATAAATGTTGATATTTTTTTCTACATGCTTAGTCAAAGTTTGACTTTGACTAATCCTAAAATGCAGGGTAATTCAAGAAACATATATAGTGTACAAGCAACGTAACGTTGTGTTGGTATCAGGGCCGGTCCTGAGATTTTTTAGGCCCGGGACGAAACTAAAATTTGGGGCACTTAATGTAGACGTCATCATAATAATAATGAATATACATGTAAAAGATTTTTTTCAGTTAAACTTGGATGCATCCAAGATAGTACACATATCAAATAAATTATACAAATTACCTTAAAATTTTCTTCTGACATTTCTCGATGCAAATTCACTTATGATGGGTCGATTTCAATGTCGTCCAATAATTTCTTCTCGATGCATAGTGTTGCCAACCCGTTTAAATTCTCATTATTTGGTTGATCTTCCTCCACGGCAACAATCGCCCACTCATTTGGATTTATCGGAGCACTAATATAACCCTTGAAAAATTTAAGAATATCTCCTCTCTGTGATTATACCAAATCATTCACACGTTGTGCTCTTTCCCCCTTAGCACTACCAAATGGATACCTTCTGAACGACATGATCCCACAGAATGCTGGAAACAAAATTACATCAAACTTAATGTAACTGATTACTTGATTAGAGAATTTAGATATCATGCCGTCACACATCACATACAGATACACATTACAGAAGAAGAGCACGGAAAAATTACCGTGGCTAGGGCCTAACGGTGGCGGCGACGGCCGGGTGTGGCGGTGTCTTGGGGATCCTGCTGGGGATGGCCGGATGGGATCGCCGCTGCTCACGCTCGACGGCTAGATCACTAGTAGGGAAACCCTATATAGATAGGTGGACGCTCTGTGGCGCACCCTTAATTCGTGCGCCACAGAAATATTTCCGTGGCGCATGGAAGGGGGTGCGCCACAGAAATACTGGCCTTTCTGTGGCGCATCTTCTGGCCATGCGCCACAAAAAGTTGATTTTCTGTGGCGCATGGACACACATGCGCCACAGAAAGGGGTACTTCTGTGGCGCATGTGTGTCCATGCACCACAGAAATCCTGTGGGTCCCACGTTCAATTATTGGGCCTAGGTCCACCTGGGCAAATTCTGTGGCGCACCAGCAGCCGTGCGCCACAGAATGTCAGCTTTCTGTGGCGCACCAGCCACCATGCGCCACAGAATGTTTGTTTTCTGTGGCGCACCATTCACGGTGCGCCACAGAAAGTTGACATTCTGTGGCGCACCGGGCTGCGTGCGCCACAGAATGTTGGCCCAGATCCACAAAAAGGTGGCAGCACCCACTTTCCCCATGTGACCTTCTTCATTCTCCCCCATCCATCTAGCTCGAGCTCCTCCTCTCTCCCATGGCATTTTGACCATCCTATTATCCATTATTTGTTGTTAAACCTACTTTGTTTGACATATAATTGGTGAGGGCTTGGGGAGAGCCTCCATATATATTCTCCTTCCTCTCTTTTTGTCCACTATTTTCTCTCCATCACTACACACTCTCTCTCATCGATCACGGTCACGTCTCGGCAACGGATCTAGATCTACTAGGTGGGTATTGTTGGATGGATATGTGTATGCATGTTTTGTGTGGCCGGCGATGTGTATGGATGTTTGTTAAAGGCATGAGAAACTTGTCGGCGGGCGGTTTGCACGACGATCGATGTTTATACATGAAACTTGTGTGTGTTGTGCATGTTGTTGCCTCTTTTGTTGTTGTGTTGCGCCGGCGTGGTGCATGGATGTTTGTCAAAATGTTGATTCATTTCCATTTCGGTAAATTTTTGCACCACATATGTCCTACTTCTAGGGGAAGTCATGCCGAATTTTTTTGTCGAACATTTCCGACTTAATAACACATACTCTATATGTATACCGCGTAGGCGACCATGGTCATCAGGATGAGCTCCAGTCGAATCAACAACTACAAGGAAGAAGCGAAGGCGGAAATGAGACGGTGCAACGGGCGCCAGATACGATGTCCGTGTCGAAGTTGCAAACTTGTGAGATGGATCGACCCTGATTCCGGACAATTGGAGGAACACCTGCTCAGGCGCGGTTTCATGCAAGGCTTCAACCAAGCACCAACAGCAAATGTTGCGCCTGAAGACGAGGGCGGGCAAGATGATCGTGACGAAGGAGATGCCGACGGACATGGTCACGATCAAGGAGTAGATGGTGGTGGAGAAGACGCTAACACGCCGCAGAGCTCGCTAATGTCGGCCTTGATGGAGTCTCATGTTCAAGAACTGCTCCTCAGGGAGGCGAGCACCGTTAGAGAGAAAGCCAAGCTGGCGCAAATGGAGATAGACGGGAGGACTCCGTTGTATCCTGGGTGCCGGCCACAGGATACGCGCTTGCAAGTAACGCTTGATGCTCTGGAGATGAAGTCGGGAAACAAATGGACCGACGCGAGCTTCAACAAGAGCATGCAATTCTTCCACGAGCGTCTTCCCGAGGGGAACACATTGCCAACAAGTATCGAGGAGGCCAAGAAAGTCGTGTGCCCTCTTGACCTACCGCACGTTAAATACCACGCCTGCATCAATGATTGCACAATTTATCGGGGCGAGTACGAGGACAGAACCACATGTCCGGTGTGCGGCCAAGGACGGTACAAGAGCCGTGGGAAGAAAGTTCCTCGAAAAGTGGTATGGTACTT
This sequence comes from Poa pratensis, assembly GCA_947311845.1. Lineage (NCBI taxonomy): Eukaryota > Viridiplantae > Streptophyta > Magnoliopsida > Poales > Poaceae > Poa > Poa pratensis. Next base: position 36,136,088 of record CAMZMU010000111.1, on the reverse strand, counting down.
TCCTATTACTCCCCGTTTGCAGCGGTACTTCGTGGACCCTAAGGAAGCAAAGCTCATGCAATGGCACGCGGAAAGGGAGAAGCCCGAAGAAGATCCGGAGAAGGGCAGGATCCTTACACACCCTTCAGACGCTAGCCAGTGGCAAGAGTTGGACGCCGTCACCAATTTCGGAGGCGACGCAAGGAACGTCAGGCTCGGTATGAGCACCGATGGACTCAATCCGTTCGGCAACCAGAGTAGCACGCATAGCACCTGGCCCGTGTTTGTATGGCCTTACAACCTTCCCCCGTGGTTGTGCACGAAGCAAAGGTATATACACATGTGTATTCTCATTCAGGGGCCGAAACAAGCAGGTGTCGACATACATCTGTATCTCGCACTGTTGGAAGAGGAGTTAGCCACGTTGTGGGCGACGCCAGCCCGTACGTGGGATGCCTACACTGGAGATTATTTCCCCATGAGAGCCGCGTTGCTCACGACGGTGCAGGACTATCCTGGTTGCTCATATGTATCGGCCCAGGTAGGCCACGGATTCTGCAAATGTGTCAGGTGCATGGATAAGACCCCGCATCTCCAACTACCAAGGAATCCCGGGTCTTCAAAAACCGTGTACCCAGGGGCTCGAAGGTGGCTTCCCATGGATCACCCGTGGAGGACACGCGGTGACCTGTTCAATGGTAAGGACGAGCCCGAAGGACCCTCGATCCCGAGGAGCGGCACAGAAATCGACGAGCTGTTGAAGAATTGGAAGGAGTGCCCTGCGCCGGGAAAGAAACGACCGAAGGTAGATCCGCTGCTGGGTGTATGGAAAGCGAGGGCTGTTTTCCACGACTTGCCCTACTGGAAGGTCCTCAAGATGCCACATAGCCTCGATATGATGCACATTACGAAGAATGTCACCGAGGCTCTGCTTGGCACTCTTTCTAACATGCCGGAAAAGTCCAAGGATGGGACGAAAGCAACATACGATCTGAAATGGCTTGGTATCAGGAAAGATCTTCAGGCCCCCGATAGCGATGACGATGATGATGATGATCAGACGGAAGGGACTCAAGGTCGCCGCAAAAGGGTAAAGAAGAACACTGTGGTGCTTCCCGCTACGTGCTTCACTATGAGTCCGGCGGAGCTCGAGCAATTCTACATGTGTCTCCTAGGAGTCAAATTTCCTCATGGTTACGCGGGGCAGATAAGCAGTTATCTGGACGGAACGAAGAAGAGGTTTAGCGGGATGAAGTCTCACGACTGTCACGTGCCGTTGACGCAGATACTTCCCGTTGCGATTCGAGGGATAATGGACGAGCACGTCCGTGATACGCTGCTTGCCCTTTGCAATTTTTTCGACGTCATCAACAGGAAGTCGATCGGCGTGAAGCAGCTCGACAGGCTACAGGAAGAGATCGTGCTGATACTATGCGAGCTCGAGATTTACTTCCCGCCAGCATTCTTTGATATCTGCGTGCATCTCCTTCTCCATGTCGTTGATGACATCAGGCAGCTCGGGCCAACGTTCATGCACTACATGATGCCGTTCGAAAGGATGAACGGTGTCATGAAAGGATACGTCCGCAACAGGGCCCGTCCAGACGCAAGCATTGCCAAGGGCTTTCTAACCTACGAGTGCATCTCCTTCTGCCAGAATTATCTAAGCACCGAGAACCAGCATGTTGGTCTGCCAAGGAGGAAACACTTCGGCAGGCTCCAGGGATATGCTCACCGAGACGGCACCAGCTCAATCTTTGTCAGCATGCAGGGTCGAAAGGACGACTTCGACAGGGCTCACCGGGTCACGCTACAACACTTACAGTTGATCGAACCTTGGGTGGAACAGCACAAATGCTTACTCGAGCAACATTACATCAACCTGGGCCGGCCGAGGAAGAAGGGAGACGTAACACTAGTAGAAAAGGAGGCTTTGGTGCGCCACATTTAGTACCGGTTGTACTAAAACCGGTACTAAAGGAGCGCATTAGCACCGGTTGCGTTCGTGGCACCGCGGCGAGGACCTTTAGTACCGGTTTTTAGTAGAAACCGGTACTAAAGACAGACCTTTAGTACCGGTTTTTATAAAAACCGGTACTAAAGGGGTGGAGCCCCCGCCGGCACATGCGGCCGCGGTCTGTGGCCCCACGTCTAGACCTTTAGTACCGGTTGCTATAAAAACCGGTACTAAAGGTCCCGGCCACTATAACCTTCTTCCACCCGAGCTGAAATTTTTTAGCTCCAACTCACTCCATTTTTCCTCTCTCTTTAGCTCTCCCAAGCTCAAATTGACCACCATTTTCTCCAACAACTTCCAAGATTGTGGCACCTACATATATAAGGGTTAGCAACTTCATCTTCTCTTCCGGCATTTCAAGTTTAGCTCATTTTCGTGCAAGTTTAGCAAGTTTGATTTTGGTGGTGCTTGCAAGGTGTTTGATGAAATTCCTAAGTTAGGGATTTCATTTGTTTTATATGCATTTTGAGCTCAAATTAAAGTATAATTTGTGTTTTATATAGTGTCGTCCCGTCCCCTTCCTGACCGCCGTCGATCGCCCGCGCCGCTCCGTCACCGACACCACCTCGGTGAGCCTCTTTTTTATCTTTTATTTAAAAAATGTTAGTTATATGATTTAAATGCATAATTATTTCTTGTATAATTTTCTTATGTTTTTTTATATGTATAGTGTCATGGTTTTGATATCCGTCCCCGTCGGCCCTCGTCCGGTCTATGATTCCGATGTGGTATATTTTTATAACTATTTTTTTGTTTCGTGTTTATAACAATCATGCCGACCAACTTGACATAGATATATTTTATTTAGGAGGTAGTTGAACCGGAAATTCCAGCCGACCCTATTGTCGAGTTTTTAGAAAAAGAAAACAACGATTTAAAAGCAAAATTGAAGATAAGTGAAGATCTTCGTCTCCAATGCCTGGAAGAGAAGATGGTATTGGACTTGAAGATTGCCGACATCGTTGATGCTCACGGGGTCGAGCTTGCCGACGTCGTCGCTGCTACGAGAGAAGATGGATGCAATGCGCGTCAAGCTTAAAAAGATTAGAAAATATGCCATTAGTCAAGAGGCTTGGTATCATTATGCTGTTGGTTCAATAGTTACCTTGGTTGCGATTCTGATCGCATTTGTTGTTGGATTTAAATTCTTTAGATAGTTGTATGTTAGTTTCGTTTATGTATGTTTCGTGAGAACTATGTATTACATTTGGGCACTACTCTACTTTGGTTTTAATGTGATGAACTTGTATTAATTAATTTGGTCACGTATCTCTATTCATTATTTAGCTGGTGTAATGGTTTTTGATGTATTTATGTAATGCAGATGAGCCGAGAATGGATGTACGGTGATCGACGCTGTCCCGAGTTCATTGATGGCATGCATCGTTTTCTCGATGTGGTTAAGTTAAACAAGCTGAAGAATGGTTTTATGATTTGTCCATGTGATGAATGTCGGAATACGAGGAATTACCCGAGCGTAAGAACCATACACTCCCACTTGTTGCGACAAGGCTTCATGCCCAATTATTTTTGTTGGACCAAGCATGGAGAAAGAGGGGTTATAATGGAAGACCCTGAAGAAGAGGATGATGACAACTATCCTGTGTTCTCTGAACACGGTGATACTACAATGGGGGAAGACGAAGTTGAGCTCGAGGTCATTGTTGATGAGTCCGATGATGATGATCTTCGTCGGGTCATTCTTGATGAACAGATGAAGTGCGGAAGTGAAAACGAGTGGTCGAAGTTGGAGCGCATGTTAGAGGATCACAAAAAATTGTTGTACCCAAATTGTGAAGATGGCCAGAAAAAGCTGGGTACCACCCTGGAATTGCTGCAGTGGAAGGCAAAGAATGGAATATCTGACAAGGCATTTCAGGAGTTGCTACAAATATTTAAGAAGAGTCTTCCAAGGAATAATGAATTGCCGCACAATACATACGAAGCAAAGAAGATTGTCTGCCCTCTAGGATTAGAGGTGGAGAAGATACATGCATGCATCAATGACTGCATCCTCTACCGCGGTGAGAAGTACGAGAATTTGATGCATGCCCGATATGCGGTGCATTGCGGTATAAGATCGGGCGAGATGACCCAGGTGATGTTGAGGGCGAGCCGAGCCCCAGGAAGAGGGTTCCCGCGAAGGTGATGTGGTATGCTCCTATAATACCACGGTTGAAACGTTTGTTCCGAAACAAAGAGCATGCCAAGTTGTTGCGATGGCACAAAGAAGACCGTAAGGAAGACGAGATGCTGAGACACCCCGCAGATGGGTCGCAGTGGAGAAACATCGACAGTGAGTTCAAGGATTTTGCAGCTGACGCAAGGAACTTAAGGTTTGGTCTAAGTACAGATGGCTTGAATCCGTTTGGGGAGCAGAGCAGCAGTCATAGCACCTGGCCCGTGACTCTATGTATCTATAACCTTCCTCCTTGGTTGTGCATGAAGCAAAAGTATATTATGATGCCAGTGCTTATCCAAGGCCCGAGCAACCCGGCAACGACATTGATGTGTATCTGAGGCCATTAGTTGACGAACTTTTACAGTTGTGGTCTGACGAAGGCGTACGTGTGTGGGATGAGTACAAACAGGAGGAATTTGGCCTACGAGCGTTGCTGTTTGTAACCATCAATGATTGGCCTGCTCTTAGTAACATTTCAGGACAGTCAAACAAGGGATACAATGCATGCACGCACTGTTTAGATAAGACTGACAGTATATATTTAGGTAACAAGAATGTGTACCTTGGTCATCGTCGATTTCTTCCAAACAGGCATCCCGTAAAAAGCAGGCAAACATTTCAAAGGTGAGGCAGATAACCGAACGAAGCCTACACGCCCTGATGGTGATGTTATATATGGCATGGTCAAGGATTTGGAAGTAATATTTGGAAAGGGTCCTGGCAGTCTAAATGTTCCGAAAGACGCTGATGGACGTACCCATGTGGAAGAAGTGCTATATTTTGGGATTTACCCTATTGGAAAATCCTAGAGGTTCGCTCTGCATCGACGTGATGCACGTGACGAAAAATCTTTGCGTGAACCTGCTAAACTTCTTAGGCGTGTATGGGAAGAAGAAAGATACATCGGATGCACGGCAGGACCAGCAAAGTACGCACGAACGAGACAACCTGAATCCAGAGAAGTACCAAGGTACTGCCAGCTACGCTCTTACCAAAGAAGAGAAGGAGATCTTTTTTCAAGTCCTGAGCAGTATCAAGGTCCCGTCTGGCTACTCGTCGAATATAAAGGGAATAATAAACATGGCAGAGAAAAAGTTCCAAAACCTGAAGTCTCATGACTGCCACGTGATTATGACACAATTACTTCCGGTTGCATTGAGGGGGCTTCTACCGGAAAACGTTCGAGTACCCATTGTGAAGCTATGTGCATTCCTCAATGCAATTTCTCAGAAGGTAATCGATCCAGCAACTCTACCAAGTTTACAGAGGTGTGGTCCAATGTCTTGTCAGCTTCGAGTTGGTGTTTCCACCGTCCTTCTTCAATATTATGACGCACCTCATAGTTCACCTAGTCGAAGAGATTTCCATTCTCGGTCCTGTATTTCTACACAACATGTTCCCCTTTGAGAGGTTCATGGGAGTCTTAAAGAAATACGTTCATAACCGTGCTAGGCCAGAAGGAAGCATGTCCAAGGGCTATGGAACAGAGGAGGTCATTGAGTTTTGTGTTGACTTTATTCCTGATCTTAAGCCGATCGGTGTTCCTCAATCGCGCCATGAGGGGAGACTGCGTGGAAAAGGCACGCTAGGAAAGAAAGCAACAACATGTATGGACGGGCATTCTTTCACTCAAGCACACTACACAGTTCTACAAAATTCCAGATTGGTGGCTCCGTATATCGTGAAACACATGGATATTTTACGCTCCGAATACCCGGAGGAGACTAACTTCTGGATTAAAGGAAAGCACGTGGAACTTTCGGCAGTTGGTTGCGTACACATCTCATTAATAACACACTGTTGGAGATGAGCTATACTTGTTGGCCAAGTCACCATCTTCGACTATATTGACTTTCCAAGGGTACGAGATAAATGGGAATACATTTTACACGGAAACCCAAGACAAAAAGAGCAGTAACCAAAACAGTGGTGTCCGCTTTGATGCAACAAACGACGATGGGACAAAGGACACATATTATGGTTGCATACAGCAGATATGGGAACTTGACTATGGACCTTCTTTTAAGATCCCTTTGTTTCAGTGCAAATGGGTCAACCTGTCAGGCGGGGTAGAGATAGACCGGCGGTACGGAATGACTACAGTGGATCTCAACAATCTTGGTACCACACCGAGCCATTCGTCCTAGCCAATGATGTGGCTCAGGTTTTCTATGTGAAGGACATGTCTTCCAGACCGAAAAAAAGAAAAGATAAGCAAGCGGATACATCATACGATCAGCCAAAGCGCCACATAGTTCTTTCAGGAAAAGAAACATCGTGGGAGTGGAGGACAAGACAGACATGTCAGAAGATTACAATAAGTTTCATGAAATTCCGCCCTTCAAAGTGAAAACTGACCCAAGCATCGTGTTAAATGATGAAGATTGTCCATGGCTACGGCGCAATAAGAAGAAAGGGACACACACGAAGAAAAAAGTGAACACTAGATAGGGATGTTGTTGGTGATGTGTAATAATGTATTAAACCTTTATGTGGTGAAAACCATAATTAATACATTGCTCGGGTCCATTTTTATTTAACCATACATCTACTGTTATACACCGCTGGCAGCACCCTGGGGAGGGGACGGAGGGCGGTGTGGAGCCTCCTTATATATAAGCAAAACTGACCAAAACACACGGTTTCCCGTCATACAGCCCTACGGTGCCTCGTGAGTGACTGCATATCAAATGCACCGTAGGGCTGCATGACGGGAATCCGAATGCTTTGTATACTGCAAATCATCATTGTGTCACCCTAATCCAGTGGTTGGATTCAACCTACCTGAGGGCTTGTGTTTCCAATAGCGTCATTGTGTTGTCCTTATTCACCGTCCTACGGGAGGTGGCTCCAATGGCTGGCCGGTGAACAAGGACGAACACAATAATGCCAGGGAACATGCCATCAGGTAGGCTAAATCCAACCATTGGATTCGGTGGCAAAGGTAGACGCTAGTTGTGTGCCGTTCGGCAAGACGTCTCTGATGTTCTACAACCGTCCGGCAAGACGTCTCTGATGATCTGCAACCGTTTGGAACGGTTGCAGGTCATCAGAGACGTCTTGCCGCTGGTTGCCCAAAGATGCCTCTCCGAGTGACGCTGGAATGTTATTGTGTGAGTGAGTAACCTGTCTGAGGAGGTGGGCTATATATAGGGTCGCATGGCTTACGAAGTGGTCTTGATAGTGCTGATCCGACGGCTCAGAAGCGCTCGAAAGAAACACACCGCTGATCCAACGGCTCACAAGCGCTGGAAGGAAGCACACGATCCGTGTGCTTCTTCCTGATTGGGCATACAATCCGTGTGGTTCTTTAGTCCCGGTTGGTGTTACCAACCGGGACTAGTTCTAAAAATCCAACGGCTCACAAGCCCTCAAAAGAAACACACCCCTGATCCAACGGCTCACAAGCGTTTGAAAGAAACACACGATGCGTGTGATTCTTTAGTCCCGGTTGGTGTTACCAACCGGGACTAAAGGCGGGCTTAGAAAAACCATATCTATTTGTATGTGAGAAAAACCATATCTATTTGTATCTGTTATGAGACAAATTATTTTGTTCCAATTTTTTAAACATGCATTTTGTTTCAATTTTTCAAACATGCACTTTTAGAAATTCAAATTATTTTGTTTCAATTTTTTCAAACATGCATTTTTAGAAATTCAAATTATTTTGTTTCAATTTTTTAAACATGCATTTTGTTTCAATTTTTTCAAACAATGCATTTTGTTTCAATTTTTTCAAACAATGCATTTTGTTTCAATTTTTTCAAACGTGCATTTTGTTTCAAATTATTTCAAACAAAATAGAAACCAAATAGATATAAAAAACAGAAAACATAAGAAAGAAAAAAAAACTAGAGAAAAAAAATTCAAAAAGCACATTAGTACCGGTTGTAGAGTTCAACCGGTACTAAAGGGCTGGGCTTCGCGCGCGAATTTTTGCCGCGGCCCAAAAAGAACCTTTAGCACCGGTTGTAGTCTACAACCGGTACTAAAGACCCTTTAGTACCGGTTGTAGACTACAACCGGTGCTAAAGGCCTATTTTGAGCAGTTTTAATTCCCCCACCGCCGATTCGATCCCCAAATCGCTTCTTCTCCGCGCCCTCGACGACGACGCTCTGCTCCGGCCGGCCGTGCCCGTCGCCTCCTCCGCCGCGGACGCCCTCCACCGCCCCTGCACGCCGTCGACGGCGCCGCCGCACTCCGCCACGCGGCCCTCCGCCACCGCCTCCTCCGTGCGCGCTGCCTCCTCCGCCACGCGGCCCTCCGCCACCGCGCGCCCGACCCCGGCCTCCGCCGCCCTCCGCCGCGCCGGCGAGGCCACCGCCCCTGCCTCAATTCGGCCACCCCTCCACCACCGCAACCGGCCGCGCTGCTCCGGCGCCACCGCGTCCTCGGCCTCCACCCCACCACGCCCGCGCGCCATCGTCGCCTGCTTGGAGAGCTCCGGTAAGTTTCTTTTTCTTTTTGTTATTACTTTTTTTATTACTGTTTTTCATTTTGTTAGTCATAGAAGTTTTTGCAAACTTACAAAATGTAGCAATTTAAAAAACTTAGCAATTTAAAAAACTTAGCAATTTAAAAATGTAGCATTTTGTTTAGTTTATTACAATATGAAAACTTAGCAAACTTACAAAATGTAGCAATTTAAAAATGTAGCAATTTGCTAAGTTTGAAGTCATTTAGGTTATCAATTTTTAGTGTAGAAATTTTGAAAGTTAGCATTTTTGAAAGTTAGCAATTTTGAAAGTTAGAAATATTGCTAAGTTAGAAATATTGCTAAGTTTGAAATATTGTAAAGTTTCAAATATTGCTAAGTTTCAAATATTGCTAAGTTTGAAATATTGTTAAGTTAGAAATATTGCAAAGTTTCAAATATTGCTAAGTTAGAAATATTGCTAAGTTCGAAATATTGTTAAGTTAGAAATATTGCTAAGTTAGAAACATTACTAAAAATAACTTTGAAAATTTTGCTAAGTTAGAAATATTTTGCTAAGTTACTAAAAATAATTTTGCTAAGTTAGAAATATATTGCTAAGTTAGAAATTATTCTAGTAAATAAGTAAATATGTGCATTGTCATTTTTTATTCTAGTAAATACGTGAATTTTGCTAAGTTTGAAAATTTTGCAGTGACATTGAGCTATGGAGGACGACGCCCCCATCATCGCCGATGTCCCCCCTTCATCCGAGATATGGAGAAGGAAGAGCGAATGCAACAAGTAATATTTGACACCGCTGCCGGACCCAATACCGACGGAGAAGATTCTGATGGAGAAGATTCTGACGAAGAAGACGCCGAAGATTTCAGCGCGAAATGTTTGAACGACTCCGGTGAGGGACTTGAGTTACAAAACTTCAGAGACGACGACGACGACGAAGAAAACCCCGGATCACTAGCTAAAAAGGACTCCGGCAAGGTATATATTAAGTCTTGTTGATCACTAGCTAGATGCATTAATTGATTTATATGCGCACTTATTAACGAAACATTTTTCTTTCAGCCCTCTGGATCATCTAGCTCAATCCCTAAACGAGGCCCGGCCAAAGGGTTAAAGCTGCCGGATGGTGCAAAGTTGTCGATCGACGAAGTTAGCATAAGAGGCAAACCGGAGAAACCCGATGGAATCTGCACTAAATATGTAGCTCAATGCGGAGTTCTTGTAAGGGACATGGTCCCGATCACCGTTGCAGAATGGAATGAGCCGAAGAAAAAGAAAATTGGCGCAAAATTTCTCGACAAAGAATTAAAGATACCCTTTGGGAGTCGATATTGGGTTCTTTCAGCCTACCGGCAGATCTCCCACCGAGTAGGCAGAATAAAGTCAAGGAGTGGACTCTTAGCAAGATGGCCGAGCAATTCAACAACTGGAAGAAAACTTTGTGGAGAAAATATGCGAACGAAACTCCAGAATTCACTGGACGTCTAGAGAAGATAAAAGATGACTGGCCTGAATTTGTGGCGTATAGGAAATCGGGCGTCGCTGTGGCCCGATCGACCCAAAATAAGTTGAATGCTAAGAAGAAGAAATATTTCCATCATTTGGGCTCAGGTGGCTACAAGACTGCCGTGCCTAAGTGGGAATCCTATGAAAACGAGCTGCGTCAAAAGGGATCACTCCAGAGACAGATGACTGGCCCGACAGGTCCAAGTTATGGTTGTTCGCGCATGGGGCAGTGTTGGACATGGAAACAGGGCGGATTGTTGCAAAGGGAAAATGGAGGAAAAGAATTACAAGAGTCGTAAAAAAGATAAAAAAAAGCAATAAACTAGTCAAGTTGGGAAAATATGTTCCCGATAGAGAGGACGACGAGCTGACACTCACCCTCGGGAATAAAGAACACTGGGGACGATGTCGAGCTAGAGGAGGCGGGGTTGGTTTTCTTGAAGGGTTTCCGGAGGACACTGCAACTTACAGAAAACATTGCAGAAGTAAGAAGAAGGAGGCGGACAGGGTTACTGCGTTAGAACGCTCGTTGAAGGTTGTGCAGGAGCAACTGGCCTCATTACCAAGACAAGGGAATCTCAACTGCGAGTAGAAGATCCTGCAGGCGATGCCTGCCCATCTCAGCGGAAAAGCAGCGTGGGTTCCACGCAGCTACAAGATGATCCTGCGCCAAGGCCACCGACTCCTCCAGTTGCTGAACCGTCGGCGGCTCACTACCCCGTGGATGATATCACGGAGAAGACAAATTGTGAGTTACATGCGCCAATGTTGAACATTACTTGTCCGGTGGCGACTGGCTATGCTTTACCACATCAACCTGGAGCAACCTTCCATTTTGGTGTGATTCCAGCTGGATTTGCTCGTGTCGGGGTCACGAAAATTATGCCGGGAATGAACTCAATAGAGCTTGAAATTCCCGGAGCTGAAGGAGAGAAGACACTAGGAGATGTCGAACTTGGTATCGTTCTATGGAAGAAGAATTTAATCAAGTTTCCAGACTCGGCGCCAAGGCCACCGACTCCTCCGGTTAGAAATTCACCACAGCAAAGTCCACCCTCCTCCCCCGACGATTGGGACCCCACCGCGAGTCCATCGCCCGTGCCCTCCCGTCAGCCGACTGCTGCGCCCACTAGTAGTTTGACAAAGCGGAAGCTTTCAAGGCGTCCCCTGTCAAGAAACGTGCAAAAAAAACCAAGGAAGTCAAGGCTCCTGAGAAGTTAGCAGGCGAGATGACTATGGAGGAATTAGAACGGAGAACACAAGGCAAGGCTGCAGCCTTTTTTGAACAGAAAAAAAAGGAAAGACTGGAGGCAAAACTTGACCCCATAAAGGAACTTCTGAAGACTATACCAACTGAGGTAAAAGATCGCACCGTTGACAACATATATTGTCCTCCACCGTCGTCCCGTTCAGACTATGAGCGAGGTATTGACAAGGTACTTTCCTCACAGAAGGAGGAAGAAAAAGCGTGCGGGAAAGGAGTTGCCCAGCTCGGAGAACAAGAAGCACAATCGATCGCCCCGCTCATTGTGCCTTCTGAACCTCGGGAAATCGAGCATGGAGAAGTTGTCATTGGCGACACAGGTCTCCCCATAGCGGAGATAGTAATTCAATATAAATTCGAACTCGGGATGCCTCTGGTCGAAAATCCGAGTGCTCTAACAACACAGTTATATAAATTGCATACCTGGTACATAACCGCCGCAAAAGAAGGGAGGACATATCTCATGGCGGGAGTTAAGGAACAACACTTTTCCGAGAATATGCTGTGCAGGTTCCGTTCTCCGAACTTTTTCAGATGTACAATCAACTTGCCCTCGACAAATCTATCCTCAGCTGCTATTGTCTGTAAGTAATTTATTCGTGTAATTTAATTATTTATAGTTCAGCTCGTTCATTGCTTGTAATTATCCTCATAACATTCTTTTGTACGCTATTATGCAGAATGAAGATTCGTGAATGCCGAATGGGAGGAATATGGGACATTGGGTTCATTGACCCGGATAAAGTTAATGTGGCGACCATAGAAAATCCTTATTATGCCAAGGACACAGAGGAGCTTCTGCTAACATGTTTCAAGCGACAAAGTACCAAAAAGGAAATACTTCTTCCTTACAACTTCGGGTGAGTGTTACTGTCTTGTACACATTCTATTTTGCTTTCCCGATATTAAGTGTAATTGATGAGTTCTGAATACCTGCGTATATAAATGTACATGTGCGCAGGTACCACTTCATTCTGATAATCATTAGACTCGAGGAAGGACAAGTTGAAGTCTGGGACTCAATGAGGAAAGATGAAGATGATTACAAAAGCGTGCGTCTAATGATCAAGAGGTAATTTCAATCGCACTATATCGTCCACTTTCGTTCATTTCCGGATATCAAAAGTATAAGTAATAACTCCTCAATTCATTTTCTTTTCCGGGCAGGGTTTGGAAAAGGTTCATCGCGGAAGAACGCGGTGAATGGAAACAGAAGCTGGAGTGGAAAGCTAACAAAGTAAGTACTACTACGTATCTAGGTCTGCGTATCTTTCTAATATCATTATCGTTCTCTTGATTATTATTTGATTAAATTATATTCTTGTATATAGTGGTGTCTGCTACAACCACAGGGGACGGAACTATGTGGATACTACGTTTGCGAGTATATTCACACGAGGGTCAATGAGAGAGTCAATAGTTTAAGAAATCGAGAGGTACGTAAACATCATACACAACTTTTATTTTGCTACCATCAATTGTGTTTAGTTCCGATCATAACTGATTTGATCTCCTTCTTTTAAAGATGTCAAGGAAGCGGAGCCAGCTCCTACCACATAACCGCGTGAAAGCTATTGCGGAGGAATTGGCGGGATTCATTCTGACGCATGTCCTAGATGAATTCGGTGAATTCCACTATGTCGAACAATAGACTCCCTCCATGAATGTACTAGTTAGCGGTGATCCATTGTAATTATGAGTACTTTATATGTAAAGAGAGTACTTTATATGTGTAATGAGTACTTCATATGTGTAGTCAGTACTTTATACGTGATCTCCTCCGAAACCCTGAAAAATGAGCGAAAAGGAAAAAAACAGAAACCCTAAACCCCGAAAAATAAGCGAAAAGAAATAAAACCGAAAACCAAAACCCCACTGAAAAAAATAGGCTGGGGGCAAAAAAAGCAGGAACCTTTAGTACCAGTTTTTATTAAAAACCGGTACTAAAGGTCCTCAGGGTCGCGCGCGTCTGCGTGCCCACGTGGAGACCCTTTAGTACCGGTTGTATTTTGGTACCGGTACTAAAGGGTTACCCCTTTAGTCCCGACCTTTTAGTACCGGTTGCACAACCGGTACTAAAGGCCCAATACAACCGGTACTAGTGCCCTGTTCTGTACTAGTGTAACCAGAGCGCACAACTCTAGCTTCACGCGTTGGTTCAAGCAAAAGCAACTCGAGCTAGCAAAGAGCAAAACGCCATCTACGGAAGATGAAAGACTCATATTCTCCTTATCACGGGGTCCCTCGCACAACGTAAAGACCTATCAGGCGTACGACATCAACGGCTACAGATTCTACACCGAGGAAAAGGACAAGAAGTCGGAATATCAAAACTCAGGAGTAACTATGCTATCCTACGGCGATGAGGAGGCTACTGTGAAGCAAAGATACTTCGGAAGGATCGAGGACATATGGGAGCTGAACTACTGTGGAGAGTCGGTGCCAATGTTCCGTGTGAGATGGGCCAAGGACGTCGTCAAAGAAGGCCGGTATTTCACCACAATGGTAATACCCGATGCCAAATCGAGGAACGCCACCGCGAAAAATGAGCCATGGGTACTCGCTAGCCAAGTTGAGCAATGCTTCTTCATTACCGACCCGTCAAAGCCTAGCCGTGTTGTCGTGAGGAGGGGCAAGAGGAGCATCATCGGAATGGAAGGAGGCGCCACCGAGCAAGACTTGGACAACGAGCCAAAGATCGAGGAGGAATTCGACAAGTTCTTCGACATGCCTACTACAAGTACACAAAGAAGGAAGACCTCCCTACCTACTAAAGGTTGTCCGTTCACGCGAAGAAATCTCAAGGTGACCGGCCTAAAGTTTTCAACCGCAAAGAAGGGAAAGAAGAGAAGCTAGCTCGCGGAACCAAGACGAAGAATACTTTTTTGGTGTATTTAATTTGTGTGTGTGAGACAATGGAAGCATATATATGTATGATCATGAATATGTATGACAGTGTGTGTGTGAGACAATGCAAGAGTTATGTATTCAATTAACTAAATATGTATGAGACATATTGTGCGTATTTTTTGAACCAAATTGAACCAAAAATATTTTAAAGAAAAAAAGTTCAGAAGTGCGTATTTTTTGAACCAAATTGAACCAAAAATATTTTAAAGAAAAAAAGTGAGGCAGCCAGGTTTCGAACCTGACTGCCCCAAGTTTTTTTCGTGTGTGTGAGCCATTGTGCTATAATGGTGTGCTTGCACAGAACAGCCAGCAAATTGTTTTAGCACTTCAGGCCACACAATTCTGTGGCGCATCTGCTGGGGGATGCGCCACAGAAGCAAGGAATTCTGTGGCGCATCTGCTGGGGGATGCGCCACAGAATTATACACTTCTGTGGCGCATGCCAGATCGGATGCGCCACAGAATTATTTTGCCCCCACTTACAGGTGGGGCCGCCCCCGCGCTGTCCCTTTCTTCCCCAAAATTTTCCAAGTCCTAACCGTCCCGCGCGCGCTGCCCTCTGCTCTCCTTGCCCTCGCCGGAGAACCCTCGCCGCCGCCCCCAACTCGCCGCCCACCCTGCGCGCAGCCCGCCCTCTTCGCCGGCGACCTCCGCCCACCCTGCGCGCGTACCCCGTGAGGCCCTGATACGTCTCAAACGTATCCATAATTTTTGATGTTCCATGCTTGTTTTATACCAATTGTTACATGTTTTGCATCTACTTTATGTCACTTTTATACATTTTCCGGGACTAACCTATTAACAAGATGCCGAAGCGCCAGTTCCTGTTTTCTGCTGTTTTTGTATTCCAGAAAAGCTAGTCTGGAAATATTCTCGGAATTGGACGAAACTTCACGGAGGGTCCTATTTTACCAGAACACATCTGACGGAGCAAAGGAGGAGCAGAGGAGGGCCACCAGGAGGCCACACGCCACCAGGGCGCGGGCCCCCCTTCTGCCGCGCCCTGGGGTGGTGTGGGCCCCTCGGGGGTCGCCAGCCGCCGCCCTTTCGCCTACTTATTCCCCCCGATGCAAAAACCCTAAGTGCCCGAGCCATTATCCACGAAAAGTTCCAGAGACGCCGCCGCCGTCAACCCTAGCTCGGGAGGGTCCAGAACCTCTTCCCGGCACCCTGCCGGAGAGGGGAATCGTCACCGGAGGCTTCTACATCGCCATGCCTGCCTCCGAGGTGATGCGTGAGTAGTTCATCCTTGGACTACGGGTCCATAGCAGTAGCTAGATGGTTGTCTCTCCTATTTGTGCCATCATGTTTAGATCTTGTGAGCTGCCCTACATGATCAAGATCATATTATTGTAATGCTGCATGTTGTGTTTGCTGGGATCCGATGAATATTGAATATTATGTCAAGTTGATTATCAATCTATGCCCTATGTTATTTATGATCTTGCATGCTCTCCGTTGCTAGTAGATGCTTTGGCCAAGTAGATGCTTGTGACTCCAAGAGGAGTATTTATGCTAGATAGTGGGTTCATGCCTCCGTTAAATCTGGGACAGTGACAGAAAGTTCTAAGGTTATGGATGTGCTGTTGCCACTAGGGACAACCTAACGATGCTATGTCCACGGGCATATGTGTTTGTTTACATTACGCGCTTTACTTAATGCGATTATCCGTTGCTTGCAACTTAATACCAACGGGGAACTCGGATGACAACCCGGCGGTGGATTATTAGTCATAGACGCTGTTGGATAACGGTCTATGTATCTTGTCGTAATGCCCAATTAAATATCATAGTAATCATCATGCCATGTATATGCATTGTCATGCGCTCACTATTTGTCAATTGCCCAGCTGTAATTTGTTTACCCAACATGTTAGTTATCTTTATGGAGAGACACCACTAGTGAACTGTGGACCCCGGTCCATTCTTTACATTGATTAAACCACAAACTGCAAACTGTTCCTTTTCATTCGCTGCAATTAATACTCATTTTCCACACGAGACGTTTAATCCTTTGTTTTCAGCAAGCCGGTGAGATTGACAACCTCACTGTTTCGTTGGGGCAAAGTACTGTGATTGTGTTGTGTGCAGGTCCACGTTGGTGATCGTGTTGCGCCGTGCGAGCCGCCAACAACCTTCTGAAGAATCGTTACTCCTACTGGTTCGATAAACCTTGGTTTCATACTGAGGGAAAACTTGCTGCTAGGCTACATCAACCTTCCTCTTGGGGTCTCCCAACGAGCAAGTACGTCTTGCATCAAGCCTTTTTCTGGCGCCGTTGCCGGGGAGTAGCTGTTCTTCTGCAAGGGGAGTTTCACACTTCCAATCTCTTTACTTTGTTTTTGTCTTGCTTAGTTTATTTTATTTTATCTTGTTTGCTTTCAATTATCAAAAACACAAAAAATTAGTTACTTGCATTTAGTTTATTTTCAGTTTTGCTTTCTGTTAGTTATCATGTCTAGCCCTGTTTCCGTAGTATGTCACCTGAGGAGAGATTATCACTTTTAAGCAAGGAAGTGAGGAGAATTTTAAAGACGCTTGGTCCAGAATTTTGAGTCCTATGCTAAAACTGAACCTAAAATGACTCTGAGTCTGCTCCTTAGTAGCTTTTATTTTGGTCTTGTTCTTTGCTATAGATATGCCTTAGATGCTGTGGTTGGAGGAGATTTCCTTCGTCATGATGGGGATCAAGCTTTTAATGCTATTAAAAAGTTGATTACAATTTCTAGCCCTCCAACTAGTAAAATTGATTCGTTCTCACGCATAAATGATAGATTGAATGCTCTTGAAACAAATATATCAGGTCTAAAAGAGGAGTATAATCAGATTCGTGAACACTATGATAATGAGCCAATAAACTTTGAACCATCAGGATGGATTCCTCTATGAAAGTTGTTATCAATGGTGAAACCTTCCATGCTCGATGTGATATCATGTCTGAATTCTGTTTAATGCCTAGTGAAATTTATGATTCCTTAAACCTTTGGGGCTCTCTAAATGTGAAAATGATAACTTTAGCTGATAACACCATTAAAATACCACAAGGTGCAGCTGAAGGGGTGTTTACAAAATTCTAGGGGATAACAGCATCTATTGATTATGTCGTCATTGAATGTGCAGGTACGGATAATTACGCTTGGGAGATCCTTCTGAAACGCTTTGGAGCAATAATAGACGTAGGGCGAGGAGTTATGAATTTCTCCTCACCTATGCGCAACCAAATATTTCCTAAAATAAACAGTAAGAGGGGTAAGCGTAAGAATGTTGAGGCTTCTTCACTTGGTAATACTTGATGCATGCTTTGTGCCTAGCTAAAAGGCGTTAAAGAAAAGCGCTTATGGGAGGCAACCCATTTTATTTTTCTGCAATTTTTCTTTTATTGAGTCAAGGAGTTTGTTTACTTCTGTAGCAACTCCTTTGTATCTTTATTTTCTCGCATTGTTGTGCCAAGAGTAGCCTCTAATGTTAAGATGCTTAATTTTGATTGCTGCGCAGAAACAGATTTTTGCTGTTCACTGTACGAAATTAAAATCACCAGATTGTTAAAAAATCTGAAATTTTTTGTGCGTAATCTTTATGAATGTCTGAATCTTTCATTAGTTCGAGTTTCTCGATCTGAGCGTCGTAAGTGCCTCGAAAAAATTCGTCTTTGCGGACTGTTCTGTTTTAGACAGATTATGCCTTTTTATTTTGCATTCTCTCTTTTACTAGTGTTGAGTGAAATTCTTTTTTGGGTGGAAGAGCTTCACATAACATCAGTGGCTGTAGCTAATGTTTAAAGTAAAAATCATATTGCGTCTTTATAGAACATGTGAGTTTTTGATTATGCACTAACCCTCTAATGAGATCTACTTTGAGTTTGGTGTGACGGAAGTTTTCAAGGGTCAAGAGAGAAGGATGATATAGGATCAAGAAGAGTGAAGAGCTTAAGCTTGGGGAGGCTCCCATGGATCTCCCCAGCATATTTCAAGAAGACTCAAGCGTCTAAGCTTGGGGATGCCCAAGGCATCCCCTTCTTCATCGTCAAAATTATCAGGTCATCTCTAGTGAAACTATATTTTAATTCTTTCACATCATATGTGCTTTTCTTGGAGCGTCTGTGTGCTTTTATTTTCAGTATTGCTTTTATTTTCAATAAAGCTTGACTGGACCCTAGCATTCTTGATTGGGAGAGAGACACGCTCCGCTTTTTCATGAGAATACTCCTATTCTTCACTTATATTTGTTGAGTATTCATATCTAGCGCTGTTCAGCTTTTAGCTCTTGTTTTCATGTATCTCTTGTCAGAGCTATTAGCTTTCTTTTGTAGAAAGTACTCTCTTGCTTCACTTATATTTGTTTGGAGAGTTGATTAAATAAATTGATTGGTGTTTGGTTGGTTCAGAAAATGTTGCATGTGGTAATTGGTATAAGGAAAAACTTGCTTAATCTTGTAGATCACTAATGGATAACTTGATGCTTGTCAATTGTTTTGAGTTAACAAGTAGATCATGATTAAATTGTGCATCATGAGTTAAGCCTATTAGTGAAGAACTACCGTAAAGCTTGTTGAAAATTTGGTTTGCATCGGTGGTATCTCTAAGGTCTAGATATTTTCTAATAACAGGGTTTGGTTAACAAGGAAGACGGTATGAAGTCTTATAACGTTTGCAATATGTTTGTCATATAAAACTTGGTGTACGGGTTGATATTCTTGTTTGCTTACATAACCTTGCTAGCCTAAACTCTGTACTGAGAGGGAATGCTTCTCGTGCATCCAAATCCTTGAGCCAAAATCCATGCCATTTGTGTCCACCATAACTACCTATATGTGGTATTTCCTTGCCACTCCAAGTAAATTTTTCATGTGCTACCTTTAAATTATTCAAAATGTTATTATTCCCTTTTTGTGTCAATGTTTACTAGCTCATGAGGAATTAGTGTGGTTATTCTTTATTCTATTTGTCAATGGACTTTTACACCTGGACTAGTGGCATATACATCCGCTTATCCAATAATTGCAAAAAGAGCTGGCAACGGGGTGCCCAGTCCCAATTAATTACAACTTTAACCAATTAATTCTCTTCACACTTTTGCCCTGATTCATCAGTAAGCAATGACAAACAGTGAAATACCTGAATGTGTGTAAACCAAAGAGAAAGAGGGATGATCTGCCTTGCTGGTAGAAATAACGTCCTTCATGGGAGCCGCTCTTAAAAGTCCGTTTGACAGGTAGAATACTGTTCTCACCCGCTACCATTCGTTGACAATTAACAAACACCTCTCAAAAATAGATACTCCTCCATGGTATGTGATTGATGGAAGGCACCCGAGGATTCGGTTAGCCATGGCTTGTGTTAGCAAGGTTGGGAGGAGTATCAAATATTTTATGCAATCTCTATATGCTTTCAAAAACCTAAAAGCTCTAGCACATGATTTAATCCCTGCTTCCCTCTGCGAAGGGCCTTTCTTTTACTTTTATGTTGAGTCAGTTTTCCTATTCTTTCTGTCTTCCACAAGCAAACACTAGTGTCAACTTTGTTACAACATGCGTTATATGCAATGTATTGGACTTGTTATACTACTTTGTGTTGACAATATCCATGAGATAAATATGTTGAAAGTTGAAGCAAATGCTGAAACTAAATTCTTCCTTTGTGTTGATTGAATACCTTTTTAGAAACTATTGCTTTATGAGTTAACACTTATGCAAAACTGTTTGATGCTTGTCTCGAAAGTACTATTCATGAAAACGTTTAGCTTGTGTGATTCATTGTTTACTCATTATCTATTTGAGCAAATTATAGACCATTGACTTGGATCACTTCATTCATTTACATGTGCCTTGCAATATTATATGATCAAGATTATGATAGTAGCATGTCACCTCAAAAATTATTTTGTTTTTATCGTTTACCTACTCGAGGACGAGTAGGAACTAAGCTTGGGGATGCTGATACGTCTCAAACGTATCTATAATTTTTGATGTTCCATGCTTGTTTTATACCAATTGCTACATGTTTTGCATCTACTTTATATCACTTTTATACATTTTTTGGGACTAACCTATTAACAAGATGCCGAAGTGCCAGTTCCTGTTTTCTGCTGTTTTTGTATTCCAGAAAAGCTAGTCTGGAAATATTCTCGGAATTGGACGAAACTACACGGGGGTCCTATTTTACCAGAACACACCTGACGGAGCAAGGAGCAGCAGAGGAGGGCCACCAGGGGCCACACGCCACCAGGGCGCGGGCCCCCCTCTGCCGCGCCCTGGGTGGTGTGGGCCCCTCGGGGGTCGCAGCCGCCGCCCTTTCGCCTACTTATTCCCCCCGACGCGAAAACCCTAAGTACCTGAGCAAATATCCACGAAAAGTTCCAGAGACGCCGCCGCCGTCAACCCTAGCTCGGGAGGGTTCAGAACCTCTTCCCGGCACCCTGCCGGAGAGGGGAATCGTCACCGGAGGCTTCTACATCGCCATGCCTGCCTCCGGAGTGATGCGTGAGTAGTTCATCCTTGGACTACGGGTCCATAGCAGTAGCTAGATGGTTGTCTCTCCATTTGTGCCATCATGTTTAGATCTTGTGAGCTGCCCTACATGATCAAGATCATATTATTGTAATGCTACATGTTGTGTTTGCTGGGATCCGATGAATATTGAATATTATGTCAAGTTGATTATCAATCTATCTTATGTTATTTAAGATCTTGCATGCTTTCCGTTACTCGTAGATGCTTTGGCCAAGTAGATGCTTGTAACTCCAAGAGAGAGTATTTATGCTAGATAGTGGGTTCATGCCTCCGTTTAATCTGGGACAGTGACAGAAAGTTCTAAGGTTGTGGATGTGCTGTTGCCACTAGGGATAACCTAACGATGCTATGTCCACGGGCATATGTGTTTGTTTACATTACGCTTTACTTAATGCAATTATCCGTTGCTTGCAACTTAATACCAACGGGGACTCGGATGACAACCCGGCGGTGGATTATTAGTCATAGACGCTGTTGGATAACGGTCTATGTATTTGTCGTAATGCCCAATTAAATATCATAGTAATCATCATGTCATGTATATGCATTGTCATGCGCTCACTATTTGTCAATTGCCCAGCTGTAATTTGTTTACCCAACATGTTAGTTATCTTTATGGAGAGACACCACTAGTGAACTGTGGACCCCGGTCCATTCTTTTACATGATTAAACCACAAACTGCAAACTGTTCCTTTTTCATTCGCTGCAATTTAATACTCATTTTCCACACGAGACGTTTAATCCTTTGTTTTCAGCAAGCCGGTGAGATTGACAACCTCACTGTTTCGTTGGGGCAAAGTACTGTGATTGTGTTGTGTGCAGGTCCACGTTGGTGATCGTGTTGCGCCGTGCGAGCCGCCAACAACCTTCTGAAGAATCGTTACTCCTACTGGTTCGATAAACCTTGGTTTCATACTGAGGAAAAACTTGCTGCTAGGCTACATCAAACCTTCCTCTTGGGGTCTCCCAACGAGCAAGTACGTCTTGCATCAGGCCCTTGAGATTGCCGGAACGTTGATTAACTTCCGTTCCGGCAAATTCGGGTACTCCATATGTCCCTTTTTTAGCAAAGGTGATGCCGAAATTTTTCGTGAATTTTGGCATGACTTTGCTAAAAAAGGGACATATGAGGTATTGCGACTAATGCATGGGCCGGGGTATCTTAGTACTAAATTAAGTGATGTTTTTCTTATATTTGTTGTACTAATTTTTGCCTCTTTTTAATGTAGTGCAAACATGTCGGCCGACGCGCCCGGCCCTTCTAAGTACATGAGCGTCGAAGAACAAGCACGAGAAAAGAACATGAACCCGGAGATGGAGGATGCGGAGGCCGCCGAACTGGCTCGTGCCGGCGATGGTGACTTCCAGTTAGAGATGGAGATAGAGGATGCGGAGGACACCGACGGAGATGGGGACGCAACCACCACCACCGAGGGCGGCGACCACACGGATGTCGGGGGTGACGAACACACGGATGGCGGTGGTGGTGGTAACCCGCCCGCTAAGAGGCTTAAGAAGCAGAGGAAGGACCGGACACCGCAAGCGGTCGGCACCGTCACCGACACGTTCACTCAGGTCTCCTTAAGTGGCCAACCCCAGGAGCCTAGGAACATCGCAAAAGGGTACAGCATGCAACTAGGGTGCATCCTCCGGGAAACCGTGTCGATCAACACGTATGACCTCAGGAGCGCGGACAATGAGGCTTTGCGCACACAACTCCTCAAGAAGCTTCACGAACGATACATTTTCCCGGATGATGGAAACAAAAAGGTGGACAACTTCGCCATCACGAAGATGAACACCGCCTTGACCAGCTGGAGAGGCCGGGTGAAGGCGAAGATTGAAAAGGGTCTTAGCTGGGCAGATCAGTGCCAAAGAGCCGTACACCGACATAGAAGAGTTTGAGGCATTCAAGTCCTCCTTGGCATCTCCGGAGGCTGAAAAATGGACCGAGTGGGGGAAGCAGATGCGGGCACTGAACTTAGGTAACCACCGTTTGGGAAGCGGCGGTTACGCAGGAAAAAAGCCCGTTTGGGACAAGGAGGATGCCGAGGTTGCGAGACTTGGGAAAGAGAACCCGTGGCATAAAATCACGGACGAGCAAGTTAGGAACTTTGTTCGGTCCCGCTACTATCTGAAGCCGGGGACGGGGGAATTCGTTACGGACTATGCAGATGTGCTGGAGTTCGAGAAAACGCTGGTAAGGAACTTAATGTCCCGCTACTATGAAGTCCATTTGCGTTGATGTCTACATGGGTTCACGTTTATTTCCTTTGTCCGCAGGAGGCTGAGTTGAAGGCTGAGACTGAGGCCGGCCCGTCGTCCCAGGAGGCTCCGGCCGGCCCGTGGGACACGACCTTCAACAGGGCGATGAATGTTTACAAGGAAAGGGACAAGTCAAAGCCGCCGACGTCAGCTGGCCGTGTGACCGGCTTTGGTACGGCGATGAAGTTCATCGAGTACTACAGCACGGACACCGGGAAGAAAAAGGAGAGGAGGAGGCCGGCTAAAGATAGAGCCGAGGTTCTCGAGCTAAGGAAGAAGCTGGAGACACTAGAGAAAGAAAAGGTGGACTCTAGCATGGTGGACAAGCTAGTGGCCGAGAAGCTGGACGAGAAGCTCCGGAATTTGTTACCCCCTGGATTGATGGAGGGATTAGCTGCTTGGCAAGCGGGAGGTCAACAGGGGCCGATACACGTGCCCAGCTTCGCCGGCAGCACCTCCAGCAATAACGTGTCGCCGGTCATGGTGACCCCACCGGTGCCCCCCCGGCCGGAGAATAATGACAATGCGCACGAGCGCCCGGACAATCATAGGCCGGCCGCCGGCACCGGCGCCCTTGTCTCGACATTAGCCGAGCTCGACGCCATCACCAAGGTAACTAATTAGTTAATCCTCGACATCTTCTATGACTATATATGCCTTTGATGACTGCCATATCTCATGCATGCATGGTGCCCAACATGTGTTCTCCCAGGACATGCCTTGCATACTCCTGCATACGGTGGGGGTCGGCGGTGAGTTGAAGGAAGTCGCAAGGGCCAAGCTCATACAACCTTTGACCCGCGATATGCACAACACCCGAATGAGCGAGGCCGTGATGAGAGTGAATGTGAGCGAGGTACTGCCTGAGTTCCGTGACATCGACCCCCCCACGCAACCTCCGGGAGCCGAGAAACACATGAAGCTTGGCGAATGCGGGAAGTGGATGATGGAATGGCCGAAGACCCAGATTCGTCTTGGGGATGTTCTTCATGGGGTCAGGCGCACCGGCGGCGCCACCTCGAGGCCCCGGCCCCCGGTCGTTCGGCCCCCGTCGAGGCGGCCAAAAATAGCTGTTGCGGATGAACCGGCGCCACAAGCAGCCGCCACCACCACCCAGAAGGAACCGCCGGTCGCCGCCACCACCGGCCGGAAGCTACCGCCGGTCGCCGCCACCACCGGCCGGAAGCTACCGCCGGTCGTCCCGCCACCAACCGCCACAAACAGTTGTTGGGAATGTCTTCACCGCAACCGTCCAAGGTTAGTTCTGACTTTCCGAATTCCCCACTTTTCGACTTTCCCGACTAACGGATGTGCTATTGTTTATGTTTAGGACAAAGCCGTTGCACCTCAACTTGGTGGCAACGACGACAATGAGGAGGAGGAGAATGATGTCGACGTCGATGAGTACATCAACACTGGCGCCTGCAGGGATGATATGTACATGCCTCTTGTGGATGAAGAACCCTTCCGCGACCACCGCGGTCAACCTGCTCGTCCCACTTCATGCACACAGCGCCTGGCCTTCACCGACACGCCTCCAGATGCCGGCGATCAACAAGCTCAACCGGGTAACATTTTCAGCCCTGACACACTGAAAGCCACTGTTAAAGCGGGGTTCACTTCACCACCCACAATCCCCAGAGATGAAGGACAAGAAGAAGCACAGGAAGAGAAAAGGATCCTCCACCTCTGCGAGCCAGCCAGCTCCTAAGATCCGGGGTCTTGAAGACACGATTCCACCCCGTGCGGATGGCTTGACCCGAGTTCATGAAGCTGGTAAACCTATCTTGTCTGCGGACTTGCTCCGCCTTGCAGAAGGTCCCATGATTGCATTGCAGGAAAATATCTTGTATCTAGAGGAGATCCTTCTTAAAGAGAAGAACCCCACTTACCCGGCGTTCGCGGTCAAGGTGCCACAAGAGCTGGTGGACTTCGTCCAGGAAGACCCCGCGGATGTGTTCTTCATAGCGTACGAGGACATCTTCAACCTCTTCACACTAAACGGCTGGACTATAACATGGTCCGCTTATATGCGCTTTCTGAGGCGATGAAAATCAGGAGAGATAATACTCCGTACGTCGCGGTAGTGGATCCCTACTACATGCGCGACAGCCATCTGGTGGAAGGATCAAAGACACGGGAAACGGCCACGGAGTACCTCGTAAGGGTCATGCTGGCCAACAAGAGGAAGAACACCCTTCTTCTGCCTTTCTTTTTCGAGTAAGTACACATCCACTCGCCACCGTCGTATCTTATGCCTTCTTGTACATTTCTTCCATCGCTGATCCTTTGTCCAACATTCCGTTTCAATTGTGTTGAGCAGGGACAAGTACTGCGCACTCATCGCTGTAGCCCCGAGGTGGTCCATTGCCACTTATTTGGACTCGGGGAATAAATCCACGCCGAGACGATACACCAGAATAAAGGGTGTTCTCGATGACGCTCTTGAGGCCTATACCCAAAAGGGAGGCCCCTTCCATAAGAAGGCGGAATTCTTCACGGATGAAAACACACACAAGTTCCAGCATGGGACCGGATTCCATTGCGTCAAGCAACTGGATGGCAGCGTGAAGGAGGCCTACTACGCCCTCCATCACCTTAAAGGGATTGTCCGGGATTGCGAGAAAACGAAGATTCCATCTGGTCTCGCAGAATACACCAAAATGGAAGATGGTCTCACCGATGCTGATTATAGAACAGACTTCCATCGCATCCAGCTGCAGTTATCAACGATCATCCTCGAAGATGTCATGAACAAATCAGGGTCCTTCCACTACAACAGATGTAGGGCCTTGCTAAGCATTACTAGTGTAATTTTTTGTAGAAGTGCATGTGTAGGGTCATATATTATATATATGCTATGAAACCCAAATAGGATAGCCATATGATTTCCAACCATGACAATTGATTGATTGTCTTGCCTTCTACTTAGATGAATAAATTATACTCTATGTATATCACTAACCAATATATATGCCAATCCATCTTCAGGGTTGTCTCAGAGGGCTATCGAAGAACAACTAGAGGCGCAAAATGACACCAGGGAGTGGAGGACGAAAGAAGGCTATCAACCGTTCCCTGTGCCGCTCAAGAAGACGACTTCATGATGCATGCATGCTCCCGCGTGCTCTTGCTCACCATCATCGCCGATGTGTACTACATTTGATCCTAGTTAGGCGGTGAACACTTGATTTGTAATGTGTAGTGTGAAATGATGAACTTTTGTTTGTATCATGACTAATTGTGTAAACATTCGGCACTTGTGTATATATGTATCTCGATCGGGCACCAAGTAATATGTGTGATGACATATTGATTAATGTGTTTGTCTGTTTATATACCTGTCAAATATACCTGTATTTCTGTATAAACCTGTATAAATCCTGTATATACCTGTATTTGTACAGCAAAATGAAAAAATACAGGTATTTCTGTTTCATATATCTGTGGCGCACGCTTTGGTTTTTTGTGGCGCACCACTTTCTGTGGCGCACCATCTCAAATGCGCCACAGAATTCCTTTGCATATGGGTCCTGCCGAGCTATTTCTGTGGCGCACTTCTCTGGGTGCGCCACAGAAAGTTGCACTTTCTGTGGCGCACGCCCTGGGTGCGCCACAGAAATAATTTTAGTGGCGAGAATTCTGTGGCGCACCCAGCAAACCTGAGGGTGCGCCACAGAATCCCAAAACTGTGTGCCACTAATAGCCTTTTCTGTACTAGTGGATCCGCCGCGAATCATCCGCCACGATCAGGTGTGAAGAGCAGATCACAGTCAAGGAGGGCAGGAGGCGAACAGAACTAGAGCCGAGACATCGCGGTCGTGGGTTTGCTAGCGAACAAGTGAACAAGGATGCGATCGATCGAGTCGACCTGAGCCCTGTGCTTGAGAATAGCTGCGATCTGCCTCCTTCATATGAGCCACGTTCCTATAGCCTGCCGGCCCATTTTCTTTTTGTTTTGTTAAATACGTTTTACGTATCTATACAAGTATAGTACCTATACTACAACGTACTTGGGGCGGGGCCCCTGGATTTGGGGGGCCCAGGGCGGCCGCCCACCCTGCCACCCTCCAGGGCCGCCCCTGGTTGGTATGTCATGGAATTGTTTTGCTACATAACTATATGGATATCAATAGATCGTTCAAGGAAATATCGGATACTCGTTAGGCATAATAATTATGATGATGATATTCTTTTCTCTTGCATTGTGCGGGTTATCTAACAGTGCACTCATTTTCTCTATTCATATTTGCTTTATTCATAATAATCTGTTCAACATGTGGAGAACATGGTCAGAGACATTTCCATACCACATGAACGGCGCTGTGATCCACGGATTGGTCCTCCAGCAACTTAGGTGATCCAAGATCGATATGATTTTTGTGTATCGCCCGTTTTTATTTTTATCATTTGTTGGACTTATGAGGTAGTGTGAATTTTAGTTATATAGAGCCCAGGTGCAAGCTTTTAATTTGATGAATAATCAAGTGTCTTTTATCAAAAACAATAGCCATAATTATATATATACAAAAGCCGTCGGCATAGGCTATGTCGTCGGCATAGTGCCGTCGGCATTTTTTTTTCCAGAAAATTTATTTTTAAAAAATGAACTTTTTATATTTTTTAATTCTACTCCCAAATTTACCACTTTTTTTTGAAATTTCAAAATTTCCCACTTAGTCACACACTTAATCTCTAATTATACACTTAATCTCAGGTCAAAGTACTTACCTTGGTCAAATTTCCCATTCGGTCACCCATCCTCAAATTGTTCCAGCCCAAGCTGGGCTTAACTTTTGAGTTCTTTACAAATTAGCTTCCAAATGAGATGTTAGAACTTACTGATATTAGTATCCTATCAATCATATTAACCCCTGGGTCATGATGTTACACTTTTTATTGTTTAAATTTTGAAAATTTATTTGAATAAATAACAATGATTATGTAATAATATTTTGTAAATAAAAAACAATAAAATTTATTTTACTTTATTTTCTCCTTTTCACATTTAATATGGAATAATTCATATCTTTAAATCCGTAAATCAAAATTTAACAAATAAAATGTCTAAATCGATTAGAAAAATGAGAGGAATCCAATTATGACATCCATATCATATTTCATCATGTAAATGACTTTTTGCAACATATTTTTTGTACTTGCATAATAAAAAAAGTCATTTTGGCACTTAAAAAATGGAAAAATGGTATTTATGAAAATATTTTGAAAGAACTCAGTTCTGCAAGATTGTTTGCCATACCAAGATACACCTATGTGTAAAATATGGGCACATTATCACAAACTATGGCACGGGAATGGTCATACCTTGGTCATTTGACTCGAAACTTATATATGTTTATAGATGATTGACCTTTTTGTGAAGAAGGTGTTTGCAAACTTTTTCAAAACTCAAGTTTATCGTTTTTTCTAGCAACTAGTACACATAAAAGGACTCTATGCGAAAGGATTTCATTTTTTGAGTATTTTTTACTTTCTTTTATTTTGTTGAAAAAACGGTTAAAATGGTCGCCGTGCCTATTCTTCGAAAGTGGTCGCATTTTTCAAAACTATCGACGGTTCTGTGATATAACCACTACTGGTGTAACTTAAAATGAATTTAAAAAAAATACAGAGCAAACTATCGCACACTTGTAGTTCAAAATTCAATTACCTTCAGAAAATAGACATAAAATAATTTAAATAGGCGAAATTAGGTAGAAACCGAGAGAATTCCTAATATTGCTGGATTATCCATAAAGTATGGTCTACTTTGTGTGATAATTGGATGGGTGCCATTTTCCACCATATTTTTTGTACTTGTATAATAAAAAAAATCATTTTTTACAATTAAAAAATGAAAAATGATATTTATAAAAATATTTTTTAAAAACTCAGTTTTGCAACATTGTTTGTCATACTAAGATACAACTATGTGTCAAATATGGGAATATTATCACAAATTACGCCACGGGAATGATCATATCTAGGTCATTTGACTCGAAACTTCTACATGTTTATAGATGATTGACCTTTTGTAAAGAAAATTTTTACAAACTTTGTCAAAACTCAAGTTTATCATTTTTTCTAGCAACGAGTACACATACAAGGACTCCATGCCAAAGGATTTCATTTTTTGAGTATTTATTCACTTTCTTTTATTTTGTTGAAAAAACGGTTAAAATGGCCGCCGTGCCTATTCATCTAAAGGGGTCACATTTTTCAAAACTATCGACGGTTCTGTGATATAACCACTACTGGTGTATCTTAAAATGAATTTTAAAAAAATCATAGCAAACTATCACACACTTGTAGTTCAAAATTCAATTACTTTCGGAAAATAGGTATAAATTTATTTAAATAGGTGAAATTAGGTAGAAACCGAGAAAATTCCTAATATTGCTGGATTATCCATAAAATATGGTCTACTGTGTGTGATAATTGGATGGTTGCCATTTTCCACCATAGTTTTTGTACTTGCTTCACAAAAAATGTCATTTTTTACAATTAAAAAAATGAAAAATGATATTTATAAAAATATTTTGAAAAAACTCAGTTCTGCAACATTGTTTGTCATACCAAGATACACCTATGTGTCAAATATGGGCACATTATCACAAATTACGCCATGGGAATGATCATGTCTAGGTCATTTGACTCAAAACTTCTACATGTTTATAGATGATTGACCTTTTTGTGAAGAATTTGTTTAAAAACTTTGCCAAAACTCAAGTTTATCATTTTTTCTAGCAACTAGTACACATAAAAGGACTCCATGCCAAATGATTTCATTTTTTGAGGATTTTTTCACTTTCTTTTATTTTGTTGAAAAAACGGTTAAAATGGCCGCCGTGCCTATTCATCGAAAGGGGTCGCATTTTTCAAAACTATCAACGATTATGTGATATAACCACTACTGGAGTATGTTAAAATGTATTTTTTAAAATTTTCAGAGCAAACTATCACACTCTTGTAGTTCAAAATTCAATTACTTTCGAAAAATAGGCATAAAGTCATTTAAATAGGCGAAATTAGGTAGAAACCGAGAAAATTCTTAATATTGTTGGATTATCCATAAAATATGGTCTACTTTGTGTGATAATTGGATGGGTGTCATTTCCACCATATTTTTCTGTACTTGCTTCATAAAAAATGTCATTTTTACGATTAAAAAATGATATTTATATAAATATTTTGAAAAAACTCAGTTCTGCAACATTGTTTTTCATACTAAGACACACCTATGTGTCAAATATGGGCACATTATCACAAATTACGCCACGGGAATGATCATGTCTAGGTCATTTGAGTCGAAACTTCTACATGTTTATAGATAATTGACCTTTTTGTGAAGATGTTTTTTGGAAACTTTGTTAAAACTCAAGTTTATCATTTTTCTAGCAACTAGTACACATAAAAGGACTCCATGCCAAATGATTTCATTTTTTGAGTATTTTTTCACTTTCTTTCATTTTATTGAAAAAAGGGTTAAGATGGACCCCGTGCCATAATTTGTGATAAAGTGTCCATATTTGACACATAGGTGTGTCTTGGTATGCAAAACATTATTACCAAAAACAATTTTTAAAATATTTTTATAAATATCAATTTCCATTTTTAAGTGCCAAAAAATGACTTTTTTTATTAAGCAAGTACCAAAAATATGTTGTAAAAATTCATATACATGATAAAAAAAAGATGATATGGATGTCATATTTGGATTCCTCTCATTTTTCTAATCAATTTAGACATTTTATTTGTTAAATTTCGATATAGGGATTTAAAGATATGAATTATTTCATATTAAATGAAAAATAGAAAAAAAATCATAGCTATGCCAAGCCGTCGGCGTAGCCTTGTGAACCTTTGCCGTTGGCATAGCCTGCGTCAAATCTATGCCGACGGCATATCCTACGCTGACGGCCATGTCGACGGGTTGGCCTCGTCGGAGCCTATGCCGACGGCCCTGACAAAAAGCCGTCGGCGTAGGGTATGGCTGTCGGCATAGAACCTCTTTCCTGTAGTGGTACGGTGTGTGCTGACTAGGGCAACGATAATTAAAAAAATATGCAAAGTTTTTACTAGTGGACTAGATAACTAAACGGGTACTAATTAGCAATAACCACATATAATCTTAGATCATCGCCACAACTATGCACCTAAGCAGCGGGTGGGTAGACTGGTGGAATAATAAACAGTAGTATTCCTAGTGATCGACCATATATTAAAACTAATAGCATAGTTGCATCGAATTGAAGAATACACCCCATCTTCATCACATGTCCTCTTCCTTCCAATGAGTGGCAAGCTACGAATCACCAACCAGGGTAGGGTAGTTTAGCTGTTGGAAGCGCATCGGCGTAGCATGGCCGGTAAGGAAACGCAGCATCAATACCATGACCATGTTGGTGTGGGTTTCTAACAAGTCGCCAGCCTAAACATTGTATTCTCGAGGTCCTAAAATGGTACGACACAACACCACCGTAGGTTCGGACAGGGCGGAGCTAGAAAAAAATAACCCTGGTGCACAACTTTAACCTACACAGGGGCGGAGTTTATTTTTTTGTGATAGCATTCGTGCTTGAAGTTATTAATATATCTTGTTTATCACTTATGTTATATCTGTTGTGCTTATCTTGTTTAGTTTAAGTTGTTGGTGCACTTTGTTGAGGCTAGCACATTTAGGATTTGTGTTTGAAAACTAAACGATAGTTTATTTCCGCATTCTTTCAAACCAAATCTGTAATAGATTTTTAAAACGCCTATTCACCATCCCTTTAGGTGACATCTCGATCTTTCACAGTCTAATAATTTTGAGATCAAAATGCTAGATTTGATTTGATTTTACTTTCTTCTGATGTTGAGTTGATTAATTGCAGCTTATTTGTTACTCCGTATTTTTTACACGCCTATTGTCGACATGTCCATGCTAATGTATACATCTGTCCGGTCAGGAAAAATGATTTCAAGTAAGAAAAACACATGTGACCTAAAAACATATTTTTTAAATCAAGCCATATCAGAGGAATGCATTCGTGCGAAATACTAACACATTCCTAAAAACATATTTGCTAGTGCCACTAATCTGCACTCTGTCAGAGGTAAGTCAGCTCTTCCTGGTGCCACCAATTGATAAACAAATAAATAGTAATTGATTAACACTGCAACGACGAATGCATTCGTGCGAAACATTATAACTAGCTATACAGAGTACACTAATTAATATTATCCATAGCGACATAAATATTTTTGGACCCTATCGCAAGCACCCATTCATCTGTTTTCATATATGCACCTGATAAACAAGCAGTTAGGTGGATAGACATACGGAGTAAAAGAAAACAAAAATACTTCCTATACTGATCGGACAAAGATCAATGTAGCATCTGATCAAGCATACAGTGAAATTAATAACATAGTTACAATGAGTTACTGGATAGCTTTTTCTCCACGACTTTTGCTCTTCCTTGCAAGTTGCAACGAGTTGCACGCCACAGATCACCAACCATGGTAACGGAAGGGTAGCTTAGCTGCCGGAAGCGCGTCGACGTAGCATGGTCTGTATGGGAACCCGGCGTGGATGCCATAGGCATCGTCAATATTTGTGTAGTATGTGGCGCCTATAACAATTTCCCGCCCTAAATATTGCATTCTTGAGGTCCTGAAATGGTATGCCGCAATGCCACTATCGGTTCGGAGGAACACCACATCCTTGTGCGGATGTAATCCTACGATCTTGTAATACCAATACTCCTTGTCCCCACGGTTGGTCGCACTTTCATATCCGTCGTCAATGAAGTTGTCCTTGTCCGAGTCCCAGAAACTCTCTTCGCTTTTGAATTCACCGTATTTTTCTTCATCATCACCATCGTCGTCGTCATCACTTTGCTCTTCTTCTTCTTCATCATCTTCTTCCTCCTCTTCATCTTCTTCGGATGTGCTGCTCTTGGGTCGAGGCTTAAACAAGCTAACTGATGATTTGTAACTTTCCACTGCCTCCCATGGCACGTCAGGAATAATCCATAGCTGGATTTTACGGTTATAAGGAGTAAGGTCAGCCTCGTGTGCTAGCATCCACCCTACCTTGCCATCATCTGATTCGGTCAGTGTCCATACATGTAGCTGGAACTTATCAACTGCCACATAGTGAACCCCTCTCTCGTAGCTCGCCAAGACGGACCTCTTGGGAAGATCAGAACAGTGAAAAAAATTTCGTCGAAATTTCGACCGAATTTCGCGAAATCAACGAATCTCGACCTGGGGCGAGAAAAGGCCCATATCGTGCAAATTTTTGGCCTGTTTTGAATTTTTTCGGCCCAGCCCACCGTCCTGGCCCATATCGTTGCTTTATATGCTCTGTACTGCCGCCGCAGCCGCACAAAACATTGATTTTCTTAGGTTTTCCTCTGATTCCTCGATTAATCTGGCGGCGTACTTGTGAGGATGGCCGGCGCCGGCGACGGACGTGAACGCAGCACTGGAGGGGCCAACAAGGGGACTGGGAAGGGGAAGGAAAAGCAAGATGCTGTCAATGGCAGCAGAGAGCGCTCCGACGACGGCGACATAGCGAGAGACGGCGCCGCCGGCCGAAGTGCCGCGGCAGACAACGCGTTGCGCACCGGTGGTTCAGGTGTGTGCGTGTTCAATTCATGAGTAACTGATCTTCTTTCATCTTTTCGCAGCATGCAGCACTGCCTAGTTGTACTTTTGGTTTTGAAGTTGTAGTGTTGTACACCGTACAGATAGATGTATGATCATAATTATGATCATTGGACTATGCTGATTAGTTGGTTCGTACATCATGCTTTGAAGTAGTATGAACGTCAGTGAGCATTAGTGATTAATGAACTTTGCTTATTAGTTAATTAAAGTGTTGTTTCAAATAGTAAACCATGATATATTGTGTTAACTTCTTAAATATTTTCACATTTAAGATGTTCATACAGATAGTTATTAACTATTTCATATTTTATTTAGCACTCTGACTTGTATTTACATGATCAGCTGACGATGGTGTATCATACGCATGGAACCACGGAAGATCTTATTACCGTGGTTTCAAGTGCAATTACTGCGGCTACGCTCAGAAGAGTGGAGGTGTCACAAGGCTGAAGGTACATTTAGCCGGTGTCAAAGGAGATGTTGCACCTTGCCATGCTGTACCTGCAGCAGTTCGGCGTGCAATGCTCAAGGCTGTTTCGGCACAGGTGGTTAAAAAAAAAAGCGAAGGAAAGGAGGACTAGAGCGGTTGAACGTGATGTTCTCATGAGGATGACGCGTGGCCGTGCGTGTGATGGCATGTTTGATGAAGATGACAGCGATATGCGTCAAGCAATAGAGGAATCACTGATGGGGTGGAAGGTACGAGCATGGTGGTTCAAGCGGTGGCAGTGGATTGGGTGATGGTAAACGTGTGACGAAAGGTTTTGATTCTGACCTGGCACGTGCTAAGGCACCGGTGCAAACTAGAATTGATACCATTTGGTCAGAGAAAGAAAACAAGGAGATGCTCGCACTAGCTTGGTCCAAGTGGTTCCATGCGAGAGATATCCCCGGCCGCAAAGCTGATTGCCCATACTTTATAGGAGCCATGAAGTTAACTCAGAGGCTTGGTGAGGGTACTCCTATCCCAAAGGGGGCCATAATAGATGGTCCGTGTTTAAACTCAAACTATGATGAACTTAAAGAGTATGTGCTACAGTTCAAAGAAGATTGGGGTACTTATGGCGTCACAATCATGTGTGATGCATGGACAGCCTCAAACTGATTTGCAAAACGAGTCTAGCAAACATGGAAGGAATGGAAAACGCAAGATCATTGGCAGCGATGATGAAACACAGAGCCAACCTGGCAGCCCCGGCACTGATGATATTGACGAGGTGACACAAAAGGAGTCAGCTGTAAAAGGTGAGATCATTTTAAAGTATCTTGTTATCTTGGTTCTGTTTAACCCGATCAAATGTTATTATTTATAATGTCAACAATGCAGATGATAAGGAGCAATATGAAAAAATTCAGTTCACGTGTGAACAAAATTTCACACACTGCACGCAAGACCAGGATCATGGTTCAAGGAAATATCGGCCCCAACGGAGTGCTCCAAGTAAGTATAGGCGTATGAGCGATTTAGAAGACAAGGGTACAAATACAAAGAAATGGTAAGCCTCTAGTTCTACAAGTTAACTTGAGATGTTTGATATCCTTGCAAGAATTTCGGAAGTCTAAACAAATTCTCACTTTTGTTTGCAGATGTAGTATCATTTCTTCAAAGGATTTCTTAATTGGAAGGCATGGCTCAGATGTTGGAGCACTATGAAGCTACTAAAAGACATTTTAGTATTAGCCATTCGATTATTTGCCTAGTTTCTGAAATGTGAGAATGTCACATTTATCTCGGTTGTATCCTGGCTACTTATATTTCTAGTACCAAGTTAGTACATTTATTCTCGCCTGTTTGACGAGTTGCCTTTGCCTTCTCCGATTCTGAGTACTATAAAGTTTCGTGTTTCTCAATCCTGATTGTATGGAGCTATGCTGGTACGAGCTGCATTTGCAGTGATGCTTTTATTCTACTTGATATTTTTCTGTAAAAGCCAATTTCGGTCTGTATCGAATTTTAAACGAAATTTCGTTCGAATTTCGAGAAATTTTTCAAAAATTTCGACCGAGAGATTCAAATGAGAGCATTCGTATTTGACCGAAGTTTTTGAAAAATTTCTTCGAAATTTCGTTATTTTCTCGAAATTCTCAAATCTCTGGGAGCAGCGACATTTTTTGGTCAATCGAAAAGCTGAACCCTGGATCAGAATAGCCTCCAATTTCGGTATCGTCGTAAGCTTTCCCCGGCAGTTGTGCCATGTCGTACGTCCCTTGAGAGTTGCGCAGAATCATAATGATGTTGTTCCAACAATGTACGTAGAGAGACTCCCGCCAGTACTCGGTTGTCTTCCAAATCTTGGCGCACCTAGGGTGTGGCGCAATCACCATGTCATAGAGATGCCCAGGGGCACAACGCCCTGGCACAAACTCCCTGCCCTCCCATTGGCCGGTTTGTGACGAGAACACCAATGCAGAAATCACCTTATCCTTGGGCTCCACGTCACCTGGCACATGGACATGTGTCTCTTGGTTCTCTTCTAGTGTCTTTCCTCTTGGAAGGGTGAATACCTCATGGTGTCGCGACACGGCTGGGTCAAAGGCGAGGAACATACCGTCTCCGTACAGCAGCTGATCTTTCGGCGGTTGTGGCGGCAGGGGAGGAGCACATCGTACCGTCGCCGGGTTACACACGTAGCGACGGAACGAGACCTCGTCTTCGAGGAGAAGGAGGCCGTTGCAGTGGTGGAGCACAGAGGCCCACTCGTGGTCAAAGATAGGATGCCGGAAGACAGCAGGCCCGTCTCGTGGTCTGCGCGAGCGCGGCGGCGCCGACGGGGCGAAGAAGGATGACTGGGCCCAGCATCCGAAGTTCTGCGTGAAGATGCCCGGGAAGACGTCCCGGGGGAAGAAGTGCCAAAGCTGAAGGTTATGGGCGTCGACAGCATCGCGCCACGCGCGGCAGACGAGCCGGGACTTGGCGAGCGCGCGGCACGGTAGGCGGCGGAGGATGTCGAGGAGCACGTCGTAGGGGAAGCAGATGCCGTCGCCGTCGCCGTCCATCGGCGCCTGCTGATTCTTGGCAGATCGAATTGGGGTGGACGACCAACGGGAGCGAGGCTCTGAGGGATAGGGAGATCGGCAAGTACGCGATTAATCGATGGCTGGACCGGAACTATGGATGTAACCAAATAGGCAGTCGATAGGGAGTCCGTAACAGAGACATGTTTGTGCTTTTCCAAAGCTTCGTGTGCGTGTTCCTTGCCTATCGGATCCGCTAACAGCGTACCACCGTATGATTGCAAAGGTTTCCCATATAGAGTACTCTATACAGCGTACCACCAGAATACTTTTTTATGGAAGGTTTTCCATATACGCAGTGCCGGATGTAGAACAAAATTGGTGGGGTGTCAAGCTTAAAAACTTCCTAATTATACTTAGCATTTAGCAACAATTAGACCAGATACTAGCAGCATTTAGCAAAATATAGTCCAAGTATTATTATCTAAATAAATTTCTACATTTTTTAGGGGGTGCCATGGCACCCATGACACCCCCACTGAATACGCCCCTGCATATACGTAATGCAATCGTGGCGTTTCCGTCTAAAATAGTTCCGGGTGTATTCCTTTTTTTTTTGAGATCGTTCCGGGTGTATTCCTAGCTAGGAATAATGTGCTTAAAAACATATGAGTATCGGATTTGTGATCATGCGTAAAAGGTATGCATTCCTAGCTAGGAATAATGTGAGGATCCCCGCAAAACGAAAGGAACATAATGAATTACGCCATAGACGCCGAAAAATACTCCCTCCGCGTCCATTTACATGGCGTCATTCATACAGTTCAATTCTTATTCAAATAAAGTTTCTTATAGAGGTATACACACTAAAAGTCCCACAACTTGCTCAGTACGAGAAAATTAGTCCCACATCTTGCAAACCGTGAATCTGTGGTATACAAACTTGTATTGAGGGTGTAAATAGGTCCAAACTCATTCTGAAGGTGACACGAGGTGTCGCAACTTTTGCAAATATATCCCTCAGTAGTTTTTTCTGCCACGTGAGACACTTATGCTTCCGTACATGTGGGACCCACATGTCAGCGAAAGATGAAATTAATAAGTAGCTTCACCTCACAAGTGCATAGCCACTAAACTACACGTTGCTTCATGATATGTAGCGTGACTAAACATATTTATACATAAGTACTGCGAGTGGAGACTGCAATATATTCCTAAGTCATGAAGTTCCATTGTGTCTGAACGACTGTGCTACCCGAGTGCGGTAATTTGTCTCCCGAGCTACATGTAGGTCGAAATTTTGAAAATTAAAAATCTGTAGTATTAAGTTCCCAAAAAATCTAAAAATAATAGATTTCAAACAGAAAATGGCAATTTCCGTGGCTTCCGGAATTAATAGATTTCTCGCAAAAAAGTTTGGACTGTGGTCGACCTGGTTAAAGCTTTGCGGGAGACCATCATCCAGGTGTGTGGTGAGCCTTCGTGGAGCTAGAGACGATGACCTACATCTGTCGTGTCACGTGTGCCTTTTGTGTTTTACACTAGAAATGTGTTCGAAAAAATCTGAACAAAAATTTCTTACACCACAGATTTTCCACATCGAAAACACCATCACACGTTATATAATAATTGCGACCTGAAACAAGATCGATAAAAATATAGAAGATAAGTGTAAGGAGTAGCAGTGCCTGATGAATTGCCGAAGTAGAAACTGGACAAGGGCACTTCTTCCAAAACAAGGGGATCAACCACACAAAACTCACATATATTTACATATGCAAGGGAGTTTGGGGTTTAATTACACACCCATATCACGCATAAACATTCAAAAGTTCCGCGTTGTCGGGTAGGCAACAGTGCACTGCCGCGTTGATTTTCAGTTATGTCGATGTCTCCATGGCACATATAATGGTTTCAGGAATACATCATACTGACGGAAAGGATATCATCAGCTCAGTCGAGCGTGTCCATGATGAGACAGGTACAGGTGCGGGATAGGAGGGGATAGATCAGTGGTACTGGTGGTAGAAATAAATCTTGTGAGTCTTTTTCGTGAGTTGATAAAGGCATATAAGTATATTTTTGGACCCTCTAGCACGCACGCATCCATCTGAGTTCATATATATATGCACCCAAGACCCAACTGATAAATAAGCAGTAGGTGCATGATAAAAAAAAACTACTTCGTCCCATTGATCGACTGAAGTGTAGCATCTGACCAAGCCTAGAGTAAAACTAGTAGCATAGCCGCGACATGTCATTGGATAGTTTTTCACCAACTTTGTTCTCCCTTCCTAAGAGCTTCACGTCATGGGTCACCGACCACGGCGCAGCTTACCTGCCGGAATCGCATCGACGTAGCATGGCCTATAAGGGAACCCAGCGTCGATGCCATTAGCTTGTTGGTTTGTGTCTCTAACAACTCGCCATCCTAAATATTGCATTCTCGAGGTCCTAAAATGGTATGCCGTAACGCCACAATAGGTTTCGAGGATCACCACATCCTTGTGCGGATGCAATCCTATGATCTTGTAAGATCCGTACTCCATGTCCCCTAGGTTAGTCGCACTTTCATCAATGCCAACGAAACTGTCCTCGTCCGAGTCCCAGAAACTCCCTTCGCTTCTCAGTTCAACATCTTCTTCCTCCTCCTCTTCTTCCTCTTCTTCGTCTTCGTCTTCCTCATCATCATCATTTTCTTCTTCTTCTTCGTCGTCGTCGTCGTCGTCGTCGTCCTCATCGTCATCGTCATCGTCGTCCTCATCATCATCATCATCATCATCATCATCATCATCATCATCATCATCATCATCATCATCATCGTTGTTGTCGGTTGTATTGCTCTGACCAACCTTCTTGCCGTACTTGGAATGGAGAGACTTTATGAGTTCCTCAAAAGTGGGGCGAGGTTCAAACAAGCTAACTATTTCTTTGTTACTCTCGATTGCCTCCCATAACACTTCAGAATCCCTACATTGCTGGATTTTAGAATCATAGGGACTAAGGTTAGCCTTGTGTGCTAGAATCCACCCTATTTGGCCATCATCTAATTCGGTTAGTGTCCATACATGTAGTTGGAACTTATCAATTGCCACATAGTGAACCCCTCTCTCGTAGCTCGCCAAGACGGACCTCTTGGGAAGATCAGACATGCCCCCAAATTTGGTATCGTCGTAAGCTTTCCCCAGCAGTTGCGCCATATCGTACGTGCCTTGAGAGTTGCGCAGAATCATAATGATGTTGTTCCAACAATGCACGTAGAGAGACCCCCGCCAGTACTCGGCTGTCTTCCATATCTTCACGCACCTAGGGTGTGGCGTAGTCACCATGTCATAGAGATGCCCAGGGGCGCAACGCCCCGGCACAAACTCCCTGCCCACCCATTGGCCGGTTTGTGACGAGAACACCAATGCAGAAATCACC
The DNA here is from genome assembly GCA_947311845.1 of Poa pratensis. Lineage (NCBI taxonomy): Eukaryota > Viridiplantae > Streptophyta > Magnoliopsida > Poales > Poaceae > Poa > Poa pratensis. Next base: position 36,095,977 of record CAMZMU010000111.1, on the reverse strand, counting down.
TTATCATCCTTGGGCTGCTCCACATCACCTGCCACATGGACTTGTCGTTTCGTCTCTTCTAGTGTCTTTCCTCTTGGAAGGTTGAATACCTCGTGGTGTCGCGACACGGCAGGGTCGAAGGCGAGGAACATGCCGTCGCCGTACATCAGCGGATCATTCGGCGGTTGTGGCGGCAGGCGAGCGCAGCGTACCGTCGCTGGGTTACACACGTAGTGATGGAACTCCTCCTCGTCGAGGAGGAGGAGGAGGCCGTTGCAGTGGTGGAGCACGGAGGCCCAAGCGTGGTCAAAGATAGGACGCCGGAAGACAGCAGGCCCGTCACGTGGTCTGCGCGAGCGCGGTGCCGACGACGGGGCGAAGAAGGATGACTCGGCCTCGCATCCAAAGTTCTGCGTGAAGATGCCAGGGAAGACGGCCCGAGGGAAGAAGTGCCGAAGCTGAAGGTTATGGGCGTCGACAGCATCGCGCCACGCGCGGCAGACGCGCCGGGACTCGGCGAGCGCGCGGCACGGTAGGCGGCAGAGGATGTCGAGGAGCACGTCGTAGGGGAAGCACATGCCGTTGCCGTTGCCGTCGCCGTCGCCGTCCATCACGTCCATCGGCGCCCCCCGGATTCTTGGCAGATCGAGTTGGGTTGCAGGACGAACGGGAGTGAGGCGCTGAGGGATAGGGCCCGAGAGCGGGATCGCAAGTACGCGATTGGTCGATGGCTGGATCGGGACCGTCGATGTACACAAATAGTAGTCGAGCGAGAGTCCGTAACGGAGACAAGTTTGTGATTTTCCAAAGCTTCGTACGTGTTCCTTGCCTATCCGGACCGGTTTAAGAAAAGCTCGTTGCTTTCATCTATGGCATGCGTACCACCGTACGGTTGCAAAGGTTTACATCTACTTATAATGCAATCATGGCGTTTGTCAAGCTTCTCGTCAAGATGTGGCGCATAAGACACAAAACTCTTTGTCTCTAATGTTTCAGGAAGTTTGTCAAGCTTCTCGTCTCGCTAAACACAAAGGATTAAACGGATAGTGTAGAAGGTATTAGTAGAAGTAACTAAAGTAAAAAAAAAAGGACCATCGAGGAAACACAAAATGAAAAGCAAGTAAACGAGGTTGTAATCAATGTAAAAGGATTGACCATGGGCCATATTTTCACTAGAGTTCTCTCCATAAATAATAAAACATTGTTAGGTAAACAAATTACAGTGGGACAGTTGACATAATTATAATCAAGCAATTACGATAAAAAGTTCAAGACAATATTCATTTATGCGTTACGTCAAACAGATATAGATCGACCCAAATAACATCTATAACTAATTCTCCATTTCGAGAGCATTTCTATGCTTCATATGTGTGATTCTCTGTACTGTAAATTCTACTATGCATTTCTGTTCTGGTTATTTAAAAAAGAGTACGTAAGTTTTAGTTAAAAAAATCAAATTTTTCGTCAATTTCCCAAATTTCTTATTTTAGTTTGTGATTTTCTTCCGAGATTTTCTGACTTTTCCCCAAGAAAAACGAATTTTGGCCATTTCGCCTAGGCCCGGTAATTTTCCTGTTTGAGTTTTTCCGGTAAAAATTGCAAAACGAAATTCATAACCTTGGAAAGTACTACAGGCTACAGGGTGTATTTATCCAAAAAGGCCAACCTGAGAAGTATATACATACTGGTTTGGTTGACCCCCCACCTCACGCTGGAAAGCGTGACCCTGCGCTGCACACTTGCACACTCCCTGACTTCTTGTTTCTCTTATCTCTTGCACGGCCAATATTTCTGAATTTGTAATCTAACTGTGGTATATTGCAGCTCTATATTTAAGAAATTACAGCTTAAGGTCTCCCCCCAGATAACCAGACTCCAGCAAGGTGTTTGCATGTGAGACAACGAGAGCCAGCTACGTAGTGTTTTTAGATAAAGGGCTTTATTACTCAAATAGTTTAAGCATTACACCCGGCCTCTGCATCAAAAATGCACACAGCCGCAATCCAACAGAGAAAGTAAAAAGTTGTGCAACAATAGACGCATTACAACCAACAAGATAATGTAAAACGCCTATATCATGGCTAATCTCGACGCTAGTGTTGCAGTGATGGATTCATAATTGGGAGAGAGAGAGACGCTAGGCTGCGCTAGTAGCAGTTTGTTCTGTGAGCTGTGTTTGTTCACTTCAAACCTAGGCAGCTAGCCTGTTCACTTGAAGTACCATATAAACAGTGATTAAATTGAATTGTTTGAAAAAAAATTATGCTATGCCGGCTAGCAGCAATTTGCACTGTCTGATGTCATCCTACTGATTAATGCGTGACAAATGCTCGTAAATGAAACATGGAGTAGTACTCCACTAAGTATGCTTCACTATCTAGTGCATCGGGAAAATATGTAATCATAGCACAACTTAAATGATAACACTTTAAAGTTCAAATTTACAAGTTCCAAAAAAAAGAAACAGTACTATTTCCTAGCCATCGATCGACATATGATCAAGCATAGTTGCAGCAAATTGATGAATATGCTCTATCTCCATCACATTTGCTTTTCCTTCCAAAGAGTCACAAGCTACGAATCACCAACCACGGTAAGAGCTTAGTTGCCGGAATCACATGCATCAACGTAGCACGGCCTGTAAGGGAACCCGGCGTCGATGCCATTGGCATGTTGGTATGCATCTCTAACAAGTCGCCACCCTAAATATTGCATTCTCGAGGTCCTAAAATGGTATGCCGCAATGCCGCCACTAGAGGTTTTGAGTAGCACCACATCCTTATGCGGATGTAATCCTATGATCTTGTAAGATCCATACTCGTTGTCCTCGTGGTGGATCACACTTTCATCTAGGTCAATGAAGTTGTCCTCGTCCGAATCCCAGAAACTCTCTTCGGTTTTGAATTCACCACCACCACCACCACCACCACCACCACCACCACCATCATCATCATCATCATCATCATCATCATCATCAATGGCGGATCCACGCACAAGCTGTGGGGTGTACTTACCCCACAGCTTTTTAGCAAATCCTCTTAATACATGTGTGCATTCTTGTAAAAAAATATGAAATAGCATAAAAATTGTCCACTGTTTGATGTCTGACCCCACAGGTTTTGTATGCTGGCTCTGCCGCTGATCATCATCATCATCAGCGTCGTCGTTGTCGTCGTCATCACCTTGTTCTTCTTCTTTATCTTCTTCCTCCTCTTCATCTTCTTCTTCTTCGAATGTGTTGCTCTTGGGTCGAGGTTTGAACAAGCTAACTAATTCTTTGTTATTCTCGAATGCCTCCCACAACACTTTAGGATGTATACGTTGCTGGATTTCAGGGTTATAACGAGTAAGGTCAGCCTCGTGTGCTAGAATCCACCCTACCTGGCCATCATCTGATTCTGTTAGTGTCCATACATGTATTTGGGACTTATCAAGTGCCACATAGTGAACCCCTCTCTCGTAGCTCGCCAAGACGGACCTCTTGGGAAGATCAGACAAGCCCCCAAATTCGGTATCGTCGTAAGCTTTCCCCGGCAGTTGCGCCATATCGTACGTGCCTTGAGAGTTGCGCAGAATCATAATGATGTTGTTCCAACAATGTACGTAGAGAGACCCTCGCCAGTACTCGGCTGTCTTCCATATCTTCACGCACCTAGGGTGTGGCGCAGTCACCATGTCATATAGATGCCCAGGGGCGCAACGCCCTGGCACAAACTCCCTGCTTGTCCATTGGCCGGTTTGTGACGAGAACACCAATGCAGAAATCACTTTATCATCCTTGGGCTGCTCCACATCACCTGCCAGATGAACTTGTCGTTTCGTCTCTTCTAGTGTCTTTCCTCTTGGAAGGTTGAATACCTCGTGGTGCCGCGACACGGCAGGGTCGAAGACGAGGAACATGCTGTCGCCGTACATCAGCGGATCATTCGGCGGTTGTGGCGGCAGGCGAGCGCAGCGTACCGTCGCTGGGTTACACACGTAGTGATGGAACTCCTCCTCGTCGAGGAGGAGGAGGAGGCCGTTGCAGTGGTGGAGCACGGAGGCCCAAGCGTGGCGAAAGAGAGGACGCCGGAAGACAGCAGGCCCCACATGTGGTCTGCGCGAGCGCGGCGGCGCCGACGGGGCAAAGAAGGAGGACTCGGCCTCGCATCCAAAGTTCTGCGTGAAGATCCCCGGGAAGACGCCCGGAGGGAAGAAGTGCGGGAGCAGGAGGTTGTGGGCGTCGACGGCGTGGCGCCACGCGCGGCAGACGCGCCGGGACTCGGCGAGCGCGCGGCACGGGAGGCGGCGGAGGATGTTGAGGAGCACGTTGTTGGGGAAGCAGATGCCGTTGGCGGCGTCGGTCCCGTCCATCTGGCCGGCGCGCGGTGGTGCCGATCAACTCGGAGAAGACGCCGCCGATGGAGGGATCAATGGAGAGCGACGAAGACAGGTTTGGATATAGGAGCAGGCGATCGATCGAGCGGTGAGTAGAAATAGATCATCTCGGGTGAGTCGAGTCCGAGCCGGTGTCGTGTCCATCGACCGAGTCCGTGTCCAACTCGTTGTCGTGCTTTCCTTCCTGGCCAGCCTTCCATCGGAACAATGGCTTCGCCGCCGCCGTACACCACATGTCCGTTCTCCCCGTACCATCCTTGACCGGCGGCAATACAGCACGATCAGACTGCAAAGCCCTGGGCTGGAACCATGCATCACACAGTATGGTCACCCTTTTTTTTTTCAAAAAAAAGTGGACTGTAATCAGACCAAATATTCAGTTAAAATTAAAATTTTGGTAAATTTTTTCTTAAATTAGGAAAACATGTACAGGCATCGCCGGTTAATCTGAGCTGGAGAGGACGACCTAGTGGCCGCGCCAAATTTGGAAGGAAATTTCTTTCAACACAATTTTTCAACAGCCAAAATAGCATCACAGATATATAACTACGACCTGAAAACAAGATGGATAAGGAGTTACAGTGGCTGACGAATTGCCGAAGTAGCACATGTGGCCAGGGGCACTTCTTCCAAAACAAGGGGATCACCAGTTCACCACACAAAATTTACATATATTTACATATGCAAGGGTATTTGAGGTTTAATTACACAGCCAGCACACATAAACATCCAAAAGTTTCGCGTCATCGGGTAGGCAACAGTGCACTGCCGCGTTGATTTTCAGTTATGTCGATGTCTCCATGGCACACATAGTTTCAGGAAAACACCGTAGATCGCACAGGAAGTTTATCTTCAGCTCAGTCGAGCATGTCCATGGGGACCTGGACTAGGGTGATTGCCCGCGACAAGAATGTCCTTGATCCGGTTTAATGGCGGAACGGCGTGGTTGATCCTCTGTAAAGCAAACAGGTGTGTGGTGTTTATCAGAAATTCAGAACTCAGCTGCCACTGTAAAACTAAACATGGTACACAACTGACAGTAACAACAGGAGTTGCTGGAATATAAATGTCAGGGAATTCTAACAGGCTACCTACTGACACATGAGTTCCTGAAATCCGAATATCTGGCACTATGGGACAGCCAGCAGAACATAGCAGGCAGAGCTTCGGAATAAAATTCGCAGGGAAAATAAACTGTTGGATGATAAAAGGCGCTGTGCTCCATGGCAACGTGTTTATAAGAACATGCATGATACGGCCGTCAGTTACAGTATGGTAGTATTAGAATAGCAAAGACAATAATCTGACTTCCCCGCAACTATATAAAGAACTTTCATGAAAAGAAGGATGCTTAATATTTTCAGATATAGACATATGTATGCTATTTCCTACCTGAATTTCAAGCCCAGCTAGTCTGTTTCAGTGGCAAGGAAAATTTGGCTAGTATGTTCAAGAGGAAGGTGTCCCGCAGTTACCTCCTTGCTGCTACCAGGCTGCAACTGGACCTGCTGAAGCTGCAGCTTGCCCCTCAGCCAGCGCCGCCGGAAGTACGCCATACCCATCAAAGCAGCGCCGGCCACAATGACCGGCCAGAACTTGCTACTTTCCCTAGCACTCCTGTACAAAGATATCATTTGCTTCCGCAACCACGCATTGCGTGGGACTCCAGAACCAGAACCATCAGGCCTGCTCTCTTCACCAGACGCAACAACCTCGGACGAACCGGTGACAGGGTCCAAATTTTGCAGAATTGGCTCCTCGGCTTTCGTCTCTGTTTTACTCTCAGTTGCTGACCAACTGAATTCTTTCTCAGTGTCCTCCGGTGCACTGTAACCAGATGATGAGAATGTAACCGGGTCTTGCCCAGCCAGGCTTGCCTGTTGCAAAACGCTGCTGTCATCAGACTCTATGTCATCGGAGGGAAGGCTTTTCCCTTTGTCGAAGGATGGGATCCTGTCGGGAAGATCATCCTTGAGCTTCTCCTCATTCCTACTGTCATCGCCCTCGTCAGAAACTGCGTGCTGGCTGCCACGCGCCTCCTTTCGCATACTCCCAGCCTCATTTTGAGGCACCGAGAAATGGCCAGACATCAGTAGTGCTGAATCATCCCTCTTTGTACCATACTCCTGCTCCTCGTTGGAAGGTTCAGATCGTGCCGGACCAGGTGAGGACGCGTAGTTTGATGCGGTGAGGTGCACCACCTCCCAGTCGTTCCCGCGGGGAGAGGTCTGCCCGGTGGTACCACTCTGGTCAGCTGGCTCCATCTTCCTGCGATCAAAGTAAGAAAAAAATAACGCAACTGTTGGAAGGATGTACAGGACAAGCTGTTGCACTTAGACAATACTACGATGATAGCTCGTGAGTGAGATGCAGGGGATGTTGCAGTTACATCTTGGCTAACTTTCAGAGCTGTACATTCAGTTGAGGCCAGTGATGCGTAATCTTTTAGGTGACTGAGATTGGCAATGAAAAATCCAAGCAGCTGACAGTCACCAAAACTAATCAGTATAAATCCAAGCAGCTGACAGTTCCGATGCAACAAGATCAGAGTTGTGGTAATAAGCAAGCTACGGCGTGTAAACGCAGGCGTAACAGAGTAGCTCTCTGTGAGTGGAGTATAAATACTAGTAAATCAATCAGCTAAGATTGAGCAACGAAGCGCGAGGATCATATACAGCCAGCCCTGTGGACTGATTCAGGCAGCAGCGCGTTTGCGTCAGATATGTGTGAGTGGAGTATAAGTACTAAATCAATCAGCTAAGATTCATATAAGTAGAGCAACGAAGCGCAAGGAGCATATACAGCTGGCCCTGTCGACTGATTCAGGCAGCGTCAGAGATGAGAACCAGCAGGCAAAGCATCCGGCCGTCAGCATAAGCAGAAGCCGAAATCTAACCAGAGGAGGATGGATCGATCGACTGAGGGCGCTGGAAACGAACGAAAGGCGAGGAAAGGGGCCCATACATACCAGAGGCTTCGGTGGCGGTCGCAGCAGCAAGCAGGCGAGCGGTCGATGGATGTCGAGTGGGGAAAGGAAGAAGGAGAAGGAAGGAGAAGTGGGAGAAGGAGAAGGAGAAGTGGGAGACGTGGCGTCACGTTGCGTGCCCAGATTTTTCTTTCCTCTTTTGTTTTTTTGGTTTTCGGTGAGTGGAGTGGAGGGACCCGAGATCTTTTCCTCCCGCGCTGGGCTGGGCTGGGCTGGGCTTTCTCTTCCGCTATGATGGGCTTTCGAGTGCACATTCTTTCACTTTTACCCAGAGAGATTCGGAAAAAACAAACCAGAGAGAGGACTCTCATTTCCCTGCTTTTCTCTCTCAAGCGAGCCGGCTTGTCGCCCCGGGCATCTCCACTCCTCCGCCGGCGATTCTCGCCGGAGTGGAGACGGGAGAGGTGGCCGACCTCCCTATGTGAATAGTAGAAGTAGGTTGGGTGTCTTTGTTTTGATTTTGGCGCTATGCTGGTGACTATAGCAGTTGTTTACGAACGATCTCAAGCTACGGCGAGGGAAGACCAGTGAAATCCCCAAATCGATCTCCATGGTGGAGGAAAGAACAGGATGAACTGATTTAGTGGTTGCTTTTTTTTAGAGAGGAGGGGCAAAGCCCCAATTTCATTCATGAATGAAATTTTAGTGGTTGCTTAGTGAATAAGTTTGATGGGGTGCGGGCCTCAGGTACTCCCAAGCTCGATGACCCCTCTTTTGGTCACCAAGGTGGTGGAGGAGGAGCCAGTGCGTCGGAATCTTGAGGCTCTTGGAAAGCTAAGAATCTATGAGTTGCTGCGGCGGAGGCAATGAGTAGAGTCGTCATTTGACTGCCACTATCTTCGGCCATGAGTTTGGCCACTCGCTCTCGAGCGCGTGCTGGACTCGAGACCTCTCTGCCCAGTGCCATATTCAGGATCATTATCATATTCGGCAGTGGTCGACGCCCATATCGTCCAACGTGGCCATGTTCTTTTTAGACTTAAGGCACCACATGTCGGACTTCAAATTAATAAAGCTCAAGGCTCAGCATCCACACATACACCATTGTTAAGCTTACAAGCAACTAGCCACCCGTTAGCTTAGATGAAGCTAGGTGACAATGGTTTTAAACAAACTAGACTGAAACATTGATACCAGGCACATATGACAACAGCGGACGCAGCTGCGCTACACCCTACAATTGCATCATGGGGTTGACATGGGTAGTGCTGAAGAGGGCCTTAAGCGTGAAGTGGCCATGTCCTAGCGGGCGGTGTCTTGGACATGATCGTGTTTTGCGATCTTATTTGGGTGTTATCTATAAAATGTGATGAACTAGTCATAATTCTATTTTCTGTGAGGCCCAAAATGTACACTCACCGTTTTTTTTTTTTTTTGAGAGGTTATTCGAGTCCTTTCCCTGTTAAAAACACGTTGGCCTTTGGTCATAGCCCATATGCCATACTGATTTTTTTTGGAATATCCGGCAATATCCTGTTGATTGGTTCAATCTATCTACGGGCCAGCCCATACACTATACGGTGCAGGAACACAGCACGACCGTCCATCACTAGCTAGTCGATTAGTTACCCTAAAAAAAAAGCTAGTCGATTAGTTTTCAAAAAAAAAAAAACACTAGTCGATTAGATTCAGATGAGCAACTCCTCCAAGAAAAAATATTACGGGTAGACCTAGCTAGCAATTGCTAGATCCCGTTCCCATGCATGGGTTCTTGGCTGGATTCGTCGATCTGTCTGGAGATCGTGTGAAGTAATTTAAGCGTCAAGGAAGATGATGAAGGCCCGGCGGTTTGTCAACGTGGTGACGGATAGCTATCTGCTGAGTCGCATCAAGCTCAAGAGCAATCTCTTCTACCCGTCCGCCGTGGAAGCACAGCAACAGGCGGCCGCCAACAAGAAGAATCATGCGAACAGAGCAGCTGCTGTTGCGGCGGCGGACGTCTTGCGATTACCCCCGTCGAACCTCAGACTCAAACCATCTTCACGCCCGTCCTTCACGAGGCTCAACTTCATGCCCTTCTACGGTGCCGGCGGCGGCGAGGGAAACGTCCTCTGCGTCGACGAGTCCGGCCACACCGCCCTCTACGACGCCGACGCCTCCACCATCGAGATGATGCCCGACCTCGTCAGAGTCAAAAACAGTATTTGCCGTAGTAAACCCGTCGTGGGGCTTCCATGTTATATAACAACAGATACAACGTATCGTACAAGACAAGGCAAGGATCACAACCGATCCTGCCAATCAATCGGATCAATCCGATCTCTATACATGGAATATAAACAGCTATCAGCTATCTCTATCTCTAATACTCCCCCTCAATCTAAACCGTCGTGTACAAGGTTGAGATTGGAACTAAAATGACGGAGTACAGGTTGTGTGACGGGTTTAGTGAAAATGTCAGCCAGCTGATCTCCAGAAGCGATGAATCGCACATCAAGTGCACCGGCTGCAACTTTCTCGCGAACAAAATGAAAATCGATCTCAATATGCTTGGTACGAGCATGGAAAACTGGATTAGCTGTCAAGTAGGTGGCGCCAAGATTATCACACCATAGAATGGGAGGCCGGGGCTGATGCACACCAAGTTCCTTGAGAAGAGACTGAATCCAGATCGCCTCGGCAGTGCCATTCGCCAATGCCTTGTACTCAGACTCAGTGCTGGATCGAGAGATCGTGGGCTGCTTGCGAGAGCTCCAGGAGATGAGATTAGGTCCAAAAAAAGACAGCGAAACCACTGGTAGAGCGACGGTCATCCGGACAACCCGCCCAATCAGCATCAGTGTATATGTTAAGCACAGAAGAAGTGGATGACTGAATACGAAGACCAGTGGAGACTGTGCCTTGGACATAGCGCAAAATACGCTTGACTGCCTCATAGTGAGCTGTGGTCGGCTGTGACAAGTATTGGCAGACTTTGTTCACAGCGAAAGACAAGTCAGGTCTCGTCAATGTGAGATACTGAAGACCGCCAACAAGACTCCTGTACCGGAAAACATCATCAGTGCCAAGAGGATAACCAACTTCACGAGAGAGCTTGTCGGTGGCAGACAGAGGAGTAGAAACGGCTCGACAGTTCTCCATGTTGGCGCGATGCAGTAAATCCAATGCGTACTTGTGCTGAGTAAGCACCATACCACCTGACTTATAAGCAGCCTCAATACCCAAGAAATACTCTAGCCGACCAAGATCCTTAATAGGAAAAGTGTTGGACAGAGTCTGAACCAGACGCTCAATGGCGGCAGCAGAAGAACCAGCAATCACAATGTCATCGACATAAACAAGCATAAATATGGTGACCCCCTGATGATGAAAGATGAATAAGGAGGTGTCGGCCTTGCTGGCAATGAAACCAAGCTGAAGCAATCAGTCACTGAGACGAGCATACCAGGCTCGAGGGGACTGCTTGAGCCCATAGAGAGCCCGCTGAAGCTTGCAAACATGATGAGGGTGGCGAGAGTCCTCAAATCCAGGCGGCTGCTGCATATAAACATCCTCCTCAAGAAAACCATGGAGGAAAGCATTGCTGACATCAATCTGACGAAGCGACCAACCACGAGAGACAGCCAGGGAGAGGACAAGACGAACAGTGACAGGCTTGACCACTGGACTGAATGTATCATGATAATCGATGCCATGCTGCTGAGTAAAACCACGAGCGACCAAGCGAGCCTTGTGCTTATCCACGGAACCATCCGGACGAAACTTGGTTTTGAAAATCCACTTACTGCCGACAATATTAGGGCCAGGAGGGCGAGGGACCAGCGACCATGTATGATTGCGCATGAGTGCATCGAATTCCTCCTCCATGGCAGTCCTCCACTCGGGCTCGGTCAAGGCAGTGCGGTGCGACGACGGAATGGCGAGGAAGGCACCACGGCGATAGGGGTTGTAGCGGACCGTGCCATCCTTAGGAACCCACGGCCGGTGCACTCCAGCACGGCGGCGAGTGGTCATGATGTGCTGCGCCGGAGCAGCAGCAGCGCCAGGGGATGCAGCAGGCGTAGAGGTCGTCGTGGTCCGAGAAGGACCAGGAGCGGAGGGCGACGCATGCCCATCATCAGCAGGCGATGCATGCCCATCATCAGTAAACGACGCAGCAGGCGACGGAGCGTCGAAGGCCGGTCCACCGGGTGACCGTGGCGGGGAGGCAGGAGGGCTCGCAGCAGACGGCCCATCATGATCAGGCGCAGTGGTCTGGTCTGGCGCAGGCGACGATGCATGCAGGCCAGGAGATGCATGCACGTCGATCGTGGCTGAAGGAGTTCCTTGCAAGCCAGGAGATGCATGCAGGCCAGGAGATGCATGCACGTTGATCACAGCCGGCTGTTCCTGCACATGATCACTTGAAGAAATACCAGGCAGATTAATAGGTAACAAGGTAATGTCATAAGTACGCGTATCGGTATTCTGAATAGCTGGTTCATGCAAAGGGAAAGAGACGGGCTGGAGTTTGGATAAATCAATGGTAACACCGGGAGTGGCAAAAGGGAAAACCTTCTCGTCGAAAATGACATCACGAGAGATGTAAACACGACCAGTACTACGGTCGAGACACTTGTACCCTTTATGCATATGACTGTACCCTAGGAAAATGCACATTTTGGATCGAAATTCTAATTTCCTAGAGTTATACTTGCGAAGGCTCGGCCAACACGCACAACCAAAAGTGCGGAGAAAAGAGTAGTCAGGGGCTATATTGAGGAGGCGAAAAATGGGAGTGACATTGTTAAGGACAGGGGAGGGCATGCGGTTGATGAGATAGCAAGCGGTGAGAAAAGCTTCATCCCAAAAACGAAGGGGGAGAGATGAATGAGCTAAAAGAGCGAGCCCCGTTTCAACTAGATGTCTATGCTTGCGTTCGGCTATGCCATTTTGTTGGGAGGTGTGAGGGCAGGAAACACGATGAGAGATGCCCGTGCGCTGGAAATAAGCATGGAGGCGATGGTACTCACCACCCCAATCGGATTGCACGGTACGGATTTGGGTATTAAGAAGACGCTCAACATGTTTCTGAAAAATGTAGAAAATGCCCTCAACATCAGATTTATGCTTGATCAAATATATCCAACAATGGCGACTGTAATCATCAATAAAGCTAACATAGTACTTAAAACCTCCAGAAGAAGGTAACGCAGGCCCCCAAACATCAGTGTGAATAAGCTCAAAAGGTGTATGAGAAACACGAGAAGAATAATTATAAGGTAACTGATGACTCTTAGCCCGCTGACAGGCATCACACACCGATGACTCAGAGTTTGGAGAACAAAGCAAATTATTGGACCTAACAATGGTTTGAACTATATTGTTTGAAGGATGACCGAGACGCTGATGCCACTGACTCGACGAAAGCTTGACACCGGAAGAGGCGTGCCGCTCATGGGAGGGAGCACGACCAAACGGGAGCGGATAGAGACCTCCACAACTTCTACCGTGAATGAGGATGTTCTTCGTCGCCTTGTCCTTAACAAAAAAAAATGTTTATGAAACTCGATGAAGATGTTATTATCGGAAACGAGACGATAAACGGACAACAAGTTCTGCCTAATATCAGGAACAAGAAGAATATTTTTCAGAACTAGAGATTGTGAAGGACCAGCTAAACGAGAATGGCCAATATGCGCAATGGACAAACCTTTACCGTTTGCGACGTGAACTTGATCCTTGCCATGGTAACGCTCCTGCATGCTCAACCGATCCATGTCGTTGGTGAGGTGATCGGTGGCACCCGTGTCCAGAACCCACGAATGACCATCGTGATGCATGGTGGCGGAGTTGCCGGACCGTCGCTCGTCCGCTTGCTGGCCTTGAGTGTACTTGCGGCATGCGAGAGCATCGTGCCCCCAATTGCCGCAGAGCTGGCAGCGAGGGCGAAACCGACGGCCGCCTCCACGGCCACCATTGCCTCCGCCTCCGTGGCCATTGCCTCCGCCTCCGTTGCCGTAGCCACTGCCGCCGCCTCCATGGCCGTAGCCACTGCCACCTCCGCCATTACCGCGGCCACCGCCTCCATTGCGGTTGCCTTGGTAGCCTTGCGAACCACCACCGGAGTGAGAGCCGCCACCGCCGCCTTGCTGGCCTCCATGGCGGTGATTGGAGTTGTTGTCGAAGGGACGGCCGCCTCCGCGGCCTGCATCGCCGTGCCGGGCAGCGGAGTTTGCCGATGAAGAGTACTCCCCGGCTTCTTTGTTCTGCTCGTGCATGGACTCACAAGAGAGTAGCATTGCATAAAAATCAGGAAGGGACAGAGATTGACCGGCGGCGTTGAGGACGGCGAGTGAGGATTGCAGCGACTCAAACTGTGAGCCGAGCCCGACGACGATGTAGTCGATCAGCTCGTCATCGGAGATGGGGTAGCCGACCATGGCCATGGTGTCGGCGAAGCTCTTCATCTTGTTGAAGTACTCGGCGGCGGAGAGGTCACGCTTCTTCACCGTAGCGAGTTGGCGCCGGATTTGGCGCACGCCGGCCCGATTTTGGGCGGCGAACATGGAGGTGACGCACTCCCAAACGGCGGCGGAGGTGTGTCGGCCCACCATCTGGCCGAGAATCTCCGGCGTCATGCTGCCGAGGAGGATGCTCAGGACCCGTTGGTCCGTGTAGTACCACATCGCGTACTGCGGATTTGGCTGCGAGACAGCCGCGGCGCCTTCGCCGGGGCAACACAGCTCCCGTCGAGAAAGCCGAGCCAGCCTTGGCCGGCAATGTTGGGGACAACCAGTGTCTGCCATAGGAGGTAATTGGAGCGGTCGAGGCTGACCGTGATGGTGTTGGAGTAGGCAGAGGGGAGAGTGGTGGGGATGGTGGTGCTCACACCGGCAGGCATGGAAGCGAAAACGGAGGTCTGGAGGGTGCCGGCGGATTGGGAGAGCTGCATCGCTGCTGTGTTCATCGCGGCGGCTCTCGAGGAAACCTAACAGATCAGAACGCGCTCTGATACCAAGTCAAAAACAGTATTTGCCGTAGTAAACCCGTCGTGGGGCTTCCATGTTATATAACAACAGATACAACGTATCGTACAAGACAAGGCAAGGATCACAACCGATCCTGCCAATCAATCGGATCAATCCGATCTCTATACATGGAATATAAACAGCTATCAGCTATCTCTATCTCTAATAGTCAGTCCCAAGGGCAGCGTCAACCCAATCTCCTTCTCCGTCGCCCGCGGCGCCGGCGACCCCGCCCGCCCTGACGTGCTCTATCTCCTGGAAGGCGACTTCCACAGCCACAGTCCTAGCAGGTTCGCGGCCCTCGTCTACGACGACCCCAACCCCAACCCGAGTCCCTTCGCCGGCAAGGAAGGGTACGCCTGGCACTGGCGCCTGCTCCCTCCGCCGCCGGTCCACCTCAGCTCCTTGGTCGACTGCCACACGCTGCTCCACGCCAAGGACGGCGGCGGCACCATCTACGTCTCCTATACTACCTTTCCCGACCCCAATGGCACCTACCGCTTCGACACGGGCAGCGGCGAGTGGACCAAGGCCGGCGACTGGAGCCTGCCATTCTTCTCCCTGGCCGTGCACGTCCCCGAGCTCGGCGACGACCTCCTATTCGGCATCGAGCGCCACCATCCCTACCGCTTCTGCGCCATGGACGCCTCTGGTCTCGGGATGAACAAAATTCCGGTACTGAGGCATGCGTGGCTTGACATAGTTGACCCGCCACTACCGGAATCCAGAGATTTGCCGTGTGGCAATTATACACGGCAAAGAGCTTGCGGAACACGGCAAAGGCTTTGCCGTGTTCAGCTGCACGGCAAACGTCACACGGCCTAATAGCCGTCGGCAAAGATTATTTGCCGTGTTCTTTTCCAAAAACAGCACGGCAAAGCCTTTGCCGTGATCTTTTCCAGACAGAGCACGGCAACGATGTGTCAGAGAGGGTCAACCCTCACCCCGAGTCAAATGATCTTTGCCGTGTGCACTACCTGACGATGCACGGCAAACATTGGGTCTTTGCCGTGATCCCTGCCAAGCGATGCACGGCAAACATTGGTTCTTTGCCGTGCTCCTTTCTAAGCAATGCACGGCACAGATTTAATCGTTGCCGTGAGCTTTTCCAGCACAGCACGGCACACACTTGGTCTTTGCCGTGCGCTTCGCCTGTACAACGCACGGCACAGAGCCGTTGCCAGGACCGACGCCTCACCCCTTTGCCGTGCGCATTTGGTTGGGCAGCACGGCAAAGTGACCATTTGGTCATCCTCCAAACGCCAGGTTGCACAGGTGCGCGCCGCGTGGCACCTTTGCCGTGTGTATCTGCACGGCACAGATCTTTGCCGTGTGTATTTACACGGCAAATTGACAATATGGTCCAGTTTTGTTTCTGTTTTTATTCCATTCCTGCAATTCAAAAATTCCAGAACAGATATATATACTGGAATCTCAGTCCAGAACCATAACAGCACATATATATGCATGCAGAACCATTATAGCATCCACAACCATATAAAAGATCACAAAACCATTACATAAGTCCATTCATACAAGCACAAGGGTACATAAATCCATATACAAGCACAAGGTCCAGCTCCATCCATTCATTTTGCTTGAGCTGCACATGCCAGCAAAGTAAAATTTAGTGAGCCAACACTTTGAACATGAGAATTCAAACATTGGAGATCAAATGGTACTAAACCAAGTGTAGCATTGTGAGACATCAAAGTAAGTTTTCGAACGAGAATAGTAGCAAGTTGAAATGGTAACTAACCTCTACTGGCCTTCCGGTGGCGGAGTAGGATCGTCCTACATGTTTGCAAAAAAATGATGAGTTCGACAACTAGGTGGAAATGGCATAGTCATGGCATTTTGACAAGTCATGCGAGCATACCCACGGGAGCCTCCGGACAACGCTAGGGTTGGAGAATTGGGGCTGCCCCTCCGGATTGTCCTGGCCACCAAGCGGTGGGGCCGTCGAGTGAGATCCACCCGCCGATCCAGGATACATCCAGTCCATCACCTGCCTCTGATGCTCCTGCTGCTGCCGCATCTGCTCCTGCTGCTGCCGCATCAGCTCCTCCTGCTGCCGGATCTGCTCCTGCTGCCGCTCCAGCTGCTGCTCATAGAGCACCTGCTTCTGCCGGAGCTCGTCGACAGCTAGACTCGAAACTCGTGGGCGGGTCTCCACAGCAGGCGCACCGGACGCCCTCCCACGGCGGACCTGGCGTAGAGACGGGACGGTGCGAGGGTCGATGGAGCCGTCACCTATCCACAAGCGGCCATTCGCCGTGCCTTGCCCCGCAAGCACGACAGCCTCGACGTCAAGTGGACTGGTGAGAGGGTCAGCTTCCTCACCGTTGCGCTCCTTGAACTTCTCCCTGTACCCGTGCTCCGGAGCTCGGCGGTCTGGCTGATCCACATCGACCCTGTCTCAGGATCCGGCGTATCCCTGGTACGCATCTTTTCCCAAACAGCGAAGGGCGAGGGGTCTACGCCGGTCTTCAATTTCTGCAAAGATGGCACAAACATAGGTGAAAAGGAGACGATATTGCAAATGAGAGCACGAACATAGGTGGATTAAATAATGCATTTGCTCACCTCATTTTGTATGCATTGGGAGAGGCTGAGGTTGCCTTGGCGGTGTGTTCCACCCTTGTTCTCCGCCCGCTTTGCCTTTCCCTCCGTGTGTATCTTGAGATACTCCGGGCTAGTCCACCACGCTACCATCGCGACGTGGCAGGCCTTGTTGTTACCGACGTACGGAGGAGGCACCTACGTGCACAGAACACACATATTAATGATATTATACGGCGGTCAACAAAATCGATAATATAGAAATGATGCTACCTGCAGGTACTGCCATGGCTGCATCAAGATGTCCCGAGCACGCTTCTTGTCCAGCGCAATGTTCTTCTCGGCGTACCAAGTGCGGACAGAGTGCACGCGAGCCTCGTAGTGCATGTCCGTCACCATCTTAGAGGCCATCGTCAAAAGGATGGCCTCGCACCTGGCCTTGTTCTCCTCCCGACAGGTGAAGAAGTTCTACAAGCATGCACACATAGGTAAAATAGGGTCAAAGCCATTAGTGCAATCTCGGATTTATAGAATGATGAGAAGTCAAACAAACTTACCCAGAAATAGCCGAGTGTCTTAAGCGCCATGTTGCGGTACTCGCCATCGGGATCCTCCTCGAAACAGTAGTGCCTGAAAGTCCAAGCTACACTCCTGCGACCCTCTGGTTCGGTGACAATCCCTGGGAAGAACTTCCGGAGACAACATCCAAGGATGCTCGCGTAGGTACGCTGTTCCTTCACTTTAGGAGGCTGGTACTCAAATGTCCTACACAATGAGAAAACCAAAATTAGTATAGTTAGCGGGTCAAAACACAATGAGAAGCTAAAATTGAACAAAAACAATAATAAGTACCTTTTTCCAACAGGCACGAGAAGACAGTTCTTGTAGGCGTAATATCGGGGATCGGGGAGTCCCGCCGCCCCCCGCTGATACACCGGCCTGGTCCGTGGCGAAGGGATATTCTCCTCAGTCTCAACCCACTCCACCGGTGGGTCCCACTGCAGCGTCGGGTCAAGCTGAAACCCGTCCTCCCCAGGTCCCTCCTCCTCCTGGCGCCCCTCGTCCTCCTCCTCGCTGCCATCCTCCTCGTCCGCCTCCGCCAGCAGCTCGTCAGAATCCGGCAGCGACTCGCTCTCAGAGTCGGACTGCACCTCCGGGTGATCCTCGTCGGGCTGCTCCGGGTCGTACTCCGAGTCGTCCTCGTCGGGCTGCTCGGCAGGGGGAGGACTCGGAGTCCTGGTAGGCCTCCGTCTCGTCCTCGTACTCCCAGATCGTCCACCCCTCGCACGTGGAGGTGAGGGAGGAGGTGGAGGTGCCGAACTCGATCCCACAATGAGTGCCTTCACGCTGCCCACCTTTTTTGACAAGACCTTCTTCAATTTGTTTCCCCCCATGTTTCCTGCATTGACAAAAAATTAGGTTTCATCAGTATACATGATCCAAAATTCAGGTAAATTAGATGAAGCAACAATGAGTAAAGCGAAAATGAATACAATTAGATGAAGTAGCGACAATTAAGGTAAATGGAGTATCGACAATGAGTTCTCACAAAATAAGCTAGGCTAACAATCACTATTACATAGAGTAGCATTGACCTATTACATACTCCCTCCTTGCCAAGGCTTAAGGCGTAAAAAAAAATCGCGTTTTTACTCAAGGCTTAAGGCGCGGGGGGTGATTTGTCCCGTTTCTACCAAAACTACCCCTCCTAGCAGTTAAGGTCGATCAGAAAATTGGGGAAAGCAGCAGCTACTGTACCGCTGGCATTGACTCATATGCATGCCGCATGCGGAGCAGAGAGCGGAAAATCAGGAGGGCAGCGGTAATTGTGGTGTTGCTATTCGCTGCGCATGTTGCATGCGGGAAGAGAGAAAGGGGGGAGGAGGGAAACGAGGAGACAGTTCACCATAAGAGAGAAAATTCAGGAACTAACCGCATGATTAAGTAGGGGTACGTTAGTAAAGATTTGCCTCGCTACGACTCACCTTAAAAACTGCGCCTGGAAATATACGCCCTAAGCCCTGGTACGGAGGGAGTATAAGCTAGACTGGCAATTACTAATACATGTGTCATCATCGCTATCAGTAGCCTGTGTCGAGATCATCGGGACCAACTATTGGACCACCCGTGTCGTCATCACTGTCAGGGTCGCCACACCACCAACCATCCACGCCATCTGGAGGTGGTCCCTGTGGCTCGTCGACGATTAGTCCTGCGTGGAACCGCTCTAGCAAAGTCACGTCGGCTTGGTTATGAACCTCCTCGACTTCGTCATGCGCGGTGTCTTCCTCCATTCCCGCATCTTCGACTTCTTCGCCGTATTCCATGTCATCATCGGTCGGCAAGTTGATAGTGAATCTCCCAGGGAGCCCTCCATCCTGATAGAACTCGCCGTCAGATGTTGAGGGGTCTAGGCGGCGGTAATCTTGACCGTTAGGCATAGCCGGCCTACTGTGCGACGGTACCGTCACCACAACATCCCACCCCTGTAGACGCTTTTGATATGCTTTTGCTGTCTTCTTGCACGGGTACGGGAGATAGAATACTTGGAAGGCCTGGGTAGCCAAAATGTAGACGTCGTCTCCCGAATACTTGGAGCTTCGTTCAACTTCGACCAATCCAATTTTAGGATCCCGTCTAACCCGACACGGGTCTAACCAATTGCATTTGAATACAACGGGATCTAGCCCTTTACCAAAACCATAATTCAACTCGTATATAGCCTCAACTCTTCCATAGTAATGGAGTTTATCTGAGCCTTCACATAACACCCCACTATTTATTGTCTTCCGGTTGCCCCGGTTTGTTGTGTGTTCATGGGTATGGAAGCGATATCCATTCACGTCATAAGCATGGAATGAGTTGACGGAATGGCTAAAGCCATGGGCAATGTTTCTAAGCTCTGGCTTCATCTCTTTGTCCTTTTTTGCCTACAAGTGTAGCACGAGAAGTTTAGAACGAGGAATGATCGATGAATGTCCACGGTACTAGAAAAGTTAGATAGAACAGTACCAAACCCGCGAACCAGCTAATGAAACCACCACCCTTGCCAAAACCACCACCGTTGTCAAAAAGATCCTTCGACTCTTTCGGGGTAGGGTCCCTTCTCAGCTTCCAGAATTCACGAGTGAATCGTCTACTCCAATGAGAAAAGAGGAGTTAGCCACGAATATAGGAGTGAATGTTTGTGAAATACTAAATGGTGAAAGACTTACTCGCGGTACGGCTTCACTTCCTCCATACTCATCAAGATATACGAGGAGATCAGATCCCGCTCGAGCTTTGTCATGATGAACTTCTTCGTGCCACTCGATTTGCCACCGAGCCCTATGAAGATGCTAAGCTTGGGTACATCTTCAGGGTTGGCTGCATTGTAGCGAACGACTGGATTGTGGATTGTGGATTGTGGGAATGTTGGCATCATAGAAACCTGTCGTGAAGCTTGACACCTCCTCGTTAAGGCATGCCTCGGCCATGGATGCCTCGATCTTGCATTTATTCCCGCAATTCTGGCGTAGGTCTTTCATTTTTCTCTCAGGCCCAAACTGCCAACGGGTCGACACAGGCCCCCCCATCAAAGCCTCGTGCGCGAGATGCAAGATCATATGTTGCATCGGATTAAAAAACCCTGGCGGAAGTATCGTCTCTAGCTTGCAAAGCAACTCGGGTGCCTGTTCATGCAGCTTCAGAACCACCTCACGATCTAACTCCCTTGCACAAATCTGCCGGAAGAAAAAGCTCAACTCCGCCAGTACTCGCCAAGTCTCCTCATCGACATAGCCTCGAATCATCACCGGCATTATGCGCTCAAGCCACACGTGGTAGTCATGACTCTTCAGCCCTCCTACTCGCTGCGTGTCCAGGTTCACACACCTCGCCCAGTTAGCTGCATACCCATCAGGGAAGTACAAACACTCCACGAGCCACTGTAATATTTCCCTTTTTTCCGGCCTTGTAGGGCAGAACCGAGCCTTTGGCTTAGACCACCTAGTGCCGTTGACTCCAGGAGGCTTCATTTCAAGATCTGGCCTGTCACAAAGTTCTTTTTGGTCCATTCGAGCCTTGACGTTATCCTTCGTCTTCTCAGTGTCCATGATGGTGCTATAAAGAGCCTCGGCGATATTCTTTTCGGTGTGCATTACATCAATGTTGTGTGGAAGCTCGACATCCTCCATGTAAGGGAGCAGCTTCCAGAAGCACGGAATGTGAGTCCACTGGTGCGTCTCCCCATAACCCACGAAACCATTCCCATCGGGGTTAGGCACGAGAGCTTCTAGCTCAGCCCTGATTTCTCTTCCGGTCATCAGACGTGGTTTCGGAGCATGGATCTCGACTCCTTTCTTGAACCGCTTTACGTCACTCCTGTATCTATGACCTGGCTCAAGGAACTGTCGATGTTGATCAAAGCATGAATACTTGCCTCCCTTCGTAAGCCATGAGAAAGTCACAGCCTGTCTGCACTGTGGGCAAGGCCACTTCCCATGTGTACACCAGCCGCAGAACAAAGCACGCGCTGGTAAGTCATGCAGGGATGTGTGGTACCAGACATACATATCGAAGTGATCATTTGTTGAGGCGTCATATGTTCGGACCCCGCGACCGTTCCAGCCAACAGCCAAGTCTTCAACCAGCGGTTCCAGGTACACGTTCATGTTCTTACCCGGGTATTTCGGTCCTGGGATTATCATCGACAATAACATGTTATGTGATCTCATGGACTCGCCGGGGGGGAGGTTCTGGGGTATGACAAACACAGGCCAACAGCTGTATGTTGCCGCCGACATGCCATACGGATTGAACCCATCGGTTGATATAGCAACAGCTACGCTCCTCGGGTCGCCCGCTTTCAGTGGATACTTCGCTACAAAGTTCTTCCATGCGTCACCATCCGACGGATGTATCATCTTGTCCGTGTATCTCTTCCCTAACGCGGCCCATCGCATCTGCTGGGCAGTGTATTTGTTCATGTAAAGCCGCTGGATCCTCGGTATAAATGGAAGGTACCGGAGAATCTTTTGGGGAATCCCGGTCTGCCTCTTCTGTCCACCACCGAGGTCGACCTCGAAGTACCTAGAGGAATTGCAATGGATGCAATAATTTGTTCCAGCATGTTCTTTCCTGAATAGCATGCATCCCTTTGGACAGGCGTCTATCTTCTCATATGACATCTTAAGGTCACGGAGGAGTTTAGTCGCCTCGTAGAAGCTCTTCGCCAAGATATGCCCTTTCGGTAGAAGGCTGCCAACGACGGCCAGAATATCATCGAAACCATCCCTGCATATCTTCCTCTGGCACTTCACGGCCATAAGGCGAGCGATGGCATCTAGAAGGGTAACATCTGTATGTTCATGAAGGGGTTTCTGCGAGCCAAACATAGTCTCGTAGTACTTCTTCGTGTCTTCATCCGGCTGCTCACTTGTCTCCGCCTCCTGAGGTGTCTCCGCCTCTACACGACGGCTTTCAGGCGCATTAGCATTGACAAAGGCGTCTAAGCAGTTGTTGAACCCAGTGTCAAATTCTCCCGCTGGCTGAATCTGACGTGGCTCGGTTCTAGCACGTTTTGCTAACTGTTCACCATGGAAATTCCAAACATGGTAGAATGGTGTGAACCCATTCTTGATCAGGTGCGTACTAACATCTACCTTCGACTGTCGCTTTCGGTTATCGCATTTTGAACAGGGGCAAAACACTTTCATGGGTCTGCTACGGATGTCAAACGCCTTGTTCACAAACTCCTCTGCCTTATCTCTCCATTCATCAGTGTAATCCCACTGACTCTTTCTGCCAGCATACATCCACTCACGGTTCTGTCTCGGATCCATCCTTTAATCGGTACCAAAAAAGACATACACAATGCTTTCAGTTCAACATGTCACTGAATTTTAACAAAACCATTTTTTACGGCCAAATTTTATCTTTTACAACATGCAAGGGTTCACCTACACTTCTAATGGGTAGGGGCCTATCCCGCCCGAGTACGTGTAGATCGAGTCGTGTCCCATGTTCTACCCCGACCCAAGACGGAATTTCGACAGCACCTCCCCGCTGTTCTTCAGAATACACGTCTCGAGCTTGTCAAGCCGAGAGGGTGTGCATCCGAAGAACAACGGGGAGGTGCTGCCGAAATTCCGTCTCAGGAAGGGGTAGAACATGGAACACGACCCGATCTACACGTACTCGGACTGTCCAACAGGACAACCCGGAAGTGTTACGGTTATAAATATGCAAAGATGGACAATCCTGCATATTTATAAATTTGTAACCCTTCCGGATGGGATCTGACTCGGGTTACGCGACTCGAGTGACTCAGTGATGTAGACCAAAATAAACCTATGCAGCAAGAGAGGCGAAAGATGTATACCCTAGAAGCGTGGTCGATCACCGCAGAAGGTCGAGGACGGAACAGGGGCACCGAGGCGGCCCTCCTCAGCTGGAGAAGAAGCCCCGTAAACTACGACATCTGAAAACCACAAAAAGAACATATATATAAGAACAGATGTACAACATAAATATCAGCTCCTAAATAAGAGACGGAGTATAAATAAGAAACCAAGTTTACGACTTCACGGCTTTACGACTTTACGAGTTTACGAGTTTGACTTTACGACTTTACGACTTTACGAGTTTACGGCTTTACGACTTTACGAGTTTACGACTTTACGACTTTACGAGTTTACGACTTTACGGCTTTACGACTTTACGACTTTACGGCTTTACGACTTTACGACTTTACGGCTTTACGACTTTACGACTTTACGACTTTACGGCTTTACGACTTTACAATTTTACAAGTAGCAAGTTCTACTACAATTTAGGCTACAAATTTACAACTAGCAAATTCTACTACAAATTTACAACTAACAAATTTTACTACAAATGCAAATAAAAAAATTGTAGTAGAATGCTACTACTCCTAATTATACTACAACTAGCTAGAAAATAAATTTCTAGCAATGCCAGCAATATATGCAACAAATAGAACAATAAAGAGAAAAATAAAGTGCCTTACCATGGGTGTTGTGGCGACGGGCTCGGTGGAGGCGGTGGCGGCAGGGGAGGAGGCCGGGGGGCGTGTGTGGAGTGGGGGTGGCCGACTGGCCGGAGGCGGCGGCCGGCGGGCGGCGGGGTCTGGGGCGGCCCGATCTGGTGGAGCAGAGGTGCGGCGGAGGAGGCCGGGGAGGCGGTGGCGGCAGGGGAGGAGGCCGGGAATGCGGTGGCGGCAGGGGAGGTGGAGGCCAGGGTGGAGGGCTGCGGCGGCGGCGGCGGGCCGGCGGCGGCGGGCCGGTGGTGGCTGTGGTGATGTGTGCGTGAGTGTGCGTGCATGGAGTGGTGGATGTGTGCGTGCGTGGATGCGGCCGGGCCGACACCTTCAATTCAGGTGCTCGTGCCTTTGCCGTGCGCTTTAAATTGCGGAACACGGCAAAGATTCTTTGACGTGCGCATTTACCTGAGCAGCACGGCAAAGGGTATTTGCCGTGTGCTTTTTTTTTTGGGTTTTTTCTTTTAATTCTTTTTCTTGTTTACTATTTTTGTTAGTACTAGATAAATACCCGTGCGTTGCAACGGGAAAACAAATAATTTTGTAACATTGAAAAGGGATAATTTCAATAAATTATGGTTATGTTAATATAAGAAAACTACTCCAGAGATATACAAGAAATGTTGGTTCCCCATTTCGGGTGAAAACTCCGTGTCGGGTTAGAGGTGAAAACTCCCGTGTCGGGTACCGGGCACGGAATCATGCGACATACCACATGAAATGTTGGTTCCCCATGGTCCCATGTACCAACCTAACACAACCAAGTAAAAAAGTTCACGCGTCTACCCCCTCCGGGGCCCCGCTTCGGCGAAACCCTGAATCCGCTGGAAAAACCCTAACGTTTTCGTGTACCCCCATAGACGTGCGTCGAAAGGGGGTAGCCCAGTGGACTTTTTTGCTTGGTTGTGTTAGGTTAGGCCATAGGAACATGAGAAACCAAAGTCTACCCCAAATCGACACAAGATTCCATCCGGTTCGCCCGAAAGGGGAGTTTTCACCTCTAAGTGCAGAAACTCACTAGAGAGAAAGTGAAGCCGGTGAAGCCGGTCACACCTAGGAGTAGGATATTGCACATTTACAACACCCAACACACTTGTATACATATGGTATGGCACAACCTAGGTTTGGGTGGGGTTCCGACGCTCCGGGGCCCCGCTTCGGCGAAACCCTGAATCCGCTGGAAAAACCCTAACGTTTTCGTGTACCCCCATAGACGTGCGTCGAAAGGGGTAGCCCAGTGGACTTTTTTGCTTGGTTGTGTTAGGTTAGGCCATAGGAACATGAGAAACCAAAGTCTACCCCAAATCGACACAAGATTCCATCCGGTTCGCCCGAAAGGGGAGTTTTCACCTCTAAGTGCAGAAACTCACTAGAGAGAAAGTGAAGCCGGCCACACCTAGGAGTAGGATATTGCACATTTACAACACCCAACACACTTGTATATATATGGTATGGCACAACCTAGGTTTGGGTGGGGTTCTAACGCTCCGGGGCCCCGCTTCGGCGAAACCCTGAATCCGCTGGAAAAACCCTAACGTTTTCGTGTACCCCCATAGACGTGCGTCGAAAGGGGGTAGCCCAGTGGACTTTTTTGCTTGGTTGTGTTAGGTTAGGCCATAGGAACATGAGAAACCAAAGTCTACCCCAAATCGACACAAGATTCCATCCGGTTCGCCCGAAAGGGGAGTTTTCACCTCTAAGTGCAGAAACTCACTAGAGAGAAAGTGAAGCCGGTGAAGCCGGTCACACCTAGGAGTAGGATATTGCACATTTACAACACCCAACACACTTGTATACATATGGTATGGCACAACCTAGGTTTGGGTGGGGTTCCGACGCTCCGGGGCCCCGCTTCGGCGAAACCCTGAATCCGCTGGAAAAACCCTAACGTTTTCGTGTACCCCCATAGACGTGCGTCGAAAGGGGTAGCCCAGTGGACTTTTTTGCTTGGTTGTGTTAGGTTAGGCCATAGGTACATGAGAAACCAAAGTCTACCCCAAATCGACACAAGATTCCATCCGGTTCGCCCGAAAGGGGAGTTTTCACCTCTAAGTGCAGAAACTCACTAGAGAGAAAGTGAAGCCGGTCACACCTAGGAGTAGGATATTGCACATTTACAACACCCAACACACTTGTATACATATGGTATGGCACATCCTAGGTTTGGGTGGGGTTCCGATGCTCCGGGGCCCCGCTTCGGCGAAACCCTGAATCCGCTGGAAAAACCCTAACGTTTTCGTGTACCCCCATAGACGTGCGTCGAAAGGGGGTAGCCCAGTGGACTTTTTTGCTTGGTTGTGTTAGGTTAGGCCATAGGGACATGAGAAACCAAAGTCTACCCCAAATCGACACAAGATTCCATCCGGTTCGCCCGAAAGGGGAGTTTTCACCTCTAAGTGCAGAAACTCACTAGAGAGAAAGTGAAGCCGGTGAAGCCGGCCACACCTAGGAGTAGGATATTGCACATTTACAACACCCAACACACTTGTATACATATGGTATGGCACAACCTAGGTTTGGGTGGGGTTCCGACGCTCCGGGGCCCCGCTTCGGCGAAACCCTGAATCCGCTGGAAAAACCCTAACGTTTTCGTGTACCCCCATAGACGTGCGTCGAAAGGGGGTAGCCCAGTGGACTTTTTTGCTTGGTTGTGTTAGGTTAGGCCATAGGGACATGAGAAACCAAAGTCTACCCCAAATCGACACAAGATTCCATCCGGTTCGCCCGAAAGGGGAGTTTTCACCTCTAAGTGCAGAAACTCACTAGAGAGAAAGTGAAGCCGGTGAAGCCGGCCACACCTAGGAGTAGGATATTGCACATTTACAACACCCAACACACTTGTATACATATGGTATGGCACAACCTAGGTTTGGGTGGGGTTCCGACGCTCCGTTGCCCCGCTTCGGCGAAACCCTGAATCCGCTGGAAAAACCCTAACGTTTTCGTGTACCCCCATAGACGTGCGTCGAAAGGGGTAGCCCAGTGGACTTTTTTGCTTGGTTGTGTTAGGTTAGGCCATAGGAACATGAGAAACCAAAGTCTACCCCAAATCGACGCAAGATTCCATCCGGTTCGCCCGAAAGGGGAGTTTTCACCTCTAAGTGCAGAAACTCACTAGAGAGAAAGTGAAGCCGGTCACACCTAGGAGTAGGATATTGCACATTTACAACACCCAACACACTTGTATACATATGGTATGGCACAACCTAGGTTTGGGTGGGGTTCCGACGCTCCGGGGCCCCGCTTCGGCGAAACCCTGAATCCGCTGGAAAAACCCTAACGTTTCCGTGTACCCCCATAGACGTGCGTCGAAAGGGGGTAGCCCAGTGGACTTTTTTGCTTGGTTGTGTTAGGTTAGGCCATAGGAACATGAGAAACCAAAGTCTACCCCAAATCGACACAAGATTCCATCCGGTTCGCCCGAAAGGGGAGTTTTCACCTCTAAGTGCAGAAACTCACTAGAGAGAAAGTGAAGCCAGTGAAGCCGGCCACACCTAGGAGTAGGATATTGCACATTTACAACACCCAACACACTTGTATACATATGGTATGGCACAACCTAGGTTTGGGTGGGGTTCTGACGCTCCGGGGCCCCGCTTCGGCGAAACCCTGAATCCGCTGGAAAAACCCTAACGTTTTCGTGTACCCCCATAGACGTGCGTCGAAAGGGGGTAGCGCAGTGGACTTTTTTGCTTGGTTGTGTTAGGTTAGGCCATAGGAACATGAGAAACCAAAGTCTACCCCAAATCGACACAAGATTCCATCCGGTTCGCCCGAAACGGGAGTTTTCACCTCTAAGTGCAGAAACTCACTAGAGAGAAAGTGAAGCCGGTGAAGCCGGTCACACCTAGGAGTAGGATATTGCACATTTACAACACCCAACACACTTTTATACATATGGTATGGCACATCCTAGGTTTGGGTGGGGTTCCGATGCTCCGGGGCCCCGCTTCGGCGAAACCCTGAATCCGCTGGAAAAACCGGTCACACCTCGGAGTCCCGAGATCAACAGAATCTTGGGCACACTAAAATCTTGCTAACTTACACTAAAATCATCCAGAAGCAAAAATTCCATCAACAGGGGCTGCAGTGCATTCAAGAATTGGAGCGCGTCTCCAGGACCCTTCACACCAAGAACGGAAGACACTAGATCCGAGAATGAGGCCTGAACGGATTCTTTGGCAAGATCAAGTTTTACGACTGTACTGTCCTTGACTAGGAATCTGTCCCCTTCACAAGTCAATTCTGCTGGCAACGCACTTTGCAACACCTGTGAGATTGTCAACTATGGCTTTGACTTCACCACAGCAGGGGTAGGAAGAGAAAGCGACAGACGCATGGCCAGCTGGTTAGCTGATTCTTTGCTCAACATGGTTCTTATAGACATGTGTTTCAGGGCTAGCAAACTGTCACTAGATAGCTGGAGGTTTACTTTGTATCAAGTAAAAATTGTTTCACAAATATCGATTTTCCGGTAGTGAATAATTGTTTCAAATTTGTATCAAGTAAAAATTTAAAAATATTAGCTCTCATTTTATGTCCAAAAAAATGAGGTTTTTTTGTGAAGAATCTACCAAGGTTGGGGCCATTTTACCCAAAAAAGGGGGAAAAAAAGAAAATAAGGGATAATTGCAATGGTATGGAAAAAAAAGTTGATGGTTTGCCGTGTGCAGATAGCCTAGACACACGGCAAAGAGATGATTTGCCGTGTGCAGATATCCTAGACACACGGCAAAGAGGAGATTTGCCGTGCTTTCTTCCCAGAGACGCACGGCAAAGTATTTACCGCCAATTCATTTAGAGCGCGGGAAAATTTGGCACCTCTCTGCCGTGCGTTTTGCACTTCATGCACGGCACAGAAATTTCCCGCCAGTACAAATATATTTCCCGCGAAATATTGGCGACGGCGGCAAAATTTGGAATCCTGGTCAACCGATATGCCGTGTGGGTGCATAAGGGCGCACGGCAAATATTTCTTTGCCGAGCTGAACAAATTTGCCGTGTGTTTTGTGTTCATTTTGCCGTGCACTATACTTTGCCGTGTGCTCTTTCTCTGCGGTGCCGTGTTAAGTTTATTTGCCGTGATCCGTTTCTGTTATACACGGCAAAATGATCTTTGCCGTGTTCCGAAAATTTGTTGCACACGGCAAAGATTGCTCCACACGGGAAATTCAGATTTTCCGGTAGTGCGCCGCCAGAGTGGTTCCCGGGGTTCAACAGCATGGCGTACCTCGGGGATGGCAGATTCTGCATCCACAGGAGATTCGACATCATGGCCGAATTTGGGATGGAGTCGGTGTCGGTCGGCACGGTGGTCCTGCTCACCGGAGTTGTGGTGGTGCGGTCAGGATCTAGGCTCCGAATGATCAAGCACAAGTCCAAACGTCTCGACTGCGAGATTAGCCATGTGCTCTGAAAATATATGTACTTCCTGCCAGCAGCACAGAAAGGTGATCTATATTTATTAGTACTGAGTATACGACACGATAATCTATTGATTGTTAGCTATATTATGATTGGAGAATGATGAGATTCTGAGTGAATTATTGCACGAGAACGTTGTTTACAACAAAAAAATTGATGGGGTTTGTGACAGTCTAAAACAATGCAAATTTGCAAAGAATAATAAAACTACTATAATCGGAGAAAGTTAATCAAGCAATGTAGATTGTAGACTACCGTTCCAGCTTCTAACTGCCCAGCTGGCTGAGCATTGTCGACCTAACCAGTTCAGGTGTATTTCTTGGAGAACCCAACCTTGCCTGGTGCCTGCCATCTTCACTTTCCTCATGCACTTGTTGAACTTCTCATGGCATTTGATACTCGTCAGATCTGATGAATTTGCGCGAAAAAATGAACCAGAAGATGGTTTCAGAGAAACCACATGGTTTTTACTCTGAATTTATTTGATACCCTGCACACTGATGATCCATATGGGCCGCAACAGGGCGTCCTTAACTCTGTGGCGATTAGCAATGCGTGAGACAGCCGCCAAAACAATGCGAGGCACTTAGCGATGGACTGACTGTCGATACGACATTCAGTCCAGATTTTGCTTGCCAAGCACAGCTTTAGATGAGGTGTGCATCAAAGCTAATAAGCTATGGTCATTCGGTTGGAGGAATGGAGCCAATGGCTTGCTGCAGACAGCAAGCTGCAGCCAATGCCATCTTGCCCACAATGCCTAGCCTATCTTTTGCAGATCCTTAACACTGAGACATACCATCCAGCTCAATCAGCTTGCAAACAAAAACGAGGGTCATCAAGTGCTTCCCAAGAAACTAAGTCAAAGGTTTCCCTACCATAGTCTTTACTATTAAATGGGAGTTGGTACTTCGTACGTCACTGAGCGAACCGTGGTCAGCCTGATCGATCGAGCGAACCGTGGTCAGCCTGATCGATACCTTGGGCCGGCCCACGAACACAACACGCGAGCAAATCCAGTCACGGCTGGCATCCCTAAATCAACGCATATCCCAGCCTACCGCGCCGCCAGTGACCTGATCCGCCGCCGCCGCCATGGTTCTGCCCGGGTGGGACGTACCACAACCGCCCCGAGCTCCGCCATGTGCTCCCGCCGGCCGCCGGGGTGGCTCCCCAGCTCGCCGCCGCCGCAACGGTCGTTGTGAAGGTAGTCTGGACTCTAGACCATGAAATCGACATGCCCGTCTCGAGCTTCTGTAGCAGTTTTAGCAGGAGGAGGACGTGCGAGGCTGCAGGTAGGCATGCTCGATCTCCTGCTTGATTGCGATGCTCCCGCTGTTCCGGAACGCGTGAAGCTATGGCACCTGCTGCGACCACACAAAGCTGAAAATGTTGCTGCTACTCAAACTCAGATGTGTTATGTTTGCTTGATTTATCCAAATTAGGTGTTGCTGCTATGAATTTGTGGGAATGGAAAGGGAATGCGCTGGCGGCTGGCCGATCCCCTCCATGCTTAGTGTTGATGTCGATGCAGGCCCATCAGATGTTTGAGGTATTGAGTTTCGTACTTTTTCTGCGAGCTGACAAACTTTTATTTGCATGAACCATCTACTCCTTTTGCCCCAGTTATTAATTGCAGATTGATGTTCTCATATTTGGATTGCTCTTGCAGCAGTTCCATAGTTTACATGCCTCGATGCCTACTACCCACCACCAATGTCAGGTATACTTGGTAGAACAATTAAGAATAACATCTGGCTGCATAAACGAAGATGGGTGTGTCCATTACAAATCCCAACAGCAATTCTTTTACTCATCAATTTGCAACTAGGTCTCATTCTCTGAAATAACAGAACAAATATGCTTAATGGTTGCAGCATAATATGATAACGACGGCATGCTACTCTGCACCGTTTGAATGAACTCCAATTTTCTCTGTTAGTTAACCCCTGAAACCTTGATTTTGGAATGGAAGACAATAGGTAAAAAACAGTAACCAGAAATTAGTGGCCTTGGCTTGGTTTTATAGTGTTGTGCTTTCTTCAAGGTAAAAAACTGCATTCTGGCTGATGCTACAAGGTGAAACAATAGAGCTACTTCAAGGAACCTTAAAATTTGATGCCCCAGCAACTTTAGAATATACGGTTATTTGTACTGATAAATAAATTATTTTGGTGAGATTGCAGAAATAATTGAGGAGGATAGCGGATTCTTTGATCTGATTGGTGCCCTCGTTCAGAACACACTAACAGCCTACTGATTCTGTACTTTCACTCGAAAGCCTGAATATGCATGTGGAGCTCCTTAAGTATGTTTGCACTTTTGAGATTCTGTTCATGGATAATACATGCTAATTCTCAGAATAGTTTAGGTTCATTTTGATTGAATTAACTAGAGTCGAATTTTGTTTTTTGGATGGTTATGCACTTGCAATTGTGAACAGTAGCACATCTAAAATATTTTGTATTTTGTCCATGATGTATATTAATGCTGGCACAATTTCATGCCCTTTGTTTTGATTATTTAAGTAAGAGAAGTAATTTTCAGTTTAGCCATGGTAGTATTAATACGGTAAGTGGTTAGAATAGTATTTGTGGTTTGGAAATTTGAGACTTCTTGTAGGATTTGTATTATTGTCACAATTAGTGGCCTTGGCTTGGTTTTATAGTGTTGTGCTTTCTATCATATATGGATGAAGATCTTATGCATCAACAACAGGATCTCGTCCAAGATGATCATCAAGAGTCTCTAGGTGGGGATCAGCAAGTTGTTCCCGATCCAGGTATGTGAAGTAGAAGGTTGTGTTCTTATTTGGCTAAAGCATACTTGTTCTTCCCATAATCATATATTGAAAATTACCAACATTGTTTTTTCATGAAAAGCCTCGACCTAAAAGTTATCTGTGAAAAAAGGTGCGTAGTTAGAAAAGATGAAAATAGGTCACGCGTGTTGTTTATAGAAACTTCTTGTAGTCAGTTTTATTGCATGGTTATTTTCAACATCATATGGTTTATTCAGATCTTTCTGGAGAAAAAACTGACTAGAGGCAAAACAATCAGTTTGTAGCACAACAACTTTGCCAACACAAAAACTCCTACAGTTTTGAATATTGTAAACTTCGCATCTGATCAGTTACGGGAGTTCGGCAACACTGCGGACCACGTGGTGTAGTAGGTGTTCTAGGACAAAGAGAGACATAAGAGGTATGGGGTAGTCCATTAGAGAACAAAGAGGCGGGGCGAAGACAATTTTGTACATGTCTTGTATTAAGAATAGTCAAAACAACGAGAATTGGAAAATATATCAACATACTGTATTGTTAACTTTGTGAAGTATGGAATGCTAACTTGGGAAACAATCCTTGTGGTCATGTTTTTATAGTAGCAACTGCACGATTTGAGTCTGCTTGGATACACACTTCAAAATTTTGTGCTTCTTGCAGCTTTTGAGTTGGGGATGAGCACCCTGACGGCCAGTGGCGGAGCTGCACGGTGACTATGATGTCAAGCGACATCACAAAACAATTCTGAGCAGGGAAGGAATTGCGAATTGCTATGTGTACATAATAATTGACTCCAAAAGTACTAGCTAATGACCTCACTGCCATCAATTTGAGCATTTGACATCACTTGAAGCATGTTCTAGCTCCGCCACTGCTGACGGCTTTGCTGGGATATATTATCGTGGACAAGCGACACGTTGACTTGAAGCCTCTGGATGTGACATTGGTGAATAGATGTCTATAGAGGAGGATGCGGCTAGGTGCTAGACAACGAAGAAAGTGAAATTGGTGGTGTGGTGCGGTGGATGAGGAATAAAAGGTGCGACGGTTAGAGGCCAGAGGAAGGAAGGGCAGCAGTGCAGGAAGAATACGTTGTAGGCAGGATGCATCAGGGTTGCGCCAATGCGCCATAGTGTGATTCCTCTCCTTTTCATAGCAGGGGAGTTTCTATGCCGATGTATGACACTAGGCGACTCTAAAAGGATAAATAAGTTGTATAGGAATATAAATATGTATCGTACTCCCTACTAGGTATGTGCATCATATTTATAATTACTAGGCAGTGCCTTCAGTTTTTTGTCGTCAAAATTCGCTGATTATTGTACCGTTGTTTAGTTATTGATTATTCTTGTCAAGAATGGATGTTTTTCAATCAGAAACTATAGAGAAGGGTACGATTTAAGAGTATGGAAATATTATAGAACGAAGTAGGAGCATTGTTTATTTTTCACCAGTTACTCTCTAATTAACAAATATAAGTGTTGAATGGCTAATTATTAATATATATTACTTCAGAGTTTATGTTTTGGAGAGACATACGGTGGTTCAACTGAAAGACAGCGGATACTCTTTATTGCGGAAATCCTATACTTACGGATGGAGTATTACGAATATAACGGACAAGTCCGTGAGTCAGTAAGCACATTTTTTAAAAAAAGTCTCCGTAGATGTAGCATTAGTTCTCTTCTTGCATGGTGAGAGTATAGAAATGAGGGATGAGATGAAAGCCCGTGAAATCATGAAATAAAATAAGGATTGGTAAACTTTTCACATCCGTAGCAACACACGGGGATTCAACTAGTCAAACTTAAGAGGGGTGGGAGAGTTCGCTGGTTTTGGGTCACCTGGTCAGCGGCGAGAGCGTCCCACCAAAAAAAACGTTTTCCATATCATATTTATTAGCTACTCCGTAACTATCTACGGGCCGGCCCATATACTACGGTGCAAGATAAGCTGAGATTAGAACAAGACGAGCAATATTAAGGCGACCTAGCTAGCACAACTTGTTAGATCTGTTCCATCGGGAGACGGTTTGAAGGAAATTAACTGTGAAGGAAGATGATGAAGGCCCGGCGGTTTGTGAACGTGGTGACGGACAGATATCTGTTGAGTCGCATCAAGCTCAAGAACAATCTCTTCTACCCGTCCACCGCGGAAGCACAGCAACAGGCTGCCGCCAACAAGAAGATCAATAATGAGAACACGGCAGGTTCGGCTGCGGCGTTGGCGGAAGACGTCTTTCGATTACCCCCGCCGAAACTCGTCATCAAACCCTCTGGGCACCTGTCCACCACGAGCCTCAACTTCACACCCTTCTACGGTGGTGCCGGCGGCGAGGGAAGGGTCCTCTGCATCGACGAGTCCGGCCACGCAGCCCTCTACGATGCTGGCGGCTCCACCGTGGAGATGATGCCCAGCCTAAACGGGCCTAAAGACTTTTACCCCATCTCCTTCTCGGCCGCGCAAGGCTCCGACGACCCCGCCCGCCCCGACGGGATCTACGTCCTGGAAAGAGTCGCCAGCAGTCGCAGAGCCTGCAGGTTCGAGGCCCTCGTCTACGGCGACCCCAACCCACCACGGCCATACTCCGGCAAGGAAGGTTACGCCTGGCACTGGCGTCCACTCCCTCCGCCGCCCGTCACGCTCGGCAAGTCCATCTCCCAGTGCCACGCGCTGCTCCATGGCCAGGACGGCGGCGGCACCTTCTACGTCTCCTACTATATCTGCTCTGGCCCCGACAACCCCTATCGCCGCCTCGACACAGGCACCGGCACCGACCTGGAGGACACGGGCACCGGCACCTACCGCTTCGACACGGCCACCAGCGAGTGGACCAAGGCCGGCGACTGGATGCTACCCTTCTTCCACAAGGCCCTGCACGTCCCCGAGCTCGGCCACGACCTCCTGTTCGGCATCGAGGGCCACCCTCCCTACCGCTTCTGCGCCATGGACGCCTCCGGCCTACAGACGAACAGACCTCCGGCGCTGCGGCACGCGTGGATGGACATCATCGTTGACCCGCTGCAAGAGTGGCGCCCGTCCGTCAACAGCGTGGCGTACCTAGGGGACGGCAAGTTCTGCATCCACAGGAGCTTCGACATCATGGAAGCGTTTGGGATGGAATGGGAGTCCGTCGACTCCGTGGTCCTGCTTACCGGCGTTGAGGTGGTGCGAGCAGGATCCAGGCTCCGGTTGATCAAGCACAAGTCCAAACGTCTCGACTGCAATATCCACTACGTGCTCTGAAAACATAGACTTCTTCCCAGTAGCATCTGCATTCAGCTTCAGTTAATAGTAAGCTTCATATATGTTTACCACTGTATGGTACAAGTACAATAGTCAATGGATTGCTAGATATACTTAATTACAGTTTGATAAGACTTTGTGGCAGTCTGCAACTTTGCAGAAAATATTTAAAACTGGAGTATAATCAGAGAAAGTCAATCAAACAATGTAGAGTTGTAGACTACGGTTCCAGCTTGTGACTGCATGCCCAGCTTGCTGACCACGATGGCCATGTCCATCCCTTGAGTCATCGATCGTCGCCATAGCCAGTTCATACGCGCATTTGTTGGAGAATCTAACCATGCCAACCTTTCATTAATTACTTTCCTCGTCCAGTTCTCATGGCATTTGATCCGCGTTAGCCGAATGAATTTACGCAGGAAAAAAGAACCATGAGGATGAATTCAGATAACCGTGGGATCTGTATTCTGAATTCATTTTTATACCCTGCACATTGGGGGCCCCAGAGATATTGTGAATCCATACGGGATGCAGCAGGGCCTCCTTAACCTTGTGGTAATTAGCAATGTGTGTCCAGACAGCCTCCAAAACCAAGGGAGCCAACTCATTTTAGAGGATTTAGACTTGTCACCAGTAGTTGTTAAGTCACACACATAGAATCCAGCCTAGACTCATTTTAGAGGATTTAGACTTGTCACCAGTAGTTGTTAAGTCACACACATAGAATCCAGCCTAGACTCATCTAATCCCACCTCCGACACTCTCCCAACTAGATATGCAAGAAGTTGGTTGTCACAAGTGTCGTCCCCTTCTTCATCATCTAATTCAGGGTCTGGGAGGTACTCCATCCATACCAAAATATAAGATGATTGAGATATCTCATTTACGGATTATATATGGATAGAAATGATTGTATCTAGACATTAATACGCGTCTAGGGACATCGGTATCAGAAAAATGCAAAAACATCTTATTTTGTTACGGATGTACAGTAGTTTTATTTTTGGGAGCAACGATCTACCTCAGCATGCTTTAGTACATTAACAGAAACTTGTACCTCATCAGAATTACAACCTAACATATACCTAGTTTTGATCTCCAAATTAGAAGTAATTCGACAACTAGGAAAAGTAAGAAAGGATTTCGTAGATGAAGTACATTGAGAGTAGTCGAGGTTGTGGGCTGCCTGAAGAAGCATTGCCTTTGTCATGAAATCCTCGTTCGTTGCCACCGAGCCGTCACACGCCACTTGGTGTCATCCACAAAGCTGCAAAGTAGGAGTAGTAGACAGCACCACCTTGCATATCGGTGTAGATGAAGGAGATCCAGGAATTGGTGACACCGAAGGAGGGGTGAAGGGGGAGTAGACACCCCTCCCAATAGCGGTCAATCAGCAGCGTGCTCAGCTGGCGTGAACTGGAGCAGCTGCCTCCACCAACGGCTGGCATGCCTCTACCGAAGCCTGCACAACTAGAGCAGCATGCTCCTGCCAAAGAACCGCGTCAGGTCGGTGCTAGGCTGCCAGCAACACTGCTGTAAAAAACTATTATTAGAAGCGGATGTGCTTATCGTGCCCACTAGAATGTGAACAATACCATGACAATGGAGACAAATAAAATCAACATCCAAAGTTGTTTAAATCATAGAGACAACTCCCCACAAACCAAAGAAATGAGGAAGCTCATATGGAACCCATGTGACATAAACCCAAACCAGTTTGAGATCGAAGAACTGTTTGGTCTCCTTCATCCTCCATTCACTGATAGACGCACGCGCCACCTAATTCCACAGTGTTAAAACATGAATCGCACGCGCCACCTCCTTCTGAACATTCTCAACAAAAATTGATCCATCACCGCTAATAGTGATCATTGAAGTTGGTGTTGATATTTTTTGCTAAATGATCCTTGAACAATGTATCAGGCAATTGAAAGAACATGGTTTCTACACCAACAGAGCCACATAGCACAGCTGAAGGCCTAGGTTACTTCAACACCTGACATCTCGACGTAGGATGATTGTGCTTGTCGCAAATATAGCAGTAGTGTTGAGTTGTGCAATCTTTAGTCATATGCAAATCAACCTTGCACTTCGAACACCACAGCTTAGCCTTCTTGACTATCTCCTCGGGTACAACATTGGTCGTCACAGCGACGGACAATATCCATGTCTGCTATAATTGTTGCTAAATAGCCGGCGGTTACAGCTGCACCTCAGCACTAGCGGCAGGCACTGTGTTGCTCTTTCCTTTCTTCTTATTATTATTTGCAATCATTCGTTTATATATCTGTCACTTATAAGAGATTATTAACTATTTAAAAATAATAGAAAGTTTACCATAGTTTACATGAACAATTGTACACAGTGGACCATTATAATGAATCACATAAGAACAAACCAATTGCTTCGGTGGTGGCAGTTTAATTTGGTTGCTAATCTCCCTATGGATACCTTACATATGCTATACTAGAATATGTGGTCGATATACTTCCAATGTATAATTTGGTGGATAACTTTTATTTGAGAAACTAACATGAGCATTTGTATACATAGACCCATTGTGGTGAGCATAAATATCAACTGAATTTTGTACTTGCAAAATTAGCAGAACCATAATATTTTAGATTCGTCGATGATTACTATAGGACATTATATTTTAGTGAAAAGTATAAATCATCAATATATTATTGAATCCACTTTAACTTGCAAGACACATTTAACCAAGGAAAAATGATCATGCCCATCATTCAGTTTATCCTCTAGAAGTTTTTATATATATTCTATTACATAGCCATACACTACACACGTCTGTTACGATATTTGTTGGGTTGTATGTTTTGAAATCTCTAACAAGATATTTAATAACAATAAAAATTGAAAAGATCATTCACACAATAATATATACATGCTAATAACTAACAAATTGTAAGAAAAATAAAGATCGTGTGTTTTTCCTTCTTTTTTATTTTCAAATTTAAGGTGGTATTGTGTATTGTCAAGGATAATAGCTCAAAAAGAAAAAACCTTTGCGCAACATAGATATATTCTTAGTGATATACAATTCAACTATATAGTAAAAAACAATTGAGAAAAAACTTATTGAATGGTTAACAATGTTAACTAATATTTATAGAACATATATATACCACAATATAATAAAAACCTAAGAAAGTCTATAATTTTAGTGTAATTATATTTACTTTAAACTTGCCCCACGTCCAAAAACTAATTGAATTCATTAGGATTATGATACAAGGTTAATGGAGTGGTTTTGTTCCTCTAGAAATTATATTTTATGATGTGTTGAGGTTTGTGTTTATCAAGGTAAATGATGGGGACACTATAAGACATCTCGGTGTTCACTTAGGTGCAAAGATCCTACTAGCGCATGACATGGATGTTCCAACTAGATCGCAGAACAAGATCGTTTGCTCTTTGTGGCACTCCTGATAAATAAAATAAGAAGTTCTGAGCGATTGATAAGTGATGTTCTGGCGGAGGTATTACTTGTTATGCTGGTTACAGTCACGACTTCACACTTTGTTGTGCATCCATCCGACAAATCAAACTTGTCATTAAACTTCTGCAGGTTGATGCTGGCATATCAAGGAAGCTCAGCCCACCTCATCCAAGTGGTTGGCCTTTCCAAAAAGTTTCTATAACCATATAAAGATAATTCGTTACTTGTTGTTAGTGAATGAAAATCTATATACTTTGCCTTCTTTGATTCTCAAAATATCTATACTGTGTCCACTTCACAATCTGCAGTTGTCATCAATAGAATGAGTGGTTGTTTTGTTTTCAAGACATGGTCACATCGAGATCCCAAATGGAAGGGTATGCTACTTATACTTCGCTCGACTAGATGTTCAATTCATGAAGATTATTGTTATGTGGGAAACCACATATGGTAGGACGGCTTCATCCTTGACCGCACCACCTCTCGGCGCAGCCAGAAAATTGCTAAGATTTCTTATTGCTAGACTATTACGAGTACCCCCCCCCCCCCCCCCCCCCCCCCCCCCCCCCCCCACACACACACACACCCACCCACCCACCCACCCACACACCCTAGAGATTCGGCACAGGGCGCTACAAGGATCCGGCGAGTTTCAGATCAACAAACAAGAAAGCTCCCACACGATAGTTATCAAGGAAGTTGGTGTTGATGTTTTTTTCTAAATGATCCTTGAACAATGTATCTGGCAATTGAAAGAACATGGTTTCTACACCAGCAGCTACACACAGCGCAGCCGCGAAGGCCTCGGTTGCTTCAACACTTGACATCTCGACATAAGATGAATGCATTTGTCGCAAGGGAGGCAGCCTCCCCCATCATTTGGGAAAATATGAACTCGTTGTCGCTATCCATAGCCTATTGGACAAAATGAAGCAATGAAACTAGGCCACAAATCTACAATCAATCAAATGAACATTTTGGTGAACGGTCAAACACCTTACGTGCGGGGCGGCGGGAAGGAAGAGGCGTAGCCGGCTGAATTAGCTGCGCCGGCGCAAAACGAGGGCGGAGACCGGCGGGTTGCAGGCATGTATGGTCGATGCGGCTGAACCCCAGCGGTGCGAATGGAGTTGGCAACGACAAGGGTGACGGCGATGGTGCGGTTCGCCGGCAGGAGGAAACGGAAGGACGTGGGAGGCAAATAAATCAGGTCGTGCCGACTCTGTGTGTATGACGGGTGAGTCCGGC
Source organism: Poa pratensis (assembly GCA_947311845.1). Classification (NCBI taxonomy): domain Eukaryota; kingdom Viridiplantae; phylum Streptophyta; class Magnoliopsida; order Poales; family Poaceae; genus Poa; species Poa pratensis. The sequence goes on along the minus strand of CAMZMU010000111.1, from coordinate 36,055,921 downwards.
ACCCCCAAGTTTGACGGGGCTGTAGGGGGTGTCGGACGTAAAATGGATCGGTTCGGACACTTGGGTACCGTTGTGGGAATTTTTGACTCTGGGCCTCATTACACTTTGGGGCTCTATTAGGGTTAGGGGTGCAGGCGGAGATGCTTATGATGTAGGCTGAGAACTTATGTTTACAATGACTTGTGGGTCCAGAACTTTCAGTACAAAACCTTCCTCCCGAACCCTCGGCTGCACGCACGCACTCTATAAAATCCTTTCCGTGCACGCAGCGGTCTATTCTCTTCTTTCCGTTTCTTCTCGCTTCGTGCTTCCAAAAACCCTCTCCCATCGTCCCATGGCCTCGAGGGGGAGCGGCCCCGGCGGTGGACGCGGCTGGCGAGGGGACGGCGCAGGGCGCGCGCCCGGTGGCCGGGGCGGGCCCGGAGGAGGTTACCCGCAGCAGTACGGTCGTGGCCCTGGTGGTCGAGGAGCGGCCGGCGGGTTCTATCAGCAAGCGCCGCCCGCCTGCTCCGACGCGGGAGGCCGCGGACCGGCCGGCTACCGCCCCGTCGCGCCGCGTCCTCCCGCTTCTACGAGTTCTTCGTCCTCGTCGACGGAGGCATCTGCGCATGCTCTCGCGAGTGACGTGGGCCGGCTTTCCGTGACGGCCCCTGCTCCTCGCCCCGCTGCACGCGCCGCGGCGCCCCTGGCTCGTCGCCCCCCTCCTCCCGGCGCTGCTGCGGCGGCCCCTCCACCCGCGCCTGCCGCGGAGGTGGAGAGATCTCAACCCCAATCGCAGGCGCCCGCGCTACCACCAGCGTCGAGCAAGTCGATGATGCCACCGGCGCGTCCGGGGTTCGGGACGGCGGGGCGGAGGGTGATCGTCAAGGCAAACCACTTCCTCGTGGGCTTCGCCGACAAGGACATCTGCCACTACGACGTGCGTGAGCCACCCCCTGCCCTAACTCTCTTTCTCTTCGAATTTTGTTCTCTGCTACGTACTATTGTTAGATTTGTTCCGATGCATAGTAGTTCCGATTATTTAGCTCTAGTCGTTGTGGTATTCATACTTACTTTTGCATAGCTCAAGTGCGAGCCCTGAATGTCACAATCTCGCCTAGTTTGGATGTTGTTTCCATAGATGGATGAGTTCAGTTGCTGGCAGAGAGTTCGGCCAATGGGCGTACGATTGCAGTGGCGCGTACTTCTATCTCGTTCGCCTCTTTCCATCCACGTAGATGTAAATCGCGGACAATGGCCATTTTTTCTTTTGATCAAAGACGCACTGCAGTTTCTCGATCAGGGGGATCTTTCCCTTAGACATATTGCATTGTCCTGTTTAGCCGTTTCTGTATCTAGCTTTTCCGGATTTCCACTGCCCAATCTAGCTTTTCCGGATTTACAGGAAACAAAATCATGTCTTGAAGGAAACTAATAAATTCAGCAAAATTTTAGACATGCAGTGCTTCGGTGGGAAGAAAAAAAAATAGTATTCCTGTTATTGAGTTTTGCTTCCGTTGCAACGAATCTTGCTTCCATTACACTCGAATTTTGCTTCAGTCTAGAATATTGCTTCCTGGTGAATGCACTGATTTACGAAGCACATCGTTCACTAGTTTCTCAGAAGCTTCATTGATATACCTAGTAGCATAGTGCACTCCTGCTAGAAGCATGATTAGAGTGTTAACAAAACTTTGTTCACTTGCGTATGAGGTGTACAAGTATTGTGAAACTACAGAAGCTTCATTCTAATACTTCGAGAAAAATTTAGTGTTTCATACATTCACTTATATTTCGGACAACATACAAATGTGCTTCCTTCAAGCCATCAAAATACACAGCTTCTTACTTTTATATGACATGTTTCCTACATCTTACAAATTTGCATCATTCTACATGGCGGTTTGTTTCAAGGATACATCGAATGTCAACAAACAATGTGTTACCAACACTCAATACATTTTCTTAGGCAGCATCAAGTCATCAACCATAATTCTTTAACCCTGAAAGCACGATGTAGCTGTGGTCTCCCTTGCTTGTTGGTCCTCGTCGTCGACCATACCCAACTCCATCAAGGAGAAATTCATTGGAGACTTGGTTGGGGCATGCTTTGGAAGCATCAGTTTTATGATATCTCAACATAACTGGTAGTCTGGTACCATGTAGAAGCTTCAAAGCCTGAAAATAGAACTAGTAGCGGGAGGACAATATTTAAATTATAATGTTACTGAAAATGACAATAGCAAAAATCAAATAAGAAGCATGGTTATATGCTGCAAACTATCTATACCAAAGAAAAACATATAGTATACATAGGAAGCATGGGACATTTGGAAGCATGAGATTATCTCATCTGAAATCATTTGTATTGGAAGCATCAAAATTTGTAATTGAAAGCACTCTAAGCAAGGAATTAGTTCTATCTGAATATAACAAATATGTATTGGAAGCATGGATATTTTGAAGCACATTACTAGTGCTATCTCAATAAAAAAAAATTATGTTGGAAACACATAAATTTCATCTTGAATCGTGTTGTCGTTGAACCGATCAGGACAGTGACCGTGATCGGTGGAAGCAACCTACGGCCTGCAGGCTGGATTGGATCCTTGATAAATTTGAAGCATAACAAAATCAATGTAGAAACGTACAAATTTGAATAGTAGAATATATCATTTTTGGCCACTAAACTTATCTGTACATGTATCCAACTTCATCATCATGAGTACACATTGTGATTGATGTGAAGCATGCATATCACTCTCAGCTTGCAAAAGAATCCAATACAAGGAAACAGAGAATCTTGAGAAGCCTGAATCGGCAAGGGAATCTTGAGAGAAAAACTTGCCTCAACATGATCATTACTTGTATTACATAGATCAAAAAATTCTTGCAGATGCAAGATATGAAGACATATCTATTATATGAATCAGCTGTAGCATTAGATCTAAAAGAAATAGCCAGAAATTTGTACCTAGGTCAGGTTGTATTAGCTTGAATCGTGAAGTTGTGGAGGCAATGGAGATGTTGACCGCGGGGGATGGAAAATCCAATTCCTAGCAGGACGTTGTGGATCCTTGACCGCACAATTGCGCCTCCTCGAACACAAACAGAGCTGACGGCTAGTCAGTTGCAGCCCCGGCGACTCCTCCCCTGGCGGAGTAGATCGACGAGCAGGTTCATGGTGGAGGCGGGAGACCAGATCGGCGGCGAGGGGCGAGCAAGTCGTGGGGTCGAGGGTGGAGGGCGAGCGGGGGAGTGATTTGGGGGATTTTTTTGGCCCACCGGGATTTTGTTCCACGGGCTAATGACGCAAAAAAAGGGAGCAAATCAAGGCTGTACGGTGGAGACGAAATCGATGGCATCGGAGCAGTCCGATGATTTCCTTCCCATCGGCCTCAGATAGGTAGTATTTGCCTTTTTCCTATGTAGGACACCCATTTGGGTCGTGTGGCCGCGTAACATTCTTTTCTCGGTCCGTATGAACTATCGTCAAGGCATGCATGCGAGGTCTAGGCGTGCTTTGCAGTATAGTGGGTTATGCTTTTTTTTTTCTTTGGGTCTTTAGTCTTTACCTTTTACACGCAGCAGTACTAAGGAGTTGCCGTTTCCAGCAAAAGTATTGCAGCACATTTGGCCTGCTTGCTCAATTCTGGACGACCTCACTCTGTTGCTGTGTATACAGCTGGTTTCTTTCTGAAAAACGGAGGCCAAGACGTGATAACCCTCTGCCTGCTATTGCTCATTTAGGCAAAACCCTCAGCCCCTTGGTGGTTCATAGGCATAATTGTCTTGTGCTGTATGGGTTTCTGATCCTCTTTATTGCCTTTGTTTTGATCAAGATTGTGGAATGTTATTCCAACATTTTTTTTCTTTGCCCGGATGCTAATTAATCTGCCTACTTTCGTTTCAATCGGATTTCACTTCCAGGTTGTCATTAATCCTGAGCCTAAGACACGACGGATCAACAGGGTTATCATGACCGAGCTTACAAACAAACATCACGAGTCTCTCGGTGGCCTATTGGTGGCTTATGATGGCAGCAAGAGCCTGTACACTGCAGCCGAGCTGCCTTTCAAGGTGATGGATTTCTCCATCAAGCTGGGGAAAGAACGCAGGGAAATGTGAGCATGTCTTAATTTTAATTTTCCGGTATCTGTATGCGCTCTATGCCTAATAGTTTCAGAAGTGCCCTCTGCCAATTTATAACTTTTTTTTGCATTTTATCTGCATTGGAAAAAAAGGGAGTACAAGGTCACGGTTCGATTCGCTGCGCGGGCCAACTTGTATCACCTGCAGCAGTTCCTCGGTGGCAGGCAAAGGGATTGTCCTCAGGACACCATACAAGCGCTCGATGTTGTGCTGAGGGAGTCACCTTGTCTCAAGTATGATGATATTGTCAACGTCACTCTTCTATGTTTTATTGTTACTGCTGACTTTGTTTAATGTGTTCACCATATGAATTGCTCTCGAAATTCTGCAGCTATGTCACTGTTTCTCGATCCTTCTTCTCCACAACCTTTGGCCGAAAAGATATCGGTGGTGGCCTCGAGTGTTGGAGAGGATATTACCAGAGCTTGCGCCCCACGCAGATGGGCCTCTCACTTAATATAGGTGCATAATAGTTCAAAAACCTTCTCTTAGTAAATCTCACTTTAAGCTACTCCGCAATTACATTTTTATTGAGCATGAGGCTTTGCCATGGTAGATATTACGTTTGTTCTGTTTAGTTCCGCATAAATCTGCTCGCCGAGTCTTTGTGTATTATGTTACTTGTTTACCTGTGTTATAAAATTTACAAAGTACCGGGGGAGTGTTTCAAACACAAGCTGTATCACCGAATGAAAAATATATATATATAACTAGCATTGAGGTTCAGTTGGAGGAACATGCCAGCACTGGTGTTTAGTTAAGCAAAATTGTGTTCATGTGCCTGAAGTAAAACCAATACATTTGTTTATACAGTGTAGTTTTAGCATGCACTGGAATGTATTCAAGCAGTTCTATTTCATGGCTTATGATCTTTCTGAACTCTTATTGTACTTGTTTTGTTTTACAGACATATCATCAACGTCATTTTATAAGCCTATCGCAGTAATGGATTTCGCTCGGGATTGTCTGAATCTGAGGGATGTCCTCCCCAATCGGCCTCCTTCAGATAGGGACCGTCTGAAGGTACTGTCAACCAAAAAGTATCGTACACAATGCTTATGGCAACTGTCTGAATGATTTATTTATTTTCAGCTTAAGAAAGCACTGCGAGGAGTTCGTGTTGAAACCACTCACCAAGAGGGCAAAAAGAGTGCATACAAGATAACCGGAATTACTTCCGTCCCTCTGAATCAGCTCAAGTAAATGTTCCTCCTCTTCTCCCATTTCCTGCATGCTCTATTATCCTACCCATTTCCCCCTTCTGGTGCCATATTATTTACCACTTGTTTTTAGCTTTCCTCTGGACGAAGGCACTCAAATGAATGTTGTACAATACTTTTGGGACCGGTACAAGTGTAGACTGAGGTTCACTTCTTGGCCCTGTCTGCAGTCTGGTAGTGATGCTCGACCTCTATATTTGCCAATGGAGGTAATTTTCTTGAATTATGCGCAAAACCTGATGTAAAACTCTGCTAATGATTTATATAATATGTTTTTAGGTATGCACAATTATTGAAGGGCAGAGGTTCTCCAGGAAGCTTAACGAGAAACAAGTGACTGGCATACTGCGAGCTACGTGTGAACGTCCCAGTCATAGGGAGGAGAGTATAATTAAGGTATTATTTTAGATAATAGGTGGTACAACTACCAACGTTTCTGAACTGAAATTACTTGAAAATGCTTACATCATTTTTATCAGGGTTCTTATCCATGTGTGATATGATATCATCTTTGTTCTGTTTTCCCGTGAATAAACTGTTATGGATATTAACATACTTGTTGATGTGTTGTGTAGATGGTTGACCACAACAACTATGCAGCAGATAAGCTAGCACGGGAGTTTGGAGTTGATGTTACCAATAAAATGGTCAATGTGCAGGCTCGCGTGCTACCTCCACCCCAGGTGGCTATTCTACTTGACTATCATTCTGATGTCTATACCCTGCCTTTCGTTTACCAAATTTTAACCGTTTATGTTGTTCTAGCTCAAATATCATGATTCCGGGAAGGACAAAGATTGTACACCTAGTGTTGGCCAATGGAATATGATCAATAAGGTGATTCAATCCTAACTTGGAACCAAAAGCTTTTCTTACAATCTCACTTTTGATACTGCAACATAAGTATGGTTTGAACTTGGCTCATAGTAAGCAAAGTAGGGTGGTCAAGTACAGTATGCCTGGAGTTCGTAGTGCCCACTAGATATCATTGGCAAGTTTTTGGTATAAAATGGATGCTCATACATAAAAAACTGTGGATCCATAGAAGTAAATATGTCTAAAAGTCGAAATAATATCATGGTTGGATGTGTTGTGGTACACAATTTGGAGTCCTCTTTCTTGTAACTATGAAAACTACCTAGTTCATCCGTAGACAATCTGACATATGTATAAATGTTGTTTGATATGTCCCTCTTGCTGATGTACACTTTCTGTTTGTGTTTTAGAAATTGGTCAATGGAGCAAACGTTCAGAGATGGGCTTGCTTAAACTTTTCACGCATGCCTGTTGATGGGTTGCGTAGGTTTTGTGGTGACTTAGTCCAAATGTGCAATGCCATGGGCATGGTAAGTTCAGCCTATTTATATATATATGTGTGAATCGTTATTAGTCACGGGACACTAAATTTAGTTTCGTTCTTTCAGGTTTTCAATCAAAATCCACTTGTAGATATTCGCTCAGCTTCTGCTAATAACATAGAAGGTGCTTTGAAGGAAGTTCACCAGAGGGCCCCGAACCTCCAATTGCTTATTGTGATTCTCTCAGAGATTTCCGGCAATTATGATTATGGTATGCACATATTTTTCCAAACGAGGTTATGGTATGCACATATTTGTCTTTTTTTTGAACGAGATTATGTTATGCACATATTAATTTTCTGAAACGAGATTAATATATCTTTTCTGAAACGAGGTTATGTTGTGTGTACATCTTTAGTGCACCCTTTATTTCTCCCTGTTTCCATATTCCCCTGGTACCCATATATTTGTGCAATTCTGCAGGGAAAGTTAAGAAGGTTTGCGAGACTGAGCTTGGGATAGTATCTCAATGTCTCAAGCCTGATAAGGTCAACAAAGCAAACAAGCAGTATTTTGGAAATGTCGCACTTAAAATCAATGTCAAGGTCAGTTTATTAGCAGTCACTTTTTTTTTGCTTTAGGTTTTCAATGGAAAGTGTTATTTATGCTTTCTTTATTAGGTTGGAGGGAGAAATACAGAGCTAGCACTTTCGCGTCAAATACCGCTAGTCAGTGACAGACCGACAATAATTTTTGGTGCTGATGTAACACATCCTGCAGCAGGGGAGGATTCCTCTGCGTCGATCGCAGCTGTCAGTCTCTTACAACTGTTCATTTGATAATTTGGTTCATATTCTCTGAATTTAAATGAACTTGCATTATTATCTGGATGCCTACAGGTGGTGGCCTCCATGGACTGGCCTGAAAGCACAAAGTACAGACCTGTGGTTTCTGCACAACCACCCAGGCAGGAGATTATTCAAGATCTCTTCTGGACAACTACAGATCCACAGACGGGCAGCATTGTACCCGGTGGAATGATCAGGTAAGTCTTTTGTGTTCCTTCATTGTAGTTGATCGCTTAAAATTGACTTGACTCCACTTTTCTGCAGGGAGTTACTGTTGGCATTCTATAAGCAGAACAATCATAGAAAGCCCGAGAGGATAATATTCTACAGGTCTGTGCTTCAGAATATGATGTTATGGTTCATCGATGACGCCTCTTTGAACTGCTATTGTTTTTCTACGTAGGGACGGTGTGAGTGAAGGGCAGTTCGCCGAAGTTCTGATGTATGAAATGGATGCCATCAGGAAGGTGATGCTCTCAGTTCATCATGGTTTTTTCCTGTCCAATTATGTTTTCATCCTCTTTCAACGTATTCAAAATGTTCCTTTTTCTGCCCAAAGGCTTGTCAATCTTTGCAGAAGGATTATCTGCCCAAAGTGACATTTGTGGTTGTCCAGAAAAGGCACCACACAAGGCTCTTCCCTGAGGTGCATGGGCAGCAGACCGACACAAGTGGAAACATCCTTCCTGGTAAGTGCCTCACGCACATGCTCGCACACGTACTGCAAGTGTCTCACACACGCGCACAGAATGTTCCAGTGTAAGAGCATGCCCGATTGTTATTGTGATTGATGGTGCTTGCAGGAACCGTGGTTGACACCAACATTTGCCATCCCACCGAGTTTGATTTCTACCTGTGTAGCCATGCTGGGATCCAGGTGCGTATCCCCAACACTTTTGTCGCACCGATTTCACTGCCCGGTGGCACAAACACTTTGTCGTGGATTGACTGAATGCGCACATTTTTCATGTCTTTTCCAGGGCACAAGCAGACCAGCTCACTACCATGTCCTCTTTGACGAAAACAACTTTTCTGCCGATGGGCTACAGTTGCTTACCAACAACCTGTGCTACACGTAAGTTCTCTGTTTTAGTGTATTTCTTTTCCGATTCAGGTTCATCTATCATAGTGACTGTGGTTTTGCTAGCTAGACCACGCTGATATGCTATCTTTGCCTGTAAATGCAGATATGCTCGATGCACTCGCTCTGTATCTATAGGTGAGTACCTTCTCCAAGATCATCTCACAATTTTCTTGGAAGGGCATAGTGATATATCTATTAAGTTGTACTAATCCCTGATTCTTTTGTTGACCAGTTCCTGCGGCCTACTACGCTCACCATGCCGCTTCCCGCGCACGTTGTTATGACGAGCCGTCGGAGGGCTCAGACAGCACCTCGGTCGTCAGCGCTGGGGCTGCGGGCGCAGGGGCTGCTGGCCCTCCTGTGTCGTACCGCCGGCTCCCCCCGATCAAGGACAACGTCAAGGACGTAATGTTCTACTGCTGAATTGGCCATTGATGGCATGTTCGTTCGTGAGTCCTCGTTTTAGTTGTCCCGCTGCTTGATATATTTGGTGGTACTTCTGTTGGCGACCTGTGGTGTTTGTTATGTTGAGGGATCATGCCTCATGGATATACTATGCTGTGGTGTTGCTAAACGTGGGATATATGCGATGCCGACGTGCTTTTGATTTTTTTACGTTGTTGTATGGAGAATTGATGTCTGAGCTATAACTACAGCATCTATCACTGTCTATCGTTGAAGCTATTCCTCAAGTGTTTTCATATCAAAAGCATACTATAAAATATGGTACTTTTGGGCTTAGTTTAAGGAAAATGCTCCTATATGTGTTCCATACCACAGCCTCATGTATGCCTACGCGTGTCACATAGGATACATGAAGAGGTGAAGGAAAGAGAATGTTGAGTTGGAGGAAAGAGAAATTTGAAAAAAAAATAGCCTTCTTTAACTAAAAGAACAATAATATCCCCTCACATATTCAGAGAGACCTATTTACTGGATATAAAATTAAGAATTAACCCGATCTATCGTCTCCTTTCCGCCGCCAGAAGAAAAGTCGTCTCCTCCATAGTAGGTTCCCCTCCTATGGCCGGCCTCGCCGGCGTCGGGAGGGGTGGGGAGTTGAGTTTTCAGTAAAACTAATGTTGAATAGTGTTTTCAACAGATTAGGTTAGGGTTTTGGTAGCCGTTTTCTTCGTCAATGGAGATGGCATCGTCTGCATTAAGTGATTTTTGGCCCATCGTTCGATGGCGAGATCTCCTTCCCGACTTCAATGGTGTTGTTAAAAGATTAATTTTGTCTAGGTATGGTCCTATACTACCTTTCCGGCCCCCATTGGCACCTACCGCTTCGACACGGGCAGTGGCGAGTGGACCAAGGCCGGCGACTAGAGGCTGCCATTCTTTTCCAAGCCGTGCACGTCCCCGAGCTCGGGCGACGACCTCCTTTTTGGCATCGAGGGCCATCATCCCGACCGCTTCTGCGCCATGGGCGCCTCTGGTCTCGGGATGAACAAAGCTCTGGTGCTGCAGCACGCGTGGCATGACATAGTTGACCCGCTGCCAGACTGTCGGCTCTTGGGGTTCAACAGCGTGGTGTACCTTGGGGACGGCAGGTTCTGCATCCACAGGAGATTCGACGTCATGGCCGAATATGGGATGGAGTCAGTGTCGGTGGGCACGGTGGTCCTGCTCACCGGCGTTGAAGTGGTGCGGTCAGGATCCAGGCTCCGGATGATCAAGCACAAGTCTAGACGTCTCGACTTTGAGATAAACCATGTGCCAACAGCATCCATCTTTGATCGCTCGTTGGATATAATTACTTACAGTTTGATGATGATGAGACTTTGTGGCAGTCTGCAACACTGCAAAGAACAATAAAAACTGGAGTATAATCAGAGAAAGTCGATCAAGGAATGTAGACTACAGTTCCAGCTTCTGACTGCAGGCCCAGCTTGCTGAGCATGATGACCGTGTCCATCCCTTGAGTCATCGTCGCCATATAGCCAGTTCATATGTGCATTTGTTGGAGAACCCAACCATGCCAACCTTTATTTAAAAAAAACCTTTATTTAATTACTTTCCTCGTGCGGTTCTCATGGCATTTGATTCGTGTTAGACCGAATGAATTCAGAGTAACTGTGGGATCCGTACTCTGAATTCATTCTTATACCCTGCACACTGAGCGCCCCTGAGATACAGTGAATCCATACGGCCTGCAGCAGGGCCTCCTTTACCGTGTGGCGATTAGCAGTGCTTGTCCATACAGCCTACAAAACCATGGGAGCAACTCAGCGATGGACTGGCTGTCAACTTCAGAGGTATGGCAGGTTCCTTTCTTTTATGATCTCCTCAGGTTGCTTATCATGCTTTTTAGGTTTCTGTGAGCTTGTAACCCAAAACAAGCTAGAGAAATACCGAACGATGTTGAAAACAAAGCTAGCATCTACATATCCACTAGTTGTGAATCAAGTATTTAATCTAGTAGTAGTACCTTGCAGTATACTTGTAGTTGCTTGTCAGGCAATGCCACCTCCGATTGTGGCAAGTAGTAAATACTTTGGTACAATCGAATTGTGAACCATGCTATTTGTGTTTTTTCGCGTTTACCATCACAATTTCAGAGTTAAGAGCATCTCCACCGATACCCAATTTTGTCCGACAATCTTCAAATTGTGTCCGACAGGTTTAATTCCCGAAATAAATTTTTTCCCGAGGGGGCTCGGGATCTCTAGAAGGTTTTATTACAATTTAAACTCTATTCGACATAACCTTCAATATATCCTAGCGGTGCCCACTGATTATCACTAGTATACACAGTAGGTCGCAGGTTCGTATTTTTTGCCATAGGAAGATAAAATCTTACACAGCAATAGTATTGCTCAAAAAGTTGACATGGGACGTGGATTCGAACCGGGAACTCCAGGAGGGAACATCGTGTTACTGCCTCTCGGCTACGCCTTAAGAATTGATTACGTACTTAGAATATATACTATAGTATTTAGCTAACTCGGGTGTTAAAATTCAATTTTTCAAAATCTCGCGATTTTTTCACCGGTAAGCACCTTTCTCGGGGGTGCTCGAGAAACTCGGTTACCGGTCGGTAACCAGTTTACCGACCGGTAACCAAAACCTTGCCGGAAACATGTCCGTCACAATCCGGGGTGCTGCCCACAGTGGCATACTCAAACCAGATAATTGTGATTTGGCAAAGTTGGACAAAAGACACGATTTACATATGAAATTTGAGACATTATAGCAAAATTGAAACTAAAATTTAAACTGTAACTAAAATTTGAGACATTTGAAAGCCACCACTCGTTGAAGTTGCGGTTTGCCCAATCCGCCGTGGCCATGTTGTGGAGGCCAAGCCAATCTTTTATAAGGTCCCAAAGCCTTCTTGTGAAGCGACAATAAACAAAGAGGTGCGTGGTAGACGTTTTGGACCTTTTTGTTAGCCTCAGATCCCTCCCAAGCCCCTTTTCATTCTCATTCTCAACATTGCTATCGTTCTTCCGCCATATGAAAGGAACAAAGTCCAGTTCCACTACAAAATCCTTCTTTTCAAGCGCACAGAGAAAAACTAAGCCTTTCAACTTTATCATAAATGTGTTCTCGCGTGTGCTTTGTCATCCGGTGCATTATTATTAAAAGCGAGCATGCTCATTATGCCCACTAGAATGCAAATAATACCACGACGATGACGACGAAGATGAAGCAAATACGGAACCCTGTGACATGAACCCAAACCAGTTTGAGCTCGAAGGGCATTTTAATTTTTTTTAAATTTAAAATTTATGTTTCAAAAAAATCCGAAAAAAGTTCCTATGACACATATGCATGTTTCCTACAAGCTGCCAATTTTCGGTGCAAAAAAGTCGTATTTCGAGCTGTATAAAAATAGCAAAATTCTGGTTAGTAAGAAGTGAAAAGAGTGTCAAATCTGTCAGAAATTTCTCTTTTTTGCCTAGCCCAAAATATAATGAATATTTTTCCGAAATTTCTGGCGTACTTGCGTAACATGTATATGTATTTGTGTAAATAAGTGCAGAATTTTCGGAATCAAAAAAAGTACTCCCTCCGATCCATATTATTTTTTTTTGCGAAACACAGTACAACGCAAGCGCTCATATACACGCGCACACACTCACCCCTATGAACGCACGCACGCACACCCTACCCCTATGAGCACCTCCGAGAGACTGAGCCGGCGGGTCGAGTCTTGAGATTGACGAAGTCACCACGGGCGCCTCGCTGTCGACGGGAACGTCGCCTCCCACTGAAGAATATTCCGCCTTAAATGAGAAACACCAGCGTCAAACCTGGGGTTTGAACTCTGGTGGGCTGGGGGTACAACCACCCACCTAACCATCTTGCCACAGGCAAGTTCTCCCTCCGATCCATATTAGTGGGCACAACTTTGTCTAGATACACATGTATCTAGTTAGATACATGTGTATCTAGACAAAGTTGTGCCCACTAATATGGATCGGAGGGAGTACAATTTTCGAAATTTTCAAATAACGGGAGCACTGGTGCTCGGGAGCTGCAATGGATTTCCGGTTTACTTACTTATTATTACTTGCAGTTTGATAAGCTTGAGTGTCGGTCTACAACTTCCCAGACTCGGACGCGGAGATTAGCTGTCCCGGCCGGTGCAGATTCGACTCGAAGTCGACCCGTTCAGCTTTTGGATCGCACAGTGGATATATATATGCCCCGACCGATCTCATTGTGTATAACAATAATCGAGCTAGCTAGCTAGGGCAATGGAGGAGCCGTGCGTGCTAATCGTGCCGCAGATCGAAAACAACGACGGCGAGGTCACCGCTGCCGGGCTCTACCGATTGCAGGCGAGCCAGGGCGCCGCCACCCTCGTAGACGCCATGCCCGGCCACTCCTTCTCCCGCGACAGGCAGGAAGCGGCGCACGACCTGGCGCACTGCGACGGGCTGGTGCTGGCGCCCACCGACGCCGGAGGTGTTCGCGTGCTCAACCCGGCCACGGGCCGCGTCCTCGCGCCTCCCCTGACCGCCGCACCGCCTCGGCTCCCCGCTTACTTCGTGGGCTACCAGGCGTTCGGCCTCGGCCACGACCAGCGCACCGGGACATACAAGGTCGCGCGTTTTTTCTACCGCTCCCTGAACGGGACCCGCACGGGCGGCTACAGCTACGAACTCGGGGCGGAGGTGCTCACCATCGGAACGGGGCAATGGCGCGAGACGGCGGCGCCACCGCCGTACCCCGTCATACCAGGGCGGACGGCGACCTTCTTCCAGGGCTCGCTGCTCTTGACCGTAGACGAGTCGGTTCTCGACGCCCACCACGAGGCCCCGGGTCTCGTCCGCTTCAGCCTCGAAGACGAGTCGTTCAGCATCGTGCCGGCGCCTCCCTGTAACGCGAGGAGGATGGACTACGCGGCGTCCAGCTTAGCCGAGCTGCGCGGGGAGCTGTGGATGTGCGTGACTAACCCGGGCTCTGCCTCCGAGTCGGTCGAGATGTGGACGAGCAGTGCGCTGGACGCCGGCGACACCAGGAACACGCCACGATGGGAGCGGCGTCATGTCCAATAACCACCGCGTCTGATGGTACGATGCTGCTGGAACCCACTATCTCTTTCCCTACCATGGGCATGGGCTGAATTACGACGGCATGGTTCGCATTAGTATTTACTCCTCGCGCCTCCCCTGACCGCCGCACCGCCTCGGCTCCATTTGTATGCAATTGGTGACCTCGATGTGCCAGCCTGGAACCAGCGAACCAAATCCCCGCAGATTCGTACCAGGATCAGTCACGTACGTACGGGCGGCGCGGCCTCTCTTTTTTTTTCCTTCCCTTCTTAGTACGTGCAGGTTTATTCTAGTACGTGCAGGTGTACGCACGCATCCATCTCGATCGATCAGTTTTGCAGCTAGCTAGCTACGAGATTAGCTAATTCGCTAGTAATAATAATCAATTAATGGAGATCGACTTGGACAGAATTACACTAATTTATTTCGCGACTTGGAGAACCCGTGACGTAACGCTCAATTTTTTTTTTTTTTTTTAAGATTCTATCGATCCGTCTGCATTCAACGGAGGCCCGCTTACATCCAAATCTCGTCGTGAATTAATCAGAGCCGTTTCTTCCGTATGAGGCTGAGGCAAGAATATGGACGGCTTGCATGCATTTTCCGGTTCTGGACCCTTTTCCTTTCGGCCCATCTCGCTTGGTTTCCACACGCACCTCGCGTCCAATGGTGACACGCACGCGATGCTTGGTTTCGATGCACGCAAGCCTTCATTAATTTATATTATTAACAATAGGCACCACATTTCGAAAACAAATACAGCAATATGCACCAATTAGGTTATTAACTGTATCAACTGTTGCGGAGTACGCTCTTCCAGAGTTCCACCCATTTATGAAACGGTATGTTGTACGCTCTCACCATTCTTACTTTCTTTAAAAGAAAAGAATGAGCAGCCGTATACATCTTTCAGTGCAGTTTTGAAAAAACGTTGGTTCACCTCACCTCGTGCTTTCGAGTACACGAGCAAAACTAAGCCTCCATACGTGCACAACATGAGATCACACCAAATGGCAAGCAACAACGCCGTTGTGCACCCCGTATTACGGTCATCATCGCCTGTATCCGTCGAATGCCTGTATTACGGTCATCAACCCCAAGAACCCCAGGCCAAGACCAAGATAACCCGATGCATGTTCGATTCAATCAAGAGCCACGAAAGCACACGATGTTTAAGTGATCGCGCGTCGGAAACCTACGGAGGCATGGCAGCTAGTGTAGCCGACCATGACCGCAGGAAGATAACCGGATGGGTTGGCTAGGGCCCGAATGAGCCGTGGGCATGGTCGTTGAGTATAGGATGTCGAGAACGAGTTGGCGATGGTCCTGGCCATGGATGTCGCCGATATTTTCCATGACATGTCCTCCTTGTAGAAACGTAGAGTAGTGTTCAAAGTCGAATGCAAGGGACTTTCCCTATGGCTTACATACAAGATAAATCTAGCTAGAGCCTTCATCCGAGACACAGATTTGGAAGACTAATTAGCACTACTTATACTTCGATCCAAGCGGAAAAGATGATGAATAAGGAAGCATATGTGTGAGGTACGCTAGTGGCATCAGCTCCATCGGCGTGGAAGGCTGTGCACGGCGCACTCCACTAGCCAATCATATAGTGGTCTAGATCTTCAAGCTTGCTCTTGGTTCTGATATGCATGGAGTTCTATACATGGCGAGAAGAAGAAGAAGAAAAGGCACATGCGCGCAGCAAGCAGCTCAATAGGTAGGTAGGTAGGTAGTACATTGCATGCATGAATCCCGCCCTCGCGGTCGCCTGTTGTGCTAGCTATCGGCATCTCGCAGCCTGCCTCGATAGAGGTTCTACACATTTACTTGTATAACTAGCACGTCCGTCTACTCTCTAAAAAGAAACTAGATACACAAAATCTAACGGGGACGCATGCACGTTCATGGGTTTTCTTTTTTAGCATGCATGTGAATTTTCCTATACAACATAGAAA
This sequence comes from Poa pratensis, assembly GCA_947311845.1. Lineage (NCBI taxonomy): Eukaryota > Viridiplantae > Streptophyta > Magnoliopsida > Poales > Poaceae > Poa > Poa pratensis. Next base: position 36,039,872 of record CAMZMU010000111.1, on the reverse strand, counting down.
AACAATTAAACATAACAAACAAAAAACATTCTTTAACTCGTAATAAAAGTACACTTGATGAAACTTAATGTTCATTCGTACTTATTCAACATTAAAGTCTGCGAGTGGGGCCATGGGCATGCAAAGGCTGCTTCGGGTGAGGATAAGCTTGGAAACCCTAATTTTCCGAGAGCTTTCCAAAGCCACCGAAATCGCCTCGGTCGGTTATTGCATGCACAACTTATGGCTCGCGGAAAAAGGACGTCGATACAGAAATCTTCGGACAACCATAAACATTTTTCTATGGGCTTTCACACTACTACTCTGAAACGAGTACAATGTGGTAGATAGCACCGAAGAACGGGCAGTAAAGCGCCACGAAAAGCTACTTCCCGCGACCTGAACGTGTCGTGAGGGTTTCCTAGGTTTGAGTGAAGACGGTGACATGCATTCTATCCCGCGAACAACCGAGAGTGCTACTCCGTTCTTCGGTCTAGGCTCGCACGACTTTCACTAAAACAATGACATCTTTCTCATTCAGAGTCCGTTTCGCGCGTTCGACCACTCAAAACGATCAAACGGAGTAGAGAAACATGGTGAACAAAATATTAGTATCTCCATTGCACGTCCCACAAAATCGTCCCAGCTGTGGGACTTCTAGTTCATCGCTATTATCTCGACCATCTCCCAACCTTTTTTTTACCCCTCGCATGGGCTACGAATCGAGTGATTCATGCTTTTCGGAACTAAAACGAGAAAATGTATGTGTTAGGTAAATTTATTTTAAAATAGGCTGGAGAAAACCCGAAAACGGGTGGAAAATGCCAAGAAAAAATGAGAGAGAAAATGGGCGGGAAAAGTACGAAAACGGGTGGGAGAACGTCGTGACGGTGTATTTTCCTCACGCAGACGAGATTGCAAATATGTCCTACCTTATAATAAGTACCAAAAAAAGCCATGTTCATTTTGGAAGGATTCCGACCACTTTTTTTTTTGTTTCGAACTCGCGAGCCCTGTTCGGAGGCCTAAACGTCCCTTTTCACGGTTGAAATTTTTTAGCATCTTTGACCTGTACAAATGCCATGAAAATTCTTCGTCATGCTTGTTTCATTATTATGAATATGGGTCAAATCAATATGGTATAGAAATTGCACATTCTGTACTAAAAAAGTCCTTGTCCAAGCCTGACTCGAGCAATAGCAACGACCCAACTCTCACTTGGGCCATCGCTTTTCACTCGTCGCGTCTTCTCCCGAGAGGACTCCCTGTCCTCTAGTGCGTACACCAACACCCGGAGTTTTCGGAACAATCATGTACACATGTGTGCCAAAATGACGCCCACATAAGCTCGCTACGGGACTGTTAAGACGTAGTTGAAGTGCACCATGAAATCACTGCCTTCCCCCCCACCACGATCACACTAGTATAACCTAATTTATGCTTCCACGTTAGTTATTACCTATCATTACATGCGTCATTTTGTTCCCGCAAGTTATCGGGGTCCTTATTTAATACTTGAAGATAAATACCAACTATAATTTCATGTGTTGCTTCATTGCCTCACTGTATTATTTTGTGCTATAAAAAGATTATTACCTATCATTGCATGTGTAGTTTCACTGTCACACGCTATGGGAGCGGCGTCACGTCATCGAAGCCCAATAACCATGTCTGATGGTACGATGCTGCTACATGCTGCTGGAACCCACTATCTCTTTCCCTACCAAGGGCATGGTCTGAATTACGACGGCATGGTTCGCATGGAGTGTTTGAAGTATCACCGTCCCGACGACATTGTTGAGTACCCAAGGAGAACACTCCATGGTTTTGATGTAATTCCATATGTCCCAACACTAGTTCCAATCTAGCTTTCTTTCCTAAATCGAGGGAAGGTTTCCATAAATAAATGTTTCGATACATGGAGCTAGGTAGTATATTTTTATTCTACTATATGTAATATGCCCTCCGTGCGCTGCAACGGGTGAAAAAATTGTGCATTAATTGTGAAAAGGCTTACATATTAAGTTCTCATTGATAAAATGCAAACCCACCGGTTTCAAACTTTCAGGGTGTACACAACACGTTGTACGCTATTTGTACGCTATAACAACAGACATGCATATTCATCCTACATTCCTACTTCATGACCCACGAAGGGATTCGGCCCTCACCGGGCCCCGGTGTATAGGAAGCAGAGGAATAGGAGCCGAGATATTGTGGATGTGCGGCCCCGTTCAATCATCCACCAAAGCCTTTACCGACCAGCTTTAATCAAATTAAATACATAATATGCAACTCCTGGATAATATCAATGAAATTCTTATTGAGCTTAACTGGATATGGTCGACTCAAAATTATGTACGGAGTAATTAAAATTTAAGAGTACATCATGTGATTTTTCTCATTGAATACTGTGCAGAAATTAACTTATATTTCTACTCCGATATATTACAAAAACGTAAAGTACGCCCTAGTGAGGACACATGCAAAAATTAACTTGGTGTTTGAACGTTCCACCCGTCTTCACGCCTTTATCACTCCCGGCCTTCCTCCGTACCTCTAGCACGTTGGCAAGCTCGACGATGATTCTGGTGGAGCACTTCAGGAGCGGAGCTAGGTACAATTGTGGGGTCAAATGACCCTAATGACCTAATGGAAACCCTAAGTAAATGAGTGGCAATATGGCGCATTATTACCCAAGGTAGCAGAGGACGAGGATACAAAAAATATGCAGATTGAAAAGATTATAATGAAAGACAAGGATACATAGTCCTCCGTGTCTACGTCGTCATCCCCTGTGCGGATCAATCTCCACCCACATTATGTACTACTGTCCATGATACCAATATGGTAATGATATATCTCTGTAACTCCATCCTATACAAGGCTTCCTATCTTAAAGTGCTATGCTGCTCCGCAAGTGGTGGCAGGGGCGACGCGATGCTTTCCAACGCACACCTCATGAATCAGCTCAACTGGAACTCCTACGAAAGATGGTATTAATAGTGAAGTATCACGCGGGTATCCCAGCACGCTACCAAGACAAAGACGACACATGAAATGACGGGTAATAGTTATATTGTCTCGTGCCTAAAATGAGCATGTGTGGGAATTGAACGATAGATGAAATGATAGGCAACAAATATCTCCCAGCACATGAAATGAAGATTGATATTTCATGCATGCCGTAAAAATTGATATTTTATTCTTGCAAAAAATACAATGACTACTTAGATAATTACCGTTAGAGAAAATTGGGTGGGAAGGCCCAAAAAATATGGTGCAATAGCCCTCCAAAACGGCGAGAAATTAAACACCACAATAAAAATGGTAATAAAACGTCAATACAAAAACAATGTGTTACAACGCCTGAACTAACGGTGATTTTCTTCGATGCTTTTCAATAGCCCAGGAGGAGGGGCGGGATACAGACAAAACATACCTCACGATAATTGCGTGGAGGGAAAGTCAAAGCGTTTTGCTCCAGCCCCTGAAAAAATTATGCTGTAACCCAAAAAACAGATGGGGAAAAGGAAAAACAAAAACATGTGGGAAAAAGAGTGCATAAAGGCGCCACGGTGACGCTGCATGCGGCGGTGATTCTCCGACAACCCCACGTAGCTCAAGATTCGTGGGTGAGGGGCTCGAACAAGACCTGGACCTGTCCAATGAGGAGCTGGTCAAGGAGCAGCGCAATGGTTGTTAAAACGATTGGACCAGCATGAGAAGCTACCTAATTTTATCTCAACTTAAGTCTAGATGCATGCATGGAGGCGACATTTAGACGTCTGGGGTCAGTATATAACTTCGGTGGATTGCTAGTTTTACTTCAAGTTGCATATACAGTATATGTAATAATTCAATACATTTGACAGTTTGTTGCACACGTGCAAGTGATTCATGGCAGGCATGCAAAGCTTCTTTCGTTAGTTGCTCGTAACATTCACGATCTAGAATTTACTAATTTTGGATGTTATCATATGCATTTAATTATGTTTTATTGAGTGGTGCATTTTGGAACTTTAAATCCTCTCTTGGTATTTATTACTCCTATGCATTCATTTAGGGCTTAAAAAGAGATTTAGACTACTCATAGTGGAAAGTAACATATAGTGGTATCATGCACATGATACTAGTTTATGTTACTACCTTCATATAGTGCATAGTACTCATTATGCATTGGAATGAGTAGTATCATGTATAGTGCATTTATTAGATTTGTAAACTTATTATGCATTGGAATGCGTTATGTTATAGTATCTACGTATGATACCACCTCCTCTCTCATCACTAATTATAGTGTCACGTCAGCTTTTTGCATGCATGGAATGCATGATACCACTTATGATACCCCACTATGGGTAGTCTAATAGCACAAAATGAATTTATACACATGCATTTGGTGAAACTAATTTTCCAAGACTCATAGTAACTATTTTGCTTTACGGGAACTTTCTAGGAATTCTAGAAAAAAATGATATAGTATTGATAAATGACCATAATCATTTTTTTTGAATGCTTGTGTATAGGGAATGACATATCATCAGTCCGATCTCCGATCCGATTTTACTTTCGTAGGAAACTAATACCAAAGCTGGCGACACTTTTTATAATCGGAGGGAGCAATACTTGTGTAGTGTAGCTACCATAGCCACCTCTTCTTCTTAACTCTTTTGCCTAATTAGCCGTACGTACGGGTGTGTGGGCAGGCACCAAAGAACGCACTTACGCCGACCAGCCGGGAACAAATGCATCTCCACGCACGCGGGTTTGCTTTTCGGCTCCACATACAAGCTGGAGAATCGTGGAGCCGCGTCACGTGAGTTTGAGATTAAGGCGCAAATCCCTCCGTCGTGCGGAGAGAATGCTTCATGCATGCATCAAGTTGATGCACGCATATACATACTCACGGCTCGCAAGACGTGCCTCTTCTATTCCAAACCTAGCCGCCAGCGGTTTCACAGTCAGCGTTCTCCACCGGCGATCCGTTGCCCCTTCCCCTCCGCTTGGCTTCTTGGCGGCATGAGGGGGAGGGAAGATCCGGGTCTAGTCCGTGTGGTATTTTCGTACTAAGTTTTTTAGCTTTGTGTTTCCTCCATCGGCGTCATGGTGAGGCCGATGGCGATGGTGCTCGTAGGAATAATGGTTTTCCAGCCCTTAGTACTCCTGCTCGTCGGAGGTGTTGCTAGCGCCAACGAGAGGTTTGTGAAGTCCGAGCTATTGGAGCAGTTTTAATCTGACGTTGCCGTCTAGCTAGGCGTGACGGCGGGAAGGGACTGTTCTTGGAGTATAGTGGTGCTTAAAGTAGCTTTATAGCACAAAATGAATTTATACATTTTCCTAGATCCATAATGTTTTTCATTGATGCACGTACGGGTGTGTGGGCAAGCTAGGCCACCAAAGAACGCACGTACGGCGACCAGCCGGGAACACATGCATCCACGGACGCGGGTTTGTTTTTCGGCTCCACGTACAAGCTGGAGAAGGTGGAGTTTGAGATTAATTAAGGCGCAAATCCCTCGTCGTATGCAGAGTACTTCATGCATGCATGGGTTTTATCCATTTATCCACACGCACAGGATTGGTCACCACGACGTCATGCTGATCCTTTTATCCATTTCGGTCTTATTTGCGTTTCCGATCCATCCAGTGGCTAGCTAGCTACTAACTTTCTTTTTATTCTTGCCGATCAACATGTAGGAAAAACTAAAGACCACCATCTATCCGTCTATACACATTAATTACGGACCCAGCAGCTAGGTCGTCGTTAATAAAACATTAGTTTTGGACTTTGGGTATGCGCGCGTACGATCGAAAATGTACACATGCAACAAAAAACATTACGTAGCCTGGAGGTTTTTCTCCTATGACCGGCCGAGGACAAGAATACAACCATATATATAAGATCTGATTCAAACTCGACGAGATCTCGATCGCGACATCGTCGACATCAAGACGTGGCCATCGACCATCGTCTCGGAGGCCTTCTTTGTGTCCGAATGGCTCGCCGGCTATCGGTGATATTTGAGCATAGACATATCTACCTCTGTCACATGGGTAAAGGTGTTGATCAGAATACCAAGCTGACGGCTCCCTTTCACAGGCGCGGGACTTGCTCGGATCCAGAGGCCAGGCCAGCGGGAGACGGTGGCGTCGTTTGCGTGTTCAGGTGGTTCGGGGCTCCCATGAAGTAGATGATCTTGCGCGGGGGTGATGTGCTGACCAGCGGGGATTCTTCCACCGTTGGAACATGCAAGTTACCATCGTTCCCCGCTTGATGCATAATCTAAATATTTATTTTTGCCTATGCGAGAATTTTATTTTAATTATTGTCCAATTAATTATAATATGCCTGATACATTATTAAGAAAATATTTTTAGTTCAGAAAATAGACCCTACCATTTCATGTGCTCTGACTGCATTAAGGAACGTGATCTACACTTTAATTTTAGTACTATATATGAAATAAATATTGGCAATTAGAATTTCCCAATTATTATTATTTTACTATCCCCATAATGCACCGTCGGGGCTTGTGAGGCGAGGCGATGGAGCTCACATGCGAGAGGCTCCACTACGCAGTCGTGTGGTAGGGGGGAGGGGGTTCATGGATGAGCACGAGAGGCGCTCAAGGCTCGCAACAATGGCAGAGGTGGGCTCTTCCAGATGTTGTGAGACATTATGGGTGAAATGGGCATTTTGTATGAACCATGCTCAAGTTTTAGTTATTGATTTTGTGTTTAATAGTGGAAAATCATGTACACAAAAACTACCATGTATATCTTCTCTGAGGATGATCATATAAGAAAATCATTTACAATGTGGAAATCTGTTTTGTAGATGCAGTGATGCACCTACTAGCTAAAATTCGTATTTTAAAATGTCAAAAAAGTACAAACATTTTTTCTGGATATAGACATTTTATGTTAGTACACAAAATTTTGCAACAAAAAAAAGACATTTTTTGTGTCTTGTGTATAAAAGAAAATTTTCAGTGCTCGAAAATGACCATGCGCGAGACATTTTTGTCTTTTTACACAACCCGCAAAAAATGTCATTTTTTCGTGAAACTTTTTGTGCGGACATAGAAAGTTTCGATATACATCCCTAATTTTTGTCCGGAAATTTTTATATTTTTAAAATACATTTTCATAATGGGTGCATCACACCCTTACGAGTCTAAACAGAATGTCCCAAACAAAGATGCTCCTCATGTAACTGCCATTCTGTCAAGATGTAAATATCTACACTGTCGGTTGTAAGACATACAGTAGACGATTACAGACAAACGGTCATGTAGGTTCACGTAAAAACCAATGTTGACACATATACACCTCGACGACGCGAAGTCGCGAATCATACGATCGAGTTAGAAAAAGAGTTAGGTTGTTAGAGCAGAAGGTAGTTATTACTAGTAAGTACGTACGTGCGGGCATGCATGCATATCTTGACCTCCATGCATACATGCAACTCACGTGTGCAAGCAAATGATGGGATTTTAGAACAGTTACATCGTTTTGTAGAATACATGTAACCAAATTATATTACTCCGTATTTTAATACTTATTAGCGCATTATTCCTTGTGTGAAAATGCATCATCTATCTCTACTATATAATATGAATAAAGGTGGTGATGATGGTACGTCAAAGCCTAGATTTAGATCGCTGAATTCGGACCGCGTACACGATCAGAGCTCAAATCCTGATCGATGTCCTGTTTGTATGTCTCGCGTACACGATCAGAGCTCAAATCGTGATCGATGTCCTGTTTCGGCAGATCCTAAATGCTGCCCGTTAGCGGCGCTAAAACGTAGCGCCACCTGAAGCGAAGCGTTATGGGCCGGGCCCAGTTCGCCTGCGTCGAAGGAGCAAACGAGCCGGCGTCGGCGACGCCGCGCCGACCGCCAGGGAGGCGCGAAGGAGAAGGCGTCGGCGAGGCAGGACCGAGCCGGAGACGGGGCTGACGCGGCGAGCCGCGGCGGCGCCGGCGAAGTCTCGGAAGCAACTTAACTGTGCGGGTGCGGGGTCGGGCTTAGAGGGATGGCCGTGGGCGGCGGTGGATCGGCGGTGGGGGGCGGTTGGAGGAGGGCGGAACGGCGAGGCGGTCGCGGAGCGCCGCCGGCCGTGGGTGGCGGTCGCAGGCGGTTGGCCAGCGTTGGTGGCGGGGGGAAGAAGGAAGAAGGAAGAGGGAGCGGTGGGGGCGTTGACCGCGCGGGATGAAGAAGAAAAGAGGAAGAAAAGGGAGGAAGAGGGAGCGGTGGGCCGGCCCACGTGGGCGAGCCGTGCAGGCGGCGCGAGTGCTGCGTGGCGCCAACGGGCGCCTCAAAGGAGGTCCCTCCTGTTTCTATGTCTGTCGGTCAGATTAGGAAAGAAAAGCAAAAAGGCCCATTACTAAGCACCTCCACCAGCCCACAAGGAAAAACGGACGATCGGTAGCCCACTAGGCAAAACGGACTGCCTACACGATCGGTAAAGAAAGGACCCGGAGAATTACACGGACGTCCAATCGATAAAGAAAACGAACGCGGACTCTGCCTTATTATAAGAGCTTGCACGATCAGGAAAAGAACTGATGCTGGAGCTGTACCACCACTGCCATCGCGTCTTGGACATTGCTCCGCTCCGCAGCGGCTTGCTTATCTTGTTTGCATGCTACCGATGAATTAGTTTGCATGTCAAGTACTCCGGATGAGGAGGTTGTTTGTTGTTGATTGGCGTGTGCTGCTAGCCGGACTATGCACGCATCGACCATGACGTGGGGCTGCATTCCGACCACTTAAGCCAAGGCGATAACATAGCGCCAGCACTAGATGCAATAAAAATGCATTCATAGTTTCATACTCATGAAGTTGATCAAATCAGCCACACATCTTCACTATTTAGTTGGAGACGGGATAGTTTAGTCACGGCCCCTCTTCCACACTCCTAATTATTTCCGAAAATTTAGACCTCACAAAAAATATCAGTGCTGACGTGTGAGTCGTCATGCGTAGTGTCTAATCAATCCCTATACATACATGCCTAATCAATGGCTCAGAAAAACAACACCTAACCGGTTTGATAAGCTGAGTTGATTTTATTACAGATCCCGTAGCAGCGCACGGGTATTTAGCTAGTATTTGTAGAACACGTATATGAAAATGCATCATATATATATTTGTAGAACATTGGAACGAGCAGCCGACAGGGTTGTTAAAACGATTGGACCAGCTGAGTGCTCCCTATTTAAAAAAAACTTAAGTCTAGATGCATGCATAAAGGCTGAAAAATATCACGGGTGTAGGTAAGTGTATAATTCGTGTAAAATTGCAGTTTTACTTAAGTTGCATATACAGTATATGTAATAATTCAATACATTTGAAAGTTTGTTGCACACGGCAAGTGATTCATGGCAGGCATGCAAAGCTTCTTTCGTTAGTTGCTCGTAACATTCACGATCTAGAATTTACTAATTTTGGATGTTATCATATGCATTTAATTATGTTTTATTGAGGGTGCATTTTGGAACTTTAAATCCTCTCTTGGTATTTATTACTCCGCATTCATTTAGGGCTTAAAAAGAGATTTAGATTTTTCATAGTGGAAAGTAACATATAGTGGTAGCATGCACATGATACTAGTTTATGTTACTACCTTCATATAGTGCATAGTACTCATTATGCATTGGAATGAGTAGTATCATGTATAGTGCATTTATTAGATTTGTAAACTTATTATGCATTGGAATTTCGTTATGTTATAGTATCTACGTATGATACCACCTCCTCTCTCATCACTAATTGATAGTGTCACGTCAGCTTTTTGCATGCATGGAATGCATGATACCACTTATGATACCCCACTATGGGTAGTCTAATAGTCACAAAATGAATTTATACACATGCATTTGGTGAAACTAATTTTCCAAGACTCATAGTAACTATTTTGCTTTACGGGAACTTTCTAGGAATTCTAGAAAAAAATGATATAGTATTGATAAATGACCATAATCATTTTTTTTGAATGCTTGTGTATAGGGAATGACATATCATCAGTCCGATCTCCGATCCGATTTTACTTTCGTAGGAAACTAATACCAAAGCTGGCGACACTTTTTATAATCGGAGGGAGCAATACTTGTGTAGTGTAGCTACCATAGCCACCTCTTCTTCTTAACTCTTTTGCCTAATTAGCCGTACGTACGGGTGTGTGGGCAGGCACCAAAGAACGCACTTACGCCGACCAGCCGGGAACAAATGCATCTCCACGCACGCGGGTTTGCTTTTCGGCTCCACATACAAGCTGGAGAATCGTGGAGCCGCGTCACGTGAGTTTGAGATTAAGGCGCAAATCCCTCCGTCGTGCGGAGAGAATGCTTCATGCATGCATCAAGTTGATGCACGCATATACATACTCACGGCTCGCAAGACGTGCCTCTTCTATTCCAAACCTAGCCGCCAGCGGTTTCACAGTCAGCGTTCTCCACCGGCGATCCGTTGCCCCTTCCCCTCCGCTTGGCTTCTTGGCGGCATGAGGGGGAGGGAAGATCCGGGTCTAGTCCGTGTGGTATTTTCGTACTAAGTTTTTTAGCTTTGTGTTTCCTCCATCGGCGTCATGGTGAGGCCGATGGCGATGGTGCTCGTAGGAATAATGGTTTTCCAGCCCTTAGTACTCCTGCTCGTCGGAGGTGTTGCTAGCGCCAACGAGAGGTTTGTGAAGTCCGAGCTATTGGAGCAGTTTTAATCTGACGTTGCCGTCTAGCTAGGCGTGACGGCGGGAAGGGACTGTTCTTGGAGTATAGTGGTGCTTAAAGTAGCTTTATAGCACAAAATGAATTTATACATTTTCCTAGATCCATAATGTTTTTCATTGATGCACGTACGGGTGTGTGGGCAAGCTAGGCCACCAAAGAACGCACGTACGGCGACCAGCCGGGAACACATGCATCCACGGACGCGGGTTTGTTTTTCGGCTCCACGTACAAGCTGGAGAAGGTGGAGTTTGAGATTAATTAAGGCGCAAATCCCTCGTCGTATGCAGAGTACTTCATGCATGCATGGGTTTTATCCATTTATCCACACGCACAGGATTGGTCACCACGACGTCATGCTGATCCTTTTATCCATTTCGGTCTTATTTGCGTTTCCGATCCATCCAGTGGCTAGCTAGCTACTAACTTTCTTTTTATTCTTGCCGATCAACATGTAGGAAAAACTAAAGACCACCATCTATCCGTCTATACACATTAATTACGGACCCAGCAGCTAGGTCGTCGTTAATAAAACATTAGTTTTGGACTTTGGGTATGCGCGCGTACGATCGAAAATGTACACATGCAACAAAAAACATTACGTAGCCTGGAGGTTTTTCTCCTATGACCGGCCGAGGACAAGAATACAACCATATATATAAGATCTGATTCAAACTCGACGAGATCTCGATCGCGACATCGTCGACATCAAGACGTGGCCATCGACCATCGTCTCGGAGGCCTTCTTTGTGTCCGAATGGCTCGCCGGCTATCGGTGATATTTGAGCATAGACATATCTACCTCTGTCACATGGGTAAAGGTGTTGATCAGAATACCAAGCTGACGGCTCCCTTTCACAGGCGCGGGACTTGCTCGGATCCAGAGGCCAGGCCAGCGGGAGACGGTGGCGTCGTTTGCGTGTTCAGGTGGTTCGGGGCTCCCATGAAGTAGATGATCTTGCGCGGGGGTGATGTGCTGACCAGCGGGGATTCTTCCACCGTTGGAACATGCAAGTTACCATCGTTCCCCGCTTGATGCATAATCTAAATATTTATTTTTGCCTATGCGAGAATTTTATTTTAATTATTGTCCAATTAATTATAATATGCCTGATACATTATTAAGAAAATATTTTTAGTTCAGAAAATAGACCCTACCATTTCATGTGCTCTGACTGCATTAAGGAACGTGATCTACACTTTAATTTTAGTACTATATATGAAATAAATATTGGCAATTAGAATTTCCCAATTATTATTATTTTACTATCCCCATAATGCACCGTCGGGGCTTGTGAGGCGAGGCGATGGAGCTCACATGCGAGAGGCTCCACTACGCAGTCGTGTGGTAGGGGGGAGGGGGTTCATGGATGAGCACGAGAGGCGCTCAAGGCTCGCAACAATGGCAGAGGTGGGCTCTTCCAGATGTTGTGAGACATTATGGGTGAAATGGGCATTTTGTATGAACCATGCTCAAGTTTTAGTTATTGATTTTGTGTTTAATAGTGGAAAATCATGTACACAAAAACTACCATGTATATCTTCTCTGAGGATGATCATATAAGAAAATCATTTACAATGTGGAAATCTGTTTTGTAGATGCAGTGATGCACCTACTAGCTAAAATTCGTATTTTAAAATGTCAAAAAAGTACAAACATTTTTTCTGGATATAGACATTTTATGTTAGTACACAAAATTTTGCAACAAAAAAAAGACATTTTTTGTGTCTTGTGTATAAAAGAAAATTTTCAGTGCTCGAAAATGACCATGCGCGAGACATTTTTGTCTTTTTACACAACCCGCAAAAAATGTCATTTTTTCGTGAAACTTTTTGTGCGGACATAGAAAGTTTCGATATACATCCCTAATTTTTGTCCGGAAATTTTTATATTTTTAAAATACATTTTCATAATGGGTGCATCACACCCTTACGAGTCTAAACAGAATGTCCCAAACAAAGATGCTCCTCATGTAACTGCCATTCTGTCAAGATGTAAATATCTACACTGTCGGTTGTAAGACATACAGTAGACGATTACAGACAAACGGTCATGTAGGTTCACGTAAAAACCAATGTTGACACATATACACCTCGACGACGCGAAGTCGCGAATCATACGATCGAGTTAGAAAAAGAGTTAGGTTGTTAGAGCAGAAGGTAGTTATTACTAGTAAGTACGTACGTGCGGGCATGCATGCATATCTTGACCTCCATGCATACATGCAACTCACGTGTGCAAGCAAATGATGGGATTTTAGAACAGTTACATCGTTTTGTAGAATACATGTAACCAAATTATATTACTCCGTATTTTAATACTTATTAGCGCATTATTCCTTGTGTGAAAATGCATCATCTATCTCTACTATATAATATGAATAAAGGTGGTGATGATGGTACGTCAAAGCCTAGATTTAGATCGCTGAATTCGGACCGCGTACACGATCAGAGCTCAAATCCTGATCGATGTCCTGTTTGTATGTCTCGCGTACACGATCAGAGCTCAAATCGTGATCGATGTCCTGTTTCGGCAGATCCTAAATGCTGCCCGTTAGCGGCGCTAAAACGTAGCGCCACCTGAAGCGAAGCGTTATGGGCCGGGCCCAGTTCGCCTGCGTCGAAGGAGCAAACGAGCCGGCGTCGGCGACGCCGCGCCGACCGCCAGGGAGGCGCGAAGGAGAAGGCGTCGGCGAGGCAGGACCGAGCCGGAGACGGGGCTGACGCGGCGAGCCGCGGCGGCGCCGGCGAAGTCTCGGAAGCAACTTAACTGTGCGGGTGCGGGGTCGGGCTTAGAGGGATGGCCGTGGGCGGCGGTGGATCGGCGGTGGGGGGCGGTTGGAGGAGGGCGGAACGGCGAGGCGGTCGCGGAGCGCCGCCGGCCGTGGGTGGCGGTCGCAGGCGGTTGGCCAGCGTTGGTGGCGGGGGGAAGAAGGAAGAAGGAAGAGGGAGCGGTGGGGGCGTTGACCGCGCGGGATGAAGAAGAAAAGAGGAAGAAAAGGGAGGAAGAGGGAGCGGTGGGCCGGCCCACGTGGGCGAGCCGTGCAGGCGGCGCGAGTGCTGCGTGGCGCCAACGGGCGCCTCAAAGGAGGTCCCTCCTGTTTCTATGTCTGTCGGTCAGATTAGGAAAGAAAAGCAAAAAGGCCCATTACTAAGCACCTCCACCAGCCCACAAGGAAAAACGGACGATCGGTAGCCCACTAGGCAAAACGGACTGCCTACACGATCGGTAAAGAAAGGACCCGGAGAATTACACGGACGTCCAATCGATAAAGAAAACGAACGCGGACTCTGCCTTATTATAAGAGCTTGCACGATCAGGAAAAGAACTGATGCTGGAGCTGTACCACCACTGCCATCGCGTCTTGGACATTGCTCCGCTCCGCAGCGGCTTGCTTATCTTGTTTGCATGCTACCGATGAATTAGTTTGCATGTCAAGTACTCCGGATGAGGAGGTTGTTTGTTGTTGATTGGCGTGTGCTGCTAGCCGGACTATGCACGCATCGACCATGACGTGGGGCTGCATTCCGACCACTTAAGCCAAGGCGATAACATAGCGCCAGCACTAGATGCAATAAAAATGCATTCATAGTTTCATACTCATGAAGTTGATCAAATCAGCCACACATCTTCACTATTTAGTTGGAGACGGGATAGTTTAGTCACGGCCCCTCTTCCACACTCCTAATTATTTCCGAAAATTTAGACCTCACAAAAAATATCAGTGCTGACGTGTGAGTCGTCATGCGTAGTGTCTAATCAATCCCTATACATACATGCCTAATCAATGGCTCAGAAAAACAACACCTAACCGGTTTGATAAGCTGAGTTGATTTTATTACAGATCCCGTAGCAGCGCACGGGTATTTAGCTAGTATTTGTAGAACACGTATATGAAAATGCATCATATATATTTGTAGAACATTGGAACGAGCAGCCGACAGGGCATCAAGACTTGCACCCTAACCTGGTAAGTGTTATTTGCTCCCGAGCTCCAGTGCTCCCTCCAGTTAAAAAAAATTTGAAAAATATATTTATGAGCTTAAAAAAATTCTGAAAAATATCACGGGTGTAGGTAATGATGTATCCCATAAACGTGTAAAATTTCAGTTTGAAATACTTTATATTACAGGCTATATAAAAATAACAAAATCTGGTAAAACTTAGAGATTTGAAAATAGGCATATTTTGATCAACAATTTGTCATTTTTGTATAGCTCAAAATACAATGTATTTGGAGTTGATATTTTACACATTCGTGGAATATACTATTGGCAACTCCCAAAGTTTTTTTCAGGATTTTTCGAAACTCATAAATATGATTTTCAAATTTTTTAAATTGGAGGGTTCATTAGAGCCCGGGAGCAAAAAGCCTCTACCGCGCCCTAACCCGCCTTCAATAGAGAGGAGAAATTTCTTATTATTATTTTTCTCAGCATGAAATAGCGTATATTGTCAGCCAAAACATTGAGTTAAAAATTAAGCCATTCTAATTTCATTATATTTTTCGAGTGTGTTCTACCCGTAGTTAGTGACTCTCCCACAAACCCAGGCCACACCTTGATCATGTTGAGTCCAGTATATTTATTCTAAACAACTTTTGCCATCATGTATCTAATAAGCATGACATTTCAATATAGATCGTTAAATTTATGTCACGAGATAGATATTACCCATAATTTCATTCATGCATCATTTCATTGATAAATCCTTGTCATTTCATACTTCAATTAAATAAGCTAGCAATTGCGATAAAACATTATTAAGTCAACCATTGTCACCCGATATCTTGATAGTCAAAAAGGTGATTATTAGATACATCTATTAGGTGTACACACAAGCACAAACTACGGTGGTTTAATGTGGACCTACAACCACACAAACGAACACGAAAACGGACTAGATCCAAGAAGATCCGCCAGACACACAACTCCACACGCCCTCCGTCAGTACTATGCACACCAACAGAGCGAGGATAGGACAGGGAGAACCTTATTCTGTCCTCAGGATGTCGTCGCCGCCATGCCATCCCCGACGAAGACACTCGAAAAACCTAAAAAAAAGGGAACAAAAACCTTCCCGCCGGCGAGGGGCAGCGGTCCGCCACACCTCCGGGGCCCAAGGGTCGTCGGAGGCGGGAGAATCAGCAGCTTCACCGGCGAGAGGGATGAATACCAGATCGATCGCCTGGTTGATCGCCTGGGAGGAGACGTACCGGTTCGGTAGGTGGAGGCTCTTAAGCTAGGCCTCACCTTGATCACGTTGCATATGATATACTTTGATACCACTCATGCACTGATAAGCACAAAATACTTCAACGTAGATAGTTAAATTTATGCTACGAGGTAGATATCATCTATCATTTTGTTTCATGCATTGTTATGTCCTTGTCATTTGATGCATCATTTCATACTTCAATAAAAATAAGCTAGTATTTATGTGTAGATATAGTCCAACTAGCCAGCTCGTACGCCACCGACTAAGGACTGTACCTTTGTGCGGAGCAATTAAATTGAGGATTTCTAGGGTGCATGCCGATATTGATCCTTGTTTCGTGCCATGGTATATTGTTGCGGCCGGTCTCTGATTGTTGCGTGATCGTGTAGGAGACCTTTCTCTATTCTCAGCATGAAATAACAAGTATGATGCCGACCAAAGAAGATGTTTAAGAATTAAGACAATATGCCTTACTACCCACAGTTGTGAGCGAATATAGGTCGTAAACGTAGGACCTAACTCGATCATGTTGAATATGGTATACTTACTTTAAACAATTTTTGATACCATTCATTGATAAGCATAAAATACTTGGATATAGATGGTTAAATTTTTATGCTACGAGGTAGATATCGTCTATTATTTTGTTTCACGTGTTGTTATATCCTTGTCATTGATGCATCATTTCATACTCAATAAAAATAAGCTAGCAATTGCAATGTAAATAAAAATGATTGAGTCAAACCAGGCCCGGTGGCATCAGCATGCATGATCGGTAATGAAAATAAACATACTCAATAAAAAGGGCACCAACAATCAGCACTAGTGGCATCCAGCCCACATTGGTATCAGCCGTTGGTCACATCGTGCTCTTCGCCTTGATGTCGCCTTCTTCCTCGTCACCAATGATGAGCATGGAGGCGCTGAGAAGTCCTGGAGTCTCAACAAATTACATCCGTTAGCCTAAGAGCGCCATGACCTCAATGACACCTACGACCAAGCGTGCCCCCAACACCCTGTTCATCCCTTTGTCAAAACCACCAATTCAACGCCCGCTCTGGGACGTTCGGGACACCGACCGATAAAAATGAGGCGTGCTCAGTGGGAGCGGAGTACTACGTTCTACCTTGTACACCCAAACGGATGGAATGGTGCGAGTTTTCAAAAACTAAATCCACTCCTTATTATTTCCCGAAGACGTAGGATTCATAAAATCTTCGCATGCTTCATCGAGACAGACTTTTTATTTTTGGCGATAAATCGAGACAGACTCATGGCTGTAGATTAGTGCGTAGCTATTCGATCGAGTATATATGTGTAGCTAGGGTGCATGACCATGCAGATGCTCGTCTGGTGCCATGGTACGTACTGGAATAGCATGCGTGCCCGTGCGGGCGATCCGCGTGAGTCTTTTTTTTTTTAGATGATCCGCGTGAGTCGTCTTCAGCTAATCAGATCGCAGGTAGCCGCTCGCCGCGGATCGCAAATCTGAACCGTCCGCTGATCGCTTCCGGAAACACGGCAGGAACGAGACGAAACGGAACGGAAGGCAAAAATCTCGGCGAAAAATCTGGACGCCGAAGATAAAAGGCAGCAAATTTCTCCTTCGTTATCTCATTCCCATTCTCCTCAGGAGTCTCGTCTCCCCGATCCCCCCAGCCGCCACCGTCGCCGGCGACTCCTCGCGCCGCTGCCCACCTCCCCAACACCACCACCTCATCCTCCACCGATTCCTTGCCCCCGACGAACCCTAGCCGCGCGGGGTTCCGCGGTGGACTGCTCTGATCCGGCGACCTCGAGTTCTTCTCCTACCGGTACCGGCCCCCTCTGATCCGGCGACTCCGCCTCTCGGTAGTGGCCTCGCCGCTCACCACCGGCGCAGCTAAATGGCCGGCGACGCACAACGGGACGGCCTGGACGAAAAAGTAAGCGCCTTTCTCTCCTTTCCCCTCCCCACTAACCTACTGGGCTCGGATCTAAGCTCTAACGTTCCTGTGTTGATTTACATCTCATTATTTCTCATCTTGTATTAGTAATTAGCACTTCAGATTTCTCACACCTCGCCCCTTCCGTTTGTGGTTAATGATCAATCTGTTAAAAAATGGCACCGGTCAATCTGTATAGTCATTTGTGGTTGGATTGATTTTTTCCATGCACGCTTCATTTAAGAACGCTACATGCACTGATTCTCAAGGTGTAGTTTTTTTAATTGCCTGCAAGCTGACTGATTTGTGTGTGAATTTTCTATTGAACCAGATATTTGAGATTTCTGTAAAATCTTACAAGACAAGGGCGCAACACGATGGAGAGGAGCACCATCGCTGGCATCTGGTGACCACAGCGGCACCGACATGACCATCGCTGATGCCACGACGGGCATCCAACTGCTCGGGCCTCCCTGACCGTGCGAGCACCCCTGCCTCGTCCTAAATGCTGCTGCGGCCTCTCCTTGTCTTCATCGAGTATGTTTCTGCCATAGGGAGGTGAAGCCTTCACTTGTAGGTCTATTTCAGATGTGCTTTTTTTGTGTGTTATTATCTGCTATATAGGTCATCACAAGATCCAGTTCAAATATACGGAGCTTCTGTCTGTGGGAGATGCATTGTAACTTTTCAAACACATAATGGATCAGAGCCTTGTTTAGGAGTAGATGTTCATGTCCCGGTCCAACCTGGCTGTGGTTTAATTTATCTACCATGTGCAAACAGTAGCCACAAGCACTACTTCTTCTCTTATTTACAAAATCCAGTTCATATGTTGCTACTGTTGGTGAGATGCATCACTTTTTTTGCAAAGCACACAATTGATCAAAGCTTGGTTTGGAGTAGTTGATCATTGCCTGATTAAACCTGCATGTCGTTTCACCATGGACTTGTTGTGGGGATAAATTGATAATCCACCATTGTTATGTTTGTTGACTTCCTTCTGAGGCTCGCAACATACTTGTGGCAATGCTTATGTGTATCAACACTGAAACATAGTTTAGTAAGTTTCAGAATTTTGTGTGTCCTGATCGGCGCTTTGTGCATGTTTCAGTGTTGGTGCTGGTAAAGTGGTTGGCTAGGCTGGCCGCTGGCTTCGACAACCTCCTCCTCCTGTGACCGTGCGACGGCGGTGAGGCACTGTGGTGGTGACGCTCGGCCTCGCCTACCCCCCCTTCTGGTGAGCTCCTCGGGCTCCCTTCTTCATCTTGTATACGTTGTCATGTGGTACCACGTCGCGTTTGTATTTAGATGTCCACTCGATGGACTAAGTAGTAGTTTCTTAGAGGATCTAGATCATTTTTGTTAGTGTTTTTAGTTGGTCCTGATGGCTTGATTAGGAGTAGGTGGCATTGTTATGTAGTGGTTGCTTATTTGGTCAGATTTCTTTACTAGTTTAGGCTTGAGAATAAGCTAATAAGAACATAATGTCTCTTTTTTGTGCTATAAGTAAATGATATCTCTAGGTAAATTCTGGTTTTCTGTAAGTAAAATCACCACAGCTCAATTTAGGTTACAGGTATATTTTCCGGATCATTTGCTAGCTGTCAACTTCATTTTACTTTATCCTGGAGCTTTTATGTTGTTCGCTCCCCTGTTTTGCATTCTGCTTTCTAAGAATAGTAAGCTAGCCTGTAAGCTCCTCTATGCTTAGAAGCTTGATTAGAGGTATCGCCTCAAGCTTGTAAACCTCAGTTATTTTGTGAATTCTGGAGTTGTATTGCCAAGACAGCACTTTGTGCAAGTATGTACGCTTTGGAATACATTTATAATATGCCTTCTGTATTTTCAATCAGAACAAAGGCTGTTTCTTTTCGCACCTTTGAGCTGGGCATTACTACCGTACTTTATGTTTGAATGTGTGAGCATTAATTGTGAGTTTTATGTTTGCTACCTTGTTGATTCTTTATTCTCATTTTGGTGGTTTGGGCTTTTCGTCGTGCATGAATAGCTTGTTTGTGCTTGTGTAAGATTTTCTGGGCAAATAGAAAGCTTGAGAGGTCCTCTTTTACCTTTCTTGTATTACATGTGCGCTTGAGATGGTCCTCTTTTACCTTTCTTGTAATACATGTGCGGATCTTCTTGTCTTGATTTCATAGCTTTTCCTTGGAATTGTGCTTTTTCCTTCTCACTTTGCCAACCAGCTTGGTTTGGTAACTTATTGTGGCCTGGAATTTGAGCTTATGGATAATTAGAACTGGTAGATAATTTGAGCTTATGGTGATTGCTGGCTAAATTGAAAAAGTTTTTTTCCTTTTCTTCCTATGATGAAGTTCTCTTTGAAGGTTATGTTTTCTGTTACTCTAGCCTTTCTGCCTCAATTCTTGCGTTGGGTTACTAAATCACTATATTTTAGGGAGGTCCCTCATTTGAAGTGTGTTAAGGATGGATGGGCATGGGATCAATTGCTTGCATTGGTGCTTTTCATGGGTAATTGGGTTTTGTGAGCTTTTTCATGCTGTTTAGTCTCTTTCAATAACAATATACAGTGATTCAGTGTGTTTGGGGTCTACAGCACTGTACTTCGATCCCCACACACTATACACTTGGTTGAAGATTTGAGGTCTTCTGTGGGTTATCGATCATCTATGATTAAATATCTAGTTCATTGCAAAACAATAATGGCACTGAAATTTACTGTTTCTACATGGCATTGATGCTTTTGGCTGATTTACCCTTCGGAGGTGCTGCAAAGGTTTCCAAGCTAGCTAATTTCTTAGAACATGTGTCTAATCAACAATCAAGATCATGATGAGACCATTGATATTTCGCATGAATTCTTAGTCTGCATCACTGATTTGTAGTACATGTATGTTTGCTCCACTCTATATGTATTTTGTAGTAAGCAATGGTCAACGATTAGTAGACCACTAATCATCGCTGGTCCTCATTTGTTCTGCAAGTCAGTTCCCTGGTGACTTCAATTGAGTTTAAGCCTTGCATGATTTTGTTTCATGTTCATGAAATTTCAGAAAAGAAGCACTGCTTTTTGTTTTGTGTAGATCTTGCTTGCAGCGATGTCACTGTACTGAGCCAGTTGTACTTGTATGTGATATGCTGAGAAGCTCGAATTCTCAGTTGTCAAATACTGAGAGCCTTAATCAGTTGAGAGACTTAAGTTCTAAATTGTCAAATATGATGAGCAAGCTAGTAGCCTCCCATTATGCCTGCAAATAACTATAAAACTGGATTGATTCTGCCGACAATTAATTTATATTGAAATGAGGGATCTTGAATTATGTAGCCTCCTATTGTAGCTGTACACCTAGATCTTGAAGTTTGTTTGGGGCAGATTTGCGCTGATACCCAAATCAGTGTTATCTTAACCTTTTCAACATATATAGTTGGAACATATTTTTTCATTCATGTTGATTCTAGCTGATGTTCATAAATCATCCAGATTACAAAGATTGCACTCTGGTATAAATCTTTAATGTAATGCTAAATTTGGCACAAAAAATTTACATAGATTGCACTCTGCTTACGTACCTGCAGGTGTTCATCTCTGTCTCTGTTCGCTCGCTTGCTCGCTACTCTATCTGCTCGCTCCTTGCTGGCGTACGGGTCTACGCAATAGCGACCGATATGATGCCGGAGGCCGCAAGTGAAAGAGCAAGACCTCGTCTCCGGCGGGGCAATCAGGAAGGTTGGCTACTCTCTCTACATGTCCACATGGTTATGAGAACAGTCTTGGCATTTTTTGTTTGTTGATTCAATCTGTATCTACTTAATTTTTACACCTTACCTGTTAGGTTCGACAATTTTTTACATCTATCTAAGGATTTGCCGTGAACACTGTAAACAGTACTATTGAGAAGGCAAGCAAACATGCACAAGAATATATTTGTCGTAGATTATACCAACTTTTTTGCTCCATGCATGTGCACCTACAAAATATTTCTTCCCAAGTTAACTAAGTAAATATACTTGTCCGGTTGTCCCTCTCTGATTGTATGACTTTATCCATTTTTTTCCAGGAATGCAAATAACAGACCTATTATCGATTCAATGAAGCCTATGCCACCACAGGCTTTTTTTCGAGGTCTCCATGCGTTATTCTCCCAAGCACCTGGCATTTAATCTCCATGAGTCACACTTGATTGATCGATGAGGAACCAGGCTTTCCTTCATTTGGGTCCTAATGAAGCACGTTCAGGTCAAAACTTCACACCCCATGTGTCTTCTTTTTAATTTTGGATATTAATCCCATTGTTTTTTCTTTGAAAAATTAGTGAGCTTGAAAGCTCAAAATGTGTATATGTGAGCTGTGTTGAAGGGTATATTTGAATTTCCTAGCCCCTTAATGGTTGCATTGACAAGCTGTATATACTTAGAGTGTGCACTGTTACATGTAGTAGGTACCAATTGTTCAATAGGTTGTCTCTCTGTACAAAGGAGAACCATGTTACGCACTAGCTAGTTAGTATTCTAAACTGAAATTTTCTTTGCAGGAAGCCTTTTCTTATCATTAACTGAGATTAGTCTTGTATTGCTGCCTCCTAATCGTTGTTAGCGAACTTGTAAGCTGCCGGGTGTCCAAAGTGGATGAAAACGTCACATGTGTGATCTATTTTATATTTTTTGTTAGCCGAGTGGCTCCAAGAGCTGGTGTCGATTTTCTTAGCTTATTCCATGCTATTGTGACTTTTATAGGTGTAATACAAGTGGACACTCCTTGACCATGGTATATCTGTGTAGATGCTACCCTTGTCATGTATTTAGCTGGTCATGTGCGGATTTGTTGTCTAGAGACAATTAAATTGAAGTGTTTATAGGGCTTGTTCATATGTAGTGTTCTCTTCATCTTAACTTTATTTTGTTTATAGTCTCATTTCTGCTACACTGAAATTGATGGTATTCCAATGCAGATTAGTGACACGGTGACACCTTGTCTTTCGGTAGGGCCGGTGTCGGTGAGCAGACGCCCCAAACGGCGTCTCATCGCATGGTTGTAGGGCTGTCCGGTCCTCGACTTCGACTGCTTTCTCCTTCAACTCTGTGCTTGCTGTGAGCGGTGGCCTTCGTCTACATCTCTATGATTTAGGTGAGTCTCTGATACCATGGCCATCGAGCCAATGATGTACTAATTAAGGACAAAGTGGTGTGGTTGTATGGTTTGAATTGGACTCGGTGTATTCTTCTTTGATCATCTGAAATGGTGGCAAGGTCGATACTATGTTTGGCTCAGCTTCATGTGCATTTACTAGGTTTTCTTCTTAATGCTAGTTGTTGTATTTGGGTTGCAGAAAAGCTAAATAATAGTATGCTGGTCTTGCTATTTCTAGTTGTTAATCATGATATTCTTTACAGTAGTTAATCCTGCTATTTTTTCTAGGATCAAATACCCACCACAAGAAATTTATTATAACTGGGATTGTCTGCATGATTTTTTTATAGTGCATATGTGAGCTTTGTTGTTTGCTTTCCAAGTTTCCTAATTGTTGCCTTTTGGATGAGTATTGGCTGGTTGTTGCTTATTCATCTAGCTAGCTGTATGTGTTTTTATTGTGAGGTCTGGCATTTGAATCCCCAGATGAAATCATGTTTGTACCAAGTGAAGCTTTGTGTGGCTCCGCCGGTCCATCGCCGACTAGCCACCCTGCGAGGCTAGCCTCCGGCTTCTTCGTGCAGCGTAACCTGGCCTTCCTGCCTCCGGTGGTTGGCTGTCGCCTCCTGCGCCTCGCTGTTGTGCGATTGCGGTGGTCTTCTTCTAAGTCTTTGTGGTTACGGTGAGTCTGTGCTTCTCCCCTTCTGTCATGCTCTTTGATTATTATGTGTTCCAGATACCGATTCTTTGATCTACTAACTCGGGACTCATCATGCGTTACACAGTGATAATCGTATCATGCTTTGGTTCGGCTGGTTCACTGTGTGTTTTTAATTAACTAGTTCTAGCTATGGAATGTGGCAGGGCAGAATGACACTATACTTGTTCCTGGCACAAGTTTTGAGGTTACTGACTGATTAGTGTTTCTTTTCGGAGCAAGGATGCATGCATGAGACAGTAGAGTATTCCCTTGTTGTAAAGAAAGAAGGCTCTTGCCATTTATTTGGTATGTATGATCTAAACAATGTACCGAGATTTACTTGAATTTTTTTTACTAGTGTGATCCGTTGATGGAGCGGACATATATTCCTCGCATGTAAATTTTGATGGTGCGGCTTGCTTGTGCGGTAGAGCTGAATCTTTGTTGGTCTGTTTGTCGTGCAGGTGATGGATGGGGACCATGAAGTGATAAACGTGGCCAGGAGGGAGGCATGTATATATTTCTTCATTCTTGAACCGATGGTTTAGCAATAATTTGGGTTTAGATTTAGTGGATGGAGGAGCCACTGTGTTTGTTGATTGGATGGCGTCCTCGTTCATGTGTGGTTGCATACTCTAGTCGTTCTGTGTATCTCCCATTCTGTATGCGTAGCCTCATATGTCCAGCAATGAAGATCAACTTGTGTACTGCATCGAGTGCATGACTAGTATCTGGAAATTTCAAGTGATGCTGGTCTGCGTTAATTTCTCTTATGGCCTCGTGCTGAATATTTGTTTCCTGCTTTCTGAGTTGCCCGATCAAGTATTGATATACTTATAATACATACATTATAACATATATGCCTTTCATTGGCGGTAGTTGTGATTCATTTGCTCCCATTCCAGCCGATAATAATCATCTTTGCGTTTCACTTGTGGCACTGCCTGGCATCTCGGCACCTAGTATCTGGACGGATGAAGCTTTCACCGGCCTAGGACTCCTAGAAGCTGAGCTACACCTGCACATGCAAATGAATCGGAAGAATCAAAACTATAGCCAATGTAATAATAAACAACTTGCTAGGATGACTACCCTTTAAATATTGGCCAAGCAAGCAGAAGGATCCCTGCCCAACGTCGTGCATGTGCTCCATGCAGTGGGATCACTGGTAACAAAAAAGGAAACTGTTAACAGAATTTTTTTCTGTTTCCGAAAATCAATGGTGTTTTTAGGAAATTAATAGCTACTGGTACGGTGGGAAATAAATCACGACTTAGCGGGGCTTTCGTTCCTCCGATTTGGTAGTCCAGTGTAAGTAGAGGCATGTTTCCTCTGTTCATTTATCGGGCGTATCGAAAAAGTAGAAATCCGGTATGAAAACTGATTTGGTGTAAATCAACAAACGGAAAGTATATTACTTCTTGGAGTGATTTACGTGATAATTTGAACGGACATTCTATTGTAACCACCTAGCAGCACCTCTCGTAGTAATCATGCTCCTTATTTAGGCGCTGGCCATATCAGCGATCCGCGTGATTATCTATCCCGACTATCCATTCGATCGCGCCCAACAAAAGTTGAAGAGAGCAACCGCTCGCATTTTTGCCTTAATTGTTGCACATGACTTTGAATTAGACAGGTCCAATGTTAGCTTGCTGGGAACAGAATATTGTTGTGTTGGAGGTGGAAAATAGTTTGCCCCCCGACGTCATGGCATCTCGCCTCTTACGATATGGATGACAATCCCTAGACTGCGCCATCGAAGATGATGATCTAAGGTAAGGAAACTAATCACGAATTGAATTTTTTTGGAAAATAATTTAATATGATTTATGACCAGCCAACCAAAACCCGTAGGTGCGCCAAGCACGGAATCAGGCGAACATATAACGGGATTGTGGGTAACAAAATAACTGAAAATTCTGGAAATTAATGAAGGACGACGGGAAATTTCTTGAAACAAATCATGCACAGTCATGTTTTTTTGAAAGAAGAAAGTCACGCTCGCATAATCAGGGCCAACAAAATGTGATGGAGATATGCATGACTCGACTGGCGTGCACACCGCATATGCTGCACAAACCTCCGTTATCATCGTCAGGATTTAGAGAAAGGATAGAGAGAGATGGTCCATGCAATTACTGGATGATTAGCATGGCATCCTTTTCGCCTTTTTGGTTTGAAAATCATAGGGTACGACCAAGCTGGCCTTAATTAATCGTGAAAGAAAATTAGGATGGAATATATCTTATCTGTGTGGCACGGCAAAATAGTAGCCATCCGGGAAAGCCATTCCTAGCCAATCGCAACATGCATAGTAGTAGTCTGATAAAAACTTAATGGGATCCATAGCCCCACCAATGAAATCATTATTGCTTATTAAAGGTGTGCCAAGCAAGGGGTTCACGGGATTGCGGGTTAACAGAATAATTAAGAATTCCAGAAAGTAATCAAAAGATGATTTCCGGAAGGCATTCAGCATGGCATCTGTAGCCAATCACGGCACTGTTTTTTTTTTAAAGAAAAAGAAAAAAAAAGAAGAAGAAGAAAGGCACCTCGCATCATGAGGGCCAGGAAATAATTGAATGGTCGTGCCGAAAATTAGCAGAACCTCCTCTTCCCGCCGAGAGAGGAAATTCTCCCTCCCTTTTGGTTGAAAAAATCCGTTCAAATTTTGTTCCCTCCAATACACGAGCCCGAGGAGGCCTCTCTCTATAAATACGAGAGCGCCCTCAGGGAGCCGCGTGCGGTTGCGCGTGTGACTTGTCGCGACTTGGGCGAGCTTGGCGCGAGGCGGAGGCGGAGGCGGAGAGCCATGGTGGAGCCCCGGCGACGACGTCGTTGGTCCATGGATCGGATCTGAGGAATTGCCCCTGCAGGTTCTCGCTATCCCATTTCCCTGTAATTTCCTGTGGTAGTAGTCGATATTTGGATTATGAGGACCGTACGTCTTTGGACGATTCTACTATAGATCCGATCTTGATAATTAACTTGGTTCCGTCCGTGTCGATTTCTTTCTTTTTATTATTTTTCCTTTGTTCAAGAGTAGCAGTAGCAGCAGCAGCTTGGTTTCATGCGTGGATGAATCCATCGGTCTCAATGCGATCGATCTGTGGTCCGTCCACCAAATCGATCGGGCCGGGTCTTTATTTTATTTTTCCGCGTGTGCGTGCATGTCCAGGGACACAGCTGCATGCAGATCCGAACGCACGGGCTCACTTTCACGCGACAACACGCACATGTAAAACACGTGACAGCGCATCCTCTGCGTGCAGTGCAGCTGCTCCCGGCGATATATCTGTTGGCACGTACGTCGTGTGACGGAAGATGATGAACGAAGGCCCGGCGGTTTGTGAACTATCTCTTCTACCCGGCCGTCCGCCGCGGAAGCGCGTACTTCTATCTCGTTCGCCTCTTTCCATCCACGTAGATGTAAATCGCGGACAATGGCCATTTTTTCTTTTGATCAAAGGCGCAGTACTGCAGTTTCTCAACAGGCCCGTGCGACTCTCTCTCCGTAAAACCAGTCCGAGATTGCATGCTTCCAAAATCACCGCGTTAGTAATTAATGGGATACGCAATTAATTGCTGCCTAATCTAGCTTTTCCGGATTTCCACTGCCCAATCTAGCTTTTCTGGATTTACAGGAAACAAAATCATGTCTTGAAGGAAACTAATAATTTCAGCAAAATTTTAGACATGCAGTGCTTCGGTGGGAAGAAAAAAATTAGTATTCCTGTTATTGAGTTTTGCTTCCGTTGCAACGAATCTTGCTTCCATTACACTCGAATTTTGCTTCAGTCTAGAATATTGCTTCCTGGTGAATGCACAGATTTACGAAGCACATCGTTCACTAGTTTCTCAGAAGCTTTTCATTGATATACCTAGTAGCATAGTGCACTCCTGCTAGAAGCATGATTAGCGTGTTAACAAAACTTTGTTCACTTGCGTATGAGGTGTACAAGTATTGTGAAGCTACAGAAGCTTCATTCTAATACTTCGAGAAAAATTTAGTGTTTCATACATTCACTTATATTTCGGACAACATACAAATGTGCTTCCTTCAAGCCATCAAAATACACAGCTTCTTACTTTTATATGACATGTTTCCTACATCTTACAAATTTGCATCATTCTACATGGCGTTTGTTTCAAGGACACATCGAATGTCAACAAACAATGTGTTACCAACACTCAATACATTTTCTTAGGCAGCATCAAGTCATCAACCATAATTCTTTAACCCTGAAAGCACGATGTAGCTGTGGTCTCCCTTGCTTGTTGGTCCTCGTCGTCGACCATACCCAACTCCATCAAGGAGAAATTCATTGGAGACTTGGTTGGGGCATGCTTTGGAAGCATCAGTTTTATGATATCTCAACATAACTGGTAGTCTGGTACCATGTAGAAGCTTCAAAGCCTGAAAATAGAACTAGTAGCGGGAGGACAATATTTAAATTATAATGTTACTGAAAATGACAATAGCAAAAATCAAATAAGAAGCATGGTTATATGCTGCAAACTATCTATACCAAAGAAAAACATATAGTATACATAGGAAGCATGGGACATTTGGAAGCATGAGATTATCTCATCTGAAATCATTTGTATTGGAAGCATCAAAATTTGTAATTGAAAGCACTCTAAGCAAGGAATTAGTTCTATCTGAATATAACAAATATGTATTGGAAGCATGGATATTTTGAAGCACATTACTAGTGCTATCTCAATAAAAAAAAATTATGTTGGAAACACATAAATTTCATCTTGAATCGTGTTGTCGTTGAACCGATCAGGACAGTGACCGTGATCGGTGGAAGCAACCTACGGCCTGCAGGCTGGATTGGATCCTTGATAAATTTGAAGCATAACAAAATCAATGTAGAAACGTACAAATTTGAATAGTAGAATATATCATTTTTGGCCACTAAACTTATCTGTACATGTATCCAACTTCATCATCATGAGTACACATTGTGATTGATGTGAAGCATGCATATCACTCTCAGCTTGCAAAAGAATCCAATACAAGGAAACAGAGAATCTTGAGAAGCCTGAATCGGCAAGGGAATCTTGAGAGAAAAACTTGCCTCAACATGATCATTACTTGTATTACATAGATCAAAAAATTCTTGCAGATGCAAGATATGAAGACATATCTATTATATGAATCAGCTGTAGCATTAGATCTAAAAGAAATAGCCAGAAATTTGTACCTAGGTCAGGTTGTATTAGCTTGAATCGTGAAGTTGTGGAGGCAATGGAGATGTTGACCGCGGGGGATGGAAAATCCAATTCCTAGCAGGACGTTGTGGATCCTTGACCGCACAATTGCGCCTCCTCGAACACAAACAGAGCTGACGGCTAGTCAGTTGCAGCCCCGGCGACTCCTCCCCTGGCGGAGTAGATCGACGAGCAGGTTCATGGTGGAGGCGGGAGACCAGATCGGCGGCGAGGGGCGAGCAAGTCGTGGGGTCGAGGGTGGAGGGCGAGCGGGGGAGTGATTTGGGGGATTTTTTTGGCCCACCGGGATTTTGTTCCACGGGCTAATGACGCAAAAAAAGGGAGCAAATCAAGGCTGTACGGTGGAGACGAAATCGATGGCATCGGAGCAGTCCGATGATTTCCTTCCCATCGGCCTCAGATAGGTAGTATTTGCCTTTTTCCTATGTAGGACACCCATTTGGGTCGTGTGGCCGCGTAACATTCTTTTCTCGGTCCGTATGAACTATCGTCAAGGCATGCATGCGAGGTCTAGGCGTGCTTTGCAGTATAGTGGGTTATGCTTTTTTTTTTCTTTGGGTCTTTAGTCTTTACCTTTTACACGCAGCAGTACTAAGGAGTTGCCGTTTCCAGCAAAAGTATTGCAGCACATTTGGCCTGCTTGCTCAATTCTGGACGACCTCACTCTGTTGCTGTGTATACAGCTGGTTTCTTTCTGAAAAACGGAGGCCAAGACGTGATAACCCTCTGCCTGCTATTGCTCATTTAGGCAAAACCCTCAGCCCCTTGGTGGTTCATAGGCATAATTGTCTTGTGCTGTATGGGTTTCTGATCCTCTTTATTGCCTTTGTTTTGATCAAGATTGTGGAATGTTATTCCAACATTTTTTTTCTTTGCCCGGATGCTAATTAATCTGCCTACTTTCGTTTCAATCGGATTTCACTTCCAGGTTGTCATTAATCCTGAGCCTAAGACACGACGGATCAACAGGGTTATCATGACCGAGCTTACAAACAAACATCACGAGTCTCTCGGTGGCCTATTGGTGGCTTATGATGGCAGCAAGAGCCTGTACACTGCAGCCGAGCTGCCTTTCAAGGTGATGGATTTCTCCATCAAGCTGGGGAAAGAACGCAGGGAAATGTGAGCATGTCTTAATTTTAATTTTCCGGTATCTGTATGCGCTCTATGCCTAATAGTTTCAGAAGTGCCCTCTGCCAATTTATAACTTTTTTTTGCATTTTATCTGCATTGGAAAAAAAGGGAGTACAAGGTCACGGTTCGATTCGCTGCGCGGGCCAACTTGTATCACCTGCAGCAGTTCCTCGGTGGCAGGCAAAGGGATTGTCCTCAGGACACCATACAAGCGCTCGATGTTGTGCTGAGGGAGTCACCTTGTCTCAAGTATGATGATATTGTCAACGTCACTCTTCTATGTTTTATTGTTACTGCTGACTTTGTTTAATGTGTTCACCATATGAATTGCTCTCGAAATTCTGCAGCTATGTCACTGTTTCTCGATCCTTCTTCTCCACAACCTTTGGCCGAAAAGATATCGGTGGTGGCCTCGAGTGTTGGAGAGGATATTACCAGAGCTTGCGCCCCACGCAGATGGGCCTCTCACTTAATATAGGTGCATAATAGTTCAAAAACCTTCTCTTAGTAAATCTCACTTTAAGCTACTCCGCAATTACATTTTTATTGAGCATGAGGCTTTGCCATGGTAGATATTACGTTTGTTCTGTTTAGTTCCGCATAAATCTGCTCGCCGAGTCTTTGTGTATTATGTTACTTGTTTACCTGTGTTATAAAATTTACAAAGTACCGGGGGAGTGTTTCAAACACAAGCTGTATCACCGAATGAAAAATATATATATATAACTAGCATTGAGGTTCAGTTGGAGGAACATGCCAGCACTGGTGTTTAGTTAAGCAAAATTGTGTTCATGTGCCTGAAGTAAAACCAATACATTTGTTTATACAGTGTAGTTTTAGCATGCACTGGAATGTATTCAAGCAGTTCTATTTCATGGCTTATGATCTTTCTGAACTCTTATTGTACTTGTTTTGTTTTACAGACATATCATCAACGTCATTTTATAAGCCTATCGCAGTAATGGATTTCGCTCGGGATTGTCTGAATCTGAGGGATGTCCTCCCCAATCGGCCTCCTTCAGATAGGGACCGTCTGAAGGTACTGTCAACCAAAAAGTATCGTACACAATGCTTATGGCAACTGTCTGAATGATTTATTTATTTTCAGCTTAAGAAAGCACTGCGAGGAGTTCGTGTTGAAACCACTCACCAAGAGGGCAAAAAGAGTGCATACAAGATAACCGGAATTACTTCCGTCCCTCTGAATCAGCTCAAGTAAATGTTCCTCCTCTTCTCCCATTTCCTGCATGCTCTATTATCCTACCCATTTCCCCCTTCTGGTGCCATATTATTTACCACTTGTTTTTAGCTTTCCTCTGGACGAAGGCACTCAAATGAATGTTGTACAATACTTTTGGGACCGGTACAAGTGTAGACTGAGGTTCACTTCTTGGCCCTGTCTGCAGTCTGGTAGTGATGCTCGACCTCTATATTTGCCAATGGAGGTAATTTTCTTGAATTATGCGCAAAACCTGATGTAAAACTCTGCTAATGATTTATATAATATGTTTTTAGGTATGCACAATTATTGAAGGGCAGAGGTTCTCCAGGAAGCTTAACGAGAAACAAGTGACTGGCATACTGCGAGCTACGTGTGAACGTCCCAGTCATAGGGAGGAGAGTATAATTAAGGTATTATTTTAGATAATAGGTGGTACAACTACCAACGTTTCTGAACTGAAATTACTTGAAAATGCTTACATCATTTTTATCAGGGTTCTTATCCATGTGTGATATGATATCATCTTTGTTCTGTTTTCCCGTGAATAAACTGTTATGGATATTAACATACTTGTTGATGTGTTGTGTAGATGGTTGACCACAACAACTATGCAGCAGATAAGCTAGCACGGGAGTTTGGAGTTGATGTTACCAATAAAATGGTCAATGTGCAGGCTCGCGTGCTACCTCCACCCCAGGTGGCTATTCTACTTGACTATCATTCTGATGTCTATACCCTGCCTTTCGTTTACCAAATTTTAACCGTTTATGTTGTTCTAGCTCAAATATCATGATTCCGGGAAGGACAAAGATTGTACACCTAGTGTTGGCCAATGGAATATGATCAATAAGGTGATTCAATCCTAACTTGGAACCAAAAGCTTTTCTTACAATCTCACTTTTGATACTGCAACATAAGTATGGTTTGAACTTGGCTCATAGTAAGCAAAGTAGGGTGGTCAAGTACAGTATGCCTGGAGTTCGTAGTGCCCACTAGATATCATTGGCAAGTTTTTGGTATAAAATGGATGCTCATACATAAAAAACTGTGGATCCATAGAAGTAAATATGTCTAAAAGTCGAAATAATATCATGGTTGGATGTGTTGTGGTACACAATTTGGAGTCCTCTTTCTTGTAACTATGAAAACTACCTAGTTCATCCGTAGACAATCTGACATATGTATAAATGTTGTTTGATATGTCCCTCTTGCTGATGTACACTTTCTGTTTGTGTTTTAGAAATTGGTCAATGGAGCAAACGTTCAGAGATGGGCTTGCTTAAACTTTTCACGCATGCCTGTTGATGGGTTGCGTAGGTTTTGTGGTGACTTAGTCCAAATGTGCAATGCCATGGGCATGGTAAGTTCAGCCTATTTATATATATATGTGTGAATCGTTATTAGTCACGGGACACTAAATTTAGTTTCGTTCTTTCAGGTTTTCAATCAAAATCCACTTGTAGATATTCGCTCAGCTTCTGCTAATAACATAGAAGGTGCTTTGAAGGAAGTTCACCAGAGGGCCCCGAACCTCCAATTGCTTATTGTGATTCTCTCAGAGATTTCCGGCAATTATGATTATGGTATGCACATATTTTTCCAAACGAGGTTATGGTATGCACATATTTGTCTTTTTTTTGAACGAGATTATGTTATGCACATATTAATTTTCTGAAACGAGATTAATATATCTTTTCTGAAACGAGGTTATGTTGTGTGTACATCTTTAGTGCACCCTTTATTTCTCCCTGTTTCCATATTCCCCTGGTACCCATATATTTGTGCAATTCTGCAGGGAAAGTTAAGAAGGTTTGCGAGACTGAGCTTGGGATAGTATCTCAATGTCTCAAGCCTGATAAGGTCAACAAAGCAAACAAGCAGTATTTTGGAAATGTCGCACTTAAAATCAATGTCAAGGTCAGTTTATTAGCAGTCACTTTTTTTTTGCTTTAGGTTTTCAATGGAAAGTGTTATTTATGCTTTCTTTATTAGGTTGGAGGGAGAAATACAGAGCTAGCACTTTCGCGTCAAATACCGCTAGTCAGTGACAGACCGACAATAATTTTTGGTGCTGATGTAACACATCCTGCAGCAGGGGAGGATTCCTCTGCGTCGATCGCAGCTGTCAGTCTCTTACAACTGTTCATTTGATAATTTGGTTCATATTCTCTGAATTTAAATGAACTTGCATTATTATCTGGATGCCTACAGGTGGTGGCCTCCATGGACTGGCCTGAAAGCACAAAGTACAGACCTGTGGTTTCTGCACAACCACCCAGGCAGGAGATTATTCAAGATCTCTTCTGGACAACTACAGATCCACAGACGGGCAGCATTGTACCCGGTGGAATGATCAGGTAAGTCTTTTGTGTTCCTTCATTGTAGTTGATCGCTTAAAATTGACTTGACTCCACTTTTCTGCAGGGAGTTACTGTTGGCATTCTATAAGCAGAACAATCATAGAAAGCCCGAGAGGATAATATTCTACAGGTCTGTGCTTCAGAATATGATGTTATGGTTCATCGATGACGCCTCTTTGAACTGCTATTGTTTTTCTACGTAGGGACGGTGTGAGTGAAGGGCAGTTCGCCGAAGTTCTGATGTATGAAATGGATGCCATCAGGAAGGTGATGCTCTCAGTTCATCATGGTTTTTTCCTGTCCAATTATGTTTTCATCCTCTTTCAACGTATTCAAAATGTTCCTTTTTCTGCCCAAAGGCTTGTCAATCTTTGCAGAAGGATTATCTGCCCAAAGTGACATTTGTGGTTGTCCAGAAAAGGCACCACACAAGGCTCTTCCCTGAGGTGCATGGGCAGCAGACCGACACAAGTGGAAACATCCTTCCTGGTAAGTGCCTCACGCACATGCTCGCACACGTACTGCAAGTGTCTCACACACGCGCACAGAATGTTCCAGTGTAAGAGCATGCCCGATTGTTATTGTGATTGATGGTGCTTGCAGGAACCGTGGTTGACACCAACATTTGCCATCCCACCGAGTTTGATTTCTACCTGTGTAGCCATGCTGGGATCCAGGTGCGTATCCCCAACACTTTTGTCGCACCGATTTCACTGCCCGGTGGCACAAACACTTTGTCGTGGATTGACTGAATGCGCACATTTTTCATGTCTTTTCCAGGGCACAAGCAGACCAGCTCACTACCATGTCCTCTTTGACGAAAACAACTTTTCTGCCGATGGGCTACAGTTGCTTACCAACAACCTGTGCTACACGTAAGTTCTCTGTTTTAGTGTATTTCTTTTCCGATTCAGGTTCATCTATCATAGTGACTGTGGTTTTGCTAGCTAGACCACGCTGATATGCTATCTTTGCCTGTAAATGCAGATATGCTCGATGCACTCGCTCTGTATCTATAGGTGAGTACCTTCTCCAAGATCATCTCACAATTTTCTTGGAAGGGCATAGTGATATATCTATTAAGTTGTACTAATCCCTGATTCTTTTGTTGACCAGTTCCTGCGGCCTACTACGCTCACCATGCCGCTTCCCGCGCACGTTGTTATGACGAGCCGTCGGAGGGCTCAGACAGCACCTCGGTCGTCAGCGCTGGGGCTGCGGGCGCAGGGGCTGCTGGCCCTCCTGTGTCGTACCGCCGGCTCCCCCCGATCAAGGACAACGTCAAGGACGTAATGTTCTACTGCTGAATTGGCCATTGATGGCATGTTCGTTCGTGAGTCCTCGTTTTAGTTGTCCCGCTGCTTGATATATTTGGTGGTACTTCTGTTGGCGACCTGTGGTGTTTGTTATGTTGAGGGATCATGCCTCATGGATATACTATGCTGTGGTGTTGCTAAACGTGGGATATATGCGATGCCGACGTGCTTTTGATTTTTTTACGTTGTTGTATGGAGAATTGATGTCTGAGCTATAACTACAGCATCTATCACTGTCTATCGTTGAAGCTATTCCTCAAGTGTTTTCATATCAAAAGCATACTATAAAATATGGTACTTTTGGGCTTAGTTTAAGGAAAATGCTCCTATATGTGTTCCATACCACAGCCTCATGTATGCCTACGCGTGTCACATAGGATACATGAAGAGGTGAAGGAAAGAGAATGTTGAGTTGGAGGAAAGAGAAATTTGAAAAAAAAATAGCCTTCTTTAACTAAAAGAACAATAATATCCCCTCACATATTCAGAGAGACCTATTTACTGGATATAAAATTAAGAATTAACCCGATCTATCGTCTCCTTTCCGCCGCCAGAAGAAAAGTCGTCTCCTCCATAGTAGGTTCCCCTCCTATGGCCGGCCTCGCCGGCGTCGGGAGGGGTGGGGAGTTGAGTTTTCAGTAAAACTAATGTTGAATAGTGTTTTCAACAGATTAGGTTAGGGTTTTGGTAGCCGTTTTCTTCGTCAATGGAGATGGCATCGTCTGCATTAAGTGATTTTTGGCCCATCGTTCGATGGCGAGATCTCCTTCCCGACTTCAATGGTGTTGTTAAAAGATTAATTTTGTCTAGGTATGGTCCTATACTACCTTTCCGGCCCCCATTGGCACCTACCGCTTCGACACGGGCAGTGGCGAGTGGACCAAGGCCGGCGACTAGAGGCTGCCATTCTTTTCCAAGCCGTGCACGTCCCCGAGCTCGGGCGACGACCTCCTTTTTGGCATCGAGGGCCATCATCCCGACCGCTTCTGCGCCATGGGCGCCTCTGGTCTCGGGATGAACAAAGCTCTGGTGCTGCAGCACGCGTGGCATGACATAGTTGACCCGCTGCCAGACTGTCGGCTCTTGGGGTTCAACAGCGTGGTGTACCTTGGGGACGGCAGGTTCTGCATCCACAGGAGATTCGACGTCATGGCCGAATATGGGATGGAGTCAGTGTCGGTGGGCACGGTGGTCCTGCTCACCGGCGTTGAAGTGGTGCGGTCAGGATCCAGGCTCCGGATGATCAAGCACAAGTCTAGACGTCTCGACTTTGAGATAAACCATGTGCCAACAGCATCCATCTTTGATCGCTCGTTGGATATAATTACTTACAGTTTGATGATGATGAGACTTTGTGGCAGTCTGCAACACTGCAAAGAACAATAAAAACTGGAGTATAATCAGAGAAAGTCGATCAAGGAATGTAGACTACAGTTCCAGCTTCTGACTGCAGGCCCAGCTTGCTGAGCATGATGACCGTGTCCATCCCTTGAGTCATCGTCGCCATATAGCCAGTTCATATGTGCATTTGTTGGAGAACCCAACCATGCCAACCTTTATTTAAAAAAAACCTTTATTTAATTACTTTCCTCGTGCGGTTCTCATGGCATTTGATTCGTGTTAGACCGAATGAATTCAGAGTAACTGTGGGATCCGTACTCTGAATTCATTCTTATACCCTGCACACTGAGCGCCCCTGAGATACAGTGAATCCATACGGCCTGCAGCAGGGCCTCCTTTACCGTGTGGCGATTAGCAGTGCTTGTCCATACAGCCTACAAAACCATGGGAGCAACTCAGCGATGGACTGGCTGTCAACTTCAGAGGTATGGCAGGTTCCTTTCTTTTATGATCTCCTCAGGTTGCTTATCATGCTTTTTAGGTTTCTGTGAGCTTGTAACCCAAAACAAGCTAGAGAAATACCGAACGATGTTGAAAACAAAGCTAGCATCTACATATCCACTAGTTGTGAATCAAGTATTTAATCTAGTAGTAGTACCTTGCAGTATACTTGTAGTTGCTTGTCAGGCAATGCCACCTCCGATTGTGGCAAGTAGTAAATACTTTGGTACAATCGAATTGTGAACCATGCTATTTGTGTTTTTTCGCGTTTACCATCACAATTTCAGAGTTAAGAGCATCTCCACCGATACCCAATTTTGTCCGACAATCTTCAAATTGTGTCCGACAGGTTTAATTCCCGAAATAAATTTTTTCCCGAGGGGGCTCGGGATCTCTAGAAGGTTTTATTACAATTTAAACTCTATTCGACATAACCTTCAATATATCCTAGCGGTGCCCACTGATTATCACTAGTATACACAGTAGGTCGCAGGTTCGTATTTTTTGCCATAGGAAGATAAAATCTTACACAGCAATAGTATTGCTCAAAAAGTTGACATGGGACGTGGATTCGAACCGGGAACTCCAGGAGGGAACATCGTGTTACTGCCTCTCGGCTACGCCTTAAGAATTGATTACGTACTTAGAATATATACTATAGTATTTAGCTAACTCGGGTGTTAAAATTCAATTTTTCAAAATCTCGCGATTTTTTCACCGGTAAGCACCTTTCTCGGGGGTGCTCGAGAAACTCGGTTACCGGTCGGTAACCAGTTTACCGACCGGTAACCAAAACCTTGCCGGAAACATGTCCGTCACAATCCGGGGTGCTGCCCACAGTGGCATACTCAAACCAGATAATTGTGATTTGGCAAAGTTGGACAAAAGACACGATTTACATATGAAATTTGAGACATTATAGCAAAATTGAAACTAAAATTTAAACTGTAACTAAAATTTGAGACATTTGAAAGCCACCACTCGTTGAAGTTGCGGTTTGCCCAATCCGCCGTGGCCATGTTGTGGAGGCCAAGCCAATCTTTTATAAGGTCCCAAAGCCTTCTTGTGAAGCGACAATAAACAAAGAGGTGCGTGGTAGACGTTTTGGACCTTTTTGTTAGCCTCAGATCCCTCCCAAGCCCCTTTTCATTCTCATTCTCAACATTGCTATCGTTCTTCCGCCATATGAAAGGAACAAAGTCCAGTTCCACTACAAAATCCTTCTTTTCAAGCGCACAGAGAAAAACTAAGCCTTTCAACTTTATCATAAATGTGTTCTCGCGTGTGCTTTGTCATCCGGTGCATTATTATTAAAAGCGAGCATGCTCATTATGCCCACTAGAATGCAAATAATACCACGACGATGACGACGAAGATGAAGCAAATACGGAACCCTGTGACATGAACCCAAACCAGTTTGAGCTCGAAGGGCATTTTAATTTTTTTTAAATTTAAAATTTATGTTTCAAAAAAATCCGAAAAAAGTTCCTATGACACATATGCATGTTTCCTACAAGCTGCCAATTTTCGGTGCAAAAAAGTCGTATTTCGAGCTGTATAAAAATAGCAAAATTCTGGTTAGTAAGAAGTGAAAAGAGTGTCAAATCTGTCAGAAATTTCTCTTTTTTGCCTAGCCCAAAATATAATGAATATTTTTCCGAAATTTCTGGCGTACTTGCGTAACATGTATATGTATTTGTGTAAATAAGTGCAGAATTTTCGGAATCAAAAAAAGTACTCCCTCCGATCCATATTATTTTTTTTTGCGAAACACAGTACAACGCAAGCGCTCATATACACGCGCACACACTCACCCCTATGAACGCACGCACGCACACCCTACCCCTATGAGCACCTCCGAGAGACTGAGCCGGCGGGTCGAGTCTTGAGATTGACGAAGTCACCACGGGCGCCTCGCTGTCGACGGGAACGTCGCCTCCCACTGAAGAATATTCCGCCTTAAATGAGAAACACCAGCGTCAAACCTGGGGTTTGAACTCTGGTGGGCTGGGGGTACAACCACCCACCTAACCATCTTGCCACAGGCAAGTTCTCCCTCCGATCCATATTAGTGGGCACAACTTTGTCTAGATACACATGTATCTAGTTAGATACATGTGTATCTAGACAAAGTTGTGCCCACTAATATGGATCGGAGGGAGTACAATTTTCGAAATTTTCAAATAACGGGAGCACTGGTGCTCGGGAGCTGCAATGGATTTCCGGTTTACTTACTTATTATTACTTGCAGTTTGATAAGCTTGAGTGTCGGTCTACAACTTCCCAGACTCGGACGCGGAGATTAGCTGTCCCGGCCGGTGCAGATTCGACTCGAAGTCGACCCGTTCAGCTTTTGGATCGCACAGTGGATATATATATGCCCCGACCGATCTCATTGTGTATAACAATAATCGAGCTAGCTAGCTAGGGCAATGGAGGAGCCGTGCGTGCTAATCGTGCCGCAGATCGAAAACAACGACGGCGAGGTCACCGCTGCCGGGCTCTACCGATTGCAGGCGAGCCAGGGCGCCGCCACCCTCGTAGACGCCATGCCCGGCCACTCCTTCTCCCGCGACAGGCAGGAAGCGGCGCACGACCTGGCGCACTGCGACGGGCTGGTGCTGGCGCCCACCGACGCCGGAGGTGTTCGCGTGCTCAACCCGGCCACGGGCCGCGTCCTCGCGCCTCCCCTGACCGCCGCACCGCCTCGGCTCCCCGCTTACTTCGTGGGCTACCAGGCGTTCGGCCTCGGCCACGACCAGCGCACCGGGACATACAAGGTCGCGCGTTTTTTCTACCGCTCCCTGAACGGGACCCGCACGGGCGGCTACAGCTACGAACTCGGGGCGGAGGTGCTCACCATCGGAACGGGGCAATGGCGCGAGACGGCGGCGCCACCGCCGTACCCCGTCATACCAGGGCGGACGGCGACCTTCTTCCAGGGCTCGCTGCTCTTGACCGTAGACGAGTCGGTTCTCGACGCCCACCACGAGGCCCCGGGTCTCGTCCGCTTCAGCCTCGAAGACGAGTCGTTCAGCATCGTGCCGGCGCCTCCCTGTAAC
Organism: Poa pratensis; assembly: GCA_947311845.1. Lineage (NCBI taxonomy): Eukaryota > Viridiplantae > Streptophyta > Magnoliopsida > Poales > Poaceae > Poa > Poa pratensis. Next base: position 36,000,035 of record CAMZMU010000111.1, on the reverse strand, counting down.
GCGAGGAGGATGGACTACGCGGCGTCCAGCTTAGCCGAGCTGCGCGGGGAGCTGTGGATGTGCGTGACTAACCCGGGCTCTGCCTCCGAGTCGGTCGAGATGTGGACGAGCAGTGCGCTGGACGCCGGCGACACCAGGAACACGCCACGATGGGAGCGGCGTCATGTCCAATAACCACCGCGTCTGATGGTACGATGCTGCTGGAACCCACTATCTCTTTCCCTACCATGGGCATGGGCTGAATTACGACGGCATGGTTCGCATTAGTATTTACTCCTCGCGCCTCCCCTGACCGCCGCACCGCCTCGGCTCCATTTGTATGCAATTGGTGACCTCGATGTGCCAGCCTGGAACCAGCGAACCAAATCCCCGCAGATTCGTACCAGGATCAGTCACGTACGTACGGGCGGCGCGGCCTCTCTTTTTTTTTCCTTCCCTTCTTAGTACGTGCAGGTTTATTCTAGTACGTGCAGGTGTACGCACGCATCCATCTCGATCGATCAGTTTTGCAGCTAGCTAGCTACGAGATTAGCTAATTCGCTAGTAATAATAATCAATTAATGGAGATCGACTTGGACAGAATTACACTAATTTATTTCGCGACTTGGAGAACCCGTGACGTAACGCTCAATTTTTTTTTTTTTTTTTAAGATTCTATCGATCCGTCTGCATTCAACGGAGGCCCGCTTACATCCAAATCTCGTCGTGAATTAATCAGAGCCGTTTCTTCCGTATGAGGCTGAGGCAAGAATATGGACGGCTTGCATGCATTTTCCGGTTCTGGACCCTTTTCCTTTCGGCCCATCTCGCTTGGTTTCCACACGCACCTCGCGTCCAATGGTGACACGCACGCGATGCTTGGTTTCGATGCACGCAAGCCTTCATTAATTTATATTATTAACAATAGGCACCACATTTCGAAAACAAATACAGCAATATGCACCAATTAGGTTATTAACTGTATCAACTGTTGCGGAGTACGCTCTTCCAGAGTTCCACCCATTTATGAAACGGTATGTTGTACGCTCTCACCATTCTTACTTTCTTTAAAAGAAAAGAATGAGCAGCCGTATACATCTTTCAGTGCAGTTTTGAAAAAACGTTGGTTCACCTCACCTCGTGCTTTCGAGTACACGAGCAAAACTAAGCCTCCATACGTGCACAACATGAGATCACACCAAATGGCAAGCAACAACGCCGTTGTGCACCCCGTATTACGGTCATCATCGCCTGTATCCGTCGAATGCCTGTATTACGGTCATCAACCCCAAGAACCCCAGGCCAAGACCAAGATAACCCGATGCATGTTCGATTCAATCAAGAGCCACGAAAGCACACGATGTTTAAGTGATCGCGCGTCGGAAACCTACGGAGGCATGGCAGCTAGTGTAGCCGACCATGACCGCAGGAAGATAACCGGATGGGTTGGCTAGGGCCCGAATGAGCCGTGGGCATGGTCGTTGAGTATAGGATGTCGAGAACGAGTTGGCGATGGTCCTGGCCATGGATGTCGCCGATATTTTCCATGACATGTCCTCCTTGTAGAAACGTAGAGTAGTGTTCAAAGTCGAATGCAAGGGACTTTCCCTATGGCTTACATACAAGATAAATCTAGCTAGAGCCTTCATCCGAGACACAGATTTGGAAGACTAATTAGCACTACTTATACTTCGATCCAAGCGGAAAAGATGATGAATAAGGAAGCATATGTGTGAGGTACGCTAGTGGCATCAGCTCCATCGGCGTGGAAGGCTGTGCACGGCGCACTCCACTAGCCAATCATATAGTGGTCTAGATCTTCAAGCTTGCTCTTGGTTCTGATATGCATGGAGTTCTATACATGGCGAGAAGAAGAAGAAGAAAAGGCACATGCGCGCAGCAAGCAGCTCAATAGGTAGGTAGGTAGGTAGTACATTGCATGCATGAATCCCGCCCTCGCGGTCGCCTGTTGTGCTAGCTATCGGCATCTCGCAGCCTGCCTCGATAGAGGTTCTACACATTTACTTGTATAACTAGCACGTCCGTCTACTCTCTAAAAAGAAACTAGATACACAAAATCTAACGGGGACGCATGCACGTTCATGGGTTTTCTTTTTTAGCATGCATGTGAATTTTCCTATACAACATAGAAAAACAATTAAACATAACAAACAAAAAACATTCTTTAACTCGTAATAAAAGTACACTTGATGAAACTTAATGTTCATTCGTACTTATTCAACATTAAAGTCTGCGAGTGGGGCCATGGGCATGCAAAGGCTGCTTCGGGTGAGGATAAGCTTGGAAACCCTAATTTTCCGAGAGCTTTCCAAAGCCACCGAAATCGCCTCGGTCGGTTATTGCATGCACAACTTATGGCTCGCGGAAAAAGGACGTCGATACAGAAATCTTCGGACAACCATAAACATTTTTCTATGGGCTTTCACACTACTACTCTGAAACGAGTACAATGTGGTAGATAGCACCGAAGAACGGGCAGTAAAGCGCCACGAAAAGCTACTTCCCGCGACCTGAACGTGTCGTGAGGGTTTCCTAGGTTTGAGTGAAGACGGTGACATGCATTCTATCCCGCGAACAACCGAGAGTGCTACTCCGTTCTTCGGTCTAGGCTCGCACGACTTTCACTAAAACAATGACATCTTTCTCATTCAGAGTCCGTTTCGCGCGTTCGACCACTCAAAACGATCAAACGGAGTAGAGAAACATGGTGAACAAAATATTAGTATCTCCATTGCACGTCCCACAAAATCGTCCCAGCTGTGGGACTTCTAGTTCATCGCTATTATCTCGACCATCTCCCAACCTTTTTTTTACCCCTCGCATGGGCTACGAATCGAGTGATTCATGCTTTTCGGAACTAAAACGAGAAAATGTATGTGTTAGGTAAATTTATTTTAAAATAGGCTGGAGAAAACCCGAAAACGGGTGGAAAATGCCAAGAAAAAATGAGAGAGAAAATGGGCGGGAAAAGTACGAAAACGGGTGGGAGAACGTCGTGACGGTGTATTTTCCTCACGCAGACGAGATTGCAAATATGTCCTACCTTATAATAAGTACCAAAAAAAGCCATGTTCATTTTGGAAGGATTCCGACCACTTTTTTTTTTGTTTCGAACTCGCGAGCCCTGTTCGGAGGCCTAAACGTCCCTTTTCACGGTTGAAATTTTTTAGCATCTTTGACCTGTACAAATGCCATGAAAATTCTTCGTCATGCTTGTTTCATTATTATGAATATGGGTCAAATCAATATGGTATAGAAATTGCACATTCTGTACTAAAAAAGTCCTTGTCCAAGCCTGACTCGAGCAATAGCAACGACCCAACTCTCACTTGGGCCATCGCTTTTCACTCGTCGCGTCTTCTCCCGAGAGGACTCCCTGTCCTCTAGTGCGTACACCAACACCCGGAGTTTTCGGAACAATCATGTACACATGTGTGCCAAAATGACGCCCACATAAGCTCGCTACGGGACTGTTAAGACGTAGTTGAAGTGCACCATGAAATCACTGCCTTCCCCCCCACCACGATCACACTAGTATAACCTAATTTATGCTTCCACGTTAGTTATTACCTATCATTACATGCGTCATTTTGTTCCCGCAAGTTATCGGGGTCCTTATTTAATACTTGAAGATAAATACCAACTATAATTTCATGTGTTGCTTCATTGCCTCACTGTATTATTTTGTGCTATAAAAAGATTATTACCTATCATTGCATGTGTAGTTTCACTGTCACACGCTATGGGAGCGGCGTCACGTCATCGAAGCCCAATAACCATGTCTGATGGTACGATGCTGCTACATGCTGCTGGAACCCACTATCTCTTTCCCTACCAAGGGCATGGTCTGAATTACGACGGCATGGTTCGCATGGAGTGTTTGAAGTATCACCGTCCCGACGACATTGTTGAGTACCCAAGGAGAACACTCCATGGTTTTGATGTAATTCCATATGTCCCAACACTAGTTCCAATCTAGCTTTCTTTCCTAAATCGAGGGAAGGTTTCCATAAATAAATGTTTCGATACATGGAGCTAGGTAGTATATTTTTATTCTACTATATGTAATATGCCCTCCGTGCGCTGCAACGGGTGAAAAAATTGTGCATTAATTGTGAAAAGGCTTACATATTAAGTTCTCATTGATAAAATGCAAACCCACCGGTTTCAAACTTTCAGGGTGTACACAACACGTTGTACGCTATTTGTACGCTATAACAACAGACATGCATATTCATCCTACATTCCTACTTCATGACCCACGAAGGGATTCGGCCCTCACCGGGCCCCGGTGTATAGGAAGCAGAGGAATAGGAGCCGAGATATTGTGGATGTGCGGCCCCGTTCAATCATCCACCAAAGCCTTTACCGACCAGCTTTAATCAAATTAAATACATAATATGCAACTCCTGGATAATATCAATGAAATTCTTATTGAGCTTAACTGGATATGGTCGACTCAAAATTATGTACGGAGTAATTAAAATTTAAGAGTACATCATGTGATTTTTCTCATTGAATACTGTGCAGAAATTAACTTATATTTCTACTCCGATATATTACAAAAACGTAAAGTACGCCCTAGTGAGGACACATGCAAAAATTAACTTGGTGTTTGAACGTTCCACCCGTCTTCACGCCTTTATCACTCCCGGCCTTCCTCCGTACCTCTAGCACGTTGGCAAGCTCGACGATGATTCTGGTGGAGCACTTCAGGAGCGGAGCTAGGTACAATTGTGGGGTCAAATGACCCTAATGACCTAATGGAAACCCTAAGTAAATGAGTGGCAATATGGCGCATTATTACCCAAGGTAGCAGAGGACGAGGATACAAAAAATATGCAGATTGAAAAGATTATAATGAAAGACAAGGATACATAGTCCTCCGTGTCTACGTCGTCATCCCCTGTGCGGATCAATCTCCACCCACATTATGTACTACTGTCCATGATACCAATATGGTAATGATATATCTCTGTAACTCCATCCTATACAAGGCTTCCTATCTTAAAGTGCTATGCTGCTCCGCAAGTGGTGGCAGGGGCGACGCGATGCTTTCCAACGCACACCTCATGAATCAGCTCAACTGGAACTCCTACGAAAGATGGTATTAATAGTGAAGTATCACGCGGGTATCCCAGCACGCTACCAAGACAAAGACGACACATGAAATGACGGGTAATAGTTATATTGTCTCGTGCCTAAAATGAGCATGTGTGGGAATTGAACGATAGATGAAATGATAGGCAACAAATATCTCCCAGCACATGAAATGAAGATTGATATTTCATGCATGCCGTAAAAATTGATATTTTATTCTTGCAAAAAATACAATGACTACTTAGATAATTACCGTTAGAGAAAATTGGGTGGGAAGGCCCAAAAAATATGGTGCAATAGCCCTCCAAAACGGCGAGAAATTAAACACCACAATAAAAATGGTAATAAAACGTCAATACAAAAACAATGTGTTACAACGCCTGAACTAACGGTGATTTTCTTCGATGCTTTTCAATAGCCCAGGAGGAGGGGCGGGATACAGACAAAACATACCTCACGATAATTGCGTGGAGGGAAAGTCAAAGCGTTTTGCTCCAGCCCCTGAAAAAATTATGCTGTAACCCAAAAAACAGATGGGGAAAAGGAAAAACAAAAACATGTGGGAAAAAGAGTGCATAAAGGCGCCACGGTGACGCTGCATGCGGCGGTGATTCTCCGACAACCCCACGTAGCTCAAGATTCGTGGGTGAGGGGCTCGAACAAGACCTGGACCTGTCCAATGAGGAGCTGGTCAAGGAGCAGCGCAATGGTTGTTAAAACGATTGGACCAGCATGAGAAGCTACCTAATTTTATCTCAACTTAAGTCTAGATGCATGCATGGAGGCGACATTTAGACGTCTGGGGTCAGTATATAACTTCGGTGGATTGCTAGTTTTACTTCAAGTTGCATATACAGTATATGTAATAATTCAATACATTTGACAGTTTGTTGCACACGTGCAAGTGATTCATGGCAGGCATGCAAAGCTTCTTTCGTTAGTTGCTCGTAACATTCACGATCTAGAATTTACTAATTTTGGATGTTATCATATGCATTTAATTATGTTTTATTGAGTGGTGCATTTTGGAACTTTAAATCCTCTCTTGGTATTTATTACTCCTATGCATTCATTTAGGGCTTAAAAAGAGATTTAGACTACTCATAGTGGAAAGTAACATATAGTGGTATCATGCACATGATACTAGTTTATGTTACTACCTTCATATAGTGCATAGTACTCATTATGCATTGGAATGAGTAGTATCATGTATAGTGCATTTATTAGATTTGTAAACTTATTATGCATTGGAATGCGTTATGTTATAGTATCTACGTATGATACCACCTCCTCTCTCATCACTAATTATAGTGTCACGTCAGCTTTTTGCATGCATGGAATGCATGATACCACTTATGATACCCCACTATGGGTAGTCTAATAGCACAAAATGAATTTATACACATGCATTTGGTGAAACTAATTTTCCAAGACTCATAGTAACTATTTTGCTTTACGGGAACTTTCTAGGAATTCTAGAAAAAAATGATATAGTATTGATAAATGACCATAATCATTTTTTTTGAATGCTTGTGTATAGGGAATGACATATCATCAGTCCGATCTCCGATCCGATTTTACTTTCGTAGGAAACTAATACCAAAGCTGGCGACACTTTTTATAATCGGAGGGAGCAATACTTGTGTAGTGTAGCTACCATAGCCACCTCTTCTTCTTAACTCTTTTGCCTAATTAGCCGTACGTACGGGTGTGTGGGCAGGCACCAAAGAACGCACTTACGCCGACCAGCCGGGAACAAATGCATCTCCACGCACGCGGGTTTGCTTTTCGGCTCCACATACAAGCTGGAGAATCGTGGAGCCGCGTCACGTGAGTTTGAGATTAAGGCGCAAATCCCTCCGTCGTGCGGAGAGAATGCTTCATGCATGCATCAAGTTGATGCACGCATATACATACTCACGGCTCGCAAGACGTGCCTCTTCTATTCCAAACCTAGCCGCCAGCGGTTTCACAGTCAGCGTTCTCCACCGGCGATCCGTTGCCCCTTCCCCTCCGCTTGGCTTCTTGGCGGCATGAGGGGGAGGGAAGATCCGGGTCTAGTCCGTGTGGTATTTTCGTACTAAGTTTTTTAGCTTTGTGTTTCCTCCATCGGCGTCATGGTGAGGCCGATGGCGATGGTGCTCGTAGGAATAATGGTTTTCCAGCCCTTAGTACTCCTGCTCGTCGGAGGTGTTGCTAGCGCCAACGAGAGGTTTGTGAAGTCCGAGCTATTGGAGCAGTTTTAATCTGACGTTGCCGTCTAGCTAGGCGTGACGGCGGGAAGGGACTGTTCTTGGAGTATAGTGGTGCTTAAAGTAGCTTTATAGCACAAAATGAATTTATACATTTTCCTAGATCCATAATGTTTTTCATTGATGCACGTACGGGTGTGTGGGCAAGCTAGGCCACCAAAGAACGCACGTACGGCGACCAGCCGGGAACACATGCATCCACGGACGCGGGTTTGTTTTTCGGCTCCACGTACAAGCTGGAGAAGGTGGAGTTTGAGATTAATTAAGGCGCAAATCCCTCGTCGTATGCAGAGTACTTCATGCATGCATGGGTTTTATCCATTTATCCACACGCACAGGATTGGTCACCACGACGTCATGCTGATCCTTTTATCCATTTCGGTCTTATTTGCGTTTCCGATCCATCCAGTGGCTAGCTAGCTACTAACTTTCTTTTTATTCTTGCCGATCAACATGTAGGAAAAACTAAAGACCACCATCTATCCGTCTATACACATTAATTACGGACCCAGCAGCTAGGTCGTCGTTAATAAAACATTAGTTTTGGACTTTGGGTATGCGCGCGTACGATCGAAAATGTACACATGCAACAAAAAACATTACGTAGCCTGGAGGTTTTTCTCCTATGACCGGCCGAGGACAAGAATACAACCATATATATAAGATCTGATTCAAACTCGACGAGATCTCGATCGCGACATCGTCGACATCAAGACGTGGCCATCGACCATCGTCTCGGAGGCCTTCTTTGTGTCCGAATGGCTCGCCGGCTATCGGTGATATTTGAGCATAGACATATCTACCTCTGTCACATGGGTAAAGGTGTTGATCAGAATACCAAGCTGACGGCTCCCTTTCACAGGCGCGGGACTTGCTCGGATCCAGAGGCCAGGCCAGCGGGAGACGGTGGCGTCGTTTGCGTGTTCAGGTGGTTCGGGGCTCCCATGAAGTAGATGATCTTGCGCGGGGGTGATGTGCTGACCAGCGGGGATTCTTCCACCGTTGGAACATGCAAGTTACCATCGTTCCCCGCTTGATGCATAATCTAAATATTTATTTTTGCCTATGCGAGAATTTTATTTTAATTATTGTCCAATTAATTATAATATGCCTGATACATTATTAAGAAAATATTTTTAGTTCAGAAAATAGACCCTACCATTTCATGTGCTCTGACTGCATTAAGGAACGTGATCTACACTTTAATTTTAGTACTATATATGAAATAAATATTGGCAATTAGAATTTCCCAATTATTATTATTTTACTATCCCCATAATGCACCGTCGGGGCTTGTGAGGCGAGGCGATGGAGCTCACATGCGAGAGGCTCCACTACGCAGTCGTGTGGTAGGGGGGAGGGGGTTCATGGATGAGCACGAGAGGCGCTCAAGGCTCGCAACAATGGCAGAGGTGGGCTCTTCCAGATGTTGTGAGACATTATGGGTGAAATGGGCATTTTGTATGAACCATGCTCAAGTTTTAGTTATTGATTTTGTGTTTAATAGTGGAAAATCATGTACACAAAAACTACCATGTATATCTTCTCTGAGGATGATCATATAAGAAAATCATTTACAATGTGGAAATCTGTTTTGTAGATGCAGTGATGCACCTACTAGCTAAAATTCGTATTTTAAAATGTCAAAAAAGTACAAACATTTTTTCTGGATATAGACATTTTATGTTAGTACACAAAATTTTGCAACAAAAAAAAGACATTTTTTGTGTCTTGTGTATAAAAGAAAATTTTCAGTGCTCGAAAATGACCATGCGCGAGACATTTTTGTCTTTTTACACAACCCGCAAAAAATGTCATTTTTTCGTGAAACTTTTTGTGCGGACATAGAAAGTTTCGATATACATCCCTAATTTTTGTCCGGAAATTTTTATATTTTTAAAATACATTTTCATAATGGGTGCATCACACCCTTACGAGTCTAAACAGAATGTCCCAAACAAAGATGCTCCTCATGTAACTGCCATTCTGTCAAGATGTAAATATCTACACTGTCGGTTGTAAGACATACAGTAGACGATTACAGACAAACGGTCATGTAGGTTCACGTAAAAACCAATGTTGACACATATACACCTCGACGACGCGAAGTCGCGAATCATACGATCGAGTTAGAAAAAGAGTTAGGTTGTTAGAGCAGAAGGTAGTTATTACTAGTAAGTACGTACGTGCGGGCATGCATGCATATCTTGACCTCCATGCATACATGCAACTCACGTGTGCAAGCAAATGATGGGATTTTAGAACAGTTACATCGTTTTGTAGAATACATGTAACCAAATTATATTACTCCGTATTTTAATACTTATTAGCGCATTATTCCTTGTGTGAAAATGCATCATCTATCTCTACTATATAATATGAATAAAGGTGGTGATGATGGTACGTCAAAGCCTAGATTTAGATCGCTGAATTCGGACCGCGTACACGATCAGAGCTCAAATCCTGATCGATGTCCTGTTTGTATGTCTCGCGTACACGATCAGAGCTCAAATCGTGATCGATGTCCTGTTTCGGCAGATCCTAAATGCTGCCCGTTAGCGGCGCTAAAACGTAGCGCCACCTGAAGCGAAGCGTTATGGGCCGGGCCCAGTTCGCCTGCGTCGAAGGAGCAAACGAGCCGGCGTCGGCGACGCCGCGCCGACCGCCAGGGAGGCGCGAAGGAGAAGGCGTCGGCGAGGCAGGACCGAGCCGGAGACGGGGCTGACGCGGCGAGCCGCGGCGGCGCCGGCGAAGTCTCGGAAGCAACTTAACTGTGCGGGTGCGGGGTCGGGCTTAGAGGGATGGCCGTGGGCGGCGGTGGATCGGCGGTGGGGGGCGGTTGGAGGAGGGCGGAACGGCGAGGCGGTCGCGGAGCGCCGCCGGCCGTGGGTGGCGGTCGCAGGCGGTTGGCCAGCGTTGGTGGCGGGGGGAAGAAGGAAGAAGGAAGAGGGAGCGGTGGGGGCGTTGACCGCGCGGGATGAAGAAGAAAAGAGGAAGAAAAGGGAGGAAGAGGGAGCGGTGGGCCGGCCCACGTGGGCGAGCCGTGCAGGCGGCGCGAGTGCTGCGTGGCGCCAACGGGCGCCTCAAAGGAGGTCCCTCCTGTTTCTATGTCTGTCGGTCAGATTAGGAAAGAAAAGCAAAAAGGCCCATTACTAAGCACCTCCACCAGCCCACAAGGAAAAACGGACGATCGGTAGCCCACTAGGCAAAACGGACTGCCTACACGATCGGTAAAGAAAGGACCCGGAGAATTACACGGACGTCCAATCGATAAAGAAAACGAACGCGGACTCTGCCTTATTATAAGAGCTTGCACGATCAGGAAAAGAACTGATGCTGGAGCTGTACCACCACTGCCATCGCGTCTTGGACATTGCTCCGCTCCGCAGCGGCTTGCTTATCTTGTTTGCATGCTACCGATGAATTAGTTTGCATGTCAAGTACTCCGGATGAGGAGGTTGTTTGTTGTTGATTGGCGTGTGCTGCTAGCCGGACTATGCACGCATCGACCATGACGTGGGGCTGCATTCCGACCACTTAAGCCAAGGCGATAACATAGCGCCAGCACTAGATGCAATAAAAATGCATTCATAGTTTCATACTCATGAAGTTGATCAAATCAGCCACACATCTTCACTATTTAGTTGGAGACGGGATAGTTTAGTCACGGCCCCTCTTCCACACTCCTAATTATTTCCGAAAATTTAGACCTCACAAAAAATATCAGTGCTGACGTGTGAGTCGTCATGCGTAGTGTCTAATCAATCCCTATACATACATGCCTAATCAATGGCTCAGAAAAACAACACCTAACCGGTTTGATAAGCTGAGTTGATTTTATTACAGATCCCGTAGCAGCGCACGGGTATTTAGCTAGTATTTGTAGAACACGTATATGAAAATGCATCATATATATTTGTAGAACATTGGAACGAGCAGCCGACAGGGCATCAAGACTTGCACCCTAACCTGGTAAGTGTTATTTGCTCCCGAGCTCCAGTGCTCCCTCCAGTTAAAAAAAATTTGAAAAATATATTTATGAGCTTAAAAAAATTCTGAAAAATATCACGGGTGTAGGTAATGATGTATCCCATAAACGTGTAAAATTTCAGTTTGAAATACTTTATATTACAGGCTATATAAAAATAACAAAATCTGGTAAAACTTAGAGATTTGAAAATAGGCATATTTTGATCAACAATTTGTCATTTTTGTATAGCTCAAAATACAATGTATTTGGAGTTGATATTTTACACATTCGTGGAATATACTATTGGCAACTCCCAAAGTTTTTTTCAGGATTTTTCGAAACTCATAAATATGATTTTCAAATTTTTTAAATTGGAGGGTTCATTAGAGCCCGGGAGCAAAAAGCCTCTACCGCGCCCTAACCCGCCTTCAATAGAGAGGAGAAATTTCTTATTATTATTTTTCTCAGCATGAAATAGCGTATATTGTCAGCCAAAACATTGAGTTAAAAATTAAGCCATTCTAATTTCATTATATTTTTCGAGTGTGTTCTACCCGTAGTTAGTGACTCTCCCACAAACCCAGGCCACACCTTGATCATGTTGAGTCCAGTATATTTATTCTAAACAACTTTTGCCATCATGTATCTAATAAGCATGACATTTCAATATAGATCGTTAAATTTATGTCACGAGATAGATATTACCCATAATTTCATTCATGCATCATTTCATTGATAAATCCTTGTCATTTCATACTTCAATTAAATAAGCTAGCAATTGCGATAAAACATTATTAAGTCAACCATTGTCACCCGATATCTTGATAGTCAAAAAGGTGATTATTAGATACATCTATTAGGTGTACACACAAGCACAAACTACGGTGGTTTAATGTGGACCTACAACCACACAAACGAACACGAAAACGGACTAGATCCAAGAAGATCCGCCAGACACACAACTCCACACGCCCTCCGTCAGTACTATGCACACCAACAGAGCGAGGATAGGACAGGGAGAACCTTATTCTGTCCTCAGGATGTCGTCGCCGCCATGCCATCCCCGACGAAGACACTCGAAAAACCTAAAAAAAAGGGAACAAAAACCTTCCCGCCGGCGAGGGGCAGCGGTCCGCCACACCTCCGGGGCCCAAGGGTCGTCGGAGGCGGGAGAATCAGCAGCTTCACCGGCGAGAGGGATGAATACCAGATCGATCGCCTGGTTGATCGCCTGGGAGGAGACGTACCGGTTCGGTAGGTGGAGGCTCTTAAGCTAGGCCTCACCTTGATCACGTTGCATATGATATACTTTGATACCACTCATGCACTGATAAGCACAAAATACTTCAACGTAGATAGTTAAATTTATGCTACGAGGTAGATATCATCTATCATTTTGTTTCATGCATTGTTATGTCCTTGTCATTTGATGCATCATTTCATACTTCAATAAAAATAAGCTAGTATTTATGTGTAGATATAGTCCAACTAGCCAGCTCGTACGCCACCGACTAAGGACTGTACCTTTGTGCGGAGCAATTAAATTGAGGATTTCTAGGGTGCATGCCGATATTGATCCTTGTTTCGTGCCATGGTATATTGTTGCGGCCGGTCTCTGATTGTTGCGTGATCGTGTAGGAGACCTTTCTCTATTCTCAGCATGAAATAACAAGTATGATGCCGACCAAAGAAGATGTTTAAGAATTAAGACAATATGCCTTACTACCCACAGTTGTGAGCGAATATAGGTCGTAAACGTAGGACCTAACTCGATCATGTTGAATATGGTATACTTACTTTAAACAATTTTTGATACCATTCATTGATAAGCATAAAATACTTGGATATAGATGGTTAAATTTTTATGCTACGAGGTAGATATCGTCTATTATTTTGTTTCACGTGTTGTTATATCCTTGTCATTGATGCATCATTTCATACTCAATAAAAATAAGCTAGCAATTGCAATGTAAATAAAAATGATTGAGTCAAACCAGGCCCGGTGGCATCAGCATGCATGATCGGTAATGAAAATAAACATACTCAATAAAAAGGGCACCAACAATCAGCACTAGTGGCATCCAGCCCACATTGGTATCAGCCGTTGGTCACATCGTGCTCTTCGCCTTGATGTCGCCTTCTTCCTCGTCACCAATGATGAGCATGGAGGCGCTGAGAAGTCCTGGAGTCTCAACAAATTACATCCGTTAGCCTAAGAGCGCCATGACCTCAATGACACCTACGACCAAGCGTGCCCCCAACACCCTGTTCATCCCTTTGTCAAAACCACCAATTCAACGCCCGCTCTGGGACGTTCGGGACACCGACCGATAAAAATGAGGCGTGCTCAGTGGGAGCGGAGTACTACGTTCTACCTTGTACACCCAAACGGATGGAATGGTGCGAGTTTTCAAAAACTAAATCCACTCCTTATTATTTCCCGAAGACGTAGGATTCATAAAATCTTCGCATGCTTCATCGAGACAGACTTTTTATTTTTGGCGATAAATCGAGACAGACTCATGGCTGTAGATTAGTGCGTAGCTATTCGATCGAGTATATATGTGTAGCTAGGGTGCATGACCATGCAGATGCTCGTCTGGTGCCATGGTACGTACTGGAATAGCATGCGTGCCCGTGCGGGCGATCCGCGTGAGTCTTTTTTTTTTTAGATGATCCGCGTGAGTCGTCTTCAGCTAATCAGATCGCAGGTAGCCGCTCGCCGCGGATCGCAAATCTGAACCGTCCGCTGATCGCTTCCGGAAACACGGCAGGAACGAGACGAAACGGAACGGAAGGCAAAAATCTCGGCGAAAAATCTGGACGCCGAAGATAAAAGGCAGCAAATTTCTCCTTCGTTATCTCATTCCCATTCTCCTCAGGAGTCTCGTCTCCCCGATCCCCCCAGCCGCCACCGTCGCCGGCGACTCCTCGCGCCGCTGCCCACCTCCCCAACACCACCACCTCATCCTCCACCGATTCCTTGCCCCCGACGAACCCTAGCCGCGCGGGGTTCCGCGGTGGACTGCTCTGATCCGGCGACCTCGAGTTCTTCTCCTACCGGTACCGGCCCCCTCTGATCCGGCGACTCCGCCTCTCGGTAGTGGCCTCGCCGCTCACCACCGGCGCAGCTAAATGGCCGGCGACGCACAACGGGACGGCCTGGACGAAAAAGTAAGCGCCTTTCTCTCCTTTCCCCTCCCCACTAACCTACTGGGCTCGGATCTAAGCTCTAACGTTCCTGTGTTGATTTACATCTCATTATTTCTCATCTTGTATTAGTAATTAGCACTTCAGATTTCTCACACCTCGCCCCTTCCGTTTGTGGTTAATGATCAATCTGTTAAAAAATGGCACCGGTCAATCTGTATAGTCATTTGTGGTTGGATTGATTTTTTCCATGCACGCTTCATTTAAGAACGCTACATGCACTGATTCTCAAGGTGTAGTTTTTTTAATTGCCTGCAAGCTGACTGATTTGTGTGTGAATTTTCTATTGAACCAGATATTTGAGATTTCTGTAAAATCTTACAAGACAAGGGCGCAACACGATGGAGAGGAGCACCATCGCTGGCATCTGGTGACCACAGCGGCACCGACATGACCATCGCTGATGCCACGACGGGCATCCAACTGCTCGGGCCTCCCTGACCGTGCGAGCACCCCTGCCTCGTCCTAAATGCTGCTGCGGCCTCTCCTTGTCTTCATCGAGTATGTTTCTGCCATAGGGAGGTGAAGCCTTCACTTGTAGGTCTATTTCAGATGTGCTTTTTTTGTGTGTTATTATCTGCTATATAGGTCATCACAAGATCCAGTTCAAATATACGGAGCTTCTGTCTGTGGGAGATGCATTGTAACTTTTCAAACACATAATGGATCAGAGCCTTGTTTAGGAGTAGATGTTCATGTCCCGGTCCAACCTGGCTGTGGTTTAATTTATCTACCATGTGCAAACAGTAGCCACAAGCACTACTTCTTCTCTTATTTACAAAATCCAGTTCATATGTTGCTACTGTTGGTGAGATGCATCACTTTTTTTGCAAAGCACACAATTGATCAAAGCTTGGTTTGGAGTAGTTGATCATTGCCTGATTAAACCTGCATGTCGTTTCACCATGGACTTGTTGTGGGGATAAATTGATAATCCACCATTGTTATGTTTGTTGACTTCCTTCTGAGGCTCGCAACATACTTGTGGCAATGCTTATGTGTATCAACACTGAAACATAGTTTAGTAAGTTTCAGAATTTTGTGTGTCCTGATCGGCGCTTTGTGCATGTTTCAGTGTTGGTGCTGGTAAAGTGGTTGGCTAGGCTGGCCGCTGGCTTCGACAACCTCCTCCTCCTGTGACCGTGCGACGGCGGTGAGGCACTGTGGTGGTGACGCTCGGCCTCGCCTACCCCCCCTTCTGGTGAGCTCCTCGGGCTCCCTTCTTCATCTTGTATACGTTGTCATGTGGTACCACGTCGCGTTTGTATTTAGATGTCCACTCGATGGACTAAGTAGTAGTTTCTTAGAGGATCTAGATCATTTTTGTTAGTGTTTTTAGTTGGTCCTGATGGCTTGATTAGGAGTAGGTGGCATTGTTATGTAGTGGTTGCTTATTTGGTCAGATTTCTTTACTAGTTTAGGCTTGAGAATAAGCTAATAAGAACATAATGTCTCTTTTTTGTGCTATAAGTAAATGATATCTCTAGGTAAATTCTGGTTTTCTGTAAGTAAAATCACCACAGCTCAATTTAGGTTACAGGTATATTTTCCGGATCATTTGCTAGCTGTCAACTTCATTTTACTTTATCCTGGAGCTTTTATGTTGTTCGCTCCCCTGTTTTGCATTCTGCTTTCTAAGAATAGTAAGCTAGCCTGTAAGCTCCTCTATGCTTAGAAGCTTGATTAGAGGTATCGCCTCAAGCTTGTAAACCTCAGTTATTTTGTGAATTCTGGAGTTGTATTGCCAAGACAGCACTTTGTGCAAGTATGTACGCTTTGGAATACATTTATAATATGCCTTCTGTATTTTCAATCAGAACAAAGGCTGTTTCTTTTCGCACCTTTGAGCTGGGCATTACTACCGTACTTTATGTTTGAATGTGTGAGCATTAATTGTGAGTTTTATGTTTGCTACCTTGTTGATTCTTTATTCTCATTTTGGTGGTTTGGGCTTTTCGTCGTGCATGAATAGCTTGTTTGTGCTTGTGTAAGATTTTCTGGGCAAATAGAAAGCTTGAGAGGTCCTCTTTTACCTTTCTTGTATTACATGTGCGCTTGAGATGGTCCTCTTTTACCTTTCTTGTAATACATGTGCGGATCTTCTTGTCTTGATTTCATAGCTTTTCCTTGGAATTGTGCTTTTTCCTTCTCACTTTGCCAACCAGCTTGGTTTGGTAACTTATTGTGGCCTGGAATTTGAGCTTATGGATAATTAGAACTGGTAGATAATTTGAGCTTATGGTGATTGCTGGCTAAATTGAAAAAGTTTTTTTCCTTTTCTTCCTATGATGAAGTTCTCTTTGAAGGTTATGTTTTCTGTTACTCTAGCCTTTCTGCCTCAATTCTTGCGTTGGGTTACTAAATCACTATATTTTAGGGAGGTCCCTCATTTGAAGTGTGTTAAGGATGGATGGGCATGGGATCAATTGCTTGCATTGGTGCTTTTCATGGGTAATTGGGTTTTGTGAGCTTTTTCATGCTGTTTAGTCTCTTTCAATAACAATATACAGTGATTCAGTGTGTTTGGGGTCTACAGCACTGTACTTCGATCCCCACACACTATACACTTGGTTGAAGATTTGAGGTCTTCTGTGGGTTATCGATCATCTATGATTAAATATCTAGTTCATTGCAAAACAATAATGGCACTGAAATTTACTGTTTCTACATGGCATTGATGCTTTTGGCTGATTTACCCTTCGGAGGTGCTGCAAAGGTTTCCAAGCTAGCTAATTTCTTAGAACATGTGTCTAATCAACAATCAAGATCATGATGAGACCATTGATATTTCGCATGAATTCTTAGTCTGCATCACTGATTTGTAGTACATGTATGTTTGCTCCACTCTATATGTATTTTGTAGTAAGCAATGGTCAACGATTAGTAGACCACTAATCATCGCTGGTCCTCATTTGTTCTGCAAGTCAGTTCCCTGGTGACTTCAATTGAGTTTAAGCCTTGCATGATTTTGTTTCATGTTCATGAAATTTCAGAAAAGAAGCACTGCTTTTTGTTTTGTGTAGATCTTGCTTGCAGCGATGTCACTGTACTGAGCCAGTTGTACTTGTATGTGATATGCTGAGAAGCTCGAATTCTCAGTTGTCAAATACTGAGAGCCTTAATCAGTTGAGAGACTTAAGTTCTAAATTGTCAAATATGATGAGCAAGCTAGTAGCCTCCCATTATGCCTGCAAATAACTATAAAACTGGATTGATTCTGCCGACAATTAATTTATATTGAAATGAGGGATCTTGAATTATGTAGCCTCCTATTGTAGCTGTACACCTAGATCTTGAAGTTTGTTTGGGGCAGATTTGCGCTGATACCCAAATCAGTGTTATCTTAACCTTTTCAACATATATAGTTGGAACATATTTTTTCATTCATGTTGATTCTAGCTGATGTTCATAAATCATCCAGATTACAAAGATTGCACTCTGGTATAAATCTTTAATGTAATGCTAAATTTGGCACAAAAAATTTACATAGATTGCACTCTGCTTACGTACCTGCAGGTGTTCATCTCTGTCTCTGTTCGCTCGCTTGCTCGCTACTCTATCTGCTCGCTCCTTGCTGGCGTACGGGTCTACGCAATAGCGACCGATATGATGCCGGAGGCCGCAAGTGAAAGAGCAAGACCTCGTCTCCGGCGGGGCAATCAGGAAGGTTGGCTACTCTCTCTACATGTCCACATGGTTATGAGAACAGTCTTGGCATTTTTTGTTTGTTGATTCAATCTGTATCTACTTAATTTTTACACCTTACCTGTTAGGTTCGACAATTTTTTACATCTATCTAAGGATTTGCCGTGAACACTGTAAACAGTACTATTGAGAAGGCAAGCAAACATGCACAAGAATATATTTGT
The DNA here is from genome assembly GCA_947311845.1 of Poa pratensis. Taxonomy (NCBI): domain Eukaryota; kingdom Viridiplantae; phylum Streptophyta; class Magnoliopsida; order Poales; family Poaceae; genus Poa; species Poa pratensis. The sequence goes on along the minus strand of CAMZMU010000111.1, from coordinate 35,981,634 downwards.
CGTAGATTATACCAACTTTTTTGCTCCATGCATGTGCACCTACAAAATATTTCTTCCCAAGTTAACTAAGTAAATATACTTGTCCGGTTGTCCCTCTCTGATTGTATGACTTTATCCATTTTTTTCCAGGAATGCAAATAACAGACCTATTATCGATTCAATGAAGCCTATGCCACCACAGGCTTTTTTTCGAGGTCTCCATGCGTTATTCTCCCAAGCACCTGGCATTTAATCTCCATGAGTCACACTTGATTGATCGATGAGGAACCAGGCTTTCCTTCATTTGGGTCCTAATGAAGCACGTTCAGGTCAAAACTTCACACCCCATGTGTCTTCTTTTTAATTTTGGATATTAATCCCATTGTTTTTTCTTTGAAAAATTAGTGAGCTTGAAAGCTCAAAATGTGTATATGTGAGCTGTGTTGAAGGGTATATTTGAATTTCCTAGCCCCTTAATGGTTGCATTGACAAGCTGTATATACTTAGAGTGTGCACTGTTACATGTAGTAGGTACCAATTGTTCAATAGGTTGTCTCTCTGTACAAAGGAGAACCATGTTACGCACTAGCTAGTTAGTATTCTAAACTGAAATTTTCTTTGCAGGAAGCCTTTTCTTATCATTAACTGAGATTAGTCTTGTATTGCTGCCTCCTAATCGTTGTTAGCGAACTTGTAAGCTGCCGGGTGTCCAAAGTGGATGAAAACGTCACATGTGTGATCTATTTTATATTTTTTGTTAGCCGAGTGGCTCCAAGAGCTGGTGTCGATTTTCTTAGCTTATTCCATGCTATTGTGACTTTTATAGGTGTAATACAAGTGGACACTCCTTGACCATGGTATATCTGTGTAGATGCTACCCTTGTCATGTATTTAGCTGGTCATGTGCGGATTTGTTGTCTAGAGACAATTAAATTGAAGTGTTTATAGGGCTTGTTCATATGTAGTGTTCTCTTCATCTTAACTTTATTTTGTTTATAGTCTCATTTCTGCTACACTGAAATTGATGGTATTCCAATGCAGATTAGTGACACGGTGACACCTTGTCTTTCGGTAGGGCCGGTGTCGGTGAGCAGACGCCCCAAACGGCGTCTCATCGCATGGTTGTAGGGCTGTCCGGTCCTCGACTTCGACTGCTTTCTCCTTCAACTCTGTGCTTGCTGTGAGCGGTGGCCTTCGTCTACATCTCTATGATTTAGGTGAGTCTCTGATACCATGGCCATCGAGCCAATGATGTACTAATTAAGGACAAAGTGGTGTGGTTGTATGGTTTGAATTGGACTCGGTGTATTCTTCTTTGATCATCTGAAATGGTGGCAAGGTCGATACTATGTTTGGCTCAGCTTCATGTGCATTTACTAGGTTTTCTTCTTAATGCTAGTTGTTGTATTTGGGTTGCAGAAAAGCTAAATAATAGTATGCTGGTCTTGCTATTTCTAGTTGTTAATCATGATATTCTTTACAGTAGTTAATCCTGCTATTTTTTCTAGGATCAAATACCCACCACAAGAAATTTATTATAACTGGGATTGTCTGCATGATTTTTTTATAGTGCATATGTGAGCTTTGTTGTTTGCTTTCCAAGTTTCCTAATTGTTGCCTTTTGGATGAGTATTGGCTGGTTGTTGCTTATTCATCTAGCTAGCTGTATGTGTTTTTATTGTGAGGTCTGGCATTTGAATCCCCAGATGAAATCATGTTTGTACCAAGTGAAGCTTTGTGTGGCTCCGCCGGTCCATCGCCGACTAGCCACCCTGCGAGGCTAGCCTCCGGCTTCTTCGTGCAGCGTAACCTGGCCTTCCTGCCTCCGGTGGTTGGCTGTCGCCTCCTGCGCCTCGCTGTTGTGCGATTGCGGTGGTCTTCTTCTAAGTCTTTGTGGTTACGGTGAGTCTGTGCTTCTCCCCTTCTGTCATGCTCTTTGATTATTATGTGTTCCAGATACCGATTCTTTGATCTACTAACTCGGGACTCATCATGCGTTACACAGTGATAATCGTATCATGCTTTGGTTCGGCTGGTTCACTGTGTGTTTTTAATTAACTAGTTCTAGCTATGGAATGTGGCAGGGCAGAATGACACTATACTTGTTCCTGGCACAAGTTTTGAGGTTACTGACTGATTAGTGTTTCTTTTCGGAGCAAGGATGCATGCATGAGACAGTAGAGTATTCCCTTGTTGTAAAGAAAGAAGGCTCTTGCCATTTATTTGGTATGTATGATCTAAACAATGTACCGAGATTTACTTGAATTTTTTTTACTAGTGTGATCCGTTGATGGAGCGGACATATATTCCTCGCATGTAAATTTTGATGGTGCGGCTTGCTTGTGCGGTAGAGCTGAATCTTTGTTGGTCTGTTTGTCGTGCAGGTGATGGATGGGGACCATGAAGTGATAAACGTGGCCAGGAGGGAGGCATGTATATATTTCTTCATTCTTGAACCGATGGTTTAGCAATAATTTGGGTTTAGATTTAGTGGATGGAGGAGCCACTGTGTTTGTTGATTGGATGGCGTCCTCGTTCATGTGTGGTTGCATACTCTAGTCGTTCTGTGTATCTCCCATTCTGTATGCGTAGCCTCATATGTCCAGCAATGAAGATCAACTTGTGTACTGCATCGAGTGCATGACTAGTATCTGGAAATTTCAAGTGATGCTGGTCTGCGTTAATTTCTCTTATGGCCTCGTGCTGAATATTTGTTTCCTGCTTTCTGAGTTGCCCGATCAAGTATTGATATACTTATAATACATACATTATAACATATATGCCTTTCATTGGCGGTAGTTGTGATTCATTTGCTCCCATTCCAGCCGATAATAATCATCTTTGCGTTTCACTTGTGGCACTGCCTGGCATCTCGGCACCTAGTATCTGGACGGATGAAGCTTTCACCGGCCTAGGACTCCTAGAAGCTGAGCTACACCTGCACATGCAAATGAATCGGAAGAATCAAAACTATAGCCAATGTAATAATAAACAACTTGCTAGGATGACTACCCTTTAAATATTGGCCAAGCAAGCAGAAGGATCCCTGCCCAACGTCGTGCATGTGCTCCATGCAGTGGGATCACTGGTAACAAAAAAGGAAACTGTTAACAGAATTTTTTTCTGTTTCCGAAAATCAATGGTGTTTTTAGGAAATTAATAGCTACTGGTACGGTGGGAAATAAATCACGACTTAGCGGGGCTTTCGTTCCTCCGATTTGGTAGTCCAGTGTAAGTAGAGGCATGTTTCCTCTGTTCATTTATCGGGCGTATCGAAAAAGTAGAAATCCGGTATGAAAACTGATTTGGTGTAAATCAACAAACGGAAAGTATATTACTTCTTGGAGTGATTTACGTGATAATTTGAACGGACATTCTATTGTAACCACCTAGCAGCACCTCTCGTAGTAATCATGCTCCTTATTTAGGCGCTGGCCATATCAGCGATCCGCGTGATTATCTATCCCGACTATCCATTCGATCGCGCCCAACAAAAGTTGAAGAGAGCAACCGCTCGCATTTTTGCCTTAATTGTTGCACATGACTTTGAATTAGACAGGTCCAATGTTAGCTTGCTGGGAACAGAATATTGTTGTGTTGGAGGTGGAAAATAGTTTGCCCCCCGACGTCATGGCATCTCGCCTCTTACGATATGGATGACAATCCCTAGACTGCGCCATCGAAGATGATGATCTAAGGTAAGGAAACTAATCACGAATTGAATTTTTTTGGAAAATAATTTAATATGATTTATGACCAGCCAACCAAAACCCGTAGGTGCGCCAAGCACGGAATCAGGCGAACATATAACGGGATTGTGGGTAACAAAATAACTGAAAATTCTGGAAATTAATGAAGGACGACGGGAAATTTCTTGAAACAAATCATGCACAGTCATGTTTTTTTGAAAGAAGAAAGTCACGCTCGCATAATCAGGGCCAACAAAATGTGATGGAGATATGCATGACTCGACTGGCGTGCACACCGCATATGCTGCACAAACCTCCGTTATCATCGTCAGGATTTAGAGAAAGGATAGAGAGAGATGGTCCATGCAATTACTGGATGATTAGCATGGCATCCTTTTCGCCTTTTTGGTTTGAAAATCATAGGGTACGACCAAGCTGGCCTTAATTAATCGTGAAAGAAAATTAGGATGGAATATATCTTATCTGTGTGGCACGGCAAAATAGTAGCCATCCGGGAAAGCCATTCCTAGCCAATCGCAACATGCATAGTAGTAGTCTGATAAAAACTTAATGGGATCCATAGCCCCACCAATGAAATCATTATTGCTTATTAAAGGTGTGCCAAGCAAGGGGTTCACGGGATTGCGGGTTAACAGAATAATTAAGAATTCCAGAAAGTAATCAAAAGATGATTTCCGGAAGGCATTCAGCATGGCATCTGTAGCCAATCACGGCACTGTTTTTTTTTTAAAGAAAAAGAAAAAAAAAGAAGAAGAAGAAAGGCACCTCGCATCATGAGGGCCAGGAAATAATTGAATGGTCGTGCCGAAAATTAGCAGAACCTCCTCTTCCCGCCGAGAGAGGAAATTCTCCCTCCCTTTTGGTTGAAAAAATCCGTTCAAATTTTGTTCCCTCCAATACACGAGCCCGAGGAGGCCTCTCTCTATAAATACGAGAGCGCCCTCAGGGAGCCGCGTGCGGTTGCGCGTGTGACTTGTCGCGACTTGGGCGAGCTTGGCGCGAGGCGGAGGCGGAGGCGGAGAGCCATGGTGGAGCCCCGGCGACGACGTCGTTGGTCCATGGATCGGATCTGAGGAATTGCCCCTGCAGGTTCTCGCTATCCCATTTCCCTGTAATTTCCTGTGGTAGTAGTCGATATTTGGATTATGAGGACCGTACGTCTTTGGACGATTCTACTATAGATCCGATCTTGATAATTAACTTGGTTCCGTCCGTGTCGATTTCTTTCTTTTTATTATTTTTCCTTTGTTCAAGAGTAGCAGTAGCAGCAGCAGCTTGGTTTCATGCGTGGATGAATCCATCGGTCTCAATGCGATCGATCTGTGGTCCGTCCACCAAATCGATCGGGCCGGGTCTTTATTTTATTTTTCCGCGTGTGCGTGCATGTCCAGGGACACAGCTGCATGCAGATCCGAACGCACGGGCTCACTTTCACGCGACAACACGCACATGTAAAACACGTGACAGCGCATCCTCTGCGTGCAGTGCAGCTGCTCCCGGCGATATATCTGTTGGCACGTACGTCGTGTGACGGAAGATGATGAACGAAGGCCCGGCGGTTTGTGAACTATCTCTTCTACCCGGCCGTCCGCCGCGGAAGCGCGTACTTCTATCTCGTTCGCCTCTTTCCATCCACGTAGATGTAAATCGCGGACAATGGCCATTTTTTCTTTTGATCAAAGGCGCAGTACTGCAGTTTCTCAACAGGCCCGTGCGACTCTCTCTCCGTAAAACCAGTCCGAGATTGCATGCTTCCAAAATCACCGCGTTAGTAATTAATGGGATACGCAATTAATTGCTGCCTAATCTAGCTTTTCCGGATTTCCACTGCCCAATCTAGCTTTTCTGGATTTACAGGAAACAAAATCATGTCTTGAAGGAAACTAATAATTTCAGCAAAATTTTAGACATGCAGTGCTTCGGTGGGAAGAAAAAAATTAGTATTCCTGTTATTGAGTTTTGCTTCCGTTGCAACGAATCTTGCTTCCATTACACTCGAATTTTGCTTCAGTCTAGAATATTGCTTCCTGGTGAATGCACAGATTTACGAAGCACATCGTTCACTAGTTTCTCAGAAGCTTTTCATTGATATACCTAGTAGCATAGTGCACTCCTGCTAGAAGCATGATTAGCGTGTTAACAAAACTTTGTTCACTTGCGTATGAGGTGTACAAGTATTGTGAAGCTACAGAAGCTTCATTCTAATACTTCGAGAAAAATTTAGTGTTTCATACATTCACTTATATTTCGGACAACATACAAATGTGCTTCCTTCAAGCCATCAAAATACACAGCTTCTTACTTTTATATGACATGTTTCCTACATCTTACAAATTTGCATCATTCTACATGGCGATTTGTTTCATGGACACATCGAATGTCAACAAACAATGTGTTACCAACACTCAATACATTTTCTTAGGCAGCATCAAGTCATCAACCATAATTCTTTAACCCTGAAAGCACGATGTAGCTGTGGTCTCCCTTGCTTGTTGGTCCTCGTCGTCGACCATACCCAACTCCATCAAGGAGAAATTCATTGGAGACTTGGTTGGGGCATGCTTTGGAAGCATCAGTTTTATGATATCTCAACATAACTGGTAGTCTGGTACCATGTAGAAGCTTCAAAGCCTGAAAATAGAACTAGTAGCGGGAGGACAATATTTAAATTATAATGTTACTGAAAATGACAATAGCAAAAATCAAATAAGAAGCATGGTTATATGCTGCAAACTATCTATACCAAAGAAAAACATATAGTATACATAGGAAGCATGGGACATTTGGAAGCATGAGATTATCTCATCTGAAATCATTTGTATTGGAAGCATCAAAATTTGTAATTGAAAGCACTCTAAGCAAGGAATTAGTTCTATCTGAATATAACAAATATGTATTGGAAGCATGGATATTTTGAAGCACATTACTAGTGCTATCTCAATAAAAAAAAATTATGTTGGAAACACATAAATTTCATCTTGAATCGTGTTGTCGTTGAACCGATCAGGACAGTGACCGTGATCGGTGGAAGCAACCTACGGCCTGCAGGCTGGATTGGATCCTTGATAAATTTGAAGCATAACAAAATCAATGTAGAAACGTACAAATTTGAATAGTAGAATATATCATTTTTGGCCACTAAACTTATCTGTACATGTATCCAACTTCATCATCATGAGTACACATTGTGATTGATGTGAAGCATGCATATCACTCTCAGCTTGCAAAAGAATCCAATACAAGGAAACAGAGAATCTTGAGAAGCCTGAATCGGCAAGGGAATCTTGAGAGAAAAACTTGCCTCAACATGATCATTACTTGTATTACATAGATCAAAAAATTCTTGCAGATGCAAGATATGAAGACATATCTATTATATGAATCAGCTGTAGCATTAGATCTAAAAGAAATAGCCAGAAATTTGTACCTAGGTCAGGTTGTATTAGCTTGAATCGTGAAGTTGTGGAGGCAATGGAGATGTTGACCGCGGGGGATGGAAAATCCAATTCCTAGCAGGACGTTGTGGATCCTTGACCGCACAATTGCGCCTCCTCGAACACAAACAGAGCTGACGGCTAGTCAGTTGCAGCCCCGGCGACTCCTCCCCTGGCGGAGTAGATCGACGAGCAGGTTCATGGTGGAGGCGGGAGACCAGATCGGCGGCGAGGGGCGAGCAAGTCGTGGGGTCGAGGGTGGAGGGCGAGCGGGGGAGTGATTTGGGGGATTTTTTTGGCCCACCGGGATTTTGTTCCACGGGCTAATGACGCAAAAAAAGGGAGCAAATCAAGGCTGTACGGTGGAGACGAAATCGATGGCATCGGAGCAGTCCGATGATTTCCTTCCCATCGGCCTCAGATAGGTAGTATTTGCCTTTTTCCTATGTAGGACACCCATTTGGGTCGTGTGGCCGCGTAACATTCTTTTCTCGGTCCGTATGAACTATCGTCAAGGCATGCATGCGAGGTCTAGGCGTGCTTTGCAGTATAGTGGGTTATGCTTTTTTTTTTCTTTGGGTCTTTAGTCTTTACCTTTTACACGCAGCAGTACTAAGGAGTTGCCGTTTCCAGCAAAAGTATTGCAGCACATTTGGCCTGCTTGCTCAATTCTGGACGACCTCACTCTGTTGCTGTGTATACAGCTGGTTTCTTTCTGAAAAACGGAGGCCAAGACGTGATAACCCTCTGCCTGCTATTGCTCATTTAGGCAAAACCCTCAGCCCCTTGGTGGTTCATAGGCATAATTGTCTTGTGCTGTATGGGTTTCTGATCCTCTTTATTGCCTTTGTTTTGATCAAGATTGTGGAATGTTATTCCAACATTTTTTTTCTTTGCCCGGATGCTAATTAATCTGCCTACTTTCGTTTCAATCGGATTTCACTTCCAGGTTGTCATTAATCCTGAGCCTAAGACACGACGGATCAACAGGGTTATCATGACCGAGCTTACAAACAAACATCACGAGTCTCTCGGTGGCCTATTGGTGGCTTATGATGGCAGCAAGAGCCTGTACACTGCAGCCGAGCTGCCTTTCAAGGTGATGGATTTCTCCATCAAGCTGGGGAAAGAACGCAGGGAAATGTGAGCATGTCTTAATTTTAATTTTCCGGTATCTGTATGCGCTCTATGCCTAATAGTTTCAGAAGTGCCCTCTGCCAATTTATAACTTTTTTTTGCATTTTATCTGCATTGGAAAAAAAGGGAGTACAAGGTCACGGTTCGATTCGCTGCGCGGGCCAACTTGTATCACCTGCAGCAGTTCCTCGGTGGCAGGCAAAGGGATTGTCCTCAGGACACCATACAAGCGCTCGATGTTGTGCTGAGGGAGTCACCTTGTCTCAAGTATGATGATATTGTCAACGTCACTCTTCTATGTTTTATTGTTACTGCTGACTTTGTTTAATGTGTTCACCATATGAATTGCTCTCGAAATTCTGCAGCTATGTCACTGTTTCTCGATCCTTCTTCTCCACAACCTTTGGCCGAAAAGATATCGGTGGTGGCCTCGAGTGTTGGAGAGGATATTACCAGAGCTTGCGCCCCACTGATGACTCTTAGCCCGCTGACAGGCATCACACACCGATGACTCAGAGTTTGGAGAACAAAGCAAATTATTGGACCTAACAATGGTTTGAACTATATTGTTTGAAGGATGACCGAGACGCTGATGCCACTGACTCGACGAAAGCTTGACACCGGAAGAGGCGTGCCGCTCATGGGAGGGAGCACGACCAAACGGGAGCGGATAGAGACCTCCACAACTTCTACCGTGAATGAGGATGTTCTTCGTCGCCTTGTCCTTAACAAAAAAAAAATGTTTATGAAACTCGATGAAGATGTTATTATCGGAAACGAGACGATAAACGGACAACAAGTTCTGCCTAATATCAGGAACAAGAAGAATATTTTTCAGAACTAGAGATTGTGAAGGACCAGCTAAACGAGAATGGCCAATATGCGCAATGGACAAACCTTTACCGTTTGCGACGTGAACTTGATCCTTGCCATGGTAACGCTCCTGCATGCTCAACCGATCCATGTCGTTGGTGAGGTGATCGGTGGCACCCGTGTCCAGAACCCACGAATGACCATCGTGATGCATGGTGGCGGAGTTGCCGGACCGTCGCTCGTCCGCTTGCTGGCCTTGAGTGTACTTGCGGCATGCGAGAGCATCGTGCCCCCAATTGCCGCAGAGCTGGCAGCGAGGGCGAAACCGACGGCCGCCTCCACGGCCACCATTGCCTCCGCCTCCGTGGCCATTGCCTCCGCCTCCGTTGCCGTAGCCACTGCCGCCGCCTCCATGGCCGTAGCCACTGCCACCTCCGCCATTACCGCGGCCACCGCCTCCATTGCGGTTGCCTTGGTAGCCTTGCGAACCACCACCGGAGTGAGAGCCGCCACCGCCGCCTTGCTGGCCTCCATGGCGGTGATTGGAGTTGTTGTCGAAGGGACGGCCGCCTCCGCGGCCTGCATCGCCGTGCCGGGCAGCGGAGTTTGCCGATGAAGAGTACTCCCCGGCTTCTTTGTTCTGCTCGTGCATGGACTCACAAGAGAGTAGCATTGCATAAAAATCAGGAAGGGACAGAGATTGACCGGCGGCGTTGAGGACGGCGAGTGAGGATTGCAGCGACTCAAACTGTGAGCCGAGCCCGACGACGATGTAGTCGATCAGCTCGTCATCGGAGATGGGGTAGCCGACCATGGCCATGGTGTCGGCGAAGCTCTTCATCTTGTTGAAGTACTCGGCGGCGGAGAGGTCACGCTTCTTCACCGTAGCGAGTTGGCGCCGGATTTGGCGCACGCCGGCCCGATTTTGGGCGGCGAACATGGAGGTGACGCACTCCCAAACGGCGGCGGAGGTGTGTCGGCCCACCATCTGGCCGAGAATCTCCGGCGTCATGCTGCCGAGGAGGATGCTCAGGACCCGTTGGTCCGTGTAGTACCACATCGCGTACTGCGGATTTGGCTGCGAGACAGCCGCGGCGCCTTCGCCGGGGCAACACAGCTCCCGTCGAGAAAGCCGAGCCAGCCTTGGCCGGCAATGTTGGGGACAACCAGTGTCTGCCATAGGAGGTAATTGGAGCGGTCGAGGCTGACCGTGATGGTGTTGGAGTAGGCAGAGGGGAGAGTGGTGGGGATGGTGGTGCTCACACCGGCAGGCATGGAAGCGAAAACGGAGGTCTGGAGGGTGCCGGCGGATTGGGAGAGCTGCATCGCTGCTGTGTTCATCGCGGCGGCTCTCGAGGAAACCTAACAGATCAGAACGCGCTCTGATACCAAGTCAAAAACAGTATTTGCCGTAGTAAACCCGTCGTGGGGCTTCCATGTTATATAACAACAGATACAACGTATCGTACAAGACAAGGCAAGGATCACAACCGATCCTGCCAATCAATCGGATCAATCCGATCTCTATACATGGAATATAAACAGCTATCAGCTATCTCTATCTCTAATAGTCAGTCCCAAGGGCAGCGTCAACCCAATCTCCTTCTCCGTCGCCCGCGGCGCCGGCGACCCCGCCCGCCCTGACGTGCTCTATCTCCTGGAAGGCGACTTCCACAGCCACAGTCCTAGCAGGTTCGCGGCCCTCGTCTACGACGACCCCAACCCCAACCCGAGTCCCTTCGCCGGCAAGGAAGGGTACGCCTGGCACTGGCGCCTGCTCCCTCCGCCGCCGGTCCACCTCAGCTCCTTGGTCGACTGCCACACGCTGCTCCACGCCAAGGACGGCGGCGGCACCATCTACGTCTCCTATACTACCTTTCCCGACCCCAATGGCACCTACCGCTTCGACACGGGCAGCGGCGAGTGGACCAAGGCCGGCGACTGGAGCCTGCCATTCTTCTCCCTGGCCGTGCACGTCCCCGAGCTCGGCGACGACCTCCTATTCGGCATCGAGCGCCACCATCCCTACCGCTTCTGCGCCATGGACGCCTCTGGTCTCGGGATGAACAAAATTCCGGTACTGAGGCATGCGTGGCTTGACATAGTTGACCCGCCACTACCGGAATCCAGAGATTTGCCGTGTGGCAATTATACACGGCAAAGAGCTTGCGGAACACGGCAAAGGCTTTGCCGTGTTCAGCTGCACGGCAAACGTCACACGGCCTAATAGCCGTCGGCAAAGATTATTTGCCGTGTTCTTTTCCAAAAACAGCACGGCAAAGCCTTTGCCGTGATCTTTTCCAGACAGAGCACGGCAACGATGTGTCAGAGAGGGTCAACCCTCACCCCGAGTCAAATGATCTTTGCCGTGTGCACTACCTGACGATGCACGGCAAACATTGGGTCTTTGCCGTGATCCCTGCCAAGCGATGCACGGCAAACATTGGTTCTTTGCCGTGCTCCTTTCTAAGCAATGCACGGCACAGATTTAATCGTTGCCGTGAGCTTTTCCAGCACAGCACGGCACACACTTGGTCTTTGCCGTGCGCTTCGCCTGTACAACGCACGGCACAGAGCCGTTGCCAGGACCGACGCCTCACCCCTTTGCCGTGCGCATTTGGTTGGGCAGCACGGCAAAGTGACCATTTGGTCATCCTCCAAACGCCAGGTTGCACAGGTGCGCGCCGCGTGGCACCTTTGCCGTGTGTATCTGCACGGCACAGATCTTTGCCGTGTGTATTTACACGGCAAATTGACAATATGGTCCAGTTTTGTTTCTGTTTTTATTCCATTCCTGCAATTCAAAAATTCCAGAACAGATATATATACTGGAATCTCAGTCCAGAACCATAACAGCACATATATATGCATGCAGAACCATTATAGCATCCACAACCATATAAAAGATCACAAAACCATTACATAAGTCCATTCATACAAGCACAAGGGTACATAAATCCATATACAAGCACAAGGTCCAGCTCCATCCATTCATTTTGCTTGAGCTGCACATGCCAGCAAAGTAAAATTTAGTGAGCCAACACTTTGAACATGAGAATTCAAACATTGGAGATCAAATGGTACTAAACCAAGTGTAGCATTGTGAGACATCAAAGTAAGTTTTCGAACGAGAATAGTAGCAAGTTGAAATGGTAACTAACCTCTACTGGCCTTCCGGTGGCGGAGTAGGATCGTCCTACATGTTTGCAAAAAAATGATGAGTTCGACAACTAGGTGGAAATGGCATAGTCATGGCATTTTGACAAGTCATGCGAGCATACCCACGGGAGCCTCCGGACAACGCTAGGGTTGGAGAATTGGGGCTGCCCCTCCGGATTGTCCTGGCCACCAAGCGGTGGGGCCGTCGAGTGAGATCCACCCGCCGATCCAGGATACATCCAGTCCATCACCTGCCTCTGATGCTCCTGCTGCTGCCGCATCAGCTCCTCCTGCTGCCGGATCTGCTCCTGCTGCCGCTCCAGCTGCTGCTCATAGAGCACCTGCTTCTGCCGGAGCTCGTCGACAGCTAGACTCGAAACTCGTGGGCGGGTCTCCACAGCAGGCGCACCGGACGCCCTCCCACGGCGGACCTGGCGTAGAGACGGGACGGTGCGAGGGTCGATGGAGCCGTCACCTATCCACAAGCGGCCATTCGCCGTGCCTTGCCCCGCAAGCACGACAGCCTCGACGTCAAGTGGACTGGTGAGAGGGTCAGCTTCCTCACCGTTGCGCTCCTTGAACTTCTCCCTGTACCCTGTGCTCCGGAGCTCGGCGGTCTGGCTGATCCACATCGACCCTGTCTCAGGATCCGGCGTATCCCTGGTACGCATCTTTTCCCAAACAGCGAAGGGCGAGGGGTCTACGCCGGTCTTCAATTTCTGCAAAGATGGCACAAACATAGGTGAAAAGGAGACGATATTGCAAATGAGAGCACGAACATAGGTGGATTAAATAATGCATTTGCTCACCTCATTTTGTATGCATTGGGAGAGGCTGAGGTTGCCTTGGCGGTGTGTTCCACCCTTGTTCTCCGCCCGCTTTGCCTTTCCCTCCGTGTGTATCTTGAGATACTCCGGGCTAGTCCACCACGCTACCATCGCGACGTGGCAGGCCTTGTTGTTACCGACGTACGGAGGAGGCACCTACGTGCACAGAACACACATATTAATGATATTATACGGCGGTCAACAAAATCGATAATATAGAAATGATGCTACCTGCAGGTACTGCCATGGCTGCATCAAGATGTCCCGAGCACGCTTCTTGTCCAGCGCAATGTTCTTCTCGGCGTACCAAGTGCGGACAGAGTGCACGCGAGCCTCGTAGTGCATGTCCGTCACCATCTTAGAGGCCATCGTCAAAAGGATGGCCTCGCACCTGGCCTTGTTCTCCTCCCGACAGGTGAAGAAGTTCTACAAGCATGCACACATAGGTAAAATAGGGTCAAAGCCATTAGTGCAATCTCGGATTTATAGAATGATGAGAAGTCAAACAAACTTACCCAGAAATAGCCGAGTGTCTTAAGCGCCATGTTGCGGTACTCGCCATCGGGATCCTCCTCGAAACAGTAGTGCCTGAAAGTCCAAGCTACACTCCTGCGACCCTCTGGTTCGGTGACAATCCCTGGGAAGAACTTCCGGAGACAACATCCAAGGATGCTCGCGTAGGTACGCTGTTCCTTCACTTTAGGAGGCTGGTACTCAAATGTCCTACACAATGAGAAAACCAAAATTAGTATAGTTAGCGGGTCAAAACACAATGAGAAGCTAAAATTGAACAAAAACAATAATAAGTACCTTTTTCCAACAGGCACGAGAAGACAGTTCTTGTAGGCGTAATATCGGGGATCGGGGAGTCCCGCCGCCCCCCGCTGATACACCGGCCTGGTCCGTGGCGAAGGGATATTCTCCTCAGTCTCAACCCACTCCACCGGTGGGTCCCACTGCAGCGTCGGGTCAAGCTGAAACCCGTCCTCCCCAGGTCCCTCCTCCTCCTGGCGCCCCTCGTCCTCCTCCTCGCTGCCATCCTCCTCGTCCGCCTCCGCCAGCAGCTCGTCAGAATCCGGCAGCGACTCGCTCTCAGAGTCGGACTGCACCTCCGGGTGATCCTCGTCGGGCTGCTCCGGGTCGTACTCCGAGTCGTCCTCGTCGGGCTGCTCGGCAGGGGGAGGACTCGGAGTCCTGGTAGGCCTCCGTCTCGTCCTCGTACTCCCAGATCGTCCACCCCTCGCACGTGGAGGTGAGGGAGGAGGTGGAGGTGCCGAACTCGATCCCACAATGAGTGCCTTCACGCTGCCCACCTTTTTTGACAAGACCTTCTTCAATTTGTTTCCCCCCATGTTTCCTGCATTGACAAAAAATTAGGTTTCATCAGTATACATGATCCAAAATTCAGGTAAATTAGATGAAGCAACAATGAGTAAAGCGAAAATGAATACAATTAGATGAAGTAGCGACAATTAAGGTAAATGGAGTATCGACAATGAGTTCTCACAAAATAAGCTAGGCTAACAATCACTATTACATAGAGTAGCATTGACCTATTACATACTCCCTCCTTGCCAAGGCTTAAGGCGTAAAAAAAAATCGCGTTTTTACTCAAGGCTTAAGGCGCGGGGGGTGATTTGTCCCGTTTCTACCAAAACTACCCCTCCTAGCAGTTAAGGTCGATCAGAAAATTGGGGAAAGCAGCAGCTACTGTACCGCTGGCATTGACTCATATGCATGCCGCATGCGGAGCAGAGAGCGGAAAATCAGGAGGGCAGCGGTAATTGTGGTGTTGCTATTCGCTGCGCATGTTGCATGCGGGAAGAGAGAAAGGGGGGAGGAGGGAAACGAGGAGACAGTTCACCATAAGAGAGAAAATTCAGGAACTAACCGCATGATTAAGTAGGGGTACGTTAGTAAAGATTTGCCTCGCTACGACTCACCTTAAAAACTGCGCCTGGAAATATACGCCCTAAGCCCTGGTACGGAGGGAGTATAAGCTAGACTGGCAATTACTAATACATGTGTCATCATCGCTATCAGTAGCCTGTGTCGAGATCATCGGGACCAACTATTGGACCACCCGTGTCGTCATCACTGTCAGGGTCGCCACACCACCAACCATCCACGCCATCTGGAGGTGGTCCCTGTGGCTCGTCGACGATTAGTCCTGCGTGGAACCGCTCTAGCAAAGTCACGTCGGCTTGGTTATGAACCTCCTCGACTTCGTCATGCGCGGTGTCTTCCTCCATTCCCGCATCTTCGACTTCTTCGCCGTATTCCATGTCATCATCGGTCGGCAAGTTGATAGTGAATCTCCCAGGGAGCCCTCCATCCTGATAGAACTCGCCGTCAGATGTTGAGGGGTCTAGGCGGCGGTAATCTTGACCGTTAGGCATAGCCGGCCTACTGTGCGACGGTACCGTCACCACAACATCCCACCCCTGTAGACGCTTTTGATATGCTTTTGCTGTCTTCTTGCACGGGTACGGGAGATAGAATACTTGGAAGGCCTGGGTAGCCAAAATGTAGACGTCGTCTCCCGAATACTTGGAGCTTCGTTCAACTTCGACCAATCCAATTTTAGGATCCCGTCTAACCCGACACGGGTCTAACCAATTGCATTTGAATACAACGGGATCTAGCCCTTTACCAAAACCATAATTCAACTCGTATATAGCTTCAACTCTTCCATAGTAGTGGCGTTTATCTGAGCCTTCACATAACACCCCACTATTTATTGTCTTCCGGTTGCCCCGGTTTGTTGTGTGTTCATGGGTATGGAAGCGATATCCGTTCACGTCATAAGCATGGAATGAGTTGACGGAATGGCTAAAGCCATGGGCAATGTTTCTAAGCTCTGGCTTCATCTCTTTGTCATTTTTTGCCTACAAGTGTAGCACGAGAAGTTTAGAACGAGGAATGATCGATGAATGTCCACGGTACTAGAAAAGTTAGATAGAACAGTACCAAACCCGCGAACCAGCTAATGAAACCACCACCCTTGCCAAAACCACCACCGTTGTCAAAAAGATCCTTCGACTCTTTCGGGGTAGGGTCCCTTCTCAGCTTCCAGAATTCACGAGTGAATCGTCTACTCCAATGAGAAAAGAGGAGTTAGCCACGAATATAGGAGTGAATATTTGTGAAATACTAAATGGTGAAAGACTTACTCGCGGTACGGCTTCAGTTCCTCCATACTCATCAAGATATACGAGGAGATCAGATCCCGCTCGAGCTTTGTCATGATGAACTTCTTCGTGCCACTCGATTTGCCACCGAGCCCTATGAAGATGCTAAGCTTGGGTACATCTTCAGGGTTGGCTGCATTGTAGCGAACGACTGGATTGTGGATTGTGGATTGTGGGAATGTTGGCATCATAGAAACCTGTCGTGAAGCTTGACACCTCCTCGTTAAGGCATGCCTCGGCCATGGATGCCTCGATCTTGCATTTATTCCCGCAATTCTGGCGTAGGTCTTTCATTTTTCTCTCAGGCCCAAACTGCCAACGGGTCGACACAGGCCCCCCCATCAAAGCCTCGTGCGCGAGATGCAAGATCATATGTTGCATCGGATTAAAAAACCCTGGCGGAAGTATCGTCTCTAGCTTGCAAAGCAACTCGGGTGCCTGTTCATGCAGCTTCAGAACCACCTCACGATCTAACTCCCTTGCACAAATCTGCCGGAAGAAAAAGCTTAACTCCGCCAGTACTCGCCAAGTCTCCTCATCGACATAGCCTCGAATCATCACCGGCATTATGCGCTCAAGCCACACGTGGTAGTCATGACTCTTCAGCCCTCCTACTCGCTGCGTGTCCAGGTTCACACACTTCGCCCAGTTAGCTGCATACCCATCAGGGAAGTACAAACACTCCACGAGCCACTGTAATATTTCCCTTTTTTCCGGCCTTGTAGGGCAGAACCGAGCCTTTGGCTTAGACCACCTACTGCCGTTGACTCCAGGAGGCTTCATTTCAAGATCTGGCCTGTCACAAAGTTCTTTTTGGTCCATTCGAGCCTTGACGTTATCCTTCGTCTTCTCAGTGTCCATGATGGTGCTATAAAGAGCCTCGGCGATGTTCTTTTCGGTGTGCATTACATCAATGTTGTGTGGAAGCTCGACATCCTCCATGTAAGGGAGCAGCTTCCAGAAGCACGGAATGTGAGTCCACTGGTGCGTCTCCCATAATCCACGAAACCATTCCCATCGGGGTTAGGCACGAGAGCTTCTAGCTCAGCCCTGATTTCTCTTCCGGTCATCAGACGTGGTTTCGGAGCATGGATCTCGACTCCTTTATTGAACCGCTTTACGTCACTCCTGTATCTATGACCTGGCTCAAGGAACTGTCGATGTTGATCAAAGCATGAATACTTGCCTCCCTTCGTAAGCCATGAGAAAGTCACAGCCTGTCTGCACTGTGGGCAAGGCCACTTCCCATGTGTACACCAGCCGCAGAACAAAGCACGCGCTGGTAAGTCATGCAGGGATGTGTGGTACCAGACATACATATCGAAGTGATCATTTGTTGAGGCGTCATATGTTCGGACCCCGCGACCGTTCCAGCCAACAGCCAAGTCTTCAACCAGCGGTTCCAGGTACACGTTCATGTTCCTACCCGGGTATTTCGGTCCTGGGATTATCATCGACAATAACATGTTATGTGATCTCATGGACTCGCCGGGGGGGAGGTTCTGGGGTATGACAAACACAGGCCAACAGCTGTATGTTGCCGCCGACATGCCATACGGATTGAACCCATCGGTTGATATAGCAACAGCTACGCTCCTCGGGTCGCCCGCTTTCAGTGGATACTTCGCTACAAAGTTCTTCCATGCGTCACCATCCGACGGATGTATCATCTTGTCCGTGTATCTCTTCCCTAACGCGGCCCATCGCATCTGCTGGGCAGTGTATTTGTTCATGTAAAGCCGCTGGATCCTCGTATAAATGGAAGGTACCGGAGAATCTTTTGGGGAATCCCGGTCTGCCTCTTCTGTCCACCACCGAGGTCGACCTCGAAGTACCTAGAGGAATTGCAATGGATGCAATAATTTGTTCCAGCATGTTCTTTCCTGAATAGCATGCATCCCTTTGGACAGGCGTCTATCTTCTCATATGACATCTTAAGGTCACGGAGGAGTTTAGTCGCCTCGTAGAAGCTCTTCGCAAGATATGCCCTTTCGGTAGAAGGCTGCCAACGACGGCCAGAATATCATCGAAACCATCCCTGCATATCTTCCTTGGCACTTCACGGCCATAAGGCGAGCGATGGCATCTAGAAGGGTAACATCTGTATGTTCATGAAGGGGTTTCTGCGAGCCAAACATAGTCTCGTAGTACTTCTTCGTGTCTTCATCCGGCTGCTCACTTGTCTCCGCCTCCTGAGGTGTCTCCGCCTCTACACGACGGCTTTCAGGCGCATTAGCATTGACAAAGGCGTCTAAGCAGTTGTTGAACCCAGTGTCAAATTCTCCCGCTGGCTGAATCTGACGTGGCTCGGTTCTAGCACGTTTTGCTAACTGTTCACCATGGAAATTCCAAACATGGTAGAATGGTGTGAACCCATTCTTGATCAGGTGCATACTAACATCTACCTTCGACTGTCGCTTCGGTTATCGCATTTTGAACAGGGGCAAAACACTTTCATGGGTCTGCTACGGATGTCAAACGCCTTGTTCACAAACTCCTCTGCCTTATCTCTCCATTCATCAGTGTAATCCCACTGACTCTTTCTGCCAGCATACATCCACTCACGGTTCTGTCTCGGATCCATCCTTTAATCGGTACCAAAAAAGACATACACAATGCTTTCAGTTCAACATGTCACTGAATTTTAACAAAACCATTTTTTACGGCCAAATTTTATCTTTTACAACATGCAAGGGTTCACCTACACTTCTAATGGGTAGGGGCCTATCCCGCCCGAGTACGTGTAGATCGAGTCGTGTCCCATGTTCTACCCCGACCCAAGACGGAATTTCGACAGCACCTCCCCGCTGTTCTTCAGAATACACGTCTCGAGCTTGTCAAGCCGAGAGGGTGTGCATCCGAAGAACAACGGGGAGGTGCTGCCGAAATTCCGTCTCAGGAAGGGGTAGAACATGGAACACGACCCGATCTACAGTACTCGGACTGTCCAACAGGACAACCCGGAAGTGTTACGGTTATAAATATGCAAAGATGGACAATCCTGCATATTTATAAATTTGTAACCCTTCCGGATGGGATCTGACTCGGGTTACGCGACTCGAGTGACTCAGTGATGTAGACCAAAATAAACCTATGCAGCAAGAGAGGCGAAAGATGTATACCCTAGAAGCGTGGTCGATCACCGCAGAAGGTCGAGGACGGAACAGGGGCACCGAGGCGGCCCTCCTCAGCTGGAGAAGAAGCCCCGTAAACTACGACATCTGAAAACCACAAAAAGAACATATATATAAGAACAGATGTACAACATAAATATCAGCTCCTAAATAAGAGACGGAGTATAAATAAGAAACCAAGTTTACGACTTCACGGCTTTACGACTTTACGAGTTTACGAGTTTGACTTTACGACTTTACGACTTTACGAGTTTACGGCTTTACGACTTTACGAGTTTACGACTTTACGACTTTACGAGTTTACGACTTTACGGCTTTACGACTTTACGACTTTACGGCTTTACGACTTTACGACTTTACGGCTTTACGACTTTACGACTTTACGACTTTACGGCTTTACGACTTTACAATTTTACAAGTAGCAAGTTCTACTACAATTTAGGCTACAAATTTACAACTAGCAAATTCTACTACAAATTTACAACTAACAAATTTTACTACAAATGCAAATAAAAAAATTGTAGTAGAATGCTACTACTCCTAATTATACTACAACTAGCTAGAAAATAAATTTCTAGCAATGCCAGCAATATATGCAACAAATAGAACAATAAAGAGAAAAATAAAGTGCCTTACCATGGGTGTTGTGGCGACGGGCTCGGTGGAGGCGGTGGCGGCAGGGGAGGAGGCCGGGGGGCGTGTGTGGAGTGGGGGTGGCCGACTGGCCGGAGGCGGCGGCCGGCGGGCGGCGGGGTCTGGGGCGGCCCGATCTGGTGGAGCAGAGGTGCGGCGGAGGAGGCCGGGGAGGCGGTGGCGGCAGGGGAGGAGGCCGGGAATGCGGTGGCGGCAGGGGAGGTGGAGGCCAGGGTGGAGGGCTGCGGCGGCGGCGGCGGGCCGGCGGCGGCGGGCCGGTGGTGGCTGTGGTGATGTGTGCGTGAGTGTGCGTGCATGGAGTGGTGGATGTGTGCGTGCGTGGATGCGGCCGGGCCGACACCTTCAATTCAGGTGCTCGTGCCTTTGCCGTGCGCTTTAAATTGCGGAACACGGCAAAGATTCTTTGACGTGCGCATTTACCTGAGCAGCACGGCAAAGGGTATTTGCCGTGTGCTTTTTTTTTTGGGTTTTTTCTTTTAATTCTTTTTCTTGTTTACTATTTTTGTTAGTACTAGATAAATACCCGTGCGTTGCAACGGGAAAACAAATAATTTTGTAACATTGAAAAGGGATAATTTCAATAAATTATGGTTATGTTAATATAAGAAAACTACTCCAGAGATATACAAGAAATGTTGGTTCCCCATTTCGGGTGAAAACTCCGTGTCGGGTTAGAGGTGAAAACTCCCGTGTCGGGTACCGGGCACGGAATCATGCGACATACCACATGAAATGTTGGTTCCCCATGGTCCCATGTACCAACCTAACACAACCAAGTAAAAAAGTTCACGCGTCTACCCCTCCGGGGCCCCGCTTCGGCGAAACCCTGAATCCGCTGGAAAAACCCTAACGTTTTCGTGTACCCCCATAGACGTGCGTCGAAAGGGGGTAGCCCAGTGGACTTTTTTGCTTGGTTGTGTTAGGTTAGGCCATAGGAACATGAGAAACCAAAGTCTACCCCAAATCGACACAAGATTCCATCCGGTTCGCCCGAAAGGGGAGTTTTCACCTCTAAGTGCAGAAACTCACTAGAGAGAAAGTGAAGCCGGTGAAGCCGGTCACACCTAGGAGTAGGATATTGCACATTTACAACACCCAACACACTTGTATACATATGGTATGGCACAACCTAGGTTTGGGTGGGGTTCCGACGCTCCGGGGCCCCGCTTCGGCGAAACCCTGAATCCGCTGGAAAAACCCTAACGTTTTCGTGTACCCCCATAG
Source organism: Poa pratensis (assembly GCA_947311845.1). Taxonomy (NCBI): domain Eukaryota; kingdom Viridiplantae; phylum Streptophyta; class Magnoliopsida; order Poales; family Poaceae; genus Poa; species Poa pratensis. Next base: position 35,960,372 of record CAMZMU010000111.1, on the reverse strand, counting down.
ACGTGCGTCGAAAGGGGTAGCCCAGTGGACTTTTTTGCTTGGTTGTGTTAGGTTAGGCCATAGGAACATGAGAAACCAAAGTCTACCCCAAATCGACACAAGATTCCATCCGGTTCGCCCGAAAGGGGAGTTTTCACCTCTAAGTGCAGAAACTCACTAGAGAGAAAGTGAAGCCGGCCACACCTAGGAGTAGGATATTGCACATTTACAACACCCAACACACTTGTATATATATGGTATGGCACAACCTAGGTTTGGGTGGGGTTCTAACGCTCCGGGGCCCCGCTTCGGCGAAACCCTGAATCCGCTGGAAAAACCCTAACGTTTTCGTGTACCCCCATAGACGTGCGTCGAAAGGGGGTAGCCCAGTGGACTTTTTTGCTTGGTTGTGTTAGGTTAGGCCATAGGAACATGAGAAACCAAAGTCTACCCCAAATCGACACAAGATTCCATCCGGTTCGCCCGAAAGGGGAGTTTTCACCTCTAAGTGCAGAAACTCACTAGAGAGAAAGTGAAGCCGGTGAAGCCGGTCACACCTAGGAGTAGGATATTGCACATTTACAACACCCAACACACTTGTATACATATGGTATGGCACAACCTAGGTTTGGGTGGGGTTCCGACGCTCCGGGGCCCCGCTTCGGCGAAACCCTGAATCCGCTGGAAAAACCCTAACGTTTTCGTGTACCCCCATAGACGTGCGTCGAAAGGGGTAGCCCAGTGGACTTTTTTGCTTGGTTGTGTTAGGTTAGGCCATAGGTACATGAGAAACCAAAGTCTACCCCAAATCGACACAAGATTCCATCCGGTTCGCCCGAAAGGGGAGTTTTCACCTCTAAGTGCAGAAACTCACTAGAGAGAAAGTGAAGCCGGTCACACCTAGGAGTAGGATATTGCACATTTACAACACCCAACACACTTGTATACATATGGTATGGCACATCCTAGGTTTGGGTGGGGTTCCGATGCTCCGGGGCCCCGCTTCGGCGAAACCCTGAATCCGCTGGAAAAACCCTAACGTTTTCGTGTACCCCCATAGACGTGCGTCGAAAGGGGGTAGCCCAGTGGACTTTTTTGCTTGGTTGTGTTAGGTTAGGCCATAGGGACATGAGAAACCAAAGTCTACCCCAAATCGACACAAGATTCCATCCGGTTCGCCCGAAAGGGGAGTTTTCACCTCTAAGTGCAGAAACTCACTAGAGAGAAAGTGAAGCCGGTGAAGCCGGCCACACCTAGGAGTAGGATATTGCACATTTACAACACCCAACACACTTGTATACATATGGTATGGCACAACCTAGGTTTGGGTGGGGTTCCGACGCTCCGGGGCCCCGCTTCGGCGAAACCCTGAATCCGCTGGAAAAACCCTAACGTTTTCGTGTACCCCATAGACGTGCGTCGAAAGGGGGTAGCCCAGTGGACTTTTTTGCTTGGTTGTGTTAGGTTAGGCCATAGGGACATGAGAAACCAAAGTCTACCCCAAATCGACACAAGATTCCATCCGGTTCGCCCGAAAGGGGAGTTTTCACCTCTAAGTGCAGAAACTCACTAGAGAGAAAGTGAAGCCGGTGAAGCCGGCCACACCTAGGAGTAGGATATTGCACATTTACAACACCCAACACACTTGTATACATATGGTATGGCACAACCTAGGTTTGGGTGGGGTTCCGACGCTCCGTTGCCCCGCTTCGGCGAAACCCTGAATCCGCTGGAAAAACCCTAACGTTTTCGTGTACCCCCATAGACGTGCGTCGAAAGGGGTAGCCCAGTGGACTTTTTTGCTTGGTTGTGTTAGGTTAGGCCATAGGAACATGAGAAACCAAAGTCTACCCCAAATCGACGCAAGATTCCATCCGGTTCGCCCGAAAGGGGAGTTTTCACCTCTAAGTGCAGAAACTCACTAGAGAGAAAGTGAAGCCGGTCACACCTAGGAGTAGGATATTGCACATTTACAACACCCAACACACTTGTATACATATGGTATGGCACAACCTAGGTTTGGGTGGGGTTCCGACGCTCCGGGGCCCCGCTTCGGCGAAACCCTGAATCCGCTGGAAAAACCCTAACGTTTCCGTGTACCCCCATAGACGTGCGTCGAAAGGGGGTAGCCCAGTGGACTTTTTTGCTTGGTTGTGTTAGGTTAGGCCATAGGAACATGAGAAACCAAAGTCTACCCCAAATCGACACAAGATTCCATCCGGTTCGCCCGAAAGGGGAGTTTTCACCTCTAAGTGCAGAAACTCACTAGAGAGAAAGTGAAGCCAGTGAAGCCGGCCACACCTAGGAGTAGGATATTGCACATTTACAACACCCAACACACTTGTATACATATGGTATGGCACAACCTAGGTTTGGGTGGGGTTCTGACGCTCCGGGGCCCCGCTTCGGCGAAACCCTGAATCCGCTGGAAAAACCCTAACGTTTTCGTGTACCCCCATAGACGTGCGTCGAAAGGGGGTAGCGCAGTGGACTTTTTTGCTTGGTTGTGTTAGGTTAGGCCATAGGAACATGAGAAACCAAAGTCTACCCCAAATCGACACAAGATTCCATCCGGTTCGCCCGAAACGGGAGTTTTCACCTCTAAGTGCAGAAACTCACTAGAGAGAAAGTGAAGCCGGTGAAGCCGGTCACACCTAGGAGTAGGATATTGCACATTTACAACACCCAACACACTTTTATACATATGGTATGGCACATCCTAGGTTTGGGTGGGGTTCCGATGCTCCGGGGCCCCGCTTCGGCGAAACCCTGAATCCGCTGGAAAAACCGGTCACACCTCGGAGTCCCGAGATCAACAGAATCTTGGGCACACTAAAATCTTGCTAACTTACACTAAAATCATCCAGAAGCAAAAATTCCATCAACAGGGGCTGCAGTGCATTCAAGAATTGGAGCGCGTCTCCAGGACCCTTCACACCAAGAACGGAAGACACTAGATCCGAGAATGAGGCCTGAACGGATTCTTTGGCAAGATCAAGTTTTACGACTGTACTGTCCTTGACTAGGAATCTGTCCCCTTCACAAGTCAATTCTGCTGGCAACGCACTTTGCAACACCTGTGAGATTGTCAACTATGGCTTTGACTTCACCACAGCAGGGGTAGGAAGAGAAAGCGACAGACGCATGGCCAGCTGGTTAGCTGATTCTTTGCTCAACATGGTTCTTATAGACATGTGTTTCAGGGCTAGCAAACTGTCACTAGATAGCTGGAGGTTTACTTTGTATCAAGTAAAAATTGTTTCACAAATATCGATTTTCCGGTAGTGAATAATTGTTTCAAATTTGTATCAAGTAAAAATTTAAAAATATTAGCTCTCATTTTATGTCCAAAAAAATGAGGTTTTTTTGTGAAGAATCTACCAAGGTTGGGGCCATTTTACCCAAAAAAGGGGGAAAAAAAGAAAATAAGGGATAATTGCAATGGTATGGAAAAAAAAGTTGATGGTTTGCCGTGTGCAGATAGCCTAGACACACGGCAAAGAGATGATTTGCCGTGTGCAGATATCCTAGACACACGGCAAAGAGGAGATTTGCCGTGCTTTCTTCCCAGAGACGCACGGCAAAGTATTTACCGCCAATTCATTTAGAGCGCGGGAAAATTTGGCACCTCTCTGCCGTGCGTTTTGCACTTCATGCACGGCACAGAAATTTCCCGCCAGTACAAATATATTTCCCGCGAAATATTGGCGACGGCGGCAAAATTTGGAATCCTGGTCAACCGATATGCCGTGTGGGTGCATAAGGGCGCACGGCAAATATTTCTTTGCCGAGCTGAACAAATTTGCCGTGTGTTTTGTGTTCATTTTGCCGTGCACTATACTTTGCCGTGTGCTCTTTCTCTGCGGTGCCGTGTTAAGTTTATTTGCCGTGATCCGTTTCTGTTATACACGGCAAAATGATCTTTGCCGTGTTCCGAAAATTTGTTGCACACGGCAAAGATTGCTCCACACGGGAAATTCAGATTTTCCGGTAGTGCGCCGCCAGAGTGGTTCCCGGGGTTCAACAGCATGGCGTACCTCGGGGATGGCAGATTCTGCATCCACAGGAGATTCGACATCATGGCCGAATTTGGGATGGAGTCGGTGTCGGTCGGCACGGTGGTCCTGCTCACCGGAGTTGTGGTGGTGCGGTCAGGATCTAGGCTCCGAATGATCAAGCACAAGTCCAAACGTCTCGACTGCGAGATTAGCCATGTGCTCTGAAAATATATGTACTTCCTGCCAGCAGCACAGAAAGGTGATCTATATTTATTAGTACTGAGTATACGACACGATAATCTATTGATTGTTAGCTATATTATGATTGGAGAATGATGAGATTCTGAGTGAATTATTGCACGAGAACGTTGTTTACAACAAAAAAATTGATGGGGTTTGTGACAGTCTAAAACAATGCAAATTTGCAAAGAATAATAAAACTACTATAATCGGAGAAAGTTAATCAAGCAATGTAGATTGTAGACTACCGTTCCAGCTTCTAACTGCCCAGCTGGCTGAGCATTGTCGACCTAACCAGTTCAGGTGTATTTCTTGGAGAACCCAACCTTGCCTGGTGCCTGCCATCTTCACTTTCCTCATGCACTTGTTGAACTTCTCATGGCATTTGATACTCGTCAGATCTGATGAATTTGCGCGAAAAAATGAACCAGAAGATGGTTTCAGAGAAACCACATGGTTTTTACTCTGAATTTATTTGATACCCTGCACACTGATGATCCATATGGGCCGCAACAGGGCGTCCTTAACTCTGTGGCGATTAGCAATGCGTGAGACAGCCGCCAAAACAATGCGAGGCACTTAGCGATGGACTGACTGTCGATACGACATTCAGTCCAGATTTTGCTTGCCAAGCACAGCTTTAGATGAGGTGTGCATCAAAGCTAATAAGCTATGGTCATTCGGTTGGAGGAATGGAGCCAATGGCTTGCTGCAGACAGCAAGCTGCAGCCAATGCCATCTTGCCCACAATGCCTAGCCTATCTTTTGCAGATCCTTAACACTGAGACATACCATCCAGCTCAATCAGCTTGCAAACAAAAACGAGGGTCATCAAGTGCTTCCCAAGAAACTAAGTCAAAGGTTTCCCTACCATAGTCTTTACTATTAAATGGGAGTTGGTACTTCGTACGTCACTGAGCGAACCGTGGTCAGCCTGATCGATCGAGCGAACCGTGGTCAGCCTGATCGATACCTTGGGCCGGCCCACGAACACAACACGCGAGCAAATCCAGTCACGGCTGGCATCCCTAAATCAACGCATATCCCAGCCTACCGCGCCGCCAGTGACCTGATCCGCCGCCGCCGCCATGGTTCTGCCCGGGTGGGACGTACCACAACCGCCCGAGCTCCGCCATGTGCTCCCGCCGGCCGCCGGGGTGGCTCCCCAGCTCGCCGCCGCCGCAACGGTCGTTGTGAAGGTAGTCTGGACTCTAGACCATGAAATCGACATGCCCGTCTCGAGCTTCTGTAGCAGTTTTAGCAGGAGGAGGACGTGCGAGGCTGCAGGTAGGCATGCTCGATCTCCTGCTTGATTGCGATGCTCCCGCTGTTCCGGAACGCGTGAAGCTATGGCACCTGCTGCGACCACACAAAGCTGAAAATGTTGCTGCTACTCAAACTCAGATGTGTTATGTTTGCTTGATTTATCCAAATTAGGTGTTGCTGCTATGAATTTGTGGGAATGGAAAGGGAATGCGCTGGCGGCTGGCCGATCCCCTCCATGCTTAGTGTTGATGTCGATGCAGGCCCATCAGATGTTTGAGGTATTGAGTTTCGTACTTTTTCTGCGAGCTGACAAACTTTTATTTGCATGAACCATCTACTCCTTTTGCCCCAGTTATTAATTGCAGATTGATGTTCTCATATTTGGATTGCTCTTGCAGCAGTTCCATAGTTTACATGCCTCGATGCCTACTACCCACCACCAATGTCAGGTATACTTGGTAGAACAATTAAGAATAACATCTGGCTGCATAAACGAAGATGGGTGTGTCCATTACAAATCCCAACAGCAATTCTTTTACTCATCAATTTGCAACTAGGTCTCATTCTCTGAAATAACAGAACAAATATGCTTAATGGTTGCAGCATAATATGATAACGACGGCATGCTACTCTGCACCGTTTGAATGAACTCCAATTTTCTCTGTTAGTTAACCCCTGAAACCTTGATTTTGGAATGGAAGACAATAGGTAAAAAACAGTAACCAGAAATTAGTGGCCTTGGCTTGGTTTTATAGTGTTGTGCTTTCTTCAAGGTAAAAAACTGCATTCTGGCTGATGCTACAAGGTGAAACAATAGAGCTACTTCAAGGAACCTTAAAATTTGATGCCCCAGCAACTTTAGAATATACGGTTATTTGTACTGATAAATAAATTATTTTGGTGAGATTGCAGAAATAATTGAGGAGGATAGCGGATTCTTTGATCTGATTGGTGCCCTCGTTCAGAACACACTAACAGCCTACTGATTCTGTACTTTCACTCGAAAGCCTGAATATGCATGTGGAGCTCCTTAAGTATGTTTGCACTTTTGAGATTCTGTTCATGGATAATACATGCTAATTCTCAGAATAGTTTAGGTTCATTTTGATTGAATTAACTAGAGTCGAATTTTGTTTTTTGGATGGTTATGCACTTGCAATTGTGAACAGTAGCACATCTAAAATATTTTGTATTTTGTCCATGATGTATATTAATGCTGGCACAATTTCATGCCCTTTGTTTTGATTATTTAAGTAAGAGAAGTAATTTTCAGTTTAGCCATGGTAGTATTAATACGGTAAGTGGTTAGAATAGTATTTGTGGTTTGGAAATTTGAGACTTCTTGTAGGATTTGTATTATTGTCACAATTAGTGGCCTTGGCTTGGTTTTATAGTGTTGTGCTTTCTATCATATATGGATGAAGATCTTATGCATCAACAACAGGATCTCGTCCAAGATGATCATCAAGAGTCTCTAGGTGGGGATCAGCAAGTTGTTCCCGATCCAGGTATGTGAAGTAGAAGGTTGTGTTCTTATTTGGCTAAAGCATACTTGTTCTTCCCATAATCATATATTGAAAATTACCAACATTGTTTTTTCATGAAAAGCCTCGACCTAAAAGTTATCTGTGAAAAAAGGTGCGTAGTTAGAAAAGATGAAAATAGGTCACGCGTGTTGTTTATAGAAACTTCTTGTAGTCAGTTTTATTGCATGGTTATTTTCAACATCATATGGTTTATTCAGATCTTTCTGGAGAAAAAACTGACTAGAGGCAAAACAATCAGTTTGTAGCACAACAACTTTGCCAACACAAAAACTCCTACAGTTTTGAATATTGTAAACTTCGCATCTGATCAGTTACGGGAGTTCGGCAACACTGCGGACCACGTGGTGTAGTAGGTGTTCTAGGACAAAGAGAGACATAAGAGGTATGGGGTAGTCCATTAGAGAACAAAGAGGCGGGGCGAAGACAATTTTGTACATGTCTTGTATTAAGAATAGTCAAAACAACGAGAATTGGAAAATATATCAACATACTGTATTGTTAACTTTGTGAAGTATGGAATGCTAACTTGGGAAACAATCCTTGTGGTCATGTTTTTATAGTAGCAACTGCACGATTTGAGTCTGCTTGGATACACACTTCAAAATTTTGTGCTTCTTGCAGCTTTTGAGTTGGGGATGAGCACCCTGACGGCCAGTGGCGGAGCTGCACGGTGACTATGATGTCAAGCGACATCACAAAACAATTCTGAGCAGGGAAGGAATTGCGAATTGCTATGTGTACATAATAATTGACTCCAAAAGTACTAGCTAATGACCTCACTGCCATCAATTTGAGCATTTGACATCACTTGAAGCATGTTCTAGCTCCGCCACTGCTGACGGCTTTGCTGGGATATATTATCGTGGACAAGCGACACGTTGACTTGAAGCCTCTGGATGTGACATTGGTGAATAGATGTCTATAGAGGAGGATGCTAGGTGCTAGACAACGAAGAAAGTGAAATTGGTGGTGTGGTGCGGTGGATGAGGAATAAAAGGTGCGACGGTTAGAGGCCAGAGGAAGGAAGGGCAGCAGTGCAGGAAGAATACGTTGTAGGCAGGATGCATCAGGGTTGCGCCAATGCGCCATAGTGTGATTCCTCTCCTTTTCATAGCAGGGGAGTTTCTATGCCGATGTATGACACTAGGCGACTCTAAAAGGATAAATAAGTTGTATAGGAATATAAATATGTATCGTACTCCCTACTAGGTATGTGCATCATATTTATAATTACTAGGCAGTGCCTTCAGTTTTTTGTCGTCAAAATTCGCTGATTATTGTACCGTTGTTTAGTTATTGATTATTCTTGTCAAGAATGGATGTTTTTCAATCAGAAACTATAGAGAAGGGTACGATTTAAGAGTATGGAAATATTATAGAACGAAGTAGGAGCATTGTTTATTTTTCACCAGTTACTCTCTAATTAACAAATATAAGTGTTGAATGGCTAATTATTAATATATATTACTTCAGAGTTTATGTTTTGGAGAGACATACGGTGGTTCAACTGAAAGACAGCGGATACTCTTTATTGCGGAAATCCTATACTTACGGATGGAGTATACGAATATAACGGACAAGTCCGTGAGTCAGTAAGCACATTTTTTAAAAAAAGTCTCCGTAGATGTAGCATTAGTTCTCTTCTTGCATGGTGAGAGTATAGAAATGAGGGATGAGATGAAAGCCCGTGAAATCATGAAATAAAATAAGGATTGGTAAACTTTTCACATCCGTAGCAACACACGGGGATTCAACTAGTCAAACTTAAGAGGGGTGGAGAGTTCGCTGGTTTTGGGTCACCTGGTCAGCGGCGAGAGCGTCCCACCAAAAAAAAACGTTTTCCATATCATATTTATTAGCTACTCCGTAACTATCTACGGGCCGGCCCATATACTACGGTGCAAGATAAGCTGAGATTAGAACAAGACGAGCAATATTAAGGCGACCTAGCTAGCACAACTTGTTAGATCTGTTCCATCGGAGACGGTTTGAAGGAAATTAACTGTGAAGGAAGATGATGAAGGCCCGGCGGTTTGTGAACGTGGTGACGGACAGATATCTGTTGAGTCGCATCAAGCTCAAGAACAATCTCTTCTACCCGTCCACCGCGGAAGCACAGCAACAGGCCCGCCAACAAGAAGATCAATAATGAGAACACGGCAGGTTCGGCTGCGGCGTTGGCGGAAGACGTCTTTCGATTACCCCCCCGAAACTCGTCATCAAACCCTCTGGGCACCTGTCCACCACGAGCCTCAACTTCACACCCTTCTACGGTGGTGCCGGCGGCGAGGGAAGGGTCCTCTGCATCGACGAGTCCGGCCACGCAGCCCTCTACGATGCTGGCGGCTCCACCGTGGAGATGATGCCCAGCCTAAACGGGCCTAAAGACTTTTACCCCATCTCCTTCTCGGCCGCGCAAGGCTCCGACGACCCCGCCCGCCCCGACGGGATCTACGTCCTGGAAAGAGTCGCCAGCAGTCGCAGAGCCTGCAGGTTCGAGGCCCTCGTCTACGGCGACCCCAACCCACCACGGCCATACTCCGGCAAGGAAGGTTACGCCTGGCACTGGCGTCCACTCCCTCCGCCGCCCGTCACGCTCGGCAAGTCCATCTCCCAGTGCCACGCGCTGCTCCATGGCCAGGACGGCGGCGGCACCTTCTACGTCTCCTACTATATCTGCTCTGGCCCCGACAACCCCTATCGCCGCCTCGACACAGGCACCGGCACCGACCTGGAGGACACGGGCACCGGCACCTACCGCTTCGACACGGCCACCAGCGAGTGGACCAAGGCCGGCGACTGGATGCTACCCTTCTTCCACAAGGCCCTGCACGTCCCCGAGCTCGGCCACGACCTCCTGTTCGGCATCGAGGGCCACCCTCCCTTCCGCTTCTGCGCCATGGACGCCTCCGGCTTACAGACGAACAGACCTCCGGCGCTGCGGCACGCGTGGATGGACATCATCGTTGACCCGCTGCAAGAGTGGCGCCCGTCCGTCAACAGCGTGGCGTACCTAGGGGACGGCAAGTTCTGCATCCACAGGAGCTTCGACATCATGGAAGCGTTTGGGATGGAATGGGAGTCCGTCGACTCCGTGGTCCTGCACCGGCGTTGAGGTGGTGCGAGCAGGATCCAGGCTCCGGTTGATCAAGCACAAGTCCAACGTCTCGACTGCAATATCCACTACGTGCTCTGAAAACATAGACTTCTTCCCAGTAGCATCTGCATTCAGCTTCAGTTAATAGTAAGCTTCATATATGTTTACCACTGTATGGTACAAGTACAATAGTCAATGGATTGCTAGATATACTTAATTACAGTTTGATAAGACTTTGTGGCAGTCTGCAACTTTGCAGAAAATATTTAAA